>OZ038484.1:56747192-56779692 GCA_964036315.1 Acanthosepion esculentum | reverse complement strand
AAGACGGTAACAGCAAGTCAAAGTAACTTAATACTAAGTTCTACTTACTCTGCAAAAAGAGGTAGCCAGAGGTAGAATAGCATATGCAACTCCATTTTCATCCATGCTAGAATCATCCTGAAGGACAAAACAAAAAGAATATTCAATGTCAAAGTTGATTTAGCAAGAAGTTTACATTAAAGACACAACAATTTCTTTTATTACTAAGTTTGCTGCATTTAAAAAGTATTTTATACATTCTTATACACTTCTGAAGGAATCAAACAGTTTATCTGACAAAGATATTTTAAATGGCAACTCTTTAAAGAACAGCATAAAATTGATTGATGAATTTTTTTTTTGTTTACTTCTTATCAACCAAAGATGGTTTATTTAAAGCTGAAACATTTTGAAACATCTTTTTTTTTTTTCCAAGTGAATATAGTATTAGCAAATTTTGAGAATAACCAAAACATTTACAATTAATCAGGAAATATAATCTTCAGCAGATCATTTAGTTGCCATTGCATTTGTCAATTTCTATTTGATCTTGAAAGGAATGCTTTATCAAAATATTTAACTCTCAAATCTGAAAATTTAGATTAAAAAATTCCTGAAAACCAACTATGAGACCAAGGTATTGTAACTATTTACATTGTTCGGACTGTTGTGCTCATCTTTATTGTCATACTCACAATGTTTCAGCTGTTGTACACTCCAGTTCAGGACATTGGTTGAAGTAATTCAGTGACTTGACCCAAAAAGTTGTGAGTTCAATACCTGGCCACATCAGAGGTGAACAAAAACTTAGAGAGTTGAGTTACTAAAGAGAATTATTCAGAATAGACATGGCATGAAGAACTAGAACAATCTACCCCAGGGGACAAAATAAAGGGTTTGGTTCATAATTCCAACATATATCACCTGAAGAAGGCCGGAGTATACAACAGCCAAAATGTTGTGAATATGACAATAAAGACAACAGTCTAAACAATATAGTGACTAACCAGTATCATGATAAAAACAAAAAAAAAGAAAGTTAAACTACATCAAATGTTTCGTTTCGTACAGACAACAAAACAGCCAGTGTTAGACACAATCTGCACTTTGAAGGAAGAAAAGTTTAAGTAACTAAGTGACTAACCTGTAAAGCACAGTTGAGCAGGCGTACAACCAAGTCAAACTGTTGGTGCTCAAGCATAGCCCTGTTGCTTTGGATATGGTAGCTGAGTTCTTGGGTAAGGGCTAATCGAGCAACTTTGTTATTCAAAGCTCGTAGAACAGCAGGGAAGATCTGAAAAAACAAAATATCAACAAATTCAGCATTTCCATCTTTACAAAGCTTAATGAATAATCAATAATACTGAAATATTTAAAGTGGTACAAAGATAAATGGAGAAATACAGTGCAAAAAGAAAAAAAACACAGTGAAGAAATATGATCATCCACACCCGCTTTTTATGTAATGGAGAGCAGCTCAGAGTGAGAAATCAGTTAAATAGTAGGGCAGACTTAACTCTTTAGCCTTGGTTGTCAACCAGTCCAGAAGAAGGAAAATTTAATTCAAAACCAGAGGATGCTCATTTGGAAACCTTGTGGCACATTATGTGCACCTGTTCTCAGTATACGGTTCTTCTGAAAAGTGTGGTTGATTCTGCACAAGCTTTCACCATTATAATCTAAATCATATATGTGGATATTATGGCTGTTTGGCTCTAAAAACTGAACTGATGTACCCTCATACATCAAAAACAATGGGAGAGTTCATATATATATATATATATATATATATATATATATATATATATGTGTGTGTGTGTGTGTGTGTGAATGAGAGAGTACTGAAAAGTTCTTGACCCAAGAAAAAACCTGAAGGAATTAAAAAAATAAAATAAAAACCAATATTTGGTCAGATTTGGAAAGTGGGTTGGGCAAAGAACTTTTCAGCACCTCCTGTGCGTATTTACAAATAAACAAGTTTTATTAAATTCAACCAAGTCAGTTTAATGGTTTTATTCTATTTCCCCCCAAAATGTACATTGAAATCAAACTTTAACTGCCCAAAGTAAATGTTTTGTTCTTGTTCAAGTACTTTTGACCATCTCAATCATTATCATGAACGGCATGTTGTTAGCATAACAGACATTTTTTGGCTACATTCTGGCATTTTTATACTAGAATTCAAATATATGTATATCATATACAGGGTGCTATGGGTAAATTGTTGTTATTTCATATTTTTAATTTTGCACATGCCATTGTTTTTGATTTTGTCAACTGCACAATATAGTAGGGTCAGTTGGGCACCATCTGTAAGAAAAACAGCACCATGACACAGATCACTCTGCCAGAAATTTGGAAACAACATGCTGTACTGCTTGGCATTCATGTCAGAAGATCCAATACAAACATTTCAGAGTGTTTAGATATCAATCTGAAGACAGTACAGAGGATTCGGAAAGAGTGGGAAGAGTCTAATGGTGATTACAAAGGTGTTTGGAGTGATCACTAGTGATAGTGACATTATATCTCCATCTTCCTACAAGACCTCAGACTCAACACGGAGGCCTTGAGGAGGTAGTGCTGCCCTGGGCCAAGAGGGTGGCTGCTGGAAGATCCTATGTCTGGCAACAGGACTCTGCACCATGCCACACAAGCAGGAGAAACCGGTCATGGCTGTCAGACAATTTTTGTAACAACATCACTCCTTACATCTGGCCACCTAACTATCCAGACTGCAACTCCCTTGATTATGTGTGGAGTGCAGTTGAGTGAGAAACCAACAAAGCTCCTTGTAACACCAAAGATGAACTGATTATGGCAGCATTCACCAACTTAAAAAAGGAAACTGTCCAGATGAGTTGCAGGAGATTCCAAAATCATTCTGGAGGCCATGGTTGAAGACAATGGTGATTTTATTGAATAAATTTACTCTTTAGTATTGAAAGATATTTTTGTGTAATTTTGGTAAATATATCTGCTAAAATGTGATGTCAGTGTTATTTTCATTTTTGCATGATTTAGGCGACAATTTATCCATCGCACCCTGTCAAAGTCATGTGTAAGAAATTTAGATAATGGCTGAGGTAGTCAAAAATACTTGGGGAAGGGGAATCACCACTTTAGACAGTTCCTCCACAATTTTGATCTCCAAACATCTTATTTATATCTCACAATGAATATTTGGAAATATATAGCAGAGATGAGACATTCTGAAAAAGAATATCATGAAATTAGATGCTTGTTAAAGACTTTGAATTTAAAGATGAAACTTGACATTTTACAAATATTTTAACCAGCAGACTTTGAGAGAAAAAAAGCTGAAGAAAAACTCACTTTTCTTGCATCTGAGATCTTATTTTCAAATATAAAATTGATGCAATTGCGCAACACTTCCAATCGGCGAGCATTGTTATCTACAATTTTTTGTTTGTCTACAACTGATGAAATTGGTGGACCCATTGGCACAATTCTGGGCTGTTGTGGACGAACACTTAATCTGTAATGCATATAAAAAATGGAAACATTATTTATACAAATTCTATATAAATATTTTAAAGTGAATATCAGATTTAATACTAAAGTTTTCAATAAAAGCAGATTTTGAAAGAAGTAATAGGGTTGGAAAATTCTGAAGAAAAGGTAGGATTAGTCTAAAATTTACTCTATTCAAATGAAGGAATGATATGTAACCATACAGCCAATTATTTAAAGAGAGTTAAAACAACTTTCTATATCAATTTTTACTGTAAATATAAAATTTACAAAAATGGTTTCTAATGTCCTTCATTTGTTATTCTTTTTTTCACACATCATTGCATATAGATACTGTCAAAGTTACATTTATCAAGCCCTCTAAATAAATCTTTTCTAGGCTATATCTTTTAAATTACTTGTAAAATAATAAAGAAAAAATATTACACAACTAAAATATTTTGATTTGTTACAATTCCAATGAAGTTCGAGAACTGACCAAGTCATGATTCCAATGAAGTTCGAGAACTGACCGAGTCATGATTCCAATGAAGTTTTAGAATCTGTATCAAATCAGTTTTGGAATTTTAAATGCTTATTTTAAAGGGTTAAAAATAAATAGGGGGATGCAATTATCTTTAGTTATTTGTTTTTCAAAAGTTAAAGCACTGTCAAGGGAGGTAAGAAAAAAATTGTCTGGCACAACAATGAACCAACATTCCTAGCAGTAGACCTAGCAATTCACTTCACTTCATGTCATTGGAAAACATGAAACCAAGAAAATGCAATGAGTTGCTCTCCTCGAGTTTAGCATCAGCCATGCTGGCGGAAGGCAAATAAAGGTTCTCCATAGTGATTAAAAAATAGCAGTTTTGTTTTGGAGACACCAAAACTTACAAGCCATTCTCTGCCCATTTAACAACTGATTGGAGGTCATTTTTAAGAGCAGCTGCTAGTTTTACTTTGTTGACCTATCAGGCTTAATATTAAGACAGGAGTAAATATTTGTATCGTCAGCATAAATACCTTGTTGGAAAATGATGACCTCATGAATGCCATTCAAGATAAGAAAAAATGTTGGTTTAAGGAGAGAACCCTGGGTGGGGGAGAAATATCAAAGCAGACAAATTATAGACTTAATTCTTGTGTGAATGGTATAAGCAAGAATTGACCCATAAACTGCCAATGACAAAAACTTCCAACATAGCAGTTCTAGATGTCTACTGGTAGTGATGGAAATTTTTATCATTCAAAGTGGATCATGCCAGGTAGATAATAATCGAACTGGTTGCACAAAAATGTAGACTGACATTTTCTTATAAGAGACCAAAAATATTATACTCACTTGTTTTTTAAATTGAGCTTAGCAGTTCCTTCGTCAATGATTTCCAAAATGAGATTACGATCTAAATGGGGGAAGGGCAGTTGGTGTATCCGTGCATAGGCACCTTCTGTGGGTTTGGGTAATTTAGGCACATATGGCTGTGAATTGGGGTTTTCCTGTTAAGAAAAAGGAAAAAAAAAAGATTTTAAGTTGATATTTGCTTTTCTAATTTTACTTAACTATTAGATTGGGTGAGAAGTAATTTCCATTTTCGGGAAATAATTGGAATGATAAATGTATCATCCTAATTCCTAACTATACATGGCAGTTAAGAATAAATTTGGAGTACACTAACATACCCTATCATAACACAGGAATGGAAGTGTAAACAGCAGATTAAAGGAAAAGGTTACATACAACAAAAATAACAAAGAAATTTTGAAACTGATGACCAGGTGAATATAGCAGGTATGCTATATTCACCTGGTCTGTCCTATCCTACCTGCTATATTCACCTGTCTTGCATCAACCAATTATTACCTTTTTTTCGATAACTGCAAAATGCTTTCATAGGAAAATTTTCTCTAATGAAAAGCCACATTAAAGAGTTTGTAGAAAACATTTTCACATCAAAACCTGCAAAATTTTACTCAAAAGGTATTGAAACTGATAAGCAGGCTCAAGTCATTGCAAATAGTTGTGAATTGAATAAAAATCTAATTGTATTTTATCTCTGGAAGAATGAAGTTGATAAAGAAAAATGGAAATTATTTATGACATAACCAAAAACATTCTATTCGAACTATTTTTTTTTTAAATAAAATTTTCAGGTTTTAATTAATCAAATTAATATAGCCCAAAAAATGGGAACTTTTTAACAATCCAATAAAACCAAGAGTGATGGAAGAAAAATATTTAATTCATAGCAATTGAAACCTTAAAACATGCCATTTAAGAAACAATGATGGAATTTTCAATTTTAAAAATTACATCCTGTAGATGGCGTCCTCCTGTACAAAGGCATTCTTGAAATCTGCTCTTGAGATTCCTCACTGACTGCTGCAACATCTCAACTGGGATACTGTGAATTTCATTCTCGTTACTAAAATGGCGAAATGTTAACTTGTTCAAGGTCACTGTCTTGCAGTGTTGCCACTTGCTCATGTCTGGCAATACGCACTTCAAAAAATCCCATTTTTTGGGGTCACCCTGTATTTACCTGAAACCATACATTTATTATTGTCTTGACACTTTCAAATATGGTCACAGGACAGAATTATTATATGATTGATGCACTTAGAAAATATTTGAAATACTTATAAGTTAATTCACTAAAAGATAATTTTAAGCTGAATGAAGATTAAATTTAAAATGGAAAATATTTCAGAGCAGAACCAATACAAAGATATTAAATTATTATATTCTGCAATGACAAAGAGATTTTTTTTATCTTTTTTTTTTATAAAATAATTTTTATTTCATAAATTTGCTTTTTTTTTTAATTTAAATCTTGCATAGGCCCCAAACTAAGTTCTAATAACACTGGATACCTCTCCCACCTGTTCCAGCCATATGATCAATAACTCTAGTCTTACAATATTTTCAAGTTTGATAAGTAAAATTTTACCCACTAGGTGAACAGTTTTGAAATGTTCAATTCTAATCTAAAACAATAAATAAAAAACAACAAATAAACATTTTTTTTGAAAACACTGACTACAGCACTCCCGAAAAATTCTTATGATTAAAAAATGAATTATTAACATTTTTAAGATTAATTCAAGTAAACCAGGGGGTTAATTTTCTCATCTGGTAAAGAATTCTGACCCTAAACTGGCAAGCTGAAGCTGTTGGAACATTGATCATTTTCCAAACAAAAATTCTTCAATCTCCAGTAGCCCAGTATTGAACTTACAACTCTTTGGGTCAAGTCACTGGATCCAACCAACACTTTTATCCACTGGAGATTGAAGAATTTTTGTGTTTCAAATTGTACTGGTTGTGTACAATAAACCTTTCTTCTATTATCCACCTGGTGTTAAGTATTTATTCCCTTAGCGCAGAATATAACAATATATTTTCTTTGATTTTGAGAATTGACAACAAAAATAATAAACACTATTTTATTTATTATATTATTTATTGGAATTGTTAGCAAAACATTGGCTAATTACCAATCAATTCAAACTTTATAAAATGGTAAATAATGATTTCCTTAGAGTTGATTCACATATTTTAATAATTTAGTAAATGTTTATAAATCTATGAATAAAAAATTGTTTTCATATTTCTTTCTTTATAGATTAGCAAATGATAAATGTTGCATTGCATTAATTTTAATTATATTAGTTACTAAAATGTTGTAAATATAAAATTATTATTTAAATAAACAATCTAATAAATAGGGTTTAATATTTTTGTTGTCAATTTTCAAGAACAAAAAGAAATGTATTATATTCAATTTCATCATGTTTAGGTTTTATTACAATTCTAACCAACACATTTTAAAACAATAAACATTGCCAAGGAGTGAAAGTTGACACTATTTTTTTGCAGGTACGAATGTCCAAGATTCGTAAATTATAATTATGTCAGACCAACTATATGCAAGTGTGTGTGTGTGTGTGTGTGTATATATATATATATATATAAAATTTACATTGAGGAACAACTGCTGGGCAATTTCTTTAATATGAGCCATCATCTTTTCTCCGTTTACTGTGGCACGTTCCTCCTTCAATTGGTCCTGCATAGTTGCATAAACCTGAAGAAAAAAAAAGGAAACAAATTTAATGAATTTTTTTTTTTTTTAATATTTTCTCCAAGTCTATTTATAATAAAGCAAAAATATAAGTAAATTCAAGAAAACCATTTTTTTTTTTTTTTAATATTAATTTTATGGAGCATATCAATACCTTTATGACTTGGGAAGCATAAATATTTTGAAACTGACACAATGTTTTAATGTTGGAACAGAAATGGATAATCCCACCTCCTCCCTAAATTCCTTTTTGAGATATGCAAACACATTTAATGTTTTATAATCAATGAATCCCACTGCTGACACCATTTGTTATGAATGCAAGAACACATGAAATGACAAATTGCCAGTAAGGTGCAAAGAAAAGAAGACAAGAATTGGTAAGATAAAATTCTTTGTATTGCTGATTTAGAGGATCAAGGTGGAATGACTCTTTGGCGGTGAGGGAAGTGACCTGGAGGATGGAGTGTACTAGAACACAACAGCCTGCTGGCAAACTGTTGTATTCTGGTAGACTTTCATGTCTTTTAGTCTACCAATCAGTGTGTCTACTTATATTTATATCTTGGTCAGATATAACATGAGAAATGTGTAAAGCTCCACTACATTCATATCAAACCCCCACCAAACATGCATGCACATGTCAAGCCTTCCAAACATACATATGTACATGTTGTTCTCATGTACGTGCATGTCAATCCCCCAGCACACCCACACATGCATATGTGCATCCCAAGCTACCCAACACACCCACATGTGCCTGTCAAGCTTCTCACACACAGAATCACAGCCACACACACACAGGCATATGTGCATGTCAAGCACCCTCTACGTGTGTGTGTGTGTGTGTGTGTGTGCGAGTGAAAATATAAATTTTGACTTTTTTCCCCCAAGACGCCGCTAAATTTGATCGGAATTTGTGAATATATTAAGGTTTATATAGGTTTGTATAAATTGAATTAATATAAACTCTTCAATAATTCAGTATCTTCTAGGCAAGGATCATGCAGCGAGGATGGATGAAAATACTTCAGGAATATTTCATTTATATAGGTAAAACTCGCATTCATACAAGTATTCATTTCACTAATAATAAAATCTATCAATTTCAAATTTTTTTTCTTTTTTTTTTTTAATTACATAAGGCAGGTGTCAAATATGACAACAAGGATAATCCATTTCTGTTAGATGTCAAATAAAACTAAAAGCCAAAAAGCCAATGAGACTGATGAAGAAAAATAAAAGATGAGAGCAAAGAGTAAAGATGCAAAAACTTACCTCATCAAATATATCACAGACTCTGTATGGAGGGCCGCGCTCAGCCACAAAAGAGCTGAAACTCATGCAATCCAGCACTTTGCATGTAAAGTCATCATCTACCATACCCCGCTGACCAAGAAAATAAGCCTAAGAAAAATTAAATCAAATAAGGATTGTTTAACAACAGACCAGAGGTTGTAATGCATGTATTTAACATAAAAATAAAAAAATCAAGTGGTCTATCCTTTTACAATATCTTTTTTCTGTTTTATTTTTAAATGCCAATGTCCCCTCAAAACATAGGAAATCATGGCTCATCACAGATTCCTTTTCTTTATTATTGATGAATTGCCATGATTTTTGGGGAAAGATAGTGGTTTGGAATTCAAAGTAGTAGTCCTCCTCAAATGCATGCTAACCAAGGCTAGAAAGCCCCATTATTTAACCCATAGCTGGAGAGTGAAAAGATAGCTTCATATCTTTCGCAAGAGCATAAGTGAACACAACAAAATAAGCTGAGATTTGAACTCTGCTTCCATTGTTTATAGCAGTGCCTGGAAGGAAAGTATGCAGAGTGTGGTCATTTCACCACACTACAGAGGTTCCATCAGTGCGCATGGCTTGTGCAGCAGTTTTGGGCCAAGCACAACATTCCCCAAGTCCAACAATCAACATCCATATTCCCCAGATCTCACCCTTGCAACGACTGACTTTTTCTTTTCTAAAATCAAATCCCACTTGAAAGGAACAAGATTTCAAGGCAATCCAAGAGAATGCAACAAGGAAGTCGGTCACTATACCAAAAAAGGAGTTCGAGGAATGCTTACATCAATGGGAACAACACTGGATAAAGAGCGTGGGTTCAAAAGGGGAGTAATTCAAAAGAGATTAAATGTTGAACTGATGTGTATTTTAGTTTTTCTTTTATGGCACCAGCATTGATACTTTTTAATCACCCCTTATATATATATAATATATATATATATATATATTATGATAATGAAAAAGTTAATGGTCAGAGTTGAATTAGATCAGGAAACAGTAGTATTAAAAAGTGCTCAATGCACGTATAAAAAGATAAAAATTTAACATGTACAGCTTTTAGGTATAAAAATTAGATCAGATGATTCCACTACCTTGGTTTCAACCTGTTGGTATCTTCAGGCGGTTCTGGTCAATTGATTTCCTAACGCTTTATTTTTTTTTTAAATTTATGAATGCTTATTATTTAAAAATAAATAAACAAACACAATGTGGAATGTGATAGAAGGGGAGGAGGAGAAGAAAAACATGTGTATTAGAAATGTATAGGTGGAGTTCTAAAAATGAAATGTACATGCTTTCTTTTCATCCTAGTTCATATGAACTCAAAAGGAACATTTTAGTGTGTATACAAGGGTGATAATTTCCAATCTCTTATTTAAAAGGTTTTCAGATATATAAACACCAAATGGATAAATATAGGTAAATGTACAAATGAGCATATATGTGTGTGTGTGTGTGTGTGTGTGTGTGTGTGTGTGTGTGTAAAAGAAAAAAACAGACCTCAATGTTAAATAAAAGAGCTATTTAACCCATTAAGAAATATAGATATTATCTTACACTGACTGCATAAACAGATATATTATAAAAGTGGTGTTGAACCAAAAAATTGCACTTGAAGAATGCAGAACGTATGAAACTGCAAGTTGTGCAATCAATGTACGATATTATATATATATATATATATATATATATATAAACAAGACAAACTATATAAAAAAGAAAAAATATGAAAAGATAGTCAAAATGACTTACTTTATGAAAGGTTATAAATGGTTCTGGATGGATACGGATCAAGGTGAGACAGGAGCGGTATCCTGTGAACAACTCAGCAAACAGACGGATGAACACAGCACGCAGTTCTTTGTCCTAAAAGGCAACAAATTGAATCAAATTTAGTCAAATTGATAAACAACTTCAGTGAAGATTACAGCAACAGCATTTTTTAATTCTAAAAGGACATGTATAGTTGCGATCTCCCTTTGATTAAAACGAAGTTACCCGGGTCATGTCACAACTGGTAAGTGACATGAGTTTATGGGGGCAACAAAAGCAGAGTTGCTGTTTAGCACATGTAGAGACATGACAGGTCTACCCATACCAGTTGTTAATGATAGTCTGCTAAGGCGCTAGACATCATCTCAACCCAACAGCAGTAAGGGAAACAGAAGAGCCCACATGGTATCATGAAGTTCGTAGAACTTACCACCAAACTGACCATTTCATTTTCTCTTCAGGAAATATTACAAAACCCTCACACTTCTTGCTTTTACACTTTTATTCATAAATTACAATTTCTCTGTGTGGGACAAATTAGTGAATTTATATATTTGTATATAATTTCTTGTATGACAGTAATATATAAAACTCTGAAAACAATGCATGTTTGTCATTCCTTTCTTTCAGCTATTCTGGTCTGTCAGTGTACTAAAGGTGTTACTATATCACGGATATAATAATGCCTAGAATAAGGAAATGTAAACTGGAAATATTCTTTCTTGCCTAGCATCCCAATTAGATATATAAAATTAAAAAAATAGCATGTAATTATATATATATATATATAAAGATATATATATATATATATATAAGCCTCTTTATTATTTATTTATAAAAATAGCACAATATTATCAAAATATGTAAAAAGAAAATAATATATCTACTATAGTTAAATGAGAAATTATAAGTACTTCCATATAATATTACCAATAGACACTGTAGACTGTTTAGAAGAAAAATTATAAATATTAACTTTTAATAGCCAAATTAAATTATTAAATAAAAAGAATGAAAATATTAACAAATATTTACTTTGTTATTTAATAATATACATAATAAATCAATTAAAATATTAATTAAAGATATTAATTAATAATACAAATACAACATAAAATATAATTTAATTAATAATACAAATTAACAAATATTACAATTTAATTAATAATATAACATAACTTCTACATAAACCATAAAAAAAGATTTTATTTAATTTTGAAGAAAAAAATTTAAGCTGGAAGAAAAATCTACATCTGAAAAAAAAAAAACAATGAAAGATGTAAATTAAAGCAAAATTTCATGAATGTGCACTTGTAAAACATTAAATTCATGAATACGCATGTGTACAAAACAGAGTAAAAAGCAGATTGAAAAAGATGCATAAAAAATTGAAAAAATTGGAAATATCATTTAAAACCAGAACCCCCTGAAAACTGGAAATTTTACCAAGAAACTTCGAAGTAAGGATAAAGTTGATAACTAAAAGTTAAGTAATCTTTTCATATAATATTATACAATGTATTATATATATATATATATAAAAACATTGCAAAAATACCTTTTATTGATTTGGTTTGGTTTCATTGGTTAGTTTGTCTTAACAACATATCAACCCTCATGGATCGTTTAACGCTGAAAATCAGATTTTTATTTGATAAGAGTTAGGAAGTTTTATAATTCATGAAATATAGTTGAAAACTTGTTGTATAGTTCGTCTATAAGTGAAGTTGTCCGAGTTAAAGTTTGGTGCATAATTTAGTTTTCCTCAAGATGATCAAAATGGTTTTCACATTTACACTTTTGAAAAGTTCCTTATAAAGGCATTTTCAAATTGAGGCAAATTTGGCACAGTCCGTCACCATTTTTTGTAAAAATGTAAAAGTGAAAGGATTCAGTCCCATTAACCCATGTTGCAAGTCTTAGAATAATTAAATCTCTTAAAATAATTTGGCATTTTAATTTTACTAAATGCTCTTACTGTAAATTTAAGAATGTTGTTTTTTTATGCCTAATAAAAATAATTAGCACAAAAATTTAATTCTAATGAATAAAGAAAATACTTTATATATTTAATGGGAAAAAACACATCTATATATATATATATATATATATATATATATATATATATAAATATAAATGCTGTACCTCCCTTGCTATCATAAAATTTACTAATAAACTAAAACACAAATCTAATTTTTTCCTGTTATTTTTTTAGTCATTTCACCACAAGTAAGGCAATAATGCCCCTAGAATGCAAGGGGTTACTAGGAGTGAAAGAGAATGAAGAGAACAGACAATCAAAGAACAGGTTTCAGGAAGACGCAAGATGGCAGTTGATGTAGCATTTAAATTTTTCAAGACCACAGTTGATAGGAAAGCAAAAAACTGGAAACGAGTTCCACAGGCAAGAAAAGAAACTATTAGAATAGGATATATGATTGCCTCTAGGTAGTTCAACAGTAAAATGGTGAAACCTAGTTGCCAAACACGCTTAAATTCATGCAATCGAAGCACCAAGGAGGAAAGCTCATCAGAATAATTGCCATCAAAATATTTGTAGAAAAGACAGAGGGAAGCCACATCATTACAGTGAGAATGTGAGGTCAAGATGCCATGTCAGGATCGATTATATTACAGATTAATTATCACTGAAAGTATTTTATCTTCTATATAAACATTTTCATAGAATGTAAACTATCGGAAAAATAATCTTTATTTCTTTAAATAGGAACTAAAAAATAATAACTTAGATCAAAAAATAGTTCAAGCATTTTATTCTCAGTCATTCAGATTCAAACTGAGCCTAGGAAACAATATTGTTTTATAATCATGACATCTTTTTTAAATCTGTATCTTTATAATAATTTACAATAAAGAAGAAAACAGTCTTAATTATTTTGTTAGCTAAGTCAATTAAAAACTACTAACAAAATGGAAAAAATCCGCATTAAATTCTTAAAAAGTTTTTTAAATGAAAATAATAAGTTTTAAAAAATATATATGAAAAGCACAAACAAGCAAACAGGTAATTTTTCATTCTAAAAATAAAGGTTTTCAATCCAGAGTTAATTTGTATTTCTAACCTTGCGATCAGAAGGTTTGGATTTCTTTGGAAGTGCTGGGAAGGCATCATCTGCTGTCAGCAGTTCCGGCTTCAAAATCTATAAACAGAAAAAAAAAAGACATAATTATTCAGGTTTATTTGTTTTAGTACTTTTTTAAAAATCTGCATCATTAAATATCTCAAAATAATTCCATTTATTAAATTCACTTTATCAATATAAAACTATAATAGACAACAAAATACACCCAAAATAATCTCAGCCAGCTGAGTAAATATAAAATTCGAATGCCTGCTGATTAAAACTTAAACTGAAATCTTAGATGGATATAAATGGTAATATTAGCCATTTCCATATAAAGAAACATTCACCATTCACCATTCATTGACCAAGAAGACAGTGCTACTAGAGTGATGCTTTTCTTCACTCCATGGCCACTGGACTGGGATCAAAGTGTAGCATCTGTTCTCCTCATTGCTAATGGTAAGATTACCCATTTCCTTATAAAGATACATTTACCATTCATTGATTGAACAGCCAGTGCCACTGTCAGTTGAAATTTATAGAATCTTTTTATTAAAACAGTTTTTCAGGAAAATAGATTTCTCAAGTCCAGTAGTTGTTATTGCTCTTTCCAGTATTGATGGGGATTTCTGTCCTAACCTTTTATTTGTAGTAGTGTGGAATGTCAGCATTTTGATTATGTCATTATTTTCTCTTAGATTTACATTTGATATGTATTTTAGTTGTTCCTACTGTTGTTGAAAGTTCTCAAGTGATGTGGTTTCCGTTATTTTGTATAGTATTTTATTTGTGATTCTGTAGCACCGGCCCACAAGTTTCTAAGAATGATGGTCCTTGCTGAGACCCATAGATTTCATTTGTTCAAAGTCATTTAAACCATTGATCTGAGAAAGTGGTATACAGCTGACAGTTTCGATATTTGGCACCGTGCATGGCATCCTCATGAAAACCTCGATCTGACTAGGTTATTTAAGAACATGACTGAATTTTGTAGCAATTCGGTGCTGATGCAAACATTATGAAATAACTGTATCAAAGGATTTTAAGAAAATTCTTACAACAAATTACAGTACTTGAATCGTGTGAAGAAATATGATACAATCATGAATATGTATTAGACAAGATTACAAAATCAAGAATGAACAGCTATAAAATAAAAAGGTTTCCTTTCTGTTAAATCATTATCCCTGTAATGTATTTTTCATAAAAATGTACACAATGCTAGCTTACAAGCTAAATATAAAGGTTTTAACTGGCAACAGACATTCATTCCAGCAGCATTGCAGACTACAAATGGCTAGGCTTCATTAGCTTATGGAATTTAAGATTGCACATGCACACCTCTACACTATTCCAACAGGGTGTAGTGTAGTGCAGGTGTATGCATGTTCACATATAAACAACTGAAGAAGCAGCAACAAAAACATGAGTTTCTACTATAGACTGTTCTTGCTGTATAGAAACTAAGGAAATAAAGTTGTCAATGTCTCTTGGTTATGTCTATTTTCTTTTTTTTGGCCCAGAAGTAAGTTAGGGTAAGTAAGAATAAACTTGGTTATAATGATCAAGTTCAATTCAGCTTTGTGATGAGTTGGAACGACCAAAATAAAACTTGTAATTACTTCATCGGTGGAGGTTTAAGCATATTTATAATGGTTGAGTTATACATTTCTGAGGAAAAAATGTATACTTATTATTAATATAAATTATAACTGATATATTGAGCACTATTTTATTAGCACCAGCACTCATTGTGCGATATATATATATATATATATATGTATATATATAAAATAGTATGACAAATTGGAAAAAGTTTTTGTGACAGGTTTCATACAACACAAGTGCATGAAATGAGAGACACTGGTATTTAAAAAAAACAAAAAAATATATTCTTTCAAAAATTTTGAAACTACCAGCATCTCTCATTTTGTGCACGTGTTGACATGGCAAGATCAACAAAGCCCAGTCCAATGAAATCCTAATGGATGAAACGTGTCACAAAAACGTTTCCGATTTGCTATACTATTTGATATAAATACTGTTTGTTGATATATAAAATTATACAAAATTATCATTTATATATATACACACACACACACACACACACAAATATAAACAGTTCAAAATTCAACTAAAATACAATTTAACTAAATGCAACTATTTTTTTTTCTTATAATACAGTGCTCAATATTCTTTAGAGAGAACCACAGTGTCTATATTACATATTTCAGGATCTTATTAAAACACACTAAGCTTCATCCCTTAATTTTGGTCATAAGATCACAAAAAACATAATATACACACTATTTGTGTGTTTGTGTGTGTGTGTGTGTGTGTGTGTGTGTGTGTGTGTGTGTATTATGCTTATCGGATCTTATTAAACTATATCAAGTTTTCATGCAATCTGAAAAAGCCCTCACAACATAAGCCAAAGTAAATGAACAATTTATCCAAGAGTTGCAGATCTACTGACAACTTATTCGGCAGCAAGGTGATTGTATATATTTTGAAGATACAATGGATTACAAGCAATGATAGTTCTTTTTGACACGGTAAAGATCAGCATCATATCACACAAAAAATTACAGAAGAATTATATCAAGAAATTAGCTGACTTAAAGAAATTTATGGGAACTTCCTGATTTTGTGACGTTTCCCTGATTTCCGATGACCACCCTTACTTACCATAGTTAGTGCCTTCATGGTTCTGTTTAGAAGTGCATCTGGGATTTCAGGCAGGTGAATACACTCAGGAACCATAATGCTGCCGCCATCCAAATCAGCAATTATCACATCAAGCTAAAAATAAATAAAAGAAAAATTTAGAGAAAAAAAAATATTAAACTTTAGTCGCTTAATTTTTCAGTAAACTTATCCACTGAACCATCTATTTTCTTATTATGTTAGATCGACAAAAATACTCCTGGCAAATATTTTTAAAGAACAGTGTTCTGTAATGGCATGTACAGGCTGTGTAATGGTCATCAATGCAAAAAGTGAAATTGATAAGCTGAGTTCTAATTATGGCCAAGTTGTACTTAGTTTCACATTAAGGCCAATGATTCCCAAACTGGGAAGCACTGCCATCCCTGAGGGCAGTGGAAAGATCCAGTGGGAGTGGCAAAAAAAAAAAAACTGGCCATAACATACACCACACACATACATTGTATCTGAAATGTATCTGTCCTTCACTTTACAGTGTATCCCATTTATACACGGTGCAGCAGAAATACCTCCCACATAATGGTAAGACATTAGCCACAATGGTGTTCTCATCTAGCTCTTGCAGGAGATTTCTGCTACACTCTGTATAACAATTATTATGGGAAATACTAAGATACATGAAAGACTAATATCAAGAAAATCTATTCAAATGTTGACTATACATTCGGGGAGGTGTTAGGGTTGTGTTTATACATTGAGGGCATTAGGATGATGTCTTGGTATGCAAAGGGGCAGCAACTTCCAAAAGTTTTAGAACCACTGTTCTAGGGGAAGGGATGAATCCATCTTCTCTTCTCCCAGTTATGGATTAAATAACAGGATAGACTGGTCTCTCTTGTCTTGGTTGACAGCCAGTTTAGAAGGATAATTCTGAATTCAAAATTAGAGAAAGAAACAGGAAACTATTTCACTATCTTCCTCAAAAATATCATTCACAGGGAATAAAGAAAAGGAATCATGATTACTTAAATTCTGAAAGGATATGGTATTTAAAAAAAAGTATGTATCTCTGTTGTTGCACATACTATGCAGCCTTCGACATGAACATAGAATTCACAAAGATATAATCTCAATTACGATCAGCCTATGGCATCATTGATTTATATTTTAAAATTATAAAATTTAAAATATTGATTTTACAAAAAAAATTTTTAATCCATATTTAAGATTCTTTTTTTTTTTTTAAATCCATATTTAAGATTTTGTTGTTGTTTTAAAAAAAAAAAAAAAAAAAAAAAAAAAGAGGTAAAAATACTACTTTGGTTAAATGATGACTAACCAGGTCAGAAACTCCATGACTTAATGATGAATGGATACCAGCAAGGAATGGTGTTGGAGCATTGAGCACCTCCAGAAGTGATATAGGGAGGATCGGTATATACACATAACTAGAAAAAAAAAAAAAAAAAAAAAAGAAGCAAATTTAATATATTTTAAAATCAAAACATCCAAATCACTGACCAAAAAAAACAGTTATATTAATGTTATATATAAAAAGAAGTTTTAACTTATTCATGCATTGATTATGTCAGAATACAAAGAAGGATCAATAAGTCCTTAGCCTGACATCTAACTAAAATTTGATCTGAAATCTTGACTGTATAATATTCAATCTATATGATCCATATTAACCACTGAATAAAGTGCATTAACAAGGACAGAGATGTTGAAAACTAAATGCATTCTGTGTAAAATAGATGCTTCTTTTTTCCCCTCTCATCATTAGGCTATAGATGCATCAATGCGCCTACATATTTAACAATAAAACAAAATTCTTTTTTTAAATTAACTTCTGATTTTGTCTGAGAATTCTGATTAAATTAGATTGTAATAAACTTACCCAATTCAGTACATGTATTTCATTTACTATGTATTTATTTACCAAGTTGTCCAAAAACAAAACAAAAAAATGACCATTAGTGAACAAATATAAAAAATGATTTTTGTGAAAAATGACCTAATTTTATAAGGTTTGAGTTGAACTCTTAGAAAAATGCTTCTTAATGATTTGGAAAAGAAAAAAAGATTCATTTGATTCCCAGAATTTACACTTATTTTTCATGATACTCTACAATTAGAAGATTAACGTGTATTTCCTGAACTAATTTTCATTGAATTTATGGAAACGACGAATTATCTCCCTTTAAATTTAGTCTTCAATAGACCTATTTCAAAATTACACAAAAATGTCTCAAATTCAGAATGTATATCAAATAAAAAATACTTTTTAAAATCCAATGAATCACCGTATATACTTAACTATAGTGCGAGTTAAGACCAGTTTTTTTACATAAAAAATAGGGGGCCACCCTATACTCATGTAATTTTTTTTTTTTTTTTTTTTTTAAAGAAATTAAAAATTATGCATTTTCAGTGACCAACTGGCATTATACACAGGTAATTTTTTTCTAGAGGAGACATTCATGCCAAAAACTTTGGAGGTAGCACTATACATGAATTTGGCTTATACACTAGTATATACATTACTTTGTTACAAGATCAGTAAACATCAATGAAACTAAGCAAGGGAAACTATTAGACTATGTTGGCAATGAATGCAAGAATACAGGTTTCAACATTAATTATAAGAAGATGGGATGCACAATTGCAAACCAAAGAGACAACCCAAGGTGAGAGTGACACACCGTAATTAAAAGGTGCAGAAATTCCACAATCTGGCTTGTCAATGACAAAAAGTCTGAGAAAAACAAATCTGAAGACAGTGGGGAATAGCAAAAAAAAAAATGCCTTTCAGAAACCAAGGAATGGATTAAAGAATTAAAAACAAAGAAAACAGCAATGGGGTGCAAGGTCATATATAACTTTCGATATGGCAGTATTGATGGTGGATGATTTTATCATAAATGAAGAAAGGACTTAAAGCAATCAAGATGTGGTTCCATCAACAAAAATTGAGAATGCTATGAACAGAGCACATAATGAATGAAGTGTTAAGGAGATTATGAACTGCAAAGAAATGATTGTTAACACTCAGAAGGAGCTGAAATTTAGGAGACACATGAAGGAAGGATCAGAGAATTTAACACTCACAGGACAGACGAAAGGCAAGAGAAAGAGGAGAAAGCTGCAAGTAACCAACTTAAAAACTTGAACAAATAGAATGAGTTTTGTCTATATCTCTGAGATGAGAAATTATGATTATTTACATTATTCAAAATTCCAATCACCTGAAGAAGACCAGAGCGTACAATAGCCGAAACATTGTGAATATGGCAATTAAGATGAGGATAACAGTCCAAATAATGTAAATAATGTAGACTGAGTTTTATCTGAACTTCTGGTATGAGGATTTATCATTATCTACACTATTTATATACAGACATTTTTTTTTATTGAGTGCACCCCAAGCAAGGTAGTAAAGCCACTGAGATACAAGGGGTTATACGATGTGGAAGAGTTAGAAACAGAATCATTGCTAAGGAGTGAAAACAAAAGAAGAGTAATCAGGAAGACAGCAGATAGTGATTGACACTGTATTTAAATTTTTGCAAACTAAAGTTGGCTGGAAAGCATGGAGTTGGAAGGGAGTTCCACAAGCATGAAGTGTAAGAAAAGAAACATCATAGAATTTACAGTTACATCTAGCCAGCTCAACTGTAAATTGATGAGAGCTCATTGCCAGTCTAGTACTACACTTAAATTCAAAGAGGCACTATAGCAAAGAGCTCATCTGAACAATTACAATGAAAGTATTTATAGAAAAGGCACAATGAGGCAACCCTACAGAGTTGGAAAAGTGACTGAAGCTGAGATGCCAGAACAGGGCCAATAATATTACTGATTCTTCTTTAGATTTTATCATGGAGCTCTAGATAAATAGCAGGAATTGTTGTCATCACAATGTTTCAATTGTTGTGTCTTCCGGCCTTCTTCAGGTATATATCAATCTGGGTAACCTACAGGGCAGTGTGTACTTGCACTTGATAGAAATGGGCAAGCAATAACTGAACAGCACTAAATAAGAATAAGAACTTGATGATATCCCTAGACATGAGCAGTTGAACAAGGACATTCTACACTCATAGATTAAATAAAGGGTGCAGTTCAGAATTCCCTGTAGATTACACAGATCAGTATAGACCTGAAGAATGCCAGAGGGTACAACATCTAAAGTGTAGTGATAATAACAAAAAAGATGAGGACAATAGTCCAAATATAAATAGTGTAAATAAGAATCAAGTCGCAGAAAGAGAAACAAAGGTCATCAAGATGAAAATATTGGAGAATCACGATTGCCTCCATCTTGAAGTGAAACTGTCCAGAGATAGAGATACACTTCCTTTTTTCTTTTTCTTTTAATAATCATAATCATTTTTATATAATAATATATTTATAGTAATGAAGTTTATTTTAAATTCCCAAATTAATAAACCCTGGATAGTTTAAGTTACTATCTCTTTGAGTGAGTAATCGGTTTAAAGTGAACTTATAAGTAAATACTTCTAGTTAAATTTTGAAAATATTTTAGATTAATATTCAATGTTAATATAAAATAATACACCAAGCTTAATCCTTACCAAGTGCTTAAAAAGAAAAAGGGAAAAAAAATACTTACCTGTACCGTAATGGATACAATAGCGCATTGAGGGCATGGCAAGCATCTGTGAGCCGAGTATAGCTTTGCGATAGAATAAGGACTTTATGATCTGTCAGCACAGCAGTAAATAGGGACAGCACATTTTTTATACCTGAAAAAAGAAAAACAATCAATTTAAAATTTAATTGAAGAACAATAACTTCAAATCATGTACTTCTAACCAATGATAAACCCCACTCTCAAATTCCAAGATGTTATAATTTCATCACAGACTTTTAGAAAGAGTTATCCCGTTCTCAGAGATACGATGCAGTTTTTATTTCGACTATATACAAAAACTATGGAAATTATATTTTAACTCTTTTAGCTTAAAAAAAATAAAGAAGAAAAGGGAAATAAAACAAATGTTAGGTTCCCAAATTTAGTATTTTGAACAGTATGGTATTCTTTGAAGGATTCTATACAAAAGTGACTTGCACATTCCTTACTCACTATATTTTGCCTATTTTATATTCAAGAAATATATATGCAGACAGTACTTTCTTTGGCTTGTTCTTCCAGGTTTATTTACAGACAAATATTCCAGGAAACAAGTGAATCCTAATAAATTGTAAGCTCATGAATCTTAGATTCAGCATTTTGACTTTAATCATGCCTGTGTCACTGTAAAAGGTTTGTGTCAAACTACAAGAGTTCAATCTTGGTTCCATACATTTTATCAAGTTTTATTTGCCTGGGAAAAAAAAATTGACATTGGGAGTTTTTTTTTTTTTTTTAAATATATATATATATATATATATATATATACACACACGCACACTTATAATGAGAATGAAAAGAATATAAATTCAAACATTTATAACATTAATTTAAAAGGGGGCTCAATACAAAAAGTAGAGCAATAGTTATTTATTATAAGTTATTACATACAAACAAACAAGTAATCACTACAAACATGCATATTTGTTTCAATGCTTAAAGGTAAGCATCTCATCAGGTGAGGAACAAAGATGGTTATAAACGATTTTATTTAAAAATGCTAAGGATGAAACATCACTTCTTTTTCCATTTTTAAAATTTAGGAAGACATAAGAATTTCCATGAAAGTAAAAGAAAGAAATTCTTGTAATTTTTGAGCTAAGAAATTATTATTATATGCTTTGATACTCAGGTCAGCATCTGGTTCCCTGGTAGTTCCAAGTCTTTGCATCAGAGTTTTTTTTTTTTTTTTTTTTTCAGAGGGATGGGGGTCAGACAGAAAAGTAACACAGGTGAATAAAGCTGGAGTATTAACAGATGAGTTATCTCCCCTGAGCTTGAAAAGGAGAACAAAAATAATTTATTTTCATACACTGCATAAAAGGTTGAGTTCAAAAAATCCAAGCCAGTTACTGAGTATGAAGACAGACACCTGAAGAATGCTTTGAGGATACAACATCCAAAATATTGTGAGTATAACAACCAAAATGAACATTCTAATTCAAATAGCAATGCATGTATTTCCATTGCTAAAGATGCAGGTAAAATGTTCAGCTCCTGTACTGCTCCAGTAAGTACAGACACTTCTTGCTATCCTCTGTGTTTACAAGAACCAGATCAGGTCAAAAATGGAGTACTGTTGTCATACTTGGGTGGGAGCTGCCCAGTCGTCATTTTCTAGTCTTGATAGTATTCAAAAGCACCTCCGAGTCCTTGTGGGTAACAAATTATTTTCCACCCTCCAACTTCTCTCTCACAGGCAGGATGTGGTCAGCCTCTCACTGTTGTATCACTACTTCCATGGAAAGTGATTTGACAAGGTACATTCCTTGCTGCCACCAGGCCTAAACTTCACAGCTAGGACCTGCCATGCCACTTACATTGTAGCAAACCACCCATATTCCCTGATCACTACAATCTTACCTGTTCAAGTCTAGTTAACCTTTATCTTCCCTTCCTATCCACATAAATTGTGTCTCTTACTCTGTAACCCTCAAGCTCAAGTGGCTCCCAGGCCTTGTGCAGAGTCTTCTGTATGAAATATATCTTAATATTCTTTTATCACTTTAATTTCTTTTCTCTCATCTGTTGTTGTTCTTTGCATTTTTCTCCTCCCTGTGCTTCACCATTAAAGAATTTAATTTTTCCAACTATTCAGCTATAATTGTAAGATTTCTTCTGATAACTGATATTGCAATTTAGATATTGATTCTTTAATAACCAATTTCTAGTTTATGCCAAAAGAGACACGGTGGCATTAAGAAACAATTTTGCATACAAAACTGCTATTAATATTGAACAGAAGACAAATACTACCCTGACACTGGTAGCACTGCATCATAAATGGAAAAAAAAAAAAAGACAAGTTTCTGACACCACCAGCACGGAGGATTGAAACTACGCTCTACTACCAGTATTAGGTTAGATTAACAGGAATCGATTTGTAAATACTTAAGGAAACTTAATAGTAGATAGGTTCAACTATCACCTAGTTCACCCTCCATCCTCATCTTTTGAACAGGAGTAGAAGTTTATCCCTTTTTTTTTTCACTGTTATATTCACCAGCTTAATCAAGTGTGTGTGTCTGTGCATATATATATATATATATATATATATATATATATATAACAAATTGAATAAACAATAAAACAGATGTTTAAAATTGTATGTGTTAAAAAGTGCTCAATAACAAACTAGAAAAAAAAACAAACAAACCTAAAGAGCAGTTTTAATATTCTAAAATCTCTAGTAGATGAAAATAAATAAATATATGCTGTTTAATGAATAAAAGGAGGGGCTACTCAAATACAAGTAACCACTAAAAATAAATTTTATGTAATAAAAATCTGTTGGATTAATAAAGAAAAAAAATATCCATCCTTTCCTTTACAAATTGCTTTGTTTATGTTTGGATACAAAACTGAGCAGATATGTCTATTTCGAGTCAGAGAAAAGCCATTGTTTAAAGGCACTATTCAGCTTTGCTTGGTAATCAACGCACTCTGTAGCTGTGAGGTTGAAGCACATCAGATCTAATGATGGCTTCTCCTAGGTTAAAATGGGTTCGAATCAGTCTGGAGAGTGCATATTTTTCTCTAAGATTTCTCAAATATTCAGGCAGGTAGACAAAAATAAATAAATATACTGTTTAATAAATAAATAGAGTGTCTACTCAAATATTTAGTATCCACTAAAAATAATGTTATATATATATATATATATATCTCAAAATTGTGCAGTTTAATTTATATTACAATGAATCATTCATACAAAAAGTTAATTAGTAAAGTTAATGATATAAAATGGTAAAATCACTTTGCCAACTAAATTTTAAAGATGTATTAACCCATTAATCACTCAATGAAGGTTATGATCCCTGATTTTTAAAATTATAAACTGTATTAGGTCTTCCTTAAATATGCAAGTACTTTCAACAGTTCCTCCGGTCATCATCAGGCATGGAAACTATTTTGTTTTTGGTAAAAAATTAAATTTTCAAAAATCCAACCTTAGTGTTACAACTGCATGCTCCACAAGTTTGTATCCGTTATCAATAACACATTTCAAATATATATATATATATATATATTTCGATTTGCATTATATTTTTTCATCTCAAATGCTACCTGAATTTTACCAAAAACAAAATAGTTTCCATGCCTGATGACTGATTCACATTTTTTTTTTTGTAGCTTTCACAGTTAAATTTCTAATTCTGACACAAACTCAGCCTGTACTGGGGGTTGAATAAGACTGACAAATTTTATTTTTTCATTGGTTGAAATAAGCTTATTTCCATATGAGGTGATTTGGGATTTTATTGTGTTTGTATATATATATATATATATATATCAATCAATCCTGTACATACATGTGTGTGTGAGTGTGTGTGTATATATATATATATATATATATATATATATATATATATATATATGCACACACACACGCACGTGTGTGTGTGTGTGTGCGTGCGTGCGCACACAAAGCCAGCAGAAATAACCTGGTAACCTACAGCTCAACCCAAAAATGAAAGCAAATGTCAAAAGACCACTGGCCACTAAATATGTTTATTACATCTACTTTCCAACAAAGATATTTATTAAGTGAATTGAGCAACTGAGCAATTTTGCTAATTAAATCCCATCAATAATTAATTCCTGTTCATTGGTTCCATTGTTAACATCAAAAAGCTATAAAACTTTCAGTGGGGAGTTATTTTAGTGCTGATATCACCTGAACAGAAAGACGTGTATATTGAATGTCATTCTCTTATTGTTCAGCCAAGATTATGATACTCAATAGAAAATAAAACATTTCTGTTACTTTTTTAATGCATAAACTAGGTGGTCTTCTCTGGGGCTTAAAAGATCATATAATAGGCCCTTTATGATGGTAATGATATATCAACAACAGATCTTAAAAAGATTACTTTCACTGACACATCTACTAACTTGATCACATCTTAATGTATAATCTATGAAATGATAAAACAGTTTTAAAGTTTCATGGACAGTAAAACATTTTAGCCTGTGAAAGATTGGAGTCATGTTTCATGTCCCACCAAGTTAAAATTCAATATGACTGCATCAGATGATACCATGGATGTTCATAGTCAGGGGAGTGTTTTAATCTCAACAGAATATGTGGCAACATTAAACATAGCAGGGAAAACATAAATGGTAGATGGAAGCATATCTACTACCAGTGTTGGGCAGATCTTTGAGAACAGACCAAAACTTGGACATTATACAGAATTGCAGAACATGAAGGATTCAATGGGAAATGAACATGCATTTTTCAATCCTAAGCACACTGTGCAAGCAATGAAGGCTTTCCTTGCTGGCCAGTATATCAAATTCAGTAAGTGGCTTCCATCAATCTCTAACCTTTTTAGAAGTTCTAACCCAGAATTGGAAAGAATGTATAGAAACAGAAAAAAAAAAAGATTTTGTTCACTCAATGTGTAAAGTTTGTTGTCACTGCCAAGAATGGCTGTTGTGATCAAAACTAATACCGGGGCCAACAGAATATTAATCAATGTTTACATTGCTTCTTTCCCTGTAAGCTTACCATTTTTCGACACTTATTAACTAAAAAATATATTCCATGATACACTGCTATTTGACTTTTGTGCTAAATAATTTTTGTCAATACCAAGTAATTGCTTCCCCTGCAATGAAATATATGTCTAAAATTTTGATGGTTAAATCAAAGATGCAGGGTTAATAAATGTTAAATTTATGCAAATATCTGCTCTGGGCATCAATTTTACTTGTTATTTATACACTAACAAGGCCAAGAGCAGATGGCTCTGATGGGATAACAGGGTTGATGGCAGATGGATCCAATGGGATAACAAAACATGTCAGAAAACTTATTGAAACTACAAAAACTGCCTTTGCATCAACAAATAATTTGTATATAAATTAAAAACAATATTAGCATGCACTTTTGCAATTGGGCAAAATTCTCACAGCTTTTTCCACATGTGCAGCTCCAAGGATATTTAAAATAAACAATTTTGAATAGACACTTTATTAAAGAGTATATTTATTTTCATCTACTGGCCTGAATATTCAAGAAATCTTATTAAAGAAAAATATGTGCTCTCCAGCAGGATTTGAACCTGCATTCCCCTTGGCAGAGGAAACTGTTGTTAGATCTGATGTGCTTTAGAGAGAATTGACCACAAAGTCCTTTTGGATTTAACTTAAAGGCACTATTCAGCCTTGCTTGATCGGCAAAAGTTCTTTGTGGCTGAGTCAGTCGAGAGTACGTCATATCTAATGACAGTTCCCTCTGCAGGGGATGCAGGTTTAAATCCTGCCGGAGAGCACATATTTTTCTTTAATAAGATTTCTCAAATATCGCGTAAAAACATCAGGCATGGTTTTCGCACTAAATAAGCTGCACAAATAGTTGAATAGAAACAGTGAAATAAACTAAGTTCATATTTGTGTGCGTATTTTTTTTAAAAATCTATGGTTTTATTTCATAACATTTAAATGTATACCCTTTAAAAATTTTGCTAAATGTGCCGTGATATTTGCTTCTCGGTGTGCAGTTGCTTAAAAAGGTTGATATTTTTTAATAACATTTTTTGAAAGCTTAAATATTATACTGTTATGTAGATGAAATAAACTACAAAAAAACATTAAAACCTCCAGAAGTGCTTTAATTATGACAATTTCACTAATATTATTTTATGACAGATGCAGATCTTTCAAACAAAGAAATGACTGTATCAGAGGAAAAAGACTTGGCCTGGGTAATACTGTGTATCACTGCTTGTGATATGAAACAACGAGAAATGAGGAAATTCTATTGGTAAAAAAATAACAGATAGGCTAAGATAAGGTCATTGAGAAAAGTTTAATAGCAAAGATGAGTCTTACCTAACTGGGTGAAAATCAAAGCAACAGAACAATTAGTGACAGGAATTGTGCTACTAAGAGGAGGCTGAAGGGCTTGACGGTCACCAGCACCAATAGAGAAACGGACTTGGGGGCCACCTGGAAAAAAAAATAAAAAGAAGTAATTTTTGAGTATTAACGAATGAAAAATATAATGTTAAATATAAATGTAAACACAGACCTTTAAAAATAAAATTTTTTAATGGAAATTTAATGATACATTAATATATGAAAAATGTCAGAAAGAAAGAAAGTGTTTGGAGCTGACAGTTTGGAGTTAGAGAAACTTAAATTGTAATAAAGAGGGAAGAGAAGAAAAAAATATTCATAAAAAGGGGAACAAAATTTAATCTAATTCTAAAACTATTTACATTAGTAATTGACTGTTTACAGAATATAAAGTTACAAAAAATTTAAAAAGAGGAAGAAAATAAAAAGGAGATTGGGAAAAGGAAAAAAAAAATACAAACATATATATACATTTAACCATACATTAATTCTTGAATTATTTAACTTTTGCTTATATTATTTTCTGGGTTAACAGATTTTCATTTTTTTTTTTTTGTTGTTGTTTTTTTTTGTTAAGTTGAAGTATCTGCACATTCCAAAGGCTACAACAATAAAATAAATAAAAATTGGATACACTGAAATTTCTTGCTCTGTTATTGATAGATATTGCCATAAAATTGTTTTCTCCCATCTCAAATCAAAAGTGATTCTATTAATCATGTGTTATCATCTAAACACTATCAGTTTGAGTGTAACTTTTTTCTAAATAGGCCGAAAAACCAGTCTGCTGAAACTTTTTCAAAAAGAGGTTGATTGTGGGGGTTTTTTTTCTTTTCTTTTTTATTATTATGGCTTATCAACCATTTAAAAAGATGAAACATTTTGTATTGCAAGAATTCTTTTCTTGGAAGTAAATATTGCATTAATTTTGAGAACAACAATGATTTTTCCAAATACTAGGATCTAAACCTTGAAGTAAATCACTCAATCTTTCACATAAGTGTTGGACTTCATCACGCACTTCCCTAGTAATCTTGATAGGCATGCTTCGCCTCTTGATCTCTTCATTACCTCTATCCCTGACTTATGTTGTACTCTGTAGCTCTGCCCTCTTGGCAATTCTGACCATATCATAGTGTCTGTAAAAATCTTGTTTGTCTCTCCCACCAGCCAAGAACAAAATACCAACAGAATATTTTTGTTATCAACGAACTGAGTGGGATACATTTCACGACATCACTTGGAATTAAGTTTTTAACCAACCTATTCAAAAATGTGCCTCTGAGGTCTTCTCATGGGTTAAAACCGGCATCAAAGCTTTCATTCCAAATGAAACCACGTTTATCTCCTTGATTCTCACCTGCATGCTCAGCCACTATAGCCCACAGGCATCACTTCTTCTGGTTGTACCAGAGAAATATGTCCAATTGCAACAGATGTCTGTCCATAATGAATGCAAGCATGTTCTCAAAAAAGCAAAGTTACAGTTTGCTGATAGAATGAAACAACATATAGCCTCTCAGAAGATGGGTTCTAGAGATCATTGGCACCACTGCAAGAGTGTTCCAAACAACAGCAAATCCTCAATCCCACCTCCATTCAATCAATTTGAAGTCCTGACATCTACTGCAGATGAGGTTGAATGCTTTGCTCAGAATTTTCTTTCAACTGCACACTCAACTCATCTGAAGTACCCATACCTGATCCCCACCCCAGAACAGAGGCTCTACTGAGTGATATGTGCATAACCCTGTCACTGGTTTCAGATATCATTTCCAAACTAGACTCCCACAAGGCAATCGGAGGTGACAGGATCCCAGCTGTTGTCCTAAAGAAATGTGCTCCATTGCTGGCTCCAGTTCTCTCCAAACTCTACAACAAATGCCTTGCTGCTTCCTGCTTTCCAGCCTGTTGGAAGCTCTCCTCTGTACTTTCTGTTTCTAAGAACTTTGGAGAACACTCGGGGACGCTCAAATTATCGCCCTAATAGTCTCTTACTGCTTTTTGGTAAGTAAAGTATTCGAGGCTCTAATCAATGTTGAAGTGGTTAGGCATCTTACTTCTCACAACCTCCTCTCAGACAAACAACATGGCTTCTATTTTACCTGGTTGACTGCTGATGTGTTAACAGCCATCATCGAATATGTATATCAAGCTTTTGATAATAATGGTGAAGTGGCTCTAGATATCTTGAAGGTGTTTGACATGTTTTGGCATGCTGGTCTTCCACGTGGTCTGACTGTTTGATTTAATCCACTTATTCCTATCAAATCCTGAAATGAGGGTCATTTTGAATGGGCTCCCGTCTGGATTCTTTCACACGAACATGGGTGTCCTCCAAGGCTTTATCCTAGGTCCTACACTATTTTGATCTTCAGCAATGATCTTCCTGATATCATCAGTAGGTATTTATGCAGATGGCACTACCATTTACTCAGAGCTGATAAAGTAAATCTAGCTGCTGTGCTTGAAAAGGTCCTTCAATCAGTAATTAACTAGGGAAGGAAATTGCTTATAATTTTAATGCTTCATAAACAAAACTGCTCTCTTTTAACCACCATAGAGAAACTTTTCTGTCTGCCATCAGCATGGCTTACACTAGTTTCCTGGAGAGCAACACACTGCGCCCTCTTGGCCTCACATTTTCAACTGACTTGAAGTGGAACGACTTCCTCAAATCAATACGTCTACTGCAAGGAAATTTGGGTTACTGTGTTATGCTAGAAGGTTTTTCTCTTCAGAGTCCATCTAGCACATTTACAAATCTACTATTTGCCTGTTCATTGAATGTGGCTATCATGTCTGGTCTGGTGCTCCTACTATTCATCTCGAGCTTCTTCACAAAAACCAAAGAAGGATCTGCAATGTAATCGATCCTAACATGGCATCTCGACTTCAGTCTCTTTCTCACCAACGTGATGCGTTTTCCCTCTGTCTTTTCTGCAAATATTTTCATGACAATTGCTCTAACAAGCTTTTTTTTCCTGATGTCCTGACTGCATGAATTTCAGTGTACCACTAGATTGGCATCTAGGTCCCACCCATTTACTGTTGAAATAGCTAAATGCAATTGCCACTTCTACTCCAACAGTTTCTTTTCTTGCACTTCCCGCCTATGGAACTCCCTTTTGTTTACTTGCCTTCCCGAAAACGACAATCTTAAAAAGTTTAAATGCCATGTCAATCGCCATCTTCTTGAATCCCGTTATCTTTTATCCTTTCCTCAATCTTCCCTATATTCAATCTTTTTTCTCACTTTCACTGCCTGTAACCCCCTGCATACTAGTAGCATTCCAGTCTTGCTTGGGGTGAAATGATTAAAAATAAATAAATAAAAAAATTCAGATTTTAAATTCTTATATTTTTCATTCTTAGCCACAAATGCATTATCCTATAAAAACCTTGTCATTTAAAATCTGAAGGATTTATTTCATACCTTTAACACACTTCTTTGATAAACTTTATTAAAAATGGGTCGATTGCCTGAATACAACAAAAAAGGAGTTGATAAAAGATTAGCTAACAGTTAAGGTTGTTAGTATGAATAACTAAGAAGCAGACAAAGCAACTAGCATCAAAACCGTAAGCCAAAGGTCACCACGGAAAGAAGATCTTGAAAAGCAATCAGAAAATTCTTGCCAAGATGCCAGATTCCCTTTCCTCCTACCAGACTTTGTTAGGCTCAGAATGAATATCTATGCCAAGCCACACCCCAGACATAAATTAACCTACCTGTGCATCCAGGTAGAACACTCATCTAGTGAAGAATGCTAAAATAAAAGTTATCATAGATCTATAGACAGCTGAGACAGATGCAGGGTAGATCAAATTTACATAATACCTGGGATAACTGTTCACCATTCTTTGCTAGTTTATATGTAACAGAGTCTTGAGAGGGAGAAGTAGCTAACCAAGGTATACGGACATAAGAAACATTCTAACAAAAAGTTTACTAAAAAAGAAAATATTCTGTAATGGTTTCATTATTCCGATATTGATATTTCTGGTAAAGTTGAAACATTTTGTTTTATAAAACAAACACATCTTGCTTTAATTTAAACCAAGAATCTTATTTGAAAAGTTCAGGAAAAATTTGATACAGGAAAATATTTTCAACTTTCTTAAAACAAAGTGAGTTGGAATATTGAGAAAAAAAAAAATATATATATATATATATATATATATATATATATATATATATACACACACACACAATTGTATGGCAAATTCACTTAAAACACAAAAAATAGAACTTGTAAATCTTAAAATGAACAGTGTTTCCTATGTTTACAGGAAAAATTTCAAATAATCAAATTTGCTACCAAAAAAGCTCTGTTAAACCAAAGGAGTGAATTAACAGTAAACTGCTGACACAGTCTATCTTTTACCTTAAAATATAATAAAATTTTCTTTATAAAAAACAATTACGTATTACAATTTTATAGCCATAATTTTATTAGTATATAATAGTCCACCCTCTAAGGGTAATTACATTATTTGGTTTATTCAACTTAAATATTGCCATGTTTTGCTGTCTATTCAGTATTATTAGCATCATATATAGATGTTCCACATTTTTAATTTTATCTACAGGCTCCTTTAAGCTACCTGAATTAAAAAGAATTTCTTTTTAAATTTTTTCTGTTAACTTTATGTCGGATTAACCTACCCAACCACTTCAACAAATAGAACATCATATTTGGCTACAATGATGATACATTTGTCACTGCCATATTCTCCACAATCATCAATGATGCCATGTCTATGTGCTGTTTATCATGACATGAAAAATTAACTCACCCACCTCCACCCTCTGACCTTATTTTTCTATTTAGCATAGATCTGACATTTAATTGTGTTGAGACATACCAACAAGTATATTTTTAATTCTGACCTTATGCTCCCACCTTTAACTTTCAGAAAAGAGGTAATGATTTGTTTTTAAATTTCCCTAAAAAAACATTTTATCACCAGTTGCCAACCATTGCCTGAGGAAGTACAATTATAGTATTGAAACATGAAAGCTTTTGTGTAGCAATTTAAAATATTTTTATTATAATCTCTTATAATAAAAATATAATATTTTGCTCTACTTTGTACTGAGCAGT
>OZ038484.1:56632192-56742192 GCA_964036315.1 Acanthosepion esculentum | reverse complement strand
TGTGTTTATATGTATCTAAATGAAAAGAAAAGAAAAAGACTATGGCACCTTCCTTAATAAATTTAATATCAACATTAAGTCCAGAATTCAAGAGGATTACAATATAAATAGACATATGGTTAGATTATTCAACCAAACATGCTTGAATGAAGATATGCTGCCTCTATAGTCAAAGTAACAATCCCTTTATCTATATATTTTAAAGTTATTTTAAACCCCTTATTATTCCTCTTTTAATTTTAAATTAATATTTACTTCTTCATATAACTGCAAATTAATGCCATAATATTTGGGTTTAATTTTACAAACCTTCTTCCCTTTAAGACAAATACTTTCCACCCTCTCCTGTCTCATGCCTTTAATCTGACAGAAACATTGAAATGGATAAATATACTGTATTAGTTTTTTGACTTTTTTTTTTGTTTTATTAGTTTTCACAGTTAAATTTCTATTTCTGACACAAACTCAGTCCACACCGGGATTGATAAGACAGACAACTGGTATCCTCATCTGCTGAAATCATATGAAGTGATTTTGGATTTTATTGTTTATTAATTATATATATATATATATATATATATACACACACACACACACAATTCTGGATACTGAGCACTTTTACCCTATAAATATAGTATACCTTAAAACACACACACACACACATTATAATAAAAGCCAGCTACTCATTTCTGAGCACTCCCATCTGTCAGAGTGCTAGCACATCCCTATTACAGGTGCCTATTCAAGCCACAGAGTCTACCTGTGGCTTATACTGCAACTATGCTAAATGACCCTTAGTTACAGTTTCTGGTGGAGAGAGTGCATAATCTGGCATGATCAATTTTTGTTTGTTTTTAACAAGGTCAGCACACTCAAAACCTCAGTCATGATTACTTTGTGCTATCACAATCAATTGATGCCTTCTGAACAAATCTGTCTATCCAATTTTACTCACAAGGCTTAGGTTATCAGACATTTTCCAAAGGTGCTGTATGCTGGGATCGCCTCCTCAGGCTTACATAATCAAAAATTCCCCTCCCTGACAATTCGGTCATGGTAAAATTTCAACCTAGGTTTCATGGTCAGAAAGATAATATTCTAACCACTTGGGCATGCACACACATGCTTTCCAGCTGACTTTGATCTTCAAAAATTTAAATGCAATGTCAATCATTATCTACTGTCTTCCTGATTATTCTTCCATTGCTTTCAGATTTCTAATTCTTTCACCCCCAACAACCACTTGTGTTTCAGTGGCTTTACTGCTTTGCTTGGGGTAAATCCGATGAAAAAAAAATTACATAAGAAAAGGAAATAATGGCCAAGTGAAGACATATATAAATATTTACTTTATCATTTAAGCATTAAAATTAGTTATTTATGTAAAAAATGAAATACAATTTTCCTAACTCAAGAAAACACTAGAACATTAAAAAATTAAAAACAACATCCTGTCTAGAAATCCAAATGGAAACAATTGAAAGAAAAGAAGAAAAAGAAAAATAAGAGAAAAAAAGATTAAGGAGAAAAAGTAAAGTGGAAAGATAAAATAAACAATGAAAACGACAAATAATCATGACATTCTACATGTATGCACATCCACACAGGTGGGTGCGAACACACGCTATGAAAAAAGACTTGCACCAATGAAAAGTGCATATAAAAAGAAAAAACGGGGAAGTATAAGCAGTCAATTGCTGATATCTGCTGACAAGTGGACGAACGTGCCCATCTACGAAACTCTGGAGTTGAGATGCTGAAGGTAACCTCAACTAAGTGACAAACCTTGTAGTTGTATTAATATATATATATATATATATATATATATATATATACATACATACATACATACATACACAAAACTAAAAGATAACATGCACTTAACACACACTCTTTCCAGCAACCAATAAAGCTGCCAAAATGACTAAGAGGGAATTCTGAAACTCAGGAATCTCCCAGCCTCTATTTAAAAAAACTTAAAACAGGATGCTTAACCAATACAAGGACTGACCAAAATTAACGATAAAAATAACAAATGAAAACTACAGATAAAGTTTACTTTCTTCAGAAACAGTCATTCACTCCTGTAATTCACTGTTAACTCACAAGCAGGGATTTTTTTTTCTCCTGATGATGGCCATGCTGGCTGAAACTAGTTGAGCAACATAATTGAAATAATAAAACAAAAAAATATTAATATACAACACAGTGTGTCTGAAAATTTTAATTTTTTAATATTTTTTATTGTTAAAAATATTCTTTCAAGCAAAAAATATCCACTGGCCAGAGTGAGAGCCTATAAGTGGCTGCCACAAATAGGCAGGAAGATTCTATTGGCCAGCATGAGAGCCAACAGCTGACTGACACGAATGTTAGCTAGCATGCAAAAAACATTGATAGCTGCATTCGTCACAAGTGGGAAAAATTTAAATCTGCATGGCACTTTACTCCAATTGGCTCATTCGCTTGCTTAAACTCAACGTTGATTCTGATTCCGCAGAACTGGGTTGGGTGTGAAAAAGTATTTGTTGTTAACATTCTTTTTTCATTTAGTTTTTCCAGTTACAAGTCCTTTTTTAAAGCTGATTGTTTTGTGTTCATTTTGTTTAGTTCTTTTTTTCGTAACAGATTTAATGTTTAGTATAGAGCTTAGAAAGAATTTGCAGTGTGAGATAGGCAAGAAGTAAGGCATGTAGCAACATCAGCACGGCAAAAGGCACTCCTTTAAAGGCAAGGAAGGGCAAAAATATTTTAAGTCAACTTGACTTACTTTTTATTTTATACTAGCCATGCTGCTAGTATAAAATAAAAAGTGAGCCAAGTTGTGGGGGTAGGAAGCCACCAGTAAAACAATATATCTATCCAGACAGGAGATAATATCAAGTGGGACATGAAAAATCAAAAAATAGGGACATAGTTTTGAGTTTGAGAAACTTAAACCAAATTGTAATAAAGAGGAGGTGGATGCAAAAAAATAAAATAAAAAATATTTAAAAAGTACTCATAAAATGGGAATAAAATTAATCTACTAAACAATTTCAATTAATAATTGATTGTTTACAGAACATAAAAGTTACAAATATTAAGACCAAGAAAGAAAATAAAATAAAAATAAAACGGTTTATGTAATAATAGAAATAGAAATATTCAAATACATACAAATATAAACACAGATATATGAGGATCACTTCAAAAGTATCGCCTCTTCTTTCACCCCCCCCTGCCATTTCCACATAATGTGAAATGCTGTAATTGCTAATACGACATCAACAACCCATATGCTTTTTTTTAAGTTGCAGTAAATGGCTTCTAATATAGAAGTGCATATGAAAGATTTTTTTTAGGTTTTTTAATACTAGCCCCTAGAGCTATTCAAGGTAGAGTGTCACAGTCAAAATGGCATGCTGAATAATGTAACATGAATGAAAAAGGAGGTGACAAGAAATGAGGATACGGATGAAAGATGACAAGTGACCTTTGACATGAATGGGTCAATATTGACACAATCCTACAAGAGTCAATGTATCAATGGATTTCTTCATGTAGAAAAAATTAAATTGCATCTTAACATTCATCAATGCTTGCCAAACATTTATAGAGACCAAACAGTGGATATGAGCATAGTTTGGTATTGGAATAATTCTGGAATTATTGCTTTTCTATATATTTATATCTAACACATTCATCCATGAATATGCCTGTATACATATTTGCAAACCTAAAAAGGATCAAGCTTCCAGTGATTCTAGGCAGGCATATTAAGTAATATTCATCCATAAACATTTAATATATCAAGTCAGAATGAATTTTACAAAGTTAAACTTTCTCGGTTTATGCAAGCTTTCACGAATTGTACCAGGTGTGGTGCTGAATAGGTGATGCACTTTCAAATATCAGACCCCCTAAAAAAAAAATCAGAATTTTTTTTTTAAATTTTTCAGCCGAGTCGAGAACTTTTCAGCAGCCACGTCTATAACACAAAGCAAAAATCAGTGTTAAATATTAACATTTCTTTTCCATATATTTGTTATTTTCAAAATTTTATTTTTAATTAGGAAAATCTTTCAAAAGTAAGAAAAATAGAAAAATAAGAGAAAAAAACAATATTTTAATTAGAGAAAAAAAATTCCTTCAAAAAGATAGTTAAAAGTTATAGTTAATCAATATCTTTCCTACATATCCTCATAAACTGCACTTCCTACCTCCTCCTCTTACCCTCTACCTTGAGTAGTTCTCAGGCCTTGTATTGGGTGAACATTAGTATAAAAAAACACACAGATTAAATGATTAAGAATAAAAAATAAAAAACTTACCTGGAGGTGGTATATGCACACATCCCAAAATATTTCCAATAATTGATTCCAAACTGAATTGTAAATTTTCAATGAATACAGTGTAGATTATGCCAAGGCAGTTCTGGAAAAGACAAGGAAAAGAGTCAAGATGTTAGTAATTCTATTATTTCTACAATCTAAACTAATTAAATAGGATCAGAATAATTTTCCTCACAATGTTGATACATCCTTATAAGTCATATTGTAAGCAGTAAATAACTAGCTTTCTACTATATTCAGGCATAGCGTATTTAACCAACCTGCAAACCAGATCACCCTCACTTAATTTAACTCCATTTGTCAAGTCAATATTTTAAAGCAAGTCAATTCCGTTGACTGTTTAAAATTCTATTTAAAGACTTGATTTTCTTAGTCATTTTAGTTACATATTTCTTTGGCAATTTCATCTTATAAAGAACAAAGTTTTGTAATTGTCATGCGCATTGTTCATTATATTTTTCTTCCTATCAAAGGATCTTAATTGGAATGTATTCAAATCTTTTACATTTTAAAATAATCCATGCATTGCTGCCTAAGAGAATTTTGCTAAATGCTTGATTTGTATTCTTTGTTCTCTCTTCCTTAAAAAACCTTCCTTGTTTTGGGAAAGATATATCCATTAAGTTAATGTCATTGTTGAAATAGTCACTCATAGGTAATTGAATGACAAAACTATGCAACACATTTTGTCTTTAAAGGGACTTCATCAAACTAAAATAATATTCCTACTGATGGAATTTTAAATATGTAGGGACAGGGTGTGAAAATAAAATATGTTGGCTATAATTATTATACATCAAGATGAAATGCGAGATTTTAAATTTTAAATTACTGGCATCCAGTGTGCCTAGACGTACAGCTTAGTTGACTTCATTCAGCTTCCCAACATGTTTAGTAGTGTTTGTTTCTTTTTTGATACCCCACATTGTGATACGGGTAGATTTGTTTTAAGCAACAGCAATAAAAAGCAAAAGCACTGAGAAGCTAAATGTAGACAGTCAAACTGTATGTTTAAATGCTGCAGAAGAAACCCAAAATGTTTGTGATTTTTATCCAATAGAGTCTTTGAATGAAAGGGATTGTCAAAGATGGCTATAAAAAAAAAAAAAAGGTTTACAAAAGGGGACTTCAGCTTAAGACAGGTTGTTTGGTTGAGTTTTACCATGGTTTTCAAGATGAAAAAAAAAAAAAAAAAAACCTGCTCAAAAACTGAATCCAAACCATTTAACTGCTAACCATCTACAACATAGAAGTGTTCTTGGAAGATGGGTTTCCCATCATTTGACAGAAGCCACTCTTCTTGATAACACATCTTACCATTTTTGGACAGATTAGCGACTGGTGATAATAAAAAAAAAAATTGAATATTTTACAAATGATGCAGGTAATGGATTAGCGAGGACAAAGAGGTGAAAGTGCAACTCCACTAGCTCCCAAATATTATCTTTATCCAAGGAAAATCTCTTAAGTGTTTAGTATCATCCGCTTTCAGTTGCTACCAGTCAAAGCAAGCATCTATTATAAGCAATCAAAAACATTTAAAAACACTGCTTTGAAGGGAAAACAAAACCCAATTCAATCCATTCCAAAGATGTGGCATCCAGTCATAATTCATGTCATACAACAAAGATCCACGGCCTCATACTCCAAAATTGGCTTATCTGATTAGCACCAACTCTTGGTGCAGGAACTACACTTTTTCTCTAAAAATAAAAGATTTTTACAAATTGGTAGCCAAAAGCAAAGGAAGTTCATTGATAATAATGGAGTCTATATCTATATAAATAAAATATAGTGTACGTGTCCATCCATTTTTTGATCTCAGCAAAATCATAAACAACCTGAAGTACCATGTAATAACTACTGTAGATCCACATGATTAAGAATTAAATAATTAACTCATTTAAAGTTAAATTTAAATATTGAATAGAGTAAAAGGTTTACAAAATAATTCTTTATTAAATGTTTTTCATTTTGCTTTTTGTCACAATTGCAATTGATATCATCTAACTCTAATTAAACCATAACTTAAACTTTAGCAAGGCACACTATGTTGCACATATGTTTTTTTTTTTGTTTTTTCTAGCATGCATACTACAATGTATTGAAAATATTACATAGCTCGGCTTCCCTAATGTCTTTTAAGAGTGACTTTATGCGAAGGGATCATAAAGAATGACTTAATTAGATGATTTTAAAAGAAAATAAAAAGTGCGTGCAAAATAAATGTAAACAAACTATGGAGATCGGTTGAGTATACGAAGAAAGATTATGCCGAATTAAGGTGTTGAATAAAGATTGAATAATTTACTATTTCTAAATTCTTATAAATTTTATGTGCATAAGACACTGAAGGTAAAAGGCTGAAGGCCCAAAAGCTCTCCGCAGGAGCTAGACTAAAATCTGCCCAAAGGGCGGCTTCTAGGCTAGTTAATAAATAAATTCTAATTAAACTAACAGTTTATTAATTCTTCATATTTTTCTGCTCTTAAATTCAGACATCTTTTACAGGACAAGCTCTATTTTTCTGGTTAAAATAGTTAATATCTATTTAGTATAAATCCAAAGTAATGGTGAGTAACATAAGCAACCCAGTGCCAGTGTCACCATGGACAGTGAACCTTTAGAGGAAGTGTCCAGCTTCAAATACTTAGAAGAAACCCTGTCAAAAGATGGCAGCTGCAATGCAGAAATCTGCACATGGATCACTACAGCCATAGTAGCAATGGGCAACTGGAAAGGACATGAAAGAGCAACATCAGCTTCGAGACCAAGTTCAAGCTCTACAAATCAATGGTCATATCCATCCTCCTCTACGGGTGTGAAACTTGGGCACTCCTGGCTGAGACAGGAAAAAGGACCCACCACAAAACCTATGACTGTACGAAACAAGGCAAAAAAATCTCTTGAGCCAACGGGAATTTCTCCTCGCCACTATTAAATGTCAGACGATGGCATGGTTCGGTCACATCACATGACATAACAGCTTCTACAAGACCATCATGCAAAGTGTACACAAGTGGGGAGGGCAACACAAGGTCTGGTCAGGCAACAACAAAGAGTGGAGTGATGTGACAATGCTGGATCTCCTGAGAGCCACTGCCAAAAGATCATCTTTTCTGTTTCTTCCATACACAGGTCTCTCTGATGATTGCAGCCATCAGAGGACAGATGATCATGATGATTCAGTATCTTATTTTAGAGTTAAAATACTTTATATATATTTTTTTTATATTGCATAAATTTCTATTAAGACTGAGAACCTAATGAAACACTAGTTCGAATAAGCCTAATTAAACACTGGTTCGAATAAGCCTGACATTAGTTCGAACAATCCATTCCATCATGTTTCAAATTTCTCTTGAATACAGCATCTTTGTTCAGAAAGACTATAGATTTTATCTACATTGAAATGTTTAACAAAACAGGTAGATTTTAGAAATCAAGTAACAATAGCAAATTGATTTCTGAAACTCACCAACCTTGCTCATAAAACATGATTGATATTTTGATGCATAGAAATTTCTAACCATATTGCATTCCCCGAAGGGTGACGAAAGGATCTTAGCCGAACATATTTATCTTGGTACTTCCACATAGCATGATGAAAAAGGGCCCCAAACTTGATGAAAACAAAGGTTTATCATCAAAATGTTTATTGTTATTAACAGGAAAGATCAAAGTATTTTTTATTATTTTATTAATTATTTTAATCCTTTCTAGCATATTCGAAATTTTGGTTCAAAATCTTATTTTTCTTGCATCAATTTTATTTTTAGGACTTATTCACAAATGAATGAAATTATTTTTTAAATATTTTTTTAGAAAATCATTGTGTGTGTGTGTGTGTGTGTATATATATATATATATATATATATATATATATATTCAACTGCTACCCCCATTTACTTAATTTCATGAAATGTTAAAAAATTAAATTTTGATCCGGATATTTTTTATATTAGCTCAAAGCCAGACTCGTTAGAGAATGTAAATCATCATCAATTTTTTTTTTTTTTTTTTTGAACACTTACTCATTTACCAAAAATCTGTTCCAAATCATAAAATAAAAAATGCAATAAAACTATAACATTTAATTAGAAAAGCTTTTAATTGCTTTTATAAATAAGATATATTAAGGACAATATTGTCTTAAGAAAAAGTTTTTTTTTTTGATGAATAATGAATTTTTACAAAAATTGTTTTTGTATTTTAAATTTTAATAATTTATAAAGTTTAAATCTTTTAAAATTCTGTATTAATTTCAGCCTTTTAGATTATAGTATTAAGTTTAAGCTATATTTACTAATAATAAATGGAAAAGATACAAATCATCACACACCAAAATTCTTTTTTTTTTATTAGTGTATAAATGTGCCAATTACTGTAAGTACAGTCAATAAGAGTGGTAACTATATTAAATTTAAAGCCTAAATCTCTAAAATTCAATAAAACATTAGATTTCAGAGAATATTTTTTATAGATTACTGAGTACTTAAAAATTATATAAAAAATCTGTTCTTGTCATTTTTATTAAATTATGTTTTACAGATAAAGTCTTTATCAAATAACAATCTGTCATCAGCTCATCAAACATGTAAACATGGCTACTGTCACTTAAAAACACAATTACTGATTGGTTAAAATATTAATTTCTGTGATATTTTAAACTTAAAATAAATAATATTTGTTTCAAATCAGATTAATTATACTTTAAATCAACTAATATTCCTCAAGTTTCAGAAGAGTATATTTTTGCAAGATTTTTAAAAACAAAAACTAACTTGTGTTTACAAATATCTCAAAAATTGACATCTTTTTCAATGTTACTGAAAAAAAAAAATGAATTTGATTCTATTCAATATCATTTGTTTGAAATACACCAGAGTATTTTGCTTACAGGATATAGTAAATTTATTCCTTTAGCTTTCAATTAAAATTAAAATGAAACTTCCAAGAAGGCTTTTTCATTTTTATAAATTAAATTTAAACCTTAGGCATCATGATTTTAGCGGTGGTACCTATATTTATCAAAATCAGTATTTTAATGGCCAAGCATTACAATACCGGTTTTGGAAGCGAGTCAGTCACTCTTTTGTATTATATAGACTTGCACAAACACTGTGTGCGACAAGAGATTTTATGGTGACTATTATTTTTTTGTGCACAAGTTCAGTACTAACGCGACTTTTACTATCTCGCAACCAATATATACAAAAATATTAATGGTAAAGAAAAAATGCAAACATCAGACTTTTGTTGTTCTTCACCCTGACATCTTCACCGCCTATAACTTTCTTGCTCTAAGCTAATCAGTACTTGTTGGTATAATAATAGAGAAGCTTACACACCACATATAAATAAAAATAAAAAAACGATTACTATAATTAATTTAAAAGAAAATGTAAGCTACTTAAAAGTGAGAAAACAGAATGCAAAATTAATATCTTAAAAATAATTCTTTAATTTCCATAACTATCTCTTTGCATAGTAACAAAATCCATTTTGCAGGTTTTCTGGATACAACAATAATATACAACTCAATGCAGTATTATATTACACTGTAGTGAGGCAGGATGACTAATCTACCAAAGATGATGATGAGGAGGATAAAGTATTGCATTGCTCATTCCAGACATGCAGCAACCATTCACATTTCATTTTCTATCTGACATCTAATTCATTCATATAAAACATTTTAAACCCAATAGATCTAAATCCATCTTGATTATTGTATTGCTTTATAATAACGCTTAAATTTACAGATTTGTTATAAATAGTCAAAAATAGATTTTAAATACCTAATTAGTGAATCTTATCACAGGCTAACTTCATAAAAAGGAGGGCTGATCTAATACTTAAACAGACTATAAACGTTTTTATAACATTATTTGCTTCTATAACTTATTGCGGCACTCAATCTGACTACACCAAATCGTTAAATAGACTTGAATTATTGCCTAATCATTTTAAGACTTGATAGCGAAGAAGTTTTGTAGATATTGAAGAGAAGCAAATTGACAATAAGTTCTGTAATAAATTGTATACTCATATTCTCATAGTTACTTGGCTAAAAACACCTCAAGTGACAAATTTCCTATTAAAAATACTAATAAACAAAATACTCATAGCCCTCATTTTGAAACTTTAAAATGATGGCTACCAACAGCAGTGGATCCCCTGATTACAACTTAATAACTGATGCCATCACAACTTGAAAAATAAATGTCACTTTATAGATTATAATTAATATTATAATAAGTATTATAACCATATTATATTAATATGATTATTTATAATAATTATTATAACAATTAATAATTGATTATGAATCTATAATAATTTCTAGTCTAATTTATAAAAGGCTGAAAAGTGGAGGAGGTAATTTATAGCTTTAAAAAATAAATTTAAAAACATAAGAAATTTAAAAATTTGTAAATTAACTACCATTATTTCAGCTTTATAGATTGTGTGTTTTTTATTTTTATATATATATATATATATATATGTGTGTGTGTGTGTGTGTGTGTGTGTATTTTTTTTTAATCTGTATCATTGGTTTGATTTGGTTTGTTTTACAGCATATCAACCTCAATAGGCTATTTAATGCTAACAAAATTTTTATTGCTGATAATTTTTTTTTTAAAATCTATTTCTGGTAAAAAAATTTCTTCAAAAAATCTATTGCAGGTAATATTTTATCCAAAAATGTATTGCTGGTCATATCTTTTCAGAAAATGTATAGATGGTAATTTTTTTTTTTTCAAAAATGTACTGCTGGTAATATTTTGTTTGTAATAATTTTTCTTTAAATAATAATAATTATACAATAATAGTAATAATTTTTCCTTCAAAATGGTATCTCCAATAATAATTTTTCCTTCAAAATCATATTGCTGGTAATAATTTTTCCTTCATAAAAGTATTACTGGTAAAAGATTTTCCTTGAAAATGTATTTCTGGTAATAATTTTTCCTCCAAAAATGTATTGCTGGTATTAATAACTGTTTTTACACCTCCACAGTGCTTTCACCCCAGATTGGGAGTCAACCACCTATTCATGGCTGGGACCCTAACAGGTGCCTCCACCCCAGGTCAGGGTGGACCGAGGAACACCAGCAACTAAAAGGTGGTTCCACACTCCTCAAACCTCCTAATCAGAGGCCCCACTGTTGGATGCAGTTTAATGTCTTACCCAGGATGCTGATGTAGTTTATCCTCATACCCAGAACAATTAATCTGTATCAACCCCGAGCAAGGCAGTACAGCAACTAACAAGCAAGGGGTTAAAGGGCGTGGAGGAATTAGGAACAGAAACATTAGTAATGAGTAGAAATAGAAAAGAGTAACCAGGAGAACAGTAGATAGCATTTGAGATTGCATCTAAATTTTTGCAGATTAAAGTTAGCTGGAAAGCATGGAGCTGGAAGGGAGTTCCACAAGTAAGAAGTGCAAGAAAAGAAACTGTCAGCATAGAAGTTACAGCTACATCTAACTAGCTCAACTGTAAATTGATGGGAACTCACTACCAGTCTAGTACTGCGCTTAAACTCTTACAGTCTAGGTATCACAGCGAAGAGCTCATCTGAACAATTACCATTAAATTATTTGTAGAAAAGGTAGAGTCACAACCTTCTGGCAGTCGCAAAGTGACTGAAGCTGAACGACCAGATCAGGATCAATAATATTGCAGATTCTTCTTTGGATCCTATCAAGAAGCTCCAGGTAAATAGCAGGGTCACTGGACCGCATATGGCAGCAATATTCTAAACATGGACAAATGATAGACTTATAGATATGCAAGATAGATTCTGGAGAGAAAAATTGTCTTGTCTGACACAATAAACCAACTTTCTTAGCAGCTGTATCTCACAATGGATTCAATGCAGTCGTTCCACCTCATGTCAGCTGAGAACATTAACCCAAGAAGACACAGTGAGTTACTTTCCTGGAGGATAGCATCAGCCATGCTGATGGAAGTCAGAGAAGGATCTCTCAGATGATTAATGGAGAGAAGTTTATTTTTGGAGACATTAAAAAAAAACCATGAAGATTAAGGACAGTTTAGGGCCAAGGATGGAGCCCTGGGGGACACTCATATTAGTATGAAAGGATGTAGATGAGTGTCCATTCAGGACTACTTTCATTTCACAATTTGATAGGAACGATTCAATCAGCATAAAAATGTGCCTGGAAATACCATAACTTTCCAGCTTGTGGCAAAGACCTTATGCCAGACCCTGTCAAAGGCTTTTAAGACGTCCAATGATACAGCCTGGGCTTCTTCATTTTTATCTAGAACATGACAGACGCTTTCCACGATTATTATTAGTACATCAGCAGTTGACCTGGAGATACAAAAGCTAAAGACAAACCAATTCAGCATTGATTAGGGCCTCTAGGAGATTCCCAAAAAGAGGTAGAAGGCTAATAGGCCAATAGTTGGATGGGTCAGATGATTCACCAGAGTTCTTTAAAACTAGAACAACAGATGATGACTTCCAGCAGGTAGGAAAGCAGGAGGCAGCAAGACATTTATTATGCAGTTTAGAGAGAACATGAGCTAGTTCAAGAGCACACTTATTAATGACTATTACAGGGATGCCATCAGGTCCACGTGCTTTGTGGAGATCCAGTTTGGAGATGATAGCAGAAACCATGGAAGAAGTTATATGCATATCACTCAATAGAAAATCAGTTCTATGTGGGAAGTTAGGCAGGGAAACACCTGATGAGAATTTACAGGCAAAGCATTCAGCTTTGTCAGTAAAGGATGATCACACCTCAAATCGATAGAAGAGGGGGAGGAATAGAGAACTTGCAGTTATTTAGTACCCTATTGCAGAGGCTTATATTATATATATATATATATATATATATATATACACACACACACAGACAGAAGGTGCAGTGGATAAATTGTCATCTACATTATGCAAAAATGAAAATAACATTGGCATCTCATTTTAACAGATATATTTACCAAAATTACACAAACCTATCTTGAAATGCTAAAGAGTAAATTTATTAAATAAAAACTGCCATTGCTTTCAACTGCAGCCTCCAGATGAATTTGGAATCTCCTGCAACTCTTCCAGATGATCTCCTTGTTTTAGTTGGTGAATGCTACCATAATCCTTGCCTTCAGTTCATCTTTGATGTTACAAGGAGTTTAGTGCCCCACACATAATAATCAAGGGGGTTGCAGTCTGGAGAGTAAGGTCGCTAGATGTAAGTGGTGATGTGGTTGCAGAAATTGTCTTGCAGCTATGACTGGCTTCTCCGACATGGTTCAGAGTCCTATATTGCCATGTATAGAGTCTTCCAGCAGCCACCCTCTTGACCCACAGCAGCACTACCTCAAGGCACTTGATGTAGGCCTCCGTGTTGAGTCTGAAGCTCTCACCAACAAATTTGGGAGTTCTTTTCTTATCAGAATGATCAGAGTGAGTTTTCTGAGCTGCCATACCTTCGTGATCACCATTAGACTCATCCAACTCTTTCCAAATTCTCTACACTATCTTCAGATTGACACCCAAACTCTGAAATGCTTGTATTGGAGCTTCCAGCATGAATGCCAAGCAATACAGCATACCATTTCCAAATTTCTGGTGGATTGAATTGTGTCATGATGCTCTTTTTCTCATAGATGGTACCCAACTGACCCTACTATACTGTGCAGTAGACAAAATCAAAAGCAAACAACACATATGCATGAAATTAAAAATATAAAATGGCAACAATTTACTCATCAAAACTGTGTATGTGTGTGTGTTCATTTCTATATACACACGCAACCACAAATTTGAATACAATGCCAAATTATTTTAATGAGTAAACATTTGGTGACATAGTAATTGCAAATTCAATACCTGGGCTGAGCAGTGTGTACTTAAACTCAGTGAAAACAGGCAAGCAATAACTGAGCAGTATTATATTAAGTAGTAGACAAGATAGCCTTAGACATGGGCAGCAGGACGAGAACAATCTACCCCCATCGATTAAATAAAGGGTTCAGTTTAGAATTCTCTGATGGTTACCTAGATCAACATGTCCTGATGAAGCCTGGAGGGCATGACAGCTGAATTGTTGTAACAACAACAAAGATGAGGACAATAGTCCACATGTAAAATAGTGTAAATAATGATAATGCCACATCCCAGAAATTCAGGCAGTGTTTTTTTTTTTGGGGGGGGGGGGGTTAAAAAAAAAAAAAACATTGAAAACTATGAATTTCAAGAGTTTCAAACTAAAAATAAAAGTATAGATGAGAGATGTGCCAGCATGGCATTAAGTTGTTTTTTTGTTTAAATCAAAGCAAGGTGATAATGCCACTAAGATGCAAGGAGGTGCTGGGAGTGAAAGAGAATGAGAAGACTTTAGAAGGAACCAGAAACAATGGATAAGCCTCTACTCCTGTTCAAAAGACCAGGGAGCAGTGTGAACCAGATGATAGGCAAACATATCTACTCCTATTAAGAAAAAAATTTTAAAAATAAATAAAATTTCAGAGATTAGATGGAGATGTCAGAAGTATAGACTTGAAGTAGACTTTTGGAGGAAACTGAAATCTAATCCTAAATAGTAAACAAGTGATAAACCTAAATAATAAAACAAGTACTGCAAGCATAATGACTAAAGTAAATTTTAAAATTTTCAGGATTACTTAGTTTCCCAACTTTTCTGCTATAAGACCTGCTGATAACAATGATTCTTCCAGGACTCCCATCACTATGTTTTCTCAGAGTCTCTTATATATTGGTTGTATGTGAATATTTTTCAATATATTACAGGTAATATTCATTAAAATAAATATGTGGACTAAAGATTAGTATAGAGTTATTTTAAAAACAATATTTTTATTATATATATATATATATATATATATATATATATATATAAAGCACATTGCATCTTTAAAAAAATTAAAAATAATATGTTAACAGAACCCCCTGAGCTTAACACAGCACAAATTTGAGATTTCTGACTTGATACCTTTTGAAAATTTTCATCCAATATTTCTCATTTTTATATCTCTTGCAGTGTCATATCAGACATAAATAAATGGAATCATCTTATGGAGTTAAGCAGGGTTGAGGGAAGTGAGCATTAGGTCCATTGCTATTTGTACCTTCACGTAGTAAACTTTCTATTTCATTGCTTACCTACGAGTTTGTCTTCCTTATTAATTTCCCTCTGTTATCTTGAAAACACGAGATACAACATGTAGTCATACTATTAGTATTCTTATAAAAATCTATGATAGCCAATTGTGTATCTCCTGGGCCCAGTCCCAGTCAAATTCCAATGCTCTTTTGCCACCAACTGAACCAATTAGTACGAGATTATTTCAGGTTACCAAATGCTGCTGCTGTTTCCAACTACCAGTCTTGTATATAGATATCTATTTCACTAAAGAGACCAATTAAATTTGGGTGTTATTTTGATTATGATGGAAAGGGAAATATGTATGTATGTGTAAGTGAGTGAGAGCCAACTTTAGATTTTTAGCCATAATCTTAATGACTTTGAATTTAGGCCCAAAATAACAGTTGCAATATTTTTCCAACAAAAAGATCATCCTTCTTCGTAAGCAAATTATAAAATTAAAATTCAATACACAACAATATTAACATGAGATAACTCATGGTTGGCAGTTTTTATTATGATGCAGACTATGAGTTATCTCATACTTGGCATTTTCTCATACATTTTCATCTGGTTGTCAATGAGTTTATTCTCAATGAAACATTTAGTATGAAAACAATGTTCAGACTTTGTCCAATACTATAAATCAATAATAACACTTTCCATGGAAATAGCAATTGGAGCAGCAAGAACTTTGCAAAGTTTCATCTGTGAAAAGGGGATTGAAGGGTGGAAAATAATTAGTCACCCACAAGGCCATGGAGACACTTTTAGATTCTATAGAGACTGAAAAGTGAGGACTGGACAGTTCCTGCCCAAATATGGCAGCAGTACTCCATTTTCGGCTTGATCTGGCTCTTGCAAATGAACGGGATAACAGGAAGAGTCAGGTACTTACTGGAGCAGTACAGGAAACTAACCATTTTTCCAGCATCTTTAGTGATAAATCATGAGAGAGAGAGAGAGCTCCAGTTGAATTTTAGCCATAATCTTAATTACATGGTTAGTGGCTTTTATTACAGTGCTGACTATGAGTTATCTGGTGCTTGGTATTTTATACATTTTCATCTGTGGTTGTCAACAACTAAGATGTTAAGGCTTCAGTTGAAGCTATAAATCAACTCATAACTTTTTTATTGCCTAAGTTGGTTATTATAAAGTTGGTGTTTGAAGTCACCTCTGGCAGATCAACATATTAACTTAGGTAGAACTTTAAGAAAATAACATTTTAAAATTAGAAAATGAACAGAATTGTTATTTATTAAACAAAAGATTCTTTTGCAATTAATTTTTTTTCTTTTTTGTACATATTTTGCAAATTCTGTTTGATTTTTGAGATGTGGCATTATTAATATACTTTTAATTTATTGAAACAGTTGTTCTCATCTTTGATTGTCATTGAGATTATCATAGACACAATGTTTCAACCAAGTCCACTCTGGCCATCTTCAGGAGTCCATTATTTTTGGCTGATAAGAGATGTGCTGTATTCATTTTGGCTCAGATAATTTAGATTTTACTACCTGATCTAGAGATTGAACTCACAACCACTAAGTGACAACATCATTTAATCAATGCCTGTATTCATTCTGTCACTGTGCCTAAGGACATCAGTGAGTGCATTTCATGGCAAGGTGACATGTATTATCAGAGTTCAAATGGGGTATGATAATGGGTGCCAAACAGATGGGACATTCCATTTCTAAAATTGTTTAAGACATTTGACGAAGATTTTCATAATAACAACTGACAAAGTAAAACCACTAACATTTATTGTCAAAGTCATTTCCAAATTTAAAAACTAAAGCTTTTAAAAATAGTTTTGTAATTAAAATCACTTTTTCATTGTTACCATTTTATTGATAAATTTTCCTAACAGCAGTAAATGCTATTGAAGTGTATGAAATTTCAATACACTAACAATGTTATATAACCCGATACAAAAACTAAAGCCAATCAGGAACTTTTTTAAATGACACACCTTAAGAGCTTCAAAATGATTATTTCTGGAAACCAGGAGGATTGTCTTTGGAGCAAACATGAGTGAATGGTGAACGAGGGTGGATCCATCTTGCTCTTCCTCCTCATCATCAGGTTTTGTGGGCGTCATGGCAACTGCTTCGTTGAATGTCATGCACGCACAGTAATGTCTGTCGGCATCGATGTCTGTCAGCACCGCCACAAAAAATGTGGGCTGCTGTCTTTGCGTTGATAACTGCCATCCAGCTGGTTGACAAAACTGAAATGGAAAGAAAAATTCTTCAAAATATATTCAATACAGAAATTTTTTTAAAAATGCGTAGAAAAATAAATATTGCTGATGATTACATTTCTGAAGCTGTAAAACCTTAACCTCTACCAGTCGCAAAACAATGAAATGCTTTATTTATACAATTATCACATACAAACATTTTAAAAGATTCTTTATCCATTTCATTTGCAAGTTTTACATGGACAAAAAGGCATTGTTCATGAATTTATTAAACAACTTGTGATTCATAAACAAACATCATTCATTACTATGTATACACAAAAATGTGTTATTTCTCTTGAGCTATTAGGAAAATAATTTATAGTGAATTACAAATATTAAGAAATATGATTAAATCAATTTAATGAAATAAAAATCAATTTAATGAAATAAAAATCAATTAGCACACTTATCAATCTTAATTTATTTCTCCACCTCACTTCTCTTCAATATCCATTAACAGATTAAATTAAGGCAAAAGCAATTGTTTTTATGAAATTGTCCTTCAACATGTCTTGCAAAAAATGGAAATTTTAAGAAACAAGACATAAAATATGAAAATGCCAAGTTTTTCAGATTTTTATTTCAAATTTATCTCTGGAAAGAAAATTAACATTAATTTGTTTTCACAAATAATTGTTTCTTTAATGAAAAAGTTTTAATGTAAATATCTAAAGCTTTGTTTTCTTTTCACAACATTACTTTTTTCTTTTTCTTTTTTCTCAATGTCATTATCATTTGAAGAATTGTTATTTGATTGACAATCATATTTGCAGTTTTTAGGAACACATTATTTTCTTGGTGACATTCCATTTATTCAGACAAATAAGCAATGTCTTTTTCATTTTACAGGCGCTGATACCAACTCTCTTTTTCCTCCTATGTCTCCACACTGTCTTTCACTAACCCTAATCTTTTAAAAATTAACAAAGGGTGGATCTTTTGTGATAAGAGACTCAATGCCTAGATTGTTTATAAGGGTGGCAAGGATTCAAGATAATGCTTGCTTCTCATTGAAAAATTGATTTGGTCATTCTCAGACTCATCGTCAATGACTCATAACAGACAGAATATATCCATGATTTGATTTACTGTGCAACTGCTTCCTTAAAAAGATGCTAACTTTTGTATTTAGCCAAGCATGGTACAGAGGTTTGGGTTTCAAATGTTGTCAGTGTGAAGATTTGTTTTTTTCTAAACACAAAGATATAAAAGAATATGCAAGTTCCAAACTCAAAAAGACACAATAATTATTTCATGTCATACAATGTTCAGTGTCAAATTATTGCAGTGGTCCTTAATTATCAACAGCATTAAAAACGTGGTGATTGCCAAAATTTATGAATAATCATCCTTTGTCTACCATTTGCAATTGGACAAATGTTTTTCCTATCAAATGAACTACAAAATTATTTTTATGTTTTTAATAAAATCTTAACACAAATTAGATATCTTGTTGAAAAAAAAAAAAAAAATGCATGTAGCTAGGATGAAAGTTTCCCTTTTAACTCAATATCTGATAAAAAAAAAAATATACTAACTGCTGGGAGACCAAAGTTCCCACTTAAAATTTCTTATCACTGTTAAGCATAAATAAATTCTGAATCAAGAATCTTTAAGATTCCTTCTAGGATTTCCTGTATGATGGCTGACATTTTTTTTTTCATCAGATAAAGCAATGCAAAGATATCCCAGGCTGTTGGTAAGTTGTAAATTCCAAAAATCTGAGAAAGCTTTTGCCATAAACCAGATACCTACTTCATCTATCTTGAACTACTAACCTAAATATATTTTTGAATAGGCAAGGATAACAAACCTGAAAGGACTTTAAATCAGAATTCATGCAGGGACACAATTGTAGAAGTAAACAGTTTCACAAATATCACAGAAGTAAAAATTGTCACAAATTACACAATACAAATACAGTTAACACAATTTTACCAAAAAAAAGTAAAATATTAAACAATAATGCCATTTTAACACTTTTACTGCTGCAATGTTATAGCATTATTGCCTGGCTGTTCTGGCTCATTTAAGGAAAAAAATGAAGAAAAAAAAAAAATTTGCTGAGAATTTAGACTAGCAAAAATTTCTCACGGACACCAACATTTGAGAAAATATTTTTCAGTACAGCCTAAACTAAATGACAACCAAACACAGATAATAAAAATACAGGAAAATAAAAACAGGTTGTAGTGTATACTATTCTGTCCAAAAGGACAAAATGCATAAGAAATAAATGTTTCCACTGTCATTATTATGCTTAACATTGTTCTGATATATAAAACTTTATTTATCATTCTCCCACACTATTATATATCTATGCTAGTTTGGAAATTGGAAAAGTACTAGCTAGCCTATAATACAAATGCTAAAGACCAATATTCTGTCTGTGTGCATGTGTGTGTTGAGAAGAGGTAATGTAAGTTTCAAAGATGTATAAGTACATCCACAGCAACAGAAGTATTAACAGATATCAAGCATTGTTTCACTACTTGAAGGTAGAGTAATATTGCATAATGTCATTCTCACATAATTAAGCACAAGACATTCAAAACCTGGTATTATTTGTTATTTATGAGAAGAAATAACACTGGAAGTTGGAAGTACTCAGGTCAGAGGTCAAGACTTGAATATGATTGACTATAATGAGTAAAAGGATTCTTTAATAATGGTAAACTAAAAGTCTAACTTTGATCCACAGACCTTATCCAAAGGTGAAGGAAATCAAGTGTACAACTAAGAAATGTCCTTTTTTACCATCTTTGTTGTCAATTAAAAATTAGTTATTGTCATTATTCATATACAAGTTCATTTTCATCTATGATCATGTATAGTAACATGTAAGCAATTAGTAGCATAAGAGAAAAAACAAAATATATCTTTATCCTTTCTTTTACTGTTAGTTCATTCTTTTTCTTACTGCTATGTAAAAAATAAAAGAATAAAAAAAAAACAGACAAGAGAAATCAAAGGCCATGCCAAATTATGGACGTCTTACATAGGTGTGAAAACGTTGGCCTCAAGCTTTTCAAGTTGAACTCAAAAATCCATAGAAATTTGGTTTTATTGCTATAAAAAGTAAAGTTAAAAGGGAGAAATGTGGCCTTCAAAGAAGAGAATTTATTTACCAGCTTTGTTGTTAATTAGCTTTTTTTAGTTATTTTCTATTGGATTTTAATTTTTACTTTTAATTCTTTTCTACAAAATATTTTTATTAGAATTTTTCTTAACTTTGATGCAACAACTGCAAAAGAAAAAAAGAAAATTTCTCTTAAAATTTTATATTTTTTTTTATTAATTGTTTTAAAAAGAATATTAAAATAAAAGCTTCAAGATTTTTTTTTCATTATTAAAAATTCATTTTAAATGTAGGTATCGCATTTTTCTGGAGGTACCTATATTCACCGTCTCCTCCTGCTTCTCTTGAATTCAATGTCCTGTGGGTATTGAGTTCTCTAGGCACTCTTTCCTCATATGTCCCAGAAATTTCAGCTATGCTATCAAAATTGTTTAATGACTATGGTAGTCATTTTCATGGTAAGAATGAATTTCAAGCATCACTTGAGTTTTTCAGCACCTCATATATTATATACTAATACACAAGATAGATATCAAGTTCTTTCTTTTTTTCACTGCCAAATGGAATTCATTTTTGTTGAAACTATAAGGAAAAAAAATTTTACTCTTTATTCTGATATGTCAAAACTATGTAACAATAAACTTGAACTGAAACAGTAAAATAGGTTTCCTTTTGACAGATTTCTAAGGATTAACAAAATTACAAAAAATTATATAAAAAAACTAAAATCAAGAATACATTTACTGTAGGTGATGAGAATTTTTATCATTGCCATTCTATTTCTCAACCGTCAGTCAGTTAAGTGCCATATGTGAAACACACTTGGGAAATCCTGTCTCTTTCCAGTCATGAGTGATGAGGCAGAAGATTTTCCTGCAATAGGATGCCGTTTCCTTCTGCAGTAAGACTGATTACCAGCCAAGGCTACAAGATAAAGTCTGTCCTGCTATTCAACCCATAGCTAGGGAGACAGGAGAAATTATGGATTCATACCTTTCACAAGGGTATTTGCAAGTAGGCGAATGTAACAAACTTGACTGGAATTCAAACTTGGCTCTCCAATTTCTCATTCTCAACAGTTGATATTTATCAATTTAACTATTCTCAGACATTTTACATGATAGTTAAAAATAGCATTCCTTACTCCATAGTGTGGCTGTTCTGTGTATTACCATTAGATAAGTAACCACTCAAGAAATGTCTAAACAGACACACTGTAAATATCCAAGTGGAAATGATCTGGTTATTGAATAATGGAACCTTAATATATGCTAAATGCATACAAGAAAATGTATATTTATTTAAAGCAAATCAGAGAATGATTGTTGATGAATTCATTTATTTCTTGATTGTTAAAACAATATTCAAGAACACTATCTCAGGCGCAATCAAAAGCAGAAAGAATAACAAGACTAAACAAGGAAACATTTTTGAATTTTAATTCAATTCTTTTTCTAATCTTTAAGATTTTAGTATGAATATTTTTTCTTTTTAGATTCCATAACTTAATATAATTTAATAAAAAAAACTTTAAAAAAAGTTGTCAAACAAAGTGTAAGGTTTTAGATAGAAAACTGCCCTTAACTAGCAGCCTTGGCACAGTAGAGATAACCGAGATGAATTAAGGCCCTTGCAATAGTTAGCTACCAGTCTGGTTCAGAGAAGAGGTTAGAACAACATGTGCTGCAACCAATGTTCAGACTCACACCACAGTCGGTTGGTTGGTTGATTTTGTTTTGTGGCATATCAACTTCTACAGGTTATTTAATGCTGAAATCTAAATATCTTGAATATAATTTTGTTTGCAACTCCAGATAAAATGTACTGTTGGTCATTTTGCTATAAATATGTATGGTTGGTAATTTTTTTTTATATATATATAAAAATGTATTGCTGGTATTTTTACTATAAAAATATGTTTTTATAGTTTCAGTGTTTTGTTTTTGTTTGGGGGTTCACTATTTGCCCATAGCTGGGACCCTAACCCCTCACACGATGAGTTACAAAGGTATTCATAAATGGTAGCTGACCACCTCATTTCACCTTAGCTCAAGGGTAGCAATCTTGAAGAGTGCAAACCTCATCTATTGTAAGTACCATGTTTATGTCATGTTATATAGTTGTTTTGCATTGTAATATTCAATAAAAATGGTAAATGTATTTTGGCACCCTTCTTTTTATTTCCCCTTTAGTACTTCATATTTATCCTTGTTTGGGTGCTCCTTGAGGTAGGGAGCTGTTATATAATAACAGCCCAACAAAAGTATTATATTTCAGTTTCAAATTTTCCAATTAAGAGCGTAATTGTTTACAGCAAGATTTTTTTTTTTCTTTTTCAAAAGCAAATTGATTTTAATTCACCAGAGAATTATCTTTTAAAACTTATGATCAAGTTAGAGTTTACTAAAATTTTATAAATGGACAGCATTTAAATAAAGGACAAAAATATTTCTAATAATTGTTTTTACAAGGAAACCTCAAAATACATTCATTGATGCAATAAGAACAAAAAGTTTTACCTTTTGATAATCAAATGATTTTCATAGATTTCTAAAATGCAGGCTGTACCAAACTTTCAAATTCAATTTTTCATGTTGGTTTTCATAATTTAACTAAAGTAAATGTTTTCAAAATAAATATTTTTACACACAAGACAAAAATAATTCTTACATCAGAATATTTTCCAACTATTCTGTCTAATCATATAAATTTATCAAAATTGACATTTATAGACAATGCCAGATTTTATTATGCAAGACAATTTTTTCAGAATAAAATTGACATAAACTGACCAATGTCTGCAAAACTTTCAGGATATGCTCATCTTTTTTATCTTTTGATTAATATACCATTCGAATCTCAGGTTATATAATTTACAACAATTGGTCATGTGAGATTTTATACAACTTCAGGCTTATTCATAAACGTGTATAATAGTTTAGTTATTGATAATTATTTTTCAATTTCAGATATATAAAGATTGCTAGGAGGCATAAGATATAGCCTCACAAGAGAAACAAGATGTGTTAAGTTACTAAGTAATGGGAACACAACTGCAAAAGCTGAGTAGAGATCATAGAAAATTAAAAAAAAAAAAAAAATTGAAAAAATAGCAAAGATTGGCAATTGAAATGGCTAGGCGTAACCATAAGTTCTATGCTAACAGTTTCTTCTGTTACACTTCTCCTTTGTGAAACTCTCTTCTGGCTTCTTGCATCCCAATCAACTTTAATCTTCAATAATTTAAATGCAATGTCAATCATTATTTTCTGTCTTAATTCTCTATTCTTTTATTGTCTTCTCTCCTTAATAGTAGTTTTTCCCATATTCTCTAACATTCAGTAACCTCTTGCATCCTAGTTGTTTTATTGTTCTAGCTCTTTAATGTTTTTCTTTTCCTTTCAGACTCAGTAACCCTTTGTGTCTTATTGGATTTATTGCCTTGCTTGGGATAAAATGAATGAATAAAAAATATAAAAAAATTCACATTTAGAGAAGTAGGTGGAGCTGAACACTTTTCAGTAACCCCTCCTCTGTGTGCATGTGTGCACGCACACCTCAAAATCATAACCATTAACTATTAAAAAAAACACATGTTGGCAAGAGAAATATAAATTTAACTTTATTCCATATAATCTGAAGCTTTTTCTTAGAAAACCTATTTTGAAGAATAAAACAAGATAGGTAAACTAAATGTGATGCCTCTTGCATATTAAGCAATGACATAAGGAGGAAACAAACAGAGGTAAGATGATGACAGACAGGCTGAGAAAGAAAAAGATCTATTGCCTGAACACCATCCTAATTAAGAACCAAGACTGTGTCACAAAAGGCGGCATTGCCAAAACAATGTCAGAATGACATGTTCTGCGCTCACCAACAGAACCAAGTAGAAATGCACAGCAGAACACACAGACACAGCCAACTGGGAGTGTCTGCTTTTCTGACGGTGGTTTGTGGTTGTGTAGATTTTAGACTGTCCATCTATTAGCTGAACTGAGTCATTGAACTGTTTGGAAATAAGTGATCAAATCGTCTGACCTTTATGTCTGCACGCAGATGCACGTGTGCATACACAATCTACTTTATTCATCACCGTGTGTGTGTGTGTGTGTGTGTGCGTACTCACAAATATACAATCAGGTACATTAATACAACTTCTTATAGGAGAAAAAAGGATATATAAAATTTATATATCAAATTAATGGTGGTTAATTGAATGACAAAAATGGAAAAGTCTGTCATGCATCTCATCCTTGAAAAGACATCATAATGTCTTATTGATAGAATTATATATATATGTGTGTGTGTGTATATGTTTGTGAATGGGGAGGGGGCAAAATATAAACAAAAACATTGTCATAATTATCTATCAAGATAATCACTGCAAATGTAATGATGCTAAACTTCAAGTTTTAAAATTCTAACATTCGATGTGTCTAGGCATACAGCTTAGCCAACTTCATTCCGCTTCCTGTATTTTTTTATTTTTAAATTGCTGTTGTTTTTAAGATTCCATGTTTTGTTAGCAGTAGATAGGCTAAGGGGAAATGTGGTATTTTAATTAAAGTTTTATGAAGATTGTAAAGAGTTACAATTTCTTTATATTTCATCATTCAATTACCTACTTTATAGATAGATATATGATTAATGTACATTTGGGCAACAACCTTTCTTTTAAACATCTTCCATTAAATATCTTCCATTAAATATGATGGACAATGAAAATTTCATTAATTTTTTTTTTTTTTTTTAACTTAGTTTTTCCAGTGTTCTTACATTTTTCCATATGGCGTGAGTAAGGAAGTGCAAAAAACATCCATTGTCCCAAGTGCTTTCAGCCACTTCCTTAGCCATTCTCAAGAGTTTTATGTTAGTTTTTCTTCATGTTTCAACTGTTTGAGATGCATTTTTGTGTTGTTTTGTACATATACACACAAACAAAAAAACAAAAACAAAAAAAGGAAAACTTACCATAGACAATGAGTTTCATCCTCAGACAAAACATATCAGCTAAGATAAATTTTACTTGTCTTTCTTCATCTTGTCTTTTTACAGATATATATTTTAGCTGTGTATGTACGTGTGTAAGGAATTTTATTGATTAAATAACTATTTACTTAATCTACTAAAATAACAAATTAAAAGCAGAGGGAAAATATGATTTTCTCACAATTGCAAGCCAACCATGATTATGTTAAAAATAGCTTATTATTTAAGTAATGGTAATTTTAGTTGTTTCCTTATATAGCAACATTTGACATTCATTAACCAAAATGTCAGTACTGTTTACAGTTGAAATTTAGAAAACCTCTCTCTTAAATCAATATTTCAGGAAAATAGGTTTCTCAAGTCCAGTAGCTGTTATTGCTCTTTCCAGTATTGATGGGGGTTTCCTTCCTAACATTTTGTTTGAAATAGTGTGGAACATTAACATTTTGATTATGCTATTATTTTCTCTTCGAGCTCCATGTAATATCAATTTTAGTTGCTGCAGTTATTTGTGATTTTAAAAAATACTTCATTTAAAGCTAGAATTGAAGAGAAAATAATGCAATAGTTACTAAAAACCCCAAAGAAATCCCAAGTATTTAAAAACTTCTGTTCTGATGAACTTTGCTCTTTGGTACCATGACTATGAATTTAAACACAGTATTAGATTGGCAGCTAGATCTCATCATTTTACAATTAAAATTGTGAGATGCAACCACAAGTTCTATGCCAGCTGTTTCTTCTCTTGCACTTCTAGCCTGTGCAACTCTCTTCTAGCTTCTTGCTTTCCAATTAAATTTGATCTTAAAAAATTTAAAACCATTGTAAGTTGTTATCTTCTATCTCCTTAATTCCTATTCTTTTATTGGCTTCTCCCGTTAATGTTTTTTTTTTCTCAGATTTTTCACACACAGTAACCACTTGAGTCTTAGTGGCTTTATCACTTTGCTTCGGGTGAAATGATTAAAATAAAAAATACTACAGTGACTAATCATTAGTTCCTATAAGAATATTGGGTAAAAGGGTTTTAAAACTGTGTGTGTGTGACAGAGAGAGGGATAGAGAGAGATAAGTTAGGAAATGTTTCTAATTAGAAGTGACAAAGTATATATGTACAAATCAATTTTGAATCATTTTATTAAATTTCCATGAATCTTTTTTCAAAAAAAGTAAAAAAAAAATAACTGAAGACATAAAAATAAACTAAGTACTTTTAATTTAAAAATAAAATAAGAAAATAAAAACAAATTACTTTTAAGAGTTTGAAAATTGCTAAAGTACCCTAAAATGTTTTAGCTCCTCAACATCCTCCCCGCTACTATTATGCCGTCGAACATTAGACAGCCAGGTGAAAAAGTGTTGCATGTCCCTGTGATATTTACAACTACTGGAACTACATTTCAAAACATCTATAAGCAGATTTTTCATTTACCACTGGACTTACCTAAACATGTATGCTCATCTCTATATATGATTGTAGTGTAGATATCAAAACCATATATATATATATATATATATATAAGATGAAAAAGTAAAAACAAAAAATAGTATCATGCTGCATGTCTATTCCCAGATGTGCACATTATTTTGCTGATCCAACTATTAAGGATCTCACTTGAAATATCATCAAATTCAAGAAACCAAGATTCTCACCCTTCAGATTTACTCATTAAAAAAATATGAAGGGCCTGGGATTGCAGAACACCTATACACATGTCTTATGTATATATGTTTAAATAGGTTACGTCTACATCTGCAAAATATACATTGCATTCAGTTATCAGTGCATGTAGACAACTATTAGAGTAATTCATTTATCTATTTAACAAAATAGTTAATATAAAATTTTATATAAATCTTGGCCTTTGATGGGTACATCTGATAGTATGCTCCCATTACCACAGAAGTTACTGAGATACATTATCATAAAAAACAAAACAAACAAGGTATGTGTTCTATAAATAAGATTTTCTTTCAAAGTGGAAAAGTGCAACAAAATTAAAAACTACTAAAAGTATTTCTTTGTCTGCCATAGAAACACAAAGTAAACAAGTTTGGATGGACCCTAACAAAAAAATGAAACTTTTTTTTTTGCACTTTCATTTCTTAGCTTAGAAACTAAATGAAAAGATCAGTTTACTAAAATATCAGTATTAATAATTTTGGGTTTTTTTTTCTATAGAATCTGCATTTCAGTTAAATACAATATTTTTAAATAAAAAGTCAAATACATTATTCAAAAAAAAATAACACTCAAATACAATGGCTGGGCAAAAAAGATTTGCTAACAGCCTAAATATCTAAAAAAAAAAAAAAAAAAAAAAAAAAAAAAAAAAATAGGATTCAGTTAAAATAAATATAGGTTGTTCTTTTATGTGCCAAATCTCTTCAAGACAAAGTTGATCATAGCTCTCCACAACTTCCTGTAAGTCTAAACAACATGATTCTTTAACCATCCATCTTTGTCCCTATTCACACAAACTAATTTAGTACATAAGTTACTTGTCATTTCCCTTTGCTAATCCGTCATATATGTCTTGTTGAGTGTTAAATTTTCTAATCCCCTTTTTCCTCATAATGTGCCCCAGGAATTTCAACTATCTTTTTTTCTCATAGTACATATCCTTCTAGTCTATAGAAACTAGAACTCCTCATTGTTTACATGTTTCACCCATGGCATCCTCAGCATTAACCAGTAAAACCACATCTGTTGCTTTGAGTTATATCTGTAATAAAATTGGCTAGCATTAACTGCTATATAAGGTGATAGATTTCATATAACAGCTCAGACCATTTTTTCTCCTAACAAAACTTTCTTTTTATATATATATAACAAAAATCTAAAACAAAACAAACAAAAAATATTAACAAAAAAACCTAGTTAAAGTGAAATATAGATTTCATTCAGCTTCATTATATAGATTAAGTTAAAATATATAATAGGGGAGGGGGATTTGTCAAGATATTTTTTTTTGTTTTTTTAACAGCTACAGAACACTTCTCATGACATGCATTATGTAAATTATTCCAGTCATCTCTTTTTTTAAAATTTCAAATTGTGTAGTGTGTCTCTAAGTAGTTTTAATCGTGTATGCAATTAAAAGAAAATCATCATTGTTACTAAATATGTTTGCAGCTGAAAGTACCTGCTGTAAAATGAATTTGATTTTCAGTAAGAAACAATGACACTTTATACAGTTATCAGTCATGAAATTTGGTCTCCTCTACATACTACTGAGAGCTTCCATTATTATAATAGTAAGAGGAGTTACTCAACGATAATAAACAAACATACCTCATGTTAATGTAACAGAATATCTCCATAGTAATTGACCACAAGCTTAAACTAAATGGTTTTCTATTTTGTGAAATTTTGGGGATTTTTTTTTTTTTTTTTTTTTTTTTTTAAATTTTAATGATTCAAAAATTAGTATTCTTTTCTTATGTGTGATGTTTATGGAAAAATTAACTTTGAATATTTGTAATTTTAATGATTTAAAAATCAGAATTTTTTCTTCCATGCAACAATAGAGTTAATTGTATAGAGAAAAATTGTAGATTTCTCAAACAGAAAATTTTAACAATGCATTTCCAAATTACTTAAATTCATATATTATTTGACAATAAATTATATTTTACAAGTATCATTTACTAGATATCAGGAATTGATACAAACTTTCCAGTTTCACATAATCCTATTAAGCTAATCTAAAAATTCATCTAACCTGAATATCTTATTTAATAAAGCCATGAAATAAAACATGTTCAAACTGGAAGGTAAGAAATGTGATGGAAGAGGAAGATATGATAATCAAGGCCAGATTGTCTGGTTCCCACTTGTTCCATTTTTTGGACAGGAGTAGATGTTTATCTCTTGTTTCCCTATTTAGTATTGAGTTTCAATTGTCTTCTAAAGTCTTCTCATCATCTTTCACCCCCAGTAACTCCTTGCATCTTAGTGGCATTATCACCTTGCTTAGAATGAAAAAAAAATTGATAAGAAAACAAGAATCATAAGACAGTATCCTACTTCATAATTTTTTTTTTTTTTGGTACTCAGATATTAAAACTAAGAGATAACAACTCGGTCATAATGACGGAGTACCGCATGAAAGCAATAATTTGAGAGAGAAATTCACTAACCACTACAATCTAGAGATAAGATGGATACCAAGAAAATATTATAACCACCAAATTTCACAAATCCTAATTTCATTTTCCAATTAAGAAAGCAGTATTTTTTTCAATCACATGAAAAGTAAAACATACCGAGTGAAGATCCCAAGGGAGTAATGACTTTTCAATTTTATAATTTGCTCAAATAGTTCAAATGTTTGATTTTAACTTTTATTTCACATGTTTTACATTAAGAAAATATATCAAAGTTAGGAGAAATTATCTAGAAAGAAGTAGGGGGTCATTAAAAGCTTACCAGTAATACTTTAAATGCTAAGACATTTTGAAAAGAGCATTAGCTTGAACTTACTTTCAATTAGGCAATAGCCGTTGGGTTAATGAACAAAAACAACCAAAAGTAATATATATCTACTTGTTTATTCCTGGATTCTTCTTTTATTTACCGTGACTCATTTTTATATTTTCATCCCTATATACTGGATAAAAATTAACAAATTCTTAATGTCACAAATTCTCTGAGAACTTCAGAAAACTGATTAACAAGTGCAGCTTGTTGGAAGTCCTCCTCCTCCATAGTTCAGAGCTCTATCCTTGGACTGTTTCTGATCTTCACCAATGATCTTCGTGATACCATCAGTTCCCAACTAGGTATTTATTCAGATGACATTACCATTTACTCCTGCCTTAGTAGCAAATCCAGCAAAGTAAACCTGGCAACTATTCTTAAAAAGGACCACCAATCAGTGGTTAACTGGGACAAGAAACAGCTTGTAAATTTCAATGCCTCCAAAACAAAACTGCTTTCATTTAATCACCACAAAGAACCTTTTCTGCCTACCATCAAGATAGTTGATGCTGAACTCCAGGAGAGCAACACTACACCATCTGGACCTCATATTTTCCACTGACTTGAAGTGGAGTGACTATATAGTGTCAATTGCTACATCTGCTACAAGGAAGTTTGGTTCACCATGTCAGGTACAAAAAAAATCCATCTTACACATTTACAAATCTACCATTTATCCATGTTTTGAATACTGTTGCCGTATCTGGCCTGGTGCTCCTACTGTGCATCTTGAGATTCTTGACAAAATCTAGAGAAGGGTCTTCGATACAACTGATCCTGACCAGGCATCTTGTCACCAATCACTTTCTCACCAATGTGACATAACTTCCCTCTGTCTGTTCTGCAAATATTTTCATGGTAACTGCTCAGATGAGCTTCTTTTTCCCTGGTGCCCCAACTACATGAATTTAAGCATGCTATTAGATTGGCAACTAGATATCACCATTTTACTGTTGAACTAACTAGATGCAACCATCATTTCTACCCTAACATTACTTTTTTTTAGCACTTCTAACATGTGGAACTCCCTTCAGATTTCTTGGTTCCCTGATGACTACAATATTAAAAAAATAAATAAATAAATGCAACTGCAATCACCCATCTTCATACCCATTTCTCTCTTCTTTTTTTCTGTCCTTTCCTCAATCCTTCCCATTTTCAATCTTCTCATTCACTTTCACTCCCCATTACCCCCAGCATTCTAGTGGCATTTTCACCTTGCATGGGGGAAAACAATTAAAAAAAAACTCAACGTAGAATATCAAATAACAGAGGCCGAAAAATAGAGAGCTTTATTAAGTTGATTGATGGAATGTATCTAATAGCTACTGACAATGATAATTATTCATTAGGAAATATAAAGAATATTTTCTAATATCTTGGATAGTTTTTGGCTTATCCTACAGAGGGAATAAATAAGTTATTATTACCTCCAACTCTTATAATATTTGTAGCTAGAAAGTTATGTGGTAATGGTAATATTAGCTACAAGGAAACATTTGGCATTCATTGACCGAGCTGCCAGTACTGCTTTCAGTTGAAATTTATATATTTTTATTCAAACAATTTTTCAAGAAAATTGGTTTCTCAAGTCCAGTAGCTTTTCTAGTTCTTTCCAGTACTGATGGGTACTTCCTTCCTAACCTTGTGTTTGAAGTACTGTGGAATGTCAACATCTTGATTGTGTCATTATTTTCTTGAATTATATGTGCTACCCATTTTTGCTGTTGCCACTGTTGGTAGTCCTCAAGCAATGTGGACATATTTGGTACAGTTACTTATTTGGGAATTTGTAGCATCAGTACCACAATGTCCAAAGAAGGATGGTCATCACCTACCCAAAGCCTTTTGTCACTATTGATCTTAGGAAGCAGTTATATACAGCTGACATTTTAGATATTTCAGAACGGGTTTGCATGATGCATAAAATCCACTGAAAACCTCAATCTGGTGAGGCTATATAAAAACATGGCTCAAGTTTTCAACTTTGTAGCAATTTGTGGTGTTGGGCAAAATTACCTCTGATGCAGCCTATTCTATGTTCAATTTCTTTTTCTCCTGAGCATGAGTTTTAGAACTCTCATGATATCAGCTGAATATATCAATACAAAATATGTTTCTCAAGATATAGGTTTAAAAAAAAAAAATAAATAAATAAAAGAAACAATGGTAGTAAATCAGATATTATAAGGTATATTTTAAATTACCAAAATATATATATATATATATATATATATATATAAATATAAATATAAATTTGTTTTTGTGGGTTATTTAAAGCTGAAAAATAATTTTAGATTCTATGAATTTTTGGGAGATAATGATTTACTGATACAAGTCCTACTAATTAATCCATAGCTCAAGGTGAGAAGAGGTGGATTCATACCTTTCCCAAGAGTATTTGCACGTAAGCGAATATAATGAACTTAACTGAACTTGGAATTCAGCTCTCTGATCTCCAGTTCTGAGCCATTATCAATTACACCATACATCGAAGCTTACAGCACCTGGTATTCCCCAAATGGTCACCCATCTAGGTGACGACGAAGATCAATGTTGCTTAAATTTGGTGATTATATGAGAACCAGTGTTTCAATGTAACATGACCGTAAGCCCCTGTAGATAAGAGCAAATGTACAAGCCATTCTGAAGAATAAGATGCGATGATGTAAGTATGAATATTAAGATATAAGTTTTTATCCATGACTGCGTCTTAAAATCCACTTGCTAAGGAAAAAAAATATATGCAAGGATAGTAAAATGGATGTTAGTCAGAGGAGAAAAATTTAGTTTTAGATTGAAATACATTTAAGAATGACTCTCAAATACTTAGCGGTCTATAAATATGCAAAGCACAATCATGTTAGTACACACACACATACCAAACACTAGAAAATGATATACGTAACTATAATTACATTTATGCATACTACACACAAATCAATGATAGCATGCACAATGTCACGCAAATGTATATAAAAAGCACTAAGTTGCAGAAAAAACCTTAAGTATATAGAAAAATAGACATTTTTTAGAAGAGAAAAAATAGAAAAGATGCTAATGTTTGGCATTTTTAATAGAATTTAATATAAGCAAGATAAAGAAAAAGTTCAAAATTTCCAGGAAATCCATGAGCACAAACAAATTTTTATTACTGCATTAACAAACCAAGTTATTTGCACTATTTACACTCAAGACATTGTATCTGCTTTACAAAATGAGGAAAACTACTGACTTTGAGCTAACAATAGATGTTTTCTTTCAAAATTACTTTGCCAATTTCCAAAGAAACTCTTTTATGGCAAAAACTTAAAAAAGCTAAATTGTTCCCATTTTGGTTCATTTGGTAAAATTTACAAGAGATATAAAAACCAGTAATCATAAATGCTGAATGAAAATCTTGCCATGGTTTAGCAAAATAATTCCTCTAAGACAAAAAAATTCCCCACAAATGATTTATTGTCAGGTCTTTAAAAATGACTTTCCTGGGAACATTTTTATCATTGCAATCATTGTTAATATTTTAGCAATGACAATATTGATAATTATTTTCTCATCGATTCGTTTGAATGTTAGACATCAATTATCTGATGATAAAGACATTACAATTCCATAATTTTATTATCAAGAAGAAAAAAAAATAACAAATCCTGAATTTGAATAGCCATTTCAACTGAAAAGCATTCAATTTTTTTCATAGCATATTCATGATGAGTCATTTTTTTTAATTAGTTTACCTTAAGCAAGGCAATAATGCTACTAAGATGCAAGAAGCTACTGGGAGTGAAAGAGAATGAGAATTCTCTGGAAGTTAACAGGAAACAAGAGATAAACCTCTTGTAATAAAATTTGTATAACTCTCATAATTGCTGGTTAGTGAAACTGTAAGACAAACACTGGAAACAAAAGGTCGAGTGAAGAAAGGTTTAATCACATGAGAACATGGATTGAGAATACAGTAGTTCAGTGTGACAAGTGTACAACTGGAAAGTGCTACACCTTTATGACCTGATTTTTGCCACTGTTCCATGAGCAGACATTTTATTTATAGTGGACAGACAAGTCCATGTTTCAATAACAACACCTCGACTTCTGTTCAAAAGACTGAACCTACGTACTCTTATTCAAGGAAAAATAAATAGTAAATAAAATTTCAGTGCTTAGGTGGAGATGTTAGAAGTATAGAGTTGAAGTAAACTTTAGAAGGAACTGGAAACCTAAACAGGAAACAAGGGATAAACCTTTACTTCTGCTCAAAAGACTGAGGAGGAGTGTGAACCAGTTGACAGGCAAACCTATCTAGTCCTATTGAGCTAGAATTGAATCGCAAAACTGGTACATCTTTTAAACATATCTGCATGCATTTTGTCTTTTTGAATTACCATCTAATTACAAAAACAAAAAAATGCTTAGGAAATTTTTCTTTCATAACTTGAAGAAATGGTTATGAATTATTTAAAATGACTTTCCTCAAAATATCCTGTAAAGTGTAGGTTAATGATTATATCAAATTCTTATTTATTTTTTCGGAAGATGATGTAATAGAAAGATGGTTGATTATGCCAATATACTGAGAACAAAAAAAAAATTAAATAAGTGATGACCAAAAGTTACAGGTCAAAACCCATAGATGTCAGACAATTCTCAAACTTAGCTAACAGGCAAGTTTAAAAAAATATAAACATTCCTCTCAAAAAGCTTATATATTCCTTGAGCTGCACACAACCGCTCAAACAAAATTTGCATGCATTGCAAGATTTCACTAACACTTTTACCCATCTTCCCACAAAACTTGATATTAATCTGCTGCTCCAAATTACTTTCACTCATTTTTTGCCAACAGTATAACATGAACATCTATTGCTTGGCAATGAATGATTCAACTGGTTTGCATCTCAAGAAAGCAAAATTTGGAATATGTCTGGATATGTTCAGGTAGAAACATTTACCTGACTCATTACCTGAGTATATTGTTACACTCCATTTTTTTTTTTTACTTTTCATCATTAAAATCTATTGAAAAGCTGCTTTATAATTGGACTTTAAACTTTTTCTTAAATAAAAAAGAATGGTTTTCCTAAAGTGTCTAGAATACAATTTTTTTGGCACAATGCCTGGAAATGTGTCTTCACAAAAAGGCAATACAAGTCAGAGAAAGCAAGATCTGTAAAATAAATAAATAAAGCATGTCTTAAGTGAGAAAATATTTTTCCAAAACTATATAAAAAAAAAAAAATCATACATATATGTATTTAATTAATTCTTTGTTTGGTAGGTTATTTCTAAGACGGCTGGCTGAAATGCTGTACAAATTACGACAAACATTGACTATTTTGGCAAAAGGGAGTTTTCATACATGCAAAAACCATTTAGATGAGTTTCAAGATGTCAAGATTTGAAAAAAAGAAGTTGGAGAGTTGGGGGAAGAGAAAGGAAGGAGATGAAGAGAGGAGGGTAGAATATGGAAACTGAATTTATTTGGCAGGCTGGAAGAAACTTCCAAAGAATGTCTGCTTTCTTGCTCTCAAGTGGAAAAGTGATAAAGATGAGAATTTTTGAGAGAGAGAGAGGGGGGGGGAGGGGAGAGATTTCAAAGAGAGAAAGAAAAATAAGAACAAAATAAAAGTAAAATATAAAGAAAAAGTGGGAGAGATCCAGGAAAAGTGAAAGAAAAAGATTGACATCAAACATACAGCATAAAAATACCGAGAGTTGCCTATAAAGATATAGAAGCCAGTCGGTGAGAAAAGAGGTCAAAAGAATGCAAGACAAAGCATGAAGAGAGAAAATAAATAGCTAAGAAATTAACCATTATTTTGAATGGACCTAAATGATGACATTACTTATTAAAATTAAAAAGAAAAGAGAAATAATAATGCCTGCCACCAGTTCCAATACCAAGGGAAAAGCATAGATAAATAAGCAAACAACCAAGATAATACTCATCTATTTTGGCATAGCAAAAGAGTAACAGTCAAGGCAATGTTACATCTCTTTGCTGCATACATTGAATGTAGAAGAATTTGTTTAGACAATAAATAACACTTTGTAAATTGAAATTCTAAGCACACATTTGTTGGAAGAGTTGTAAACACCAAAGCAATCAATCATTGAAGCAGAAATAAACAAATAAAGATAACAGAAGCTAGCAATCATTTTTTTTCTTTAAGATGAGAATATTATTACTTATAAAAATTAAGGTTTCTTTTGTTGTCTATTCTTTCTAGCAGATAGAGTGATTAAGCCTTAAGAAGAAAAATGAAATAACACAAAGAAACCCAGTGGAGAGAAGAAACAATCTTGTAAACAGCATAAAGAAATATACTCAGCTAAAGACCAACAAAACAGTTTCTTAAGATACACTTGGGGAAGAAACAAAAATAATTTATGCTACAAACTAGCACTCAGCATCGCCACAGAAAGATACTCTATATAAAACTAACTGCCTTTTTTTATTATTTAAAAAGGCTGAAGTATTCATATAAATCCAAATCCAGGAACTTCCCATACCTGTTCGAAGAACCCTTCTCTGATTGACAATATCTTCAAGAGTGTAACCATATTCACCACACCTGGACAATTGGTAAGACTCTTTAATCCATAGTTTTGAATTTCTTCGACTAAACTGGTTGCCATTCAAGCCTATAGTATTCAGTCTGTCCTGCTATTTACCCGTAACATTAGATAGGTTCATCTATTGTCCAGTTCACATTCCAAAGTAGAGGCTCATGCTTCATTTCCTGTTTTGGGCTTTTGGTTCCTTCTAAAATCTTCTCATTCTCTTTCATTCCAAATAGTCCCTTGCATCTTAATGGTATTATCACCTTGCTTGGGGTGAATTGATTAAAAAAAAAAAAAAAAGCTGAGGGTAGAAGAGATGGATTCATAACTTTCCCTGGGGTTATTTGCACGTAAGTGAATGCAACGAACCTGACTAGAATTTGAACTCAGCTCTCTGATTCCTCAATCAGAGCCTCTATCCATTACCCCACCTGTGCATATAAAACTGAAAGATAACTGGTTTCAAAGAAGATTTCTAAACTATCACATATCAGACATTTATCAAATAGGAGAACTGTTTAAACTGATGCCTCAGAATCTGTGCGAATATCGATATTTTTCAAATTTTACATGGTTTATTCTGTAGTTTTGTGAAAACGTAAAAATTATTGCACCATTTTCTAAAAATATTAAGTACAGCAATGAAAATATTTTATAATAGAAAATAATGTGAATTGTTAGTGAAAACTTTCAAGCCAATGCTTGATGAAATTATAAACAACAATTATAGTATAATAAACATAAAAGTAATTCTTACACTGGCAACATCTTGCAAACATTATTTTAGTACTAGAGGCAGGAAAAATGTTTTGGGAAATTACAGCAAAATTTACCAAAACTTGTTTTAAAACAAAAGTTGCTGTTAAACTTGGTGTTAAACTGACTTCATATTTATAGAATTTATAATTATGTACAAATAATGAAATAAAGGAGAGACTACTCAATAATTAAACAATTACCAACTGCATTTAAAATTATTTTTACTTTAGTTTCTTCTGATCACTTAGTAGAAGCAGTCTAGTGCTAGATGATTTTTAAATAGACATTTGTCATCTAGTGTGGAAAAGAAATAAAGATTCATTTTGTATAAAATGGTGATACATTTATTTTTTTAAATAAGAATATATATATATATATATATATATATATATATATATATATATATAAATAAATAAAGGTGGGATAGAGTAATTGTTATCTAAATTACGCAAAAATGAAAATAACACTGCCATCTCATTTTAACAGAAATATTTACCAAAATTACACAAAAATATCTTGAAACACTAAAGAGTGAATTTATTCAATAAAATTACCATTGACTGGTGTTATAAGGAGTTTTGTTGTTTCTCTCACTCATTTGTGCCTCCACACATAATAATCAAGGGGGCTACTTTCCTGATTATTTGTACAATTATGAAATAGCCTTGAATTTGAAGGATAAAATCAAATGCATAAAGCAAAAGTAATCTGTCGAAGAGAAAAACCAAGATTGTATAAAATTTTTTAAAAAAAGAGATTGTATAAAATTTTTTAAAAAAAGAGATTGTATAAAATTTTTTAAAAAAAGAGATTGTATAAAATTTTTTAAAAAAAGAGATTGTATAAAATTTTTTAAAAAAAGAGATTGTATAAAATTTTTTAAAAAAAGAGATTGTATAAAATTTTTTAAAAAAAGAGATTGTATAAAATTTTTTAAAAAAGAGATTGTATAAAATTTTTTAAAAAAAGAGATTGTATAAAATTTTTTAAAAAAAGAGATTGTATAAAATTTTTTAAAAAAAGAGATTGTATAAAATTTTTTAAAAAAAGAGATTGTATAAAATTTTTTAAAAAAAGAGATTGTATAAAATTTTTTAAAAAAAGAGATTGTATAAAATTTTTTAAAAAAAGAGATTGTATAAAATTTTTTAAAAAAAGAGATTGTATAAAATTTTTTAAAAAAAGAGATTGTATAAAATTTTTTAAAAAAAGAGATTGTATAAAATTTTTTAAAAAAAGAGATTGTATAAAATTTTTTAAAAAAAGAGATTGTATAAAATTTTTTAAAAAAAGAGATTGTATAAAATTTTTTAAAAAAAGAGATTGTATAAAATTTTTTAAAAAAAGAGATTGTATAAAATTTTTTAAAAAAAGAGATTGTATAAAATTTTTTAAAAAAAGAGATTGTATAAAATTTTTTAAAAAAAGAGATTGTATAAAATTTTTTAAAAAAAGAGATTGTATAAAATTTTTTAAAAAAAGAGATTGTATAAAATTTTTTAAAAAAAGAGATTGTATAAAATTTTTTAAAAAAAGAGATTGTATAAAATTTTTTAAAAAAAGATTGTATAAAATTTTTTAAAAAAAGAGATTGTATAAAATTTTTTAAAAAAAGAGATTGTATAAAATTTTTTAAAAAAAGAGATTGTATAAAATTTTTTAAAAAAAGAGATTGTATAAAATTTTTTAAAAAAAGAGATTGTATAAAATTTTTTAAAAAAAGAGATTGTATAAAATTTTTTAAAAAAAGAGATTGTATAAAATTTTTTAAAAAAAGAGATTGTATAAAATTTTTTAAAAAAAGAGATTGTATAAAATTTTTAAAAAAAAAAGATTGTATAAAATTTTTAAAAAAAAAGATTGTATAAAATTTTTTAAAAAAAGAGATTGTATAAAATTTTTTAAAAAAAGAGATTGTATAAAATTTTTTAAAAAAAGAGATTGTATAAAATTTTTTAAAAAAAGAGATTGTATAAAATTTTTAAAAAAAAGAGATTGTATAAAATTTTTAAAAAAAAGAGATTGTATAAAATTTTTAAAAAAAAGAGATTGTATAAAATTTTTAAAAAAAAGAGATTGTATAAAATTTTTAAAAAAAAGAGATTGTATAAAATTTAAAAAAAAAAGAGATTGTATAAAATTTTTAAAAAAAAGAGATTGTATAAAATTTTAAAAAAAAAGAGATTGTATCAAATTTAAATGAACCGAGATCGTATAAAATTTTTAAAAAAATCAAAATCGTATAAAATTTTTAAAAAAATCAAAATCGTATAAAAATTTTTAAAAAATCAAAATCGTATAAAATTTTTTAAAAAATCAAAATCGTATAAAATTTTTTAAAAAATCAAAATCGTATAAAATTTTTTAAAAAATCAAAATCGTATAAAATTTTTTAAAAAATCAAAATCGTATAAAATTTTTAAAAAAATCAAAATCGTATAAAATTTTAAAAAAAAATCAAAATCGTATAAAATTTAAAAAAAAATCAAAATCATATAAAATTAAAAAAAAAAAACAAGATCATATAAAATAATGAAATCCACAGTTGGCAATATTTTGAAAAATGAGAAAAGTCTTTTTCTTTCCATAAAAAATAAACTATACAAAACCTTGACAAAACAAAAATTTGAAAATGTTATTTGATATGTTAAATTTCATTCAGAAAATGCTTCTTTTTCTATTATTTATTTATTATATATAGCTCAGGTATTCAATTATCCAGAATTTTGAACTATCCAAACATTTTTTGCAACACCTGTCTCAAGATAACCAAGGAAGTCCTGTCTGATGAATGCATTTTACCGTGTTATGGTAATACATCTACAAACAAATCATGTGTATGATAATAAAGATTAGAATGATTAAATGGTAAATTAATATTTCCAGTAATTTTTAATATAAAACAATATTAGAATCTGTATTCTCCTATTATGAAAACATCTGAGACCAAGAAGAATCAAATAAATAACACATAATGTTAATATCTGCATGAGAGGCACCCAACTTTTCTAACCTCAAAGTTTCTCACAGACTGCTTTTCACGAAGGGTTTCTTTATTCTCTTTTTATGTGCCAATCAAACACAATAAAATCTGTCTGAATCATCAGAAGATTCTTGCCAGCTGATAAAAATAACAATTTAGCAATTTTTCTTTTTAAACAATTTGTTTAAAAATATCCCATCCTAATAATCCAAGTAGTACCAGGTTACTTAGAAGTAGCAAACAGTAAATTCTCATGAAGATCTCTCAAAATAGACTTGGAAATGAGCAAAGATTGTTACTCAATATAAAATTTATTCCACAATTAGTTAAACTGCTAAATTTATTAGGAAATACCAGACACAATGTAAATAGATTATATATACTCAAACGAGATTTTTGTTAATAGTATTTTTGATCTATGAAGATTGATGTGTATAAAGAAATAAAGCTGCAGTTAGAATTTTCAAAATGAAGAATTATTATATGTGTACGGATGTGAAGGGAAATTATTTCCCTTTCATTAAGGCAAAGTCACAAGGATCACGTGACAAGAGGTAAGTGATGTCAGCTTGTGGAGTGACAAAACACTAGTTGCTATTTAGCACACGTAGAAGCAAGACATGTCTACCCACACAAGTTGCTACCTAGACTGCAGAGAATACATATCACACAACCACAGGGGTAGGGCAAACAGAGGTACCCACATTATCTCACCAGAAACATAGAAGATATGGCCTAGCTGTTTCCTTTTTGGGAAATATTACAAGTAAGACCCTCTCACACTGCCTGTTGTATTCATGCTATAATTTTACTGAATGGAACAAATAGTGTGAGATTATATATATATATATATATATATATATATATATATATATATATATATATATATATATATATATCACACAGAGGATGCAATAACACCGATATCACATTTTAACAGATATATTTACCAAAATTACACAAAAATATCTTGAAATACTAAAGAGTAAATTTATTCAATAAAATCCCCATTGACTTCAACCACCACCTCCAGATGACTTGGGAATCTCCTGCAACTCTTCTAGACAGTCTCCTTGTTTAAGTTGGTGAATGCTGCCATAATCCATGGTCTCTCACTCAACTGCGTCCCACACATAATAATCAAGGAGGTTGCAGTCTAGGGAGTTAAGTGGCCAGATGTAAGGGGTGATATGGTCATAGAAATTTCCTACAGCCATGACTGGGTTCTCCTGCTTGTGTGGCATGGTGCAGAGTTCTGTCACCACACATAGGATCTTTCAACAGCCACACTCTTAACCCAGAATAGCACTACCTCCCCATGGCACTTGAAGTAAACCTTTATGTTGAGTCTGAGGCCCTTGCCAACAAATTCGGGAGTTCTTTTCTTATCAGAATGATCAGAGTGAGTTTCCCAAGCTGTTGTACCTTCATAATCACCATTAGATTCATCCAACTCTTTCCAAATCCTATGCACTGTCATCAGATTGACACCTAAACACACCAAAATGTTTGTATTGGAGCTTCCAGCCAGTGACAAGCAGTACAGCAGGGTATTTCCAAATTTCTGGCACTGTGAATTGCATCATCGTGCTCTTTTCTTACAGATGGTCCCAACTGACCCTACTATACTGTGCAGTCAACAACATCAAAAACAAACAACGTACATGTGCAAAGTTAAAAATATAAAATGGCGACAATTTACCCATCGCATTATATATATATATATATATATATATATATATATATATATATATATATATATATATATAAAATTTTCTCGTATGGCTTACCAGTATAAAATAAAAAATCTCTGAGAACAATGCATTTTTCCTTTCTTTCAGCTATTAAGGTCTTGGCATATCATGGATATACTAATGCCTATAATGGGGAAATGAAAACTGAAAATGTTCTCTCTTTCCTAGCACCCACATTATATAGTTTGCTATTTGGGCCAGGATGCTCATCGTGGTTGTTAAACTGATTTTATTTTTTGATAACATTCTTCATATATACCATCAGAAGGATAAGCAATATGATAATTAGATGTTCTAAAAAATAAAATCAAGACCAGCAACTTTCTGCCTCAAGAGGATAAATCAAATTCAAGATAAATATCTGAATGCACCAACTCTTCCCTCATCAACAAAAGAATGGCATTATAATGGCACTGAATTAATGAGATGCCTCTACAGAAGGGATTTCATAATAAAAACAAATAACATTCCAGCTTTTTTTGTTTGTTTGTTTGTTTTTAACAACAGGTCAATACTTAAGGTATATTTCACTTTATAGCATCATAGGATTAAAACATCTTTTGGATTATTTTTTTTAAGTCTATAGATCAGAGTTTCTCAACGAGTGTTCCTGGAACCCTAGGGTTTCACAAGCGGTCACTAGAATAACCATGATAAACAGGCTAATGTATTTTTAAGTAAATTTTATTTAATTTCATATTCATAATTTTTCTATACACGTACAACATATTGTTCTGAAATCCTTGGTTGTTATTATAATAAAGAGTTCAACATTATTTAAAATTATAATAATTATAAGGAATGTATTTAGTGATGTCTATATGGCGTCAATGTGAAACTGCCTTGACTGATTAGCAGACAGGACCTGTAGATGGTGGATTTGAAGTATCATTGATTGACTCACTTGAGTACAGGATGAATGTCCATATATTATGTGAACTATGATAAAAATATAAAAGAGGGAGATATTAAAAATGGTAATATAATAACATTTATGCAGATGTTCCTTGAGACATGCAAACTATTTCAAGGGTGGCACAAGGATAAAAAGGTTGAGAAATGCTGCTTTAGATGTTCATTGAATTAACATTAATTATTCTTGATCTCTAGTACTCACAGTGAATTGGAAACCAAAGGACAGACATTTACTCTTTTCTAGAAAGAAAACTTCAGTTGATGAGCATCCAAAATCTGCATTTCCTATTTACGATAAATCAGCTGCTATGTTTTTCTTTGTTTTCTTTTAATTGGTATCACAGCCTGCAAGGCAGTAAAGCCACTAAGGCACAAAGAGCACAGGGTGTGGAAGGATTAGGAAGAGAAACATTAATAACTAGCTTAAAAGCCACCCAATAGGAAGGCTCTTGATTGGGCCTTCATCACAATAGATAAGGAAAGTGGATGTGATAGGCGACATTAAATTACAAAAGAACTCAAAACTGATAACTGCATTTAATTATTGCATTAATATTTAAGCTTATCTTTTAAAAAGTTCAACAATAATTCTTCTATTGACACTTAATTTAAAGACAATTTGATGTACGTAGGCCCTTACTTTCCATACAGTTATTTTTATTTCATGGGTGACTTTTGCTGGATTTCACAACTAATTTCAATTACTCCCAAATTTATTTCCAAGTTATAAAAATTTGTTGCAAAAAATCATGTAAAAAAAGAAAAAAATTATAGTAATGAAGACTTGGGAATCCAAACAGGATTGCAGTTCCAGATCCAGCTCAGAATGTTTTTAATTTGCTCATAGAGTCGGCCAGATTCCAAAACGAGGAGTAAAGTTGAAAAAGTGTGTCACTGTCATACTGACATTCGCATTTATTATATAGATGAGCAGGAAGAGGAAACATCTTGACACCAGTCTAGTACTACGAGTAAATTCAAAAGCTTAGGTACCATAGTGAAGAGATCATCTGAACTCTTATAATGTTATAACAGTACTCGCACAGTATTTTTTCTTATTTTTTCAGTAAAGTCAACTGTTAACTTGCTGCTTTAAATTTCTGTTATATGATTGTGGTCTTGAACCTGAATAAATAGCTTCATGATTTCTATATGAAGGAATTTTGTGGTTCACTTTGGAATGGACAAATCCTGACAGTTCACTTTTATCATAGAAAGAAAAAGCTGCTTTTTTTTTATTATTATTATACATGCTATTATTCAGCCAATACAAGGCCTAAGAGCCACTCAAGGTAGAAGGTTAGTGAATGGTGTTGTTTCATGGATATTAAAAAATTGTAGATTTTAAGGATATGTACAATAGATAACAGTTGAACCTGGACTAGACCTCAAAACCCAAGGGGCCTCAAGAAAATACCTTTTTGGGGGGGGGGCTTCTTTTAAAAAAAAAAATAGAGTGCAAAATTACGAATCCATATTTTATTGAAAAAAATACGAAGACTAAAACCAGATCCAGAGCAGCTTAAAAGTGCATTTTTTTAACTTTCATTGAAGCATAATGTGTGATGAGTTCCTCAAAGTCTAATTCTCGTGCCAAATCACACTCGATTGCAAGGGTTGCCAAGTAAGACATGATCTTTAAAAAGTCTTGTAAGATATGCTAGATCAAATTTGTTTGTCCCAGCATCTCCTTTTCCAACTGAAGGAGGCCTTAAAATAATCTGAGTGTCGGACCTCGGAAATTCTCTCCCCAGTACTCGGTCAGACACTGGACTTGAAGAGGTTAAGATCGCAGTTGTCAGGGAAGCATCCTTTCAAGAGAGTTTTCCATAAAGCAGAGGATCTTGAGAAGCTATTCAAATGAAACTTATTTTTTAACAATAGAATACAAAGACAATGAGGATGTTCTCCCCTACCCTGTTTTTAGAGGTAGTATAAGGAAAAGGAAAATCCAAATAGGACATTATCAGTAATTTTGGTTAGTTTTTTTTTTTTGCAGGAACATTTTTTTCTTCTCTTGACTTTCATAACATTTAACAAATTTGCACCATATTGTGACAAACAAAAAATACAAAGTAACATTTAAACATATTGAGACATTCAAAATATACTTTTTTTTTTTTGCAACACTTGTACTTTCCATTAATATTTAATAACTCTTTTTAAGCATTTGTTCAGGCATTTTGTAGTGGAATTTCACCACAAACAAATTGAAGATCTTGTTAAAGGTACAAAATTTAACTATAGAAAACAGAATAGTCATAATCAAGACTGTGACAGAGAGAGAGGCTGGGGAAAACACCCCCCCCACACACACACACACACGTATATTTTTTTTTATTGAAATTGGAGTAGATTTGAGTCGTGAAATTAGATCAGAGCATTTTGTTTACTGATGGGAAATCGGATCTAGGGCAGGAGTTGTACCCAATAGAATTTGGGTCATTAGAAGACAATGGAAATGGTTGAAATAATTTTTATCAGTTAAAACTTGGAATAGAGCTGAGTAAGCAAGAAGGACCTTTAGAATTCACATGATTTTGATTGAAGCAGCCAGGACCTCGTGATGATCGCGTGCAAGTTGGTGGGGCCAAGGGTCAATTATGACCAGCTGGGTTTTTCTATATAAACATGTAGTTATGCTGGAAAAGTGGCAGATGGAAGAGAGAGATGGAAGAGGCAGCAATCAGTCAGTGCGTCGTCGTCGCATACATGCCGCCACACACATGGGCACCCGCATCGACCGTTACGGGTCGCAGTGCTACATGAGAGACAGGAGAAAATTCTTGGCGAGACTGGAGAAGAGAATTAGCCTGGGCAGAGTTGGGCTAGAGACAGTGGAGAGTCAAGTTGAAGACTCGAGGAGGAGAGGAAGTGATGTCAGAGATTGGAACAAAGTGTCCGCTAACATGTACTGTTGATATAAGTACCGCTGCTTCTGCTATCATGAATATTACTACTACTGTTACTACAGCTGAGGAGGGACGCCAGGATAAACTTTAAGCCCCGCACAGAAGACTTATCCCTCTATTGCAAGAGTCGTATGTCGTTCTGAGACGATTTAACAAGTTAATCACAATACATTCTCTCTCTGTCTAGAATCCAGTGTATGAGTTTTTATGCTAAATACTTTTCTTTTCTGTATCCCATTTCTTTTCTCTACTATTCTTTTCTGCTATATAAAAGATATTAACAATTCAACCATTGAATCATTGTTTGTCCGGCTTTCTGCAGATATTTTTTTTTTTTTTTTTTGCTGCATTCTAAATTTCTTAGCACAGACTCTCCAGCCGTGTCTACATCTTCAGTTGACCGTGAATGGATAAACATCATTTCTGCTTTCTGGATCAAACCAATCACAACATGGGCAGGAAGCAGGATCAAACCAGTGGGCCGGTCAAATGATCTATGGATGCTCAGGGGACCTACGGCCACTCCCTTAAGTTCCGTTAGGACCAAGTAGACACCTCAACCCAGAGGGTAAGACGTCAGAGGTTGAGGGGCTGGGGCGAAAGTGTTAGAAGAAAATCAACTACAGTAGTTTAATATGAGAGAGAGAGAGAGAGAGAGAGAGAGAGAGAGAGAGAGAGATGGTAATAATAATAATAATAATAATAATAAAAATGAGATAACTGGTTATCACTCCTCACACATCAGAATTTGATCAAAGAATATAAAATTTTTGTGCAAAAACAAAACATGAAATAGAAAATATACTGTATCAACAATATACATAGCTGGAGATATCTTTTAAAAACAAATCACAATGTATCGCAGCAAATACTCCTCCTGTTCACATAAAGAAGGTTGTCATAACTTAAATTTTTATTATTATCTTTTTCTCTTTCTTCTTTTGTATTAAACTACTGTAGTTGGTTTCTTTTTTTACTCTTTAACTATGTCTGTATTGTTTACTAACGCTAAAATATTATTACGGCATGTTTCAATACAAGGTTAGAATTTTTTTCCATACTGTAAAAAATTAAATATCTACATATACATATATAATTGTGCATTGGTAATCAATGCATACAATAGATTTTTTTATTTTATTTACACAGTACTATATCCAGATGGCTAACAGTGGAAAACACAGGTTTAGCATCAACACTTTACTCTCAGAGCATATGACCTGAATAAAAAGCAGTCAAAACTTCAAATTATTTTGTCAGTTTTTAATGCTTTGTCCATAAGGATCCATTTTATGTTTGCATGTATAGAAACAAAGAATTCATCATCAATTTCGATAATAAAATTAACTAAAAATGCAGTGATATTCTCCTCAACAAACTATTTCAAAAATAAAACCTGCTCAGCTTTTCTTTTTCTTAAATGCTTTAGTTTCACCCAAGGTTATTTTTATTTTTGTGATAAGTTTTAAAATTTAGGTAAAAATAAATATATAACACAAAGTGTCAAAAATAGAAAGTTCTCACTGGAGATAAGAACATTTTCGCAGACAAAATTTCTCAGGGGGTAAAAATGAAGGCATCAGTCAAAATGAAATGATTTTATCAAGAAAGAAAGAAATATAAATTGTAGCCACAATATGGAGCACTGATAATATTGATGCCAGTGATGATAGTGAAGGTGTAGAAAACAAAGCAGGTGCACTATGTGCCAATAATAATGTTTTAAATGTAAAAAAAGATAAGTGTTGAGAATTCTCAAAGATAGAGTCTGCTATGAGTAACTGCCAAGAATGTCTACCTGCTGACTTTAACAGAGATAACATTGCTTTCAATTTTAGCATGGAAGTGAAACAAGAGAGAAGAGCAAGGAAAACAAATTTTAAATAAGTAAAATGAAGAAAGTCAAAAATAATTTACAATTTAAGCTAAAATAAGTTATTAGCTTAGAAAACAAAATTAGAAATTGTAGCCAGGTTTAAAATAAAATCAAAAGACCTGAAAATGTACACAATTTTCTACATGTGAAATACAAACTTAAGGATTTATTCAAGAGAAAAAAAACATTCTCTGAAAATATATTTAAATGATATAGAAAATTGCACAATTTAAAAATACCTATTTAATCCTGCAAAATGGTGATAAGAAATACAGTGTAGTCAGTAACAAAGGGAAAAAATTAAAAAAAAAAAAAAAAAAGTTGGGGGTTACAAAGCAATTAATTTTAATCAGTGACATTTAACACCTCCCAGCCTCCACCGGAAGTGAAGGAGGTCCTAGTCAGCCTTGGCTAGGGGCTGTATGAAATTGCTTTGCAGACCACATGTAGCATGCAGCCACAAGTTGGACAGCACTGCTATAGTATATTGGCCTGAGTAGGATTCTAAGCAAACCACAACCAACTCGGAAGTGAGTCATCAAAATGAGAAACTCCAAAAGTAACAGGTGGTGAAGCAACAGAAAGCAAATGAAAATGAGGGATCATTTTCTTCTTTTTTGGGGGGTGGGGACAAGGTAATAGAAACGTGCTTAGGAGAGGTAGTCAATAACAGGAATACCCTCTGCAAGTAGTGACAAATAAATTGGTTTATCAGTAGCACAAAAAGAAATTGACCTAACACCAGGTAGCAAGTAGGGGGAGGTGAAAAAGAAAGTGAAACAGCTGGCTTCAAGTGACTCAACAGAAGGGGACAAAGTTAGAAACTTGGAATACCAGCATGATTCAATTTCTGTCGACCTTTTTTCTTTTGCTTTTTTTGTTCTAAGCATCAACATTCATATTTTTGCCATATTAAAGAGAAGTGTGTGTGTGTGTGTGTGTGTGTGTGTGTGTGTGTGTGTGTGTGTGTGTGTGTGTAAAAAAACTTACATTTATATGATTTCTCACATTTTTGCTAAACTAATTTAAATTTAGAAAACTCAGTGGTGGCATAAAATTATAATAAAAATCACTTCTAAAACTAATTTCTAACCAGCAGACAGCTTTATAAAATCTAAACTATAAATATTTATTGTTAATATTTACCAATTATCTATGTCTTTTTGGGTTCTTTTTTTGTTCTACATAATACTTTTATAAAATTATAAAAAAATATACTATAAAATAAGTTTGATATTTGCTCAGAGTCATTACCAGTAAGTCTGAATATTATAATAATTTAAATGTCTGTATTTTTCAAATTTATGATCCTTGGTCAAATTGCTGTTTAGTTTATTTTATAGGATTTTTTAACAAATTATATAAGAAAAAAAGACTTATTTTAATTACTTAAATATGTCACATTCTTAAACTCTTGCACGATATGTATTTCAAGTTTGGAGTTTATGATTAAAATTTATTTTTTAAAGCATAAATATGATATCTAATAATAATTCAATAGATTTATTGGATCCTCTGAGTCAAGAGAAGTTGCTTGAATATTTATTAACTATTGTTGCTCTAGTTATCTATTGAACACTAAACAAAAATTCTGTTGGCCTTATAAAAAAAATTAAATTCTAGTAATTTTTAGATCTTTTGATAGGTGTTATCGATTAGTATCATCATAATAATAAAATCTAAAATATTCAAATTCATTCCATCTCAAATTTATTCAATAAAATATATGCTATAAGCAATACCTTTTCACCAAGAACTTCACAATAAATTTCTATCAGTACACTATGCCTAAAACTAAAAAATTTAAAAAATACATGTTATTTCTGATAAGGTTAAATTGAGTAAACCCCTTATTCATTCTGTATATATTAATATGATAACAAGGCAGATCAAATAGACATGATCGGCATCCCACTTGGCCTTTATAGGGTTTTGTCTAAAAAGGAATTCCAATCTATTTTGCATGCATTAGATTATGAATAGAATCTTTTCTTCTACAAAAAGTCTGTCTAATTAATAAAAAAAGTGTTCACAAAAATTATATTTGCTTTTATTTGGCAGCAGCAGAGAGCTTGGATCTGATCATGTAAAACAGGACATCAAAGAATCAGTTTTAATTCAGAGTTAAAAGAAAGAAAAAGAAAGAAAAACCATGTCAAGGCACATATTATGAACTTGACCGACTAATTGCAATCAATAAAATAAAATAAAAATCAAACGATATCTTAAAAAGCTCCAATATGAAGTAGAGAGTATCTGATAGTTCCTGTCTGAATTTCTGTAATTGAGAGTTAACATTATTTACATTCAGAATTCCCTGGAGTTATCCAGATTGATATAATATTTATACCAGTTAAAGTAAAACAATTTGTTCTGAAAACCCAACTGTAAGTAAAACAATTTTAATAATTCTCTATGAACACATATATATTACGCATATTATGGATATTACAGATAAATATATGTTTCAAAAAAACATCTGACTATGCATTTCACTTGTTAGGCTTCATCAGATCGAAAACAAAAAAGTGTGTGTGTGTGTGTGTGTTTATTTATTTGTGTGTTTAAAATAATGAAATCTTATTTACTGTTGCTAGTGACTAAAAAAGAGAAAGAAAATGAGTGACTTTTAAAAAGATTTGTTTAACATTTTATATTCTTTGCTTTAAGTGTCCAAGTTTAGAGATAGAAATCCTTCAGAATGGGTAGAAAATAAATGCAAGAATTGTTTTTTTATCCATGCATTCTCCATGTCGACAGTATGCTATAAATATAATCCCAACAGAGTAATAAATTATTGACATTTAGAAAAACATTCATAAAAGTATGTTTCCAAAAAACATTCAACTCTGCATTTCACTTGTTCACACAATTCATTTTTTCGTCTTCGATCTGATGAAGCCTAACAGGCAAAATGCATAGTCAGATGATTTTTTTTGTAACATATTTTCATGAGCAATATTCCAAATAAATATCTAAAAATATAAGGTGTTTTTACAAATCTTATTTTCTCTATACAGCAAATTTTGTACATATTTTTCTAACAATTTCACTTTTTACATTTTATTTATATTTATATATATATATATATATATATATATATATATATATATATATATACACACACACACACTTTGGACACCTTGACATGATGTAATCGTTAGCAAGCTTGTCTCACTAAAACAATTACAGCTGAGGAGCAAGTTCGATCCTTACTGGGTGCTCCATACTTTCAGCCTTGTGACACATCTAAGCTACTTAGAAAATCATTAGGATTGAATAGCGAGTTTGAACCTCATTGGGTGTCACATTCTTTCAGCCTTGTGCCACATCTAAGCCATGCTTAGGAAAATCACCATACATGCAGACTATTTACAAAATTGTGAAAAAAACAGGCCATCCTTTAAAATAAAATATGTAATCAGACTTTATCAATAGCCATTATTGCTTGAAAGTTAATGAAACACTTTCAAAATAAACATGACATTAGCTTTCTTCTGCAAAATAGTTGTAATATTTAGTGCATTAAATTTGTCACAAAATAGTTATGGTTGTAAATGAAAACAAAAGATGACATCTATGAAAATGAAAGTTGAATTCACTGTTTGGAACCATTCATTTTGAGAATCAATTTACATTTAAACATATTTTTTTTTTCTTTAAAATAGCCAAAGTGTTTCATTTAATACTTCTTGGTATCCAGTTTTCATGTCAAAGTTTGTTTTTTTTTTATCATTCATCTGCCTAGTTTTATAAAAATTAATTCCATCTGACAACATGAGAGCTTCCGTACAAGTATCCCACTTGAGGCTGACATTATCTACTAAAATATAGAAACACAGCAGGTGCAATTTTGAAAATTATAATTTTTTGCTTACCTTTATACAGTTTATTTTAAGACTGTTTTTTTTTTTTTTGCACCAACAAGTTGAAATAAAGTTTAACAAATGTTGCTAATAATCAAAAGAAACGTGTGCTAATGTACAAAGAAATATTATAGGAAAGAAGTAGTAATAAACATTGTATCTAATAATTATGAAAATTTATTTTGCGGTCAACAGCAATTCAATTTATCCCTCACTACAGGAGGATGGTTTGAATACTTAGTTTTCTAAGTTTTATTTTAAGTTATTCCATATTGTATTCAAATGTGTATACATCTTTTGTTTGCAATGTACAGTAAATTATATACATATATATATATATATTAAAAAATATTTTTGACATTGAAAAGGTATCAATAAATCGACAAAATTTCTTATTGAAAAGTTATCTGGAATTCAAATACCAAAAAGTGAAATTTTGAGACTGAAAAAATTGTCATACAAAAATGCTCAGTAATTCCTGTCCAAATTTCTGGGATGAGGAGTTATCATCATGCTCATAGTTTTACATTTCCAAAGTAGGGACGATTTAATGAACATTTGTTATGATAAACAGCTTAAATCTCTATAATCAAAAATAAAAAGAAATGTAATTTTGAATAGAAATAAATTAACCAAAGAAAAGCAATCTAAAAAGGGGGGGACGAGAAAAGAGGAGGGGAAAAGAGAAAAGATGGAAAAAGAAAAACTTTACCCGTAACGTACCTAACAAATAAAGTAAAATAATTACACCTTTTTAGAAGAGTATTCATTAAGCAGGACTTAAATGTAGATACGAGCAAGACATTGAAGGGAAAGAATAAAAAAGAACTCTAAAATGTTCATGTTAAAGTGATAAATATATTTAGTTTCTCAGTAGAATAGAAAATAAAAGTAGTGTTTTCTTCATATTACGCACAATGCTGAAGTAATTGGAACAAAATTAAATCTATAAATGGTCATCTATACAATGAACATGTAAACAAACAAAAATGAGTTGGCATCAAAATAGCAATGGAAATCTTCATCAAATATGCTGTCTTCCTTGTTCTTAGGAAACTGTACAATATCCTATTATGCAGTAATTTACGGGTCTAACAGTGTCTATTAATAAGTATAGATGCTCTTCCAGACTAGTTGGCCTGAAATACAAAATGACAAAGTCAACTATTATTTCATATTTAGAGAAATGATTATTATAATTCTGATTCTTGGTTAAATGAAAATATGGCATTGACCTTGTAAGTTTAGTTGTGATACTTATTGATTTTAGAGTCAAGAAGTTGCTTACATATGTTTAATTTTTTTTCTTCTTTTTTTTTGTTTTATTTTTTTTTCATTTTATCTCCATCAAGGTGGGAATGCTCCCTAGTATGCAGGAGGTTACAGGGAGTGAAAGTGAGAAAAAGTACCAAGTATAGGGAGGATTGAGATATGAATGGGATCCTAGAAAATAGGAGGTGGCAATTGATATTGCATTTAAATATTTGAAGATTGTAGTTATCAGGGAAGCAAGGAAATAGAAGGGAGTTCCACAGGTGGTAAGTGCAAGTAAAGAAACTGTTGGAGTAGAAGTGACAGTTACATTTAACTATTTCAACAATAAGAGGATGGGACCTAGATGCCAATCTAGTAACACATATTTCGTTTTTTTCTTTTTATAAATGCTATTGTGTATAATTATACACACAATTTAACATTTTCAAATTCCTCACCAAACTCAATCTCATTGCTTGAAAAGAGGAGACCAAACTGGAACTATGTCAATACCACATCATTTCTCAACATGTTGTTTCAATATCAAACAGACAATAAATCTTTGAAAGAAATCTGTGAGAGCAAGACAGCCAAATAACTTGTTAAAAAATAGAATCGACCATCATCAATTATCTGAACAGTGATTATCTTAAAATTTGAAGCTCTTATAAACATTTCATTTTATGCCCTTTGACCTGGGTCTGGATACTAATCTGTTTCAAGTAATTTGATTGGCTTACTGATATTCCCAACTCCATGAAGAGAAAGCAGTCAGTCAGCTTGATCTCAGTCTGCCACTTCAGAGATTAAATAATTTTAACACACAAAAAAAAAAATAATTTTTTTAAAATGAAAAAATAAAAAGAACGATCGACTATCACCTCAATGAACTTTACTTCCTCCTTTGATGAATTCAGTACACTTCCTGTACAAATATGTTAACGTATTTTTACTAATTACATCATGATTCCTTGACATTTTAGTTCTATATTTTCATTGTTTAAACAGTTGTTGGTCACTGTAAAGCAGTGGTTTCCAAACAATACAGAATGCCTCATAGGTGTGGCAGAAGAGGATAGCAGGTGAGGTAGAATGATTGAAAGACAATCAAAGATTTAGAAACGGTTTTAAAAAATTCATATACCAAAATAAATGATTTCAAAAATTTTAAATGTTATTATCGATTACTTGTAATTGCAGGCATAAGTTCCAGTATAAATAGTTTATAAATAATGATTGACTGATTTTATCATTGTGCTATGTTTGTATTACATCAAATATTACGTATATAGTAATGAGGATCTGCAAATTGAAGGCGAGAGTTATCAATGATAATGTCCTGATTTTGAATCCACATTTATCTCCCCTTAACCCTCTCTCTGTTTTTTTTTGGGGGGGGGGTATTTTTAAATGTACTTTTTGTCACATAAAATTTGGTTTTGTTACATAAAATTTGGTGAGACACAAGCAAATTTTAATTCCAAAAATGTGGCCAAGAAAAGAAAAATTGAGAACCACTGCTGTAGAACCAACCATCAGAAATGGGAACATGTCACCAATGTTGGTCCCAACTGCTAATGTGGGCAATCCCAAACAATGGAACATTTACCCTAAACTTGAAGATCCATGCACACACAACCTTGAAAACACCCTAGGCAAGACTCTGTAACACTGGATGGGTGTGGTGTAACAACCCAAGAAGATTGTTTAAAAGACAGATTCTTCTCTATGCTGTGTCTCTTCAGGACATGGGCAACCTTGGTTCTACACAACTTCCTATCTTTTGTAGCTCTTAGCAATATTTCTTCTTTTTTTTTCACTATCCTTGCTATTCTTATCATCCATACGCAAGCTCATTAGGTAGGTTATTGTGTCTCTTTGTTCCATTTGCCATCAATGTCTTGTGAGTGTCAAATTTTTCAAACCTTCTTTCCTCATTACATGTTCTAGAAATTTCAAATGTCTCTTTATGATTAGTATTAGTAAACCTTTTTGTTCCTATTTTCCTCAACACTTCCTCATTTATTACATGCTCCATCCATGGTATTTTCAAAAATTATAAATAGCATAACATGATTTTATTTGTAAAATATCACAAATCTTTAAACAATAGTAGAAAGTAGATTTTTTTTTTAAGTGATCAGTGCATATTCTTTTTTATGATGTACCAATAATCTAAATTTATGCTTCATTCTGATAACCAATATGTTCTAATCATTTCAACTCCAACTAAGGTAATAAAGCCACTAAGATGTAAGGGTTACTGAGTGTGAGGGAACATGAGAAAAAGTAAACATTATTATGGAGAGAGATCAATAAAAATAACAATTGATATTGCAATATGAGAAAAATTACTACTAAGGAGAGAGGACAATAAAACAATAAGAATTAAAAAGAGAAGATAATGATTGACATTGCATTTAAATTTTTGAAGATCAAACTTGACTGGAAAGCAAAAGGCTGGAATAGAGTTCCACAAGCAAGAAGTACAAGAGAAGAAACTTTTAGCAAAGAACTTACAGTTACATCTACCAATTTCAATAAAAGGATGAGACCTTGCTACCAATCTAGTACTGCACTTAAATTCAATCTGAACAATTTGAAAATACTTATAGAAAAGGCACAGAGAAGCTACATTATGGTGATAGGAACATGACTGAAGCCAAGATGTCAGGTCAGGACCAATGTCATTGCAAATTCATCTTTGTATTGAAACTTATCATAGAACTACTGTTACATCTAGCAATTTCAAAAGTAAAATAATGAGACCTTGCCGCCAATCTAGTACTGCACTTAAATTCATAAAGTCACTGTAAGAAAGAAGGAAGTTCATCAGAACAATTACCATGAAAATATTTATAGAAAAGGCACAGGAAAGCTATTTTACAGCAGTGGGAAAGTGACTGAAGCTGAGATACCAGGTCAGGACCAATAACATTGCAGATTCTTAAATACATATGACACCCACACAAAGAATATCATTGAGGATAGCACTCACTCTGGAAATTATAAATGTTTATATTCAACACACTTATCTGAGAATATATGAAATGATAAATTATGCCTCGCTATTCCAAACATAGTACTCTCCCCACTTTTTCCAAGTGTAGATCATTGTACTCTTCTCAGAATTTGAACTGAACATTTTATTCAGTCCATTGGATAGATTGTTCTCCTACTTTCCATGCTTAGGGGTATTTTACAACAGTTAATACTCACCAAATACAATGACAAACACCTGAAGAAGGCTAGATGGTACAACAGTTGAAATGTTGTAAGTCTAACAACCAAAATAAGTATACTGATTTGAACAGAAAATCTAATTAAATCAACAGACTTAATTAGCATAAGTGATAACACACAAACAGCGAAGGAATCATAGATTAAATCAGTTTATACTTCAACAAAATTCATTCTACTTAATCCAATTTCTAATTTATCAAACACTTGTTTAATCTATTAGACTAATCAGACATCATTACCTTTTAATGCAAACATGAACCTTAAACTTTTAGATATTTTCAGATAAATTAAAAAAATTTTCAAATTTACTCAAGGATGTTAAATTTCAAACTGGTTACAAGGCAACTACAAGTTTTTATTTGCAATCAGAATTTCTGGGATGAGGAGATATCATTATTTATACTATTTACATGTGTAGTATTGTCCTCATCTTTGTTGTTGTTATCACCTTTATGCTATAGGCACCCACATAGAAAGGGAAGAGGTGGTTTTATCTTAATCTTGAGTATTTCTGTTTAATCGACCAGCAGATAGGTCCTTTTGATGTTCAGTCTTCTAAGCAGCATTCACTTTAACCAAAGAGAAATGGGAAGTAAAGGGCTGGAGGAGGAAATTTTGTAGATCAAGAGGCAGCAAAGCCAGAAATAGGTTATATCTGGATGCTGGTCTATATTAACAGTCATGATTGGAGAAAGTTCTGGTCTACCCTTGGTGAGAGACTGACATATCCGTGTCACAGTTCTGAAGCCTCCATTTTCGTATTGCCATCCACCATGTCATGAGGAGTAGATGGGTGATGAGTTGGTAGGGGGAAGAGCTGACATAACAGAAGTTGTCCCAGTATTATATACCTACCCACCTGGATGAGCAGGTGAGGCCCTGAATAAAACATCTACATGTAATATAACAGGATTTGTGTATTTATCAACATGGCATTTTTCTTTCATCATGTTACCTTGTGGGTATTCAGTGCACTCTTCACCAGCTTTCGCTGCATACTGATGAAACAAAAATCGGAATGCAATGTAGGGGGTGATCATTGGCCACTCAGTGGAAAGCTTGGGTAAGGGTCACATTGTATGTTTACAATCACAACGTTTCACCCATTAGAACCTCCAGCCTTCATCAGGTGTATACCGAACTTGGTAATCTACAGGGAGAACTGACCTGAATCCTTTATTTAATATTCTAGTGGTAAACTATTCTCATTCAACTGTCTAGGGATATCTCTTTTCATTTTTTATTTTTTAGTACTGCTCAGTTATTGCTCGTCCTGTTTCCACAGAGACCAAGTACACACTGCCTGGCCAAGGGATTGAACTCACAATTACTATGTCACCAAATTCATGAATCAATAATTTAAGCCCCTAGGCTATTGTCTCATGTAAATAATTACAAATTTGTATATCCCAAAATCACTCCTGAATTATCCCATTTTGAAAACTGACAATTCTAAAAGAATAAAAGTGATGAGTAATTGACCTGAAAAAAAAGAAAAAAAAAGAAGAAAAAAAGAGGACATTTAGTAATCAATAATTATATTATTGTAGCCCATTTGTCTGGTAAGATCATTGTGTTTATTTATAAATAGACAGTGTAAGTATTTATACTTTCCAAAGATTACAGTCATTCTGGGTATGATGATAAACTACATCCAGCAGCAAGGCCTCTGATCAGGAGGTTTTGAGGAGTGTGGAACCACCTCTTAATTGCTGATGTTCCCAGGTCCACCCTGACCTGGGGTGGTAGCACCTGTTAGGGTCCCAGCTATGCGCAAATAGTTAACCCCTAAACTGGGGTAAAAACATATTGAAAGAGTAAAAATAGGTTTTAATACCAGAAATACTTTGTAAAAACATTATTACCAGCAATAAATTTTTGAAGAAGAACTGTTACCAGCAATACATTTTTGAAAAAATATTACCAACAATGTTTTTTAAAAAATAAATATTACCAGCAATACATTTTTGAGGAAAAAATATTACCAGCAATACATTTTTGAAAGAAAAATATTACCAGAAACAAATTTTTGACAAAACAAAATATTACCAGCAATACATTTTTGAGGAAAAAATATTACCAGCAATACATTTTTGAGAAAAAAATATTACCAGAAACAGATTTTTGACAAAACAAAATATTACCAGCAATAAAAATTTTGTCGGCATTAAATAACCCATTGAGGTTGATATCCCGTAAAACAAACCAAACCAAACCAAAAATATAAGTATTTGAAAAATAGTTCAAATATATATGTATACATACACACCTTTTTTACCAAATTATCGCTATGAATCTATTTCAAAATTTTGTTGGCATTAAATGACCCACTGACATTGATATGCCATAAAACAACCAACCAAAGATTACAGATTCAAAAATTTAGTTTTAAATTGTACAAATTTTATTTGCATGTTAAACTCAAAGACCATTTCCATATCTCACAAAATGAAAGTGTTCACACAATTAGTAAGAATTCAGGAAAAACAACAAAAAAATCCAGTTGGGGCATTGTTCTATGAAGAAATGCCAACTCCTATCCTTCCTACTTCAGGTACACCTCTTCATGACAAATCTTTACATTCCATAGATCAACTGGCCTTGATTTTCACTGCTAAAACCCACCATGCCCTGTACACTGAAACAAATCATCTCCATTCCTTTCATATTCCATTTGTAAAAAAAAAGTTTCATTCAAACAGCTTCTTCCCAAAAACCAATGCTTCATGGAACATACACCAGGATGCTTCCCTGATCACTACAATCTTAAGGTCAAGGGTTAACCGTTATCTTTCCTACATATCCTCTTAAACTACATTTCATACCTCCACCTCTTACATGTAACAAATTCAATCAGTATCCCTCTACCTTGGTTGTCTTGTGGGCCTTGTTTTGGGTGAACAGTTAGTTAAAAAATAAATAAAATAAAAATAATTCTTTGCACTTATTTCACCAATGGTAATATTCCTAAAGTAAGAGAATGCCATAAATAATATATAATCCTCCCACTCAACATGCTTACAATTTTAATCTAGAAAAAACGATATGGGATAACATGGCTATTAAGTCATAAGCTAGCAATGTGAAAGAAGGTATGAACTTTTAAACGAAGTAATGATGCCTTAAGATTTCACTGACAAAGATGCACACAAACCAACCAATATATGCAACAGAATTTTCAGGTTTCATAAATCCCATGATGAACACAAATTTATTTTAATAAGCAATGCTAAGAAAGCATCAAGAATGGCAAGACTTTTACTTCTTTTCGACCGGGAAATACACATCAAAATCAGCAGAGAATCATAAGCAGTAACTCCAAATAGCACAAATCTTGTAACCTAAATTTTCAGAGTCTTTGGCAATGCAAATTCAGAAAATAAAACAACTGTGAAAGACAACATATGGAATTACGCATACAATTCTCATCCCCCCCCCACAACATTTAAGCACTTGTGAGTTGAGGAGAAAAGCAGAATATGAAATTTAAAACTTGCTCCTAAAATGCAGTCTGGAATCTGGTAAATCAGGGTAAGATTTCAATCTAGGAGTGGATATCTATATTTCAAGCCAGATTTTTTTTTTCTTTTCATACACATTAATCATTGAAAGTATGCACAGTAATTATATATGGTATCTTCATTTCTTGTACTGCTCACTTATCAATATTATCCTGGTCTCAATTGTTTTGATTCTTTACACAATATTTTTAAAATTTCTATTCAGGAACATTAAGAGGAGCAGGTCATCATGGATACTATGTCACTTGCTAATATATAAATAAGACAATAATAAAATGACTGAGAACAGGAAAACAACAGTAACAAAAGAAATATCAGAAACAAAGAATAGTCAGCAATCATATTTAATGGTATTTTCTTACAGTGATGCTAGTATAGGAAAGAAATGCTATTTCCAATACAATTACATACCCACATATATACCATATTAAAACATGACCAAACTATATTTTCTACCCAATAACAAATAATATTACAAATATGCCAAAACACACACCATTTAAATCAAAGTGTTTATTGGTTAGAAATTAACATCATGTGAATTTTCTTGAGCCTACTTTCAGGAAAAATTTCTTGTAAAAAAAAACCCACAGATTTTGGCTTTCATCAGGGGAGATGCAACTGTCTCCAAGCCGTTCAAACACAAGAGAAGACGTGGCTACATATTTTATTTTCCTTCCCCACCAGCACATGCTGAAAGAAACATGTTGATGACATCAAATGAATCATCTCCAACAACAATAGCAGTGGGTGGTCTGTGAATCTACACCGGTGATAAAAGTCCGTTCTCAACTACAACTTTTTCTATGGACTAACCACTCAAAGACTACCTCAACTAAAGACTATTTTTTACTCTTTTTCAGCCCTTTTGAATTCATGTATATAGATTTGTAAATACAAATTATTTATTTAACAGGCATGAGACCATGTTTTCATTTATTTTTTTATTATTGTTTGAAATTCAGACATTCAGATTTTTAATATTGAACCATCTTTATAACAGAATTTCTGACACTAGTTAAAGCCTTATTTAATTCCAGGAAAAAGGTCAGTTTGAAAATATCCTTTTTTTCAGCATCATTCTTTTACAAATAAGTTTATATATATATATATATATATATATATATATATATATATATATATAACTTCAAATGTTATTTTTAGTGGATACTCCATAGCCAAATAGTCTAAACTACACCAGGTGGTTCCTCCTATGAAGGGAAATGTAGATTTGAATCCAGCCAAAGAGCATATTTTCTTCAAGTTTTCTCAAATATACAGGCCAGTAGACAACAAACACCTCTTAAAAATATGGTGATCTAATCAAACATGGATATCCACTAAAAATAATAAAAATTTCAGATAAAAAATAAAAATCCATTTATATATATATATATATAAGGTATCTTCTAAAACTCGATGAATTACTTATGATTATCTCAAATCCTCCTAACAATTTCTTGTATATCCTTGCTTGAACCGGCTTCTAATGCTCTGGATGGAGCGGCTTGGTGATAGTAGTCGTGGCTCTTGGGGGCACAATCCTTGGTTTATGGAACTTGGATGAGTTCCACCACAGAATATGTGAATGAGCGGCGCTATGTCGAGTTTAATTCGTTACCTCTTCGGCACCGGGGCCCGTGGCACAGTTGGTATGACGTTTGCTTAATAACATAACTGTCCGGGTTTCCATTCCTGGTAGTAGATGCGCACTGCTGATGAGTCCCAAATATAGGACGAAACGGCATTCTGTTGAGGTTTCTTCTAAAACTCGATGAATTACTTAATTATGATTATATAATTTTTTTTTTTTTATTTATTTATTTATTTATTATACAATAAATCCAAAATTACCTCATATGGGAATAGGCTTATTTAAACCAATGAAAAACTGGTTGGTCTTGTCTTATTCAATCCCAGTATAGACATACTGGGTTGAACAAGACTGACAAATTTTTCATCAGTTGAAATAAGCCCATTCCCCATATGACGTAATTTGTGATTTTGCTGTGTACTAATTATTTGTTCTGTAATAATACATTGAGCTCTTTTTGTGCATTAGTTTCAATATTTTATATTACTAGGATCCACTTTGATTATATACCAACAGATTTATTACCTTTACTATATATATATATAAATATATAAAAAACATATATTGTTAAATATAACAGACAACGAATGTCTATTATGTATGATCATGAGCCATTCCAAACTTTGTATAGTTGCTTTAATTTTGGGAGAAAATAAAGACAAAAATTGTCCAGCATTTGGATATTTTTTTTTATTATGCTGTTCCTTGATCTACGCTTTCAGCTAACATGAGCCATCTTCAGAGTGATTATATGGGCATACTCAACAAAATTACATTTCAAACTAGTTACATTACATCTAGACATATGGTTCTGTTGCTAATATTTCATTCTCTCACGTGGTTCAATGTCATTGAACCACGTCAGGAATTTATGACCCTTGTTTGCTACTCTGCGACCATTATCGTCATATAGCAATCTTCTATGTGAACATAAAATATCATCTTTGATGGTGAATATCTTTGTTTAAATGTCCATTTAAACAAAGATATTAAATATCCATTTAAACAAAGATATTTTTAAGAATCCACCAGTCTATAAAACTATCAGAACAAGGAAACTAAATTAAAAATTATTCTAGTTTTAAAATATGGGCAGACAGCTAAGAGGTGGGTGTTATTTAGTAAATGTCTTATAAAATAATCTAAAAATTGGGGGAATATCTATTTTAATACAAATTAAGTTATTTAAGAAAGAAAAATATATAGCAAATGTTAAAAACACAAAAGAAAACTTCATTTACAAAGAAACTCTAAATTTTTGTCAGTGCTAAAAAAAAAAAAAGAGAAAAACTACAAATTAAAAATATTTCAAAATGCAGATACTACGCTGTATATTAAAATTATATATTGAAAATAAATAATACCACTGTCCCAGTATAGTGGTTACATTTAGTGTATTAATATGTATACAAATCCCATAAATATTATGGGACAGAGCTAGTAATATATTTATAAAAGTTAATGAAAAACAAAGTAAAATACAGAGAATTAAAAAAGCAAACAAAAATTAAAATTGTGAAACTGTCACTTCTAAATCAGTGATGAAAATAGCTAGAAATATTAAAGAGACAGATTTTGACAAGTATTAGTTCATCAGTATAAAAGGCCATATTCTTAATAAAGTTCTTATTCAGTGGGAATAAATAATTACAAACCATATGCAAAGGTATGTGCTGCAAGCACTTAACTCTCTTTTTAGTCCCTTAAGAGATATATATATATATATATATATATATATCATTGTTATTATTCTCAACCCAAGTTTCAGGTAACACATGAAATATGATTCCATCCCCTTGTACCTGCTTCAATCAGAAAATATATATATATATATATGGCACAGTAAATGCATGCATCTGTAAATCATTATAAATAAACAACAATATGGTTGAACACCTTTACAATCTCATGAGGTAAGATCAAATTTTAAACTGATTTTTTTTTTTTTTATCTAAAAAGTTAATCTTAAATTCTTATTCCACTATCTACTAATAAAATCATAGATTCCAATATGGAATTAGCAGGCATTTCAGATTTAACTTGTCTCATTTATATAGTCTGTATGCCAAACTAAATGTTTTCAATTTTTTATATGAGCCAAATTATTAATGAAACATAAAACAAAATGATTGTCAACAGGATTTGGAAAAATGCCAACATCCTTGAGCTGTGCAAATTAAAAACCATTTTGAAATTGTTACATGTTAAAATTCTTGTGAAATGCCCTTAGAGACTCATATCCTAAACAATAATATTGCTAGCAAAGATCTGATAATGTCTGGCTCTTGTACCAGTTGTAAAAAATAAAAGATTTCATAGCAGATTAACACTTTTTTAACACCCAAATATTAGAGTCTCTTAAATGTGTATTAAATACATCAAAAAAATCATTTTGAATGGAATTAAATAAGTAACATGGATGAAGTTCCAACTATATTCAATCTACCATCCAATATTATTTTTCTTAGTCCCAACTGGTGTTTACTGTTTGGGTGGGGGGAGTAGTTGGGGGCATATTTATATCTCTTCTCCGGCATCAAGTATGTGTGCATTTAATCTAAAGTGTTGAGAGAAAAAAATGGTTACAGATTCAAAGCACTAATTTTCTTTTCTTTAAACCAAGATAGTTTATTAAAGCTTATTTAAGCAAAGCTTATTAATTAACAAACCCTAAAATAGGTTTTAAATTGACCAATATGCAAATCTATCAAACTACCAAAAGAAACAACAAAAAAAAAAAAAAAAACTACAATACAATACAGATCAGACATCACAGTGTGCAGCTACAAAATCCTGTTTTTATTCTAATTTGTTTATTAGTAAAAGTCAAATACCAATTAGCAATTTAAATAGTACTTCATATATTTTTAAGATGAGATTGTCAAAACACTAATAACTCACACACAACATCAATCAAGAGAAAAGATTAGAAAGAATAAGTTGATCATAGTTGAGATCAATGCGAATGATCCTTTCCTTAGCTGCATAGTATATGCTTTACCAGGACTACATACAGTTTTGGATTCAGTGTTTTCCTTCTCCTAGACTGATTGCCACCCAAGGCTATAGAATCCAGTCTGTCCTACTATCCATAGCAGGGAGTGGAGTTGGATTCATACCTTTCGCAAGGGTATTAGCATGTAAGTGAATGTAATGAAAGACAATATAAAAATACTAATCCAAAGCAATAAACCAAAATCTTTCATTTGCTGATCCATTTAATATAATCTCCAACTTCTTTCTAAAAACATCTGCATTTCTCTTCATGTCAGTGAATACACTTATCTACAATGAAATATAAAACCATTGTCTCCAAACAAACACAAAAATAAACTTGTATCACTTGTGTTTACATGCATCTTCAATACAAAAAAAATTACTATAAACGTCAAATGAAGAAATTTACATTGGTTACTGCCTTGTTTTAAATATATTAAGAACTGTTGAAACTACTTTTAAATTTATTCAATATAAACAGATGAATCAAAATTTATTTTTTTAACTCATGATGCAAAACATTTGATGTTAACTGCACAATTCATAAGCTATTGTAGAGAAGCAATAAAAGAATGAAGAGTAGAAATATCCAACTCGTGACAGGATTCAATTTGCACCAGGACAATATAAATGCTATTTCTTTAATACTTAATGTATATCAATGGACTGAGAATGGAAAGATACAGATCGTAAAAGGTCATGCATTATTGCTCACATTAATTAGTTGTTTGCTACAACCATCATTTCAATAATGACTCTTCAGTAATAAACATTAAAGAAAAGGGTACTGATGTTGGAAAAAAGAAAAAATAATCAATATCAAGCAATTTTTTTTTGTTTTTTACCGAAATCTCCTGTGAAAGTATGAGAGAGACATTCATAAATTCAAGTCAAGAAATTCAATGGATTATTTTTATTTACATGCAATGTAAGAGACACTAAGGCCAATTGCTTTAACATATATGCTAAAATGAATAGAATTTCCATTAGTCTAACTACTAATACAATACAGACAGAGGTGTAGCTAAGGAAAATAATACTTTGAAGTGCCTGGCCCTGGGGAACAGCTTCCCAAGGCTGCACCCTCTCATTGCACTAGAGAGAGGGATTGGTGCTCACCATCAAATCCAGTACAACAGAAGGTTATGGGGGCTTGGGCAATTTTTGTACTTGGCCTAAGTATAAGTGCTCAGGTTGCCCATATAAAATCAGAGCTTGTGTCACATCCTGTTTCAGTGGTGAAGCATGGTAAATACTACAGTACACATACAATGTTAATATCTCAGAGCTGCACCAATTACACATTTTGTTTTTTCACAGAAATATTTCTATGCTTTTCCATTATTCAGACTAGTATATCTATTATAATAATAAAAAAATAAAAAAAAAAATAAAAAATAAAAAATTAGTGTTGATATCTAAATTCATAATATTTATGCTTTGTTCAAACGAAAAAAAATAATCTACTAGCCTGAATATCCAAGAAATCTTGTTAAAAAAATATGCACCCTCCAGCTGGATTAGATCTTGTGACCTCTAGAGGAAACCATCATTAAATCTGACATGACTTGACCTCTTGGCCACAAAGAACTTCCTGGTCAAACAAAGTTCAAATAGTGCTTTTGAACATAGATTTTTCCCCCATTATAGAAATAAATATATATATATATATATATATATATATATATATATATATATATATATATGTGTATGTGCGCCAAATATCCTGTCAAGATGATGCTTTTTTTTGCTTTTTTTTTTTTTATTCTTGTTTAATCCAAGTGTATTGCATGATATCTTATCTGTCGATATTTCTGAGATGAGTTATTTTAACTATTTGCACTATTTGAACCATCGAGATGGACAATGTTGATTTTGCCCTATGTACAACTCAGGGGTAGTAGATATTTGACTAAAATTTTTAAAGTCTTTAAAGTAATATTCATACCAGTGCACCATCTGTGTCACAGTGTTAGATAGTGATGAATGTCTTAATAAGATTCAGTGTAGTGAAAAAATTCAGTTCAAACAGGAAACATGCCACACACAAAGCTTGTGTTCAGTTAAAGTGGTTTCAATTGGTTAGATTGTGAATCTTCAAGAAGCTGGATGATCATTTTGGAAAAGTATGTGATATGTTGGTAGTGCTTTGATGTTGATAACAAGAGGGAACTGAACAGTCCTATATTCAGAGACAATGTTCTGGAGAGCCACATTGTCAAGATATCAGTAGCAGACTGCATCCATAGCAGAGATCAAAGCAAATACGGCCCCCAGGACATGCCTGTCCCCAGAAACACCTATACTATTCACCATTCTCTATAAGATTCTTTAGTTGGCACAATGATCATTGAACACATACGAAACTTGACACCAGATTTATTCATTCAGCCCAATTACAAAGGGTGGAAAAGATGTGGAATAATATATCACAAGGTGAGATCAATCATCCGTATAATGGCACGCATATGAAAACACAGTATATTATTATATTCAGTATTTATTATGGGATACTGTTGATGCAGAATTATTATTTTGAAACCAGCGCACTCACTGATTTGCATACGTAATCATTTATTTAAATCTAGCTATAATATCTATGTTTAATTATCAGTAAATTGAAACATAGCAAAATTATAGCATATGATTGCAAGAGAGAGAGACAGTTGTTGTGCGCGGGAGAGAGACAGACAGGCAAACAGATATTCTATGTTGGAAAGAGAGAGAGAAACAAGCAGATATTGCATGCAGCAGAGAGACAGATATTGCGTGCAAATTGAGACAGATATTGCATGTAAGAATGAAAGAGCAATGAAAATATTTTAGCCTTCTGATATTTGGTTATTGAAATACTGCTATCAGTAATTAGGTCAAACTGAACTTTTCAGTGCCCCAGTGTGTGTGTGTATAGATATATATATATATATATATATATATATATATATATATATATATAAAACACTGTGAAGATTTATGATGCTTCCAAGCATACTAAATTAAGGAATTAAAACTTAGTAAAAACAAGATTCAGAAGAAAGTGCTGACAGCTCTCATGATAGGCTAAACTGTCAGGGAGGGACAAACAGACAAATCACATGTGTTACCCATTCAACAAGCAAAGATTAACAGCTGCTGACCTAACTATTGAATTTAATCATCTGGTTTCAAATCTGTCAGGGTGGAGAGCTAAATAACTAGCTGAAGACTTGTGTCTGGAGATCTCTTCCCAGGCAGCACCTACTGCAGCAGTAACAGTTGAAAGAATCAGATAAGTTCTGATATTATTCTACTACTTGACATTTGGCTAATGTATTATACTAATTAGCTATTACCATCTACCTGCTTGTTTGCTTTTTTTTTTTTTTTTACATAAAGGAGGTGCTGAAAATTTCTCAGCCTGACCAAAAATCCATTGAGGGGGGGAAGGTAGAAATTAGGTTATGCGGAGAACTTCACATCACGTAACAATATAGGAAAAGCTTCTGCTAAAGCAACTAAGAGCTATTCAAATATAAATTCAATCCCAGGAGGAGATAATTTCATGTTTAATGTATGCTTTCTGCAGGCTTTTATGTTACTTTCAATATAGATAACAAGCAATTACCCATCTCAAATTAATTTGCCAAACACACAGGGATTAAATAGTATATGGGTTAAACAATAAATAGTATATGGGTTAAACAATAAATAGTATATGGGTTAAACAATAAATAGTATATGGGTTAAACAATAAATAGTATATGGGTTAAACAATAAATAGTATATGGGTTAAACAATAAATAGTATATGGGTTAAACAATAAATAGTATATGGGTTATGTATCTAAAAAATCTTCATGGAATTTCAAAGTGAACACTTTATTTAATCTACAGTTATAGATTGTTCTTGTTCAATTGTTCATGTCTAGGGATATCTTGTCTCATCCTTTTCAGTACTACTCAATTATTGCTCATCTTGTAACAAGGGATAATAGCCGAATGAATGAAAGTGTTCTTGTATGAATTTAGTTTCACAGTAATTGTGACTCCAATCACCGAGTCAGGTGGTACAGACTCAGAAACAAAACTAATAATAACTGATCAGTACCAAAGAAAGAACAAGATATCTCTAGACATGGACAGCAGAACAAGAACAATCTACCCACATAGATTAAACAAAAACATATATATATATATATATATATATACACACACACACACACACACACATAATCTGGAGAGCTTAATTGATAATGGTGAAGAAAAAAGAAAAAATTTCTTGGAGATGTGCATTTCTGTAGAAACCCCATATAAACATGCAATTTTTTTTAATACTTAAAAATTTTTTCCAGTATTTAAGTTTCAAATCTTCAACTTTGTGTATCTTAAGGTAAAGCTTCTTATAAAAATGAAACTTCTTCATTTTCATGACAATTTTCTGACTGATAAAACATTACTGATGATATTACAAAAAGCCGGGATGAATAAAGTGAATGTTTTATGATGATGTTTTGTGAACAGAATGTTCTATCCTTATGATGATCCGATTGATGCAAAATAGAATTTTTTTAAAAAATAAAAAATAACTTACCCATTCTACACCTTGTGTATATGGACAGTCTTCCCAGTCAACTTCAGGAAAGCGTTGGAGGATTTTTCCACTACTGACACCACTCCCTGCATATATTAATAGAAAAGAACAAAATATAGGGGAAAAAAATGATTGAAATATCTTAATCTTAAACAATAAAACAAAAACATTCCATTCTACAAGTCTTGAGATAAATGGATGTTGCAAGATAATTCTATTCATGTCATCAAACATTTGATATACATTACAGTTTAGTTTTTTTATTGAATATTTCAATATATTTTTAAGTAATTTTCAAGAGTTTAAGGTTATATAAAATGTTAACTTCAATTTAATTTGGAAAAATTGTATATTTTGGGATATGTACCTTATATAAATATGCACATCCATATCTAAAATTTGAAGCCTGTTGCAGCTATAACACCTAAAAATGACTTGAAAACAAATTCTGAAGTGGATAATAAAAGACCATATATTAAACCAATAACTCAAAAGTTAAATTAATATGGACATTACTTGAATTCCAAAGGAAAAAATCTTTCAGACTGTAAGATAAATCTTCTTAGGTACACCACTATTTTCAGAAAGAGATAAAGCCTCGAGAAAATAAAGTCAGGTAACTTCAATCATACCCAAACCAGAATTTTCCACACTGCCATGTCACAATATTTTAGTGTATCACCAATAAGCTTTCTGTAATGATTACCTAAAATTTTAATTGAATTATTTCTTTTTTTTTATGTACATTTTGAATTATATATTTGTTTTGACTAGGGGTGGGGGGTCACAAAAAAAATTCATCTTTGAAAAAATGTGCAAGCAAGAGGAAATGTTTGAAAAGCTCTGGACTTAATCGAGGCCTGTCATATTATTTAAGCAATTTTCATTTTGATATTGTAAATTTACAGAGAACTAACACTGAAAAATATTAAGTTAAATGATAGAGTAAGTTACTATACTGTTTAAGGATATTAAAAAAAATAAAATAAATAAAAAAGAGCCTGAAAAAAATTCATAGGTTACTTATCCAGTTAGTAGATCAATTAAAATTACTATTAAATAGAAAAGGTTAATAAAGTACAGATTTTACATGTATTAGCATTATCAAAATTGTTCCAGGTGCCATGTTTTAATCCCCAGTACAAAACACGAAAACTTCAAAATCAGAACAATTAAAAAAATAAATAAATATCTGCCTTATCTATTGAAAAAGATGATATTTCAAAACAGTTTTTTTTTTTAAATGTCACTTCTTAATAAGGGAGATAACTTCAGTATAACCGCCATCTAAATTTGCATATAACTTTTTACTATTATTTCCTTTCCTCCAATTTAATATTCAGTTTTGTAAATATTATTTTTATCTATATAACGTACATTAAATGGAAGTTGCAGATCAAATAAGTAGATAAAGATCATAGAGAAAAACATCTGACACATGACCAAAGAATGAGTTTCTCAAACGATAGTTTTCAAAATTTATTCATTATGCAATTTGAGAAAATGATAGAAATGAAAAGAAATCATCAAAATGTGATAGACTCATTTCTGTAAACAAATTAACAACATCTTAGAGAAAGAAATATATGCAACCATATTGACATTTACACACACAAAGTATTGAAGCAGCAACTTTTTTGTTTGTTCATTTACAAAAATTTCAATGTATTTACAATTCTATAAGTTTTATCTAGAGGAAATATAAAAAATGAAATTGTGAATTATTTGTTTTTCATTACTCCTGGACATGACTATCCATACGATTTACACAAACTAACAAAATGTGTTAACAATTCTAAATATAACTGCACGGAAGATGAATAAAAAAACATTTAAAACAGAAAACAAAAAAGTAAATGTTTTTGCATTTAGCTAGCTTATTTCTCCTATTGGACTTACATTAATTATAATAATCATTTAATTTCCAATTGATAAAAAAGGATGACAGAGAGAGGGGGGGTGGCATAGGATGAATGAAAAAGTTGCCATTTTGCTCCAGTTTTATTTGTCCCCTTCTTCAAAATTCTTTTCCTTGCAGCAGTAATATTGATTAACTTTAGAAAACATGACCACTTCCTTAAACGACAAGGAGCAACCCCTCCTTTTCCTCCTCAGACAAGAAAAATGATAGCAGTGAGAATAAAAGTGAGCAATTATCTTAACATGTCTCAACTCCATTCATATCCAACAGCAGCCAAATTCACTGAAGCCATGCTTGATTGTCATTTGAACAAACACAAAGTCAAACAATATGGAAAAATCTAACTAAAATCTGACTCCTACATCTTCAAAGATAAATTGTAGTTTAATAGTCCAACTATTTAAATTAAGAATTTTTTAAAATGCTAAACTGAAGAGGAGAGAAATAACATTGCAAGCCTTTGACCTCTATTTCCATGGAAAATGTTCAGATGAACTACATTTCCTAGTTCCGTCAGTTCTAACCATCACAGCTAAGACCCACAGCCAAGCCACGCCCATTGTAGACAACCACCCTCATTCCCATCATATTCTATTGGGATATGTAAGTTCCATGAGTAGTTTCTTCCCACAAACTGCTGCTTTGTGGGACTGACTCCCAAGAAGATGCTTCCTCGATCACTACAGTCTTAATCTGTTCAAGTCTAGGGTTAACCATTATCTTCCCAACATATCCCCATAAATTGTCTCTTACTAAAGTGGCTCTTGAGCCTTGTACAGGATGAACATCATTGTATAAAAAAAAAAAAGAATTTAACTTTAGTTCAGAAAAAATGCAAACATTTATTTTTTAAACCACAAATTTAAGAACAAAACTAATTTTAGGATCGATCACAATCACAAATCCCGTGACCCATCAAGGTCGTAGGGGTACCACATGTACTGCAGCTGCAGTAGAAGTGGTGTTTCTTGGGGAAGATAGCCTGATGGAGCCCAACCCTCACCAGCCTGGTTTGAATTCAGAGTTATCTTCTAGACAGATTGCCACCCAAGCCTATAGAACCCAGTTTGTCCTGCTATCCAAACTATAGTTGGGGAGAGAAGATGATTCATACCTTTCCCAAGGGTATTAGCATGTAAGTGAATGTAATGAATCCAAATTCAAACTTGGCTTTCCAATTCCTCAATCCAAGCCGCTATCCATTACTCCATCATGCCTCCTAGAGGAGGCACAGTGAAGTAATGGATACAAACGGGATAAATGGATGCAAATGGAATAAATTTCATTTATGTACTCAATAATTATACTGAAAAGCAAACTAGCCAAACTTGGATAAATCCCAATAAATTTTATTTCATTTGAAGAAAATAAGACATTTAATTAATCTCAACAAAAGTTTATTAATTTAACCTTAAAAACATTCAGCTTGTTTGAAAGGTTCTGAAGTTTTACACAAAAAAAAATAAATAAAATAATATCGAAATTAAATATAACTCAATGAATTGATAATTAATACACTACTTGATTATGCATAATGTCAATTACCTTTTTTAAAACAAAAAACTGTGTGCATACAAATATTCTGTTTTTAAATAAAGCATGTTTTTATTACATCTTCTAAAAACATTTTACAAAAATTTACAATGCTGGTTAGAGTAGTATCTTTGCAAAAACTAAAGTTGTGAGTTCAGTGCAAAGTGAAGGAAATAAAAAAAAAATTAAAAAAAACAGAAAACCATTTCCAACTTCTACAAGTAGCTTCAAAATATAAAAGCCAAGAGAGGAAGAAAAGAAAAAAAAAAAATAAGAGACACAAAATCATGAAGCACCAAAGTTGAAAGGAAAGCAAGAAGACATTAAGAAAAGTGAAGTTTAATCTATTACTAAAGGGGATTGGCTATGAAAACACAAACTAAAATGACTATAAGAAAGTGTAAAGGAAAAAGAAAAATGAATGAAATGCAGAAGACAAATTAAAAGAGAGATAAAATTGGATTGGCTGACAGGCTAAATGGTATCAAGCTAAAACACTAAATTAAAACAGGGATACCTGCTGCCTTTCATTATATGAGAGAGAGAGAGAGAGGATGAATAGTTTTAGGGTGAAAAGGAATAAGAGAAAAGAAAAAGTAAATAAAACTTGCTTTATTGAATGCTTTTGAAAGAATTTATGATAATTTGTGTGATGAGTCACTTGAACAAACAAAAAAAAGTCTCTACTGTAGAGCGTTTATCAGGTGTTCTATCTAAAATGAATACAAGTTTAACAGTATTTTAATATAAAAATATTTATTCTAGAACAAATGTAAACAAAATTTTTTTAAGTTGCCAAAAAATATTAATGACTAAAAAAATGTAAAATTCCTTTATTCAATTCTCATTTAAAGAGTGAAAATGACAATGAACAGTGAAAAGTTAAACATGTCAGTTGAATCTATAGAGAAAAACTGTTTGTAAAAATTAGTTATGCCAAAATTTCTGATTCAAGTCAGAAAAACATTTTTTGCAGAGATGTAATTGAAACATTTTCAATATCTTTTAAGTAATATTTTCTATAAGGTAAAACATATTTTGTACTTCAATTCTCAAATCTTAATTTCTACCTGCATTTAAATTATATTAGACATCTGTAAATATTTTTTTTAATCATTTCACCCCAAGCAAGGCAACAAAGCCATTAGGATGCAAGAGGTTACTGAGTGTCAGAGAAAATGAGGAAAACTACTATTAAGGAGGGAGGACAATAAAAGAACAGGAATTAAGAAGACAGAAGTTAACAAGTGACATTGCATTTACATTTCTGAAGATCAAAGTTGACTGGGAAGCACAAAATTGGAAGAGAGTTCCACAAGGAAGAAGTGCAAGATAAGAAATTGTTAACATAGAACTTACGGTTACATCTGGATATTTCAACTGTAAAATAATGAGATCTTGCTGTGAATCTAGTACTGCACTTAAATTCATTGTCTAGCTACTATGGAGAAAAGTTCATCAGAACAATTACTATGAAAGTATTTATAGAAAAGGGAAGCTACATTATGGCAATGGGAAAGTGACTGAAGCTGAGATGCCAGGTCAGGACCAATAATATTGCAGATTCTTTGGATTTTATCAAAAATCCAAAAATATTTAGAAGCACCAGACCAGATGTGGCAGAAGTATTCAAAGCAAGGACAAATAATAGACTTATAATTATGTAAGATAGATTCTGTCAAGAAAAATATTATTATTATTATTATTCAGAATTGCATTAAAATAGGGGAAGTTTGGTTTGCTTTGTTTTGTTTTACAGTATATCAACCTCAATGGATTATTTAATGCCAACAATTTTTATTGCTGGTAATATTCTTTTTTCCTTCAAAAATATATTTCTGGTAATATTTTTTTCTTCAAAAATGTATCAGTGGTAATATTTTTTTTTTGTTTTTTCAAAAATGTATTGCTGAAAATAATGTATTGCTGGTAATACTTTTTTTACAAAGTATTTCTGGTATTAAAACCTATTTTTACACTTTTATAGTGTTTTGACCCCAGTTTGGGGGTTAACTATTTGCCCATAGCTGGGACCCAAACAGGGTGAACCTAGGAACACCAGCCATTAAGAGGTGGTTCCATGCTCCTCAAACCCTCTCAATCAGAGGCCTTGCTGTTGGACATAGTTTATCGTCTTACTCAGGACAGTCTTCAAAGTGATGCTAGCATCAAGGCAGCAATGGATAATACTACAAAGTTATAGCAGACATACCTCCAGACAGTCAACTGTTGACAGGTTATAATAGTTGCACTAATGATCTGTCATGATAAAAACTCACATATCATACATACCTAAATACAAACATCACATGGCAGCAAATTCATAAAGCAAAGTAATTTTCCAAATCACTGAGCAAGAAGGAAAATATTTTTTGTTCTGTGACCAAAACAACTACCAATTTTTCCTCACCAAAGTCCAACACAAAGTAACAAAAAGTAGGTTTATTCTTTGGATACGTCATGTTTGCTGATCCCTCATAAACTAATCAGAGATAGATTTGCATTAAATCAAGACAACCATTTTTAGGCAAACAAAAGGATTGGCTGTTAGGAGTTAGTATAAACGGTTTATAGATATACCAGTGTCAGTATATCATTGCTATGCATATATTTTCTTTCCTCATGTTTCTCTTTTTTAGTTGGTGTGCAGAATATCTTAATTCCGCAGATCAAGTACTGACAAGTGAGGAGTGATAACCGGTCAGCACATTCTATAATATTCTTGTTTTTCTTTTCATATTGCCAACGACAATAGTTTCCTCTTGTTCCTTTTTATTATGTCAGTTTTTATTGAATTAATTAAATTTGTACCTTTAAAAAGATCTTTTAGATAACATCTCTCATTGATTTAATGTGATTCTATCTCTTACTTATCACAAGGACAAGACTTAAGAGAAGATTCTAATTGCCTTGTCCTAAAACAAATGGTTGCAATACCAATAATACTGGCATCCATACAAGTACAGGGCGTTTCACAATTGTTGAAACAAAGCAGCAGCATCTCAGATGAGGAGAGCTTGAGGAGCGTGAGAACCTTGATGAGAAGGAACAGTGGCTCCAACAGGAGCCTCCTCACACTGTTAATGTTACCATGGTATGGCTCCATGGAAATTTTGAGGAGTGTCTCATCAGCTGCAAAACTGAAGTGGAATGGGCACCTCACTCATCTGACCTGAACACCCCAGATTTCTTCCTGGGGGTCGGGGGGGGGGGGTCCTCAAGGACAACATCTACCAGGGCAACCTTCGCACCAATGCTGCACTGAAGGCAGCCATCATCAAGAAGATTCACACAGAAGGAATGTGCATGCATTGACAACTGTGCCTTCAGACATCTGGAGCATGTACTCTGGGGCTCCTCTTGACATTTTTGGTTCATGTTTGAAACTAAATGGTTGCAAATCCTAAAATGTTATCCTTTTACCTTTCAATAAATGTAATTTCCATTATTCTACCATTTGTGTTCCTTGATTTGTACCCAATTTTTTGTTTCAAAAACTGTGAAACACCCTGTACTATCTGCTATTACTGCTACTATTGTTACTAAGCAATTAATAGTATAAACTATAATCCTAAATTATTACTATTATGTCTATTATCAGTATGAGAAAGAATTTTCTTTTTTTAACAAAGCCTTTCATGTTCTTTTAAAGAAAAATATCTGCAGACAGGATAGACAGAAATACTGAATGTTCTGTGAAGCCTTTAGAAATTGGACAAAGAGAGAATTACAAACAGCATTGTTATTTTGGAACAAGCAGCCAGAGTTCTTGAAATAACAGTGTCATTACCAACAAAAATTCTAGATCATGAGATATGATTAAATTTATTACTGAAAATATATTGAAGTTTTTACTAGTTTCTTTAAAAAAAAAAAAATAAAAAAAAGTGAAAAGCTTGTTTATCTGACACTAGGCTGGCTGGGCAAGATTATGTATGAATAAAATTGTCGACAGCTTTTATGTATGAATAAAATTGTCGACAGCTTTTATGTATGAATAAAATTGTCGACAGCTTTTATGTATGAATAAAATTGTCGACAGCTTTTATGTATGAATAAAATTGTCGACAGCTTTTATGTATGAATAAAATTGTCAACAGTTTTTTTCTTTCTCCATACACTACTTTGAAGATAGCACACCTATAGGAAGGACCAAAAGTATATTTGGTTTCTTAAGTTAAAGGGTTAAGTGGGGGGGGGGTAAATTTGACAATATTATAGATAACATATTTGCCATTTTGTTCCAGTATCTTGGAGGTATGGTTCTAAAGAATGATGCTAAGGATACCATGAACCAAACATGTGAGCAACAATAAGGTTTTAGAGAAGATGCAAACAAGAAGGAAGCTTATACTTAACATCAGAAAGAGGCAGGTGGAATTTCTGGGACACATAATGAGAAAAGAGGGCTTGGATAATCTGATACTCACAGGATGAATAGAGGGAAAGAGAGACAAGGGAAAGCAATGCGTGACACACCCCGTGGTCTTAAGCAAGTGAATGACAGAACAGGGTTTAGGAGAAGTAGCAAAAGTGCAAAACTTATTGAGAACTACAAGGGCTAGGAGGAAGTGGAGAACCATGACTGCCTACATCCTGAAGGGACATGGCACATAAAAAAGATCTGCTATCATTTTGCCTGCAATTTAATAATCTAATCCTCCCAGAACTTTTATACTTCTAAGTAAAGAACAAATCAAGGTACTATTTCTAATCTTTCAAAGTAGTTTTTCATCTGCAGAATCCTATAAGAACCAAAATACATCAAACTGTAGGGGTGCAATATCTGGTGAACACAACAGTTGAATAAAAACTTCCCAGCAAAATTATAGCAATTTCTGACTGATCAACAAAGAAACTTGGAAACCTAACAATTTTCATCTGAGTCTGAGAAGGAATTATCATTGTACCTGATATGTCTGGATGAGTGTCCTCATAATGGTATTACTGTGCTTGTGATATCACTTGTACCTTCTTTCTTCAGCTATCAGTTGGTAACCATCTAGGAATTTCAAACCAAGCCCTTTATTCAATCTACAGGAGTGAATTTCTCTCATTCTATTATCCAGGCTAAAGAATATTTTGCTTGACCTCTGGGTAATTTGTCCTTGCAATATCACTTGTCTTGACCAAGAACTAAGTATATTCTATCCCTGCAGATGCAGTACAGGAATACAAAATACAAAAAAGCTACCCACTCCCTAAGTGGAGGGGGGTGAACAAAAGCCACAATCCTGGAGTAGATGATGAAATCAGGTATGGCTGTTCATGTGAACAGAGAAAAGGGTGGTTACAAACCTCTGTGGAATAAAGTCAGAATGATAAAGAACAATACTGGAAATGAAGCCAACTGAAAGAATGAGTACACATGCTAGCAGAGAAACAAACATTATATAGGAGCCTTTAACACTAGGCTGAAAATTCTACAACTTACAAGTTATATACTCTAGTTCAGTTGAAGTGACAGGCAAGTAACATTAAGTTTAAGGCTCCAAATTTCTACTACCAAATTGTTCTGAGACATTTGGCCTCATTGTTAGAGTTTTGGTTAAGTTAAGAGTTATTTGATGGTCTCAGGTTCAATCCCTAGGTTAGGTAGTGCAAAAAAAGCCATATACTCTGGTTGAGTGGAAAAGATAAGAAATATGACAATGACAAATTAAATAAAATTAAGAGATACAAGATATCCTCCAGCATGGTCAGCAGAATGAGACTCAAGCCCTGTGGATTAAAAGGTCCAGTTTAAGATTCCTAGAAGGTTACCAAATGTGATGGACTCCTGAAGAAAGTCAAAGGATACAAGAGCCAAAACATTATGATAACAACCAAGTCTGAACATATCAGTTTATAATCATGTGGTCTATTATTATCCTGATAGAATGATTTTTGTTTACTGGTCTGAGAGCAGTACTTATTTAAATCAATCATTCGATTCTCAAAGAGCAGCTCATAATAGGACTTCCTTCCGAAAAAGAACCATACATCAACAGCATTATCTTTGAATAAAGACCAGACTTTGGTACCTTAAAGGTGGTTAATTTCCTTTTCCATATGATCTGTCTTTCACATTGTTACAAAGTGCACATTTTACCCCAAAATAGAAAATTTTCTTGTTTAAGTCAACATTACCACAGTGGGCAGGTGGGAATAAAATCTCTGTGCCATTTTTTTTAATGCACTTATATGGAAGCTACACATCAAAGTGACTAACATAACAAAGCTGATACAAATGAGTTTGAGTGTTTGGTTATTTTGTATATGTTGGTTTATCACCTGCGTTGATTATTCTCAAGTCATTATATTTGATTGCTATCAACTGCAAGTGGACTTCTATGAAGCAGCAAGAAACCTCTAACATTAAAGAAGCCCTTGCAAACCACTTTCAATATATTCAATCATTTACAGTACTTTCTCCAGAAACTACACAAATATTTTTTTGTTTCAGTCATATTTTATTTCTTAGAATGAAAAGGCATATTACAAACATATTTTCTTCTATATTCAATATCAGAAACAAACAAAAATACCTCAATTTTGACAAATAATCCTTTTAAAAGTGTATAGTCACAAAAGAAATTTTTGATTGATCTTAAAAAATAAATGCTAATATCATCTAATGAGAAAAAAAACAAAGTTTATGTTATCCATTATTTAAATAACTGCATACTGATCTTATTCCCAAAATACGATACCTTTTACTTCTGACTGACATTATATTGTACACAGTACTACATACTTTTCTTACATAATTATGACAAAAGCATTAAACTTTGGGTAAGTATAAATCAGTTATTGCTAAATAATAAAATTTAATCTTTAATATTGCTTTCATCTTAATATTGGAAAAGCCTTCAATTTTAGAGAAGGTTACTTGATAAATTGCTGAATGTAAATCTTATTGTAGTTCCAATACTCAAATAGTTATTCTGCAAAAAAATATCTGAATATTGCTTTCATCTTAATATTGGAAAAGCTTTCAATTTTAGAGAAGGTTACTTGATAAATTGCTGAATGTAAATCTTATTGTAGTTCCAATATTCAAATAGTTAATCTGCAAAAAAATATTTGAATATGCGGATGCAATAATCACTAAAACTTCAATGTCTTGCAAACAAATTTCATACAGTCTTCCAAATGAAACAGAATATCTTTTTAATAAACTTTATTATTAAATCTGGTTACATAAAAGCAGAGATTTATCTGGCACATGGGCACAAACTAGGACAAACCCATAATTTCATGATTTTAGGGGGGTTGATCTATCGTATAAAAAAAAAAAAAAAAATAAAATTCCTGTGCATTATACATCATGGTCATGAGATTGGGCTACTTTGGAATGCCCATTGCTACTCAATTTCAATTTCTGCTTCTTGGAACTCTTATGTTTACTTTTTAAAATAAGCCAAGCTAACTTGGCTGATGAAGGAAAAGAAAGCCAATTGAAAATTTAATAACATTGGGCATTCAAATGTAATTCCTTGGAGACCAATCTGGTAACCCTATTTGATAAAAGGGTCATTAAAAAAAAAAAAAATTATTTATGAAATAAGTTTCCTTCAAAAGAATTTTTTTTTTAATTTATTAAAATTAATCCAAGCATTAAGATTCAACTCAATTTAGTATGACTAACAGTGTATTAATAAAGTCTGACAATGTTGTTTTTTTTAATAACCTAACAAATAAACAGTTAAAAATAATTCAAAATGAAACTTGTTGACTAAAATATTTTGATAAAAAGAAAAGGAACAATAAAGACATGAAATAAAGCATTAAAAAAATAATTGGTAAAAACCAAATTAAATAGATTCCATAATATGTCATTAATTACTTTCTTTCTTAGGAGACTGCAGCCTAAAAAGTGAATTAAAAATAAAATTGTATAACTCGATCATCTATGAGAGAAAAGCTTGCATTTATCAATGATTATGATTGCATTGTACAAGAGACTCTTTTCAACAGAACCATCCAATCAAGGCAAAAAAAATGAATGGAGAGGAGAAAAAAAAATTCTTGACTTGCGCTCTAAAAGAGTTCAATGATTAATGGATTCTCTCAATTATTCTTGCCAATATTTTCCCAGTGTCTGGAGATTATGCTGAAAATTCTTATCTAAACACTTTTCAGGGCAAAAATAAAAATGCTTCAAATATTGCTGCTACATATGATCTGATGCTTCTACTATATATTTAGAGATTCTTGATAAAATCTCAAGAAGAAGCTGCAATGTTATAGGACCTAACCTGGCATATTGGCTTCAGTCACTTTCCCACCACCATAACATAGCTTTCAGGGCCTTTTCTATAAATACTTTCATGGTAATTGTTCAAATGAACTTTCCTCTATGGTACCTAGACACTATGAATTTAAGCACAGTACTAGATTAGCGGCAAGGTCTTGATATTTTACACTTAAAATGTTAAATGCAACTGTAAGTTCTATGTTAATAGTTTCTTCTCCTGCACATCTCACCTGTGGAACTCTCTTCTGGCTTCTTGCTTTCCAGTCAACTTTGATCTTCAAAAATTTAATTGCAATGTCAATCATTATCGTCTGTCTTCATAATTCTTGTTCTTTTATTGTTTTCTCTCCTTAGTAGTAATTTTATTATATTATTATATTCTCTCATGCTCAGTCTTGTGTCTTAGTGGCTTTCTTTTATACATGTTTCACTGAATGTAACAGACAAAGAGAAAGTTTTTTTTTGGGGGGGGGGGGTCAGTTTCTCTAACATTCTTACAGTAAGTACCAGCCTCCCCTTTGCCTTTATAACAGCCAGATCAGTACTGCTGCCATATATGGACAGGAGCTGCTCAGTCTTCACTTTCCAGACTCAACAGAGTCAAAAAGCATCTCTGCATCCTTGCGGGTGATAAATTATTTTTCACCCTACAATCTCTTTCTCACAGACGAAACAGCACAGGCCTCTTGCTGCTCTATTGTTATTTTGAAAGTGATCAGACAAACTAGATTCTTAGTTTCACCAGTTCTGTCACAGCTGAGAAACACCAAAACACATACATTGTAGTGAATCACCCTCATATTTCACCGGTGAGGTGTAAGTTCCATTCAAAGAGCTTCTTCCCACAAACCACTCCTTTGTGGAACCAACTCCTAAAAAGGTGCTTCCTCAATCACTACAATCTTAACCTGTTCAAGTCTATGGTTAACCATTGATTTCACAAATCCCCATAAACAATGCCTATTACTCTGTAACTCACTACTACAAGTTTGAGCCTTGTACAGGGTAAACATCATTGTATTAAAAAAAAAAATTATATTTCTGAGATGAGGTTTTGTAACTATTTACATCATTCAGTTGGCCCAGTGGATAAAGGTTTTGGTTGAAGTAATCCAAAAATTGACTTGGCTCAAAGAGTTGTCAGTTCACAGCAGAGGAAACAAAAACTTTGTGAATAGAGTTATTAAAGGGAATTAACTGATACTGTGATATACAAAAAAGAAATGGCATGTGGAATTAGAACAATCTACCCCAATGGACTAAATAAAGGGTTTGGTTCAAAATTCCAACGTATATCAAGAGTGTACAATGGCCAAATGTGAATATAGCAATAAAGATGAGAACAACAGTCCAAACAATGTAAATAACAACCACTTGGTAATTTAGTATACCTGAAGAAATTTTTGCAAGCTATCAAGATTTTTTTCCTTTTCTATTTTAAACTTAGCAAACCTCCACCCAACTGCCCAAATTTGTTAGAGAAATCCTGCAGATTTATAATGGCTGAAGAAAGTGAAATGACATGATATAAAAGGAAAATTGTGTGAGAGAGAAATTAGAAACATTAAGCTACACTACATTCATTAAAACAAATGGCACTGATGAAATCTTTAAATTTTTTAAATAGCCTACAACATAACTGAAAAATATTTTCAATTCAAAATAAATAAAATAGCAATTTGTTGACTAAACTATTTTAATTAAAAAGATCAAAGTTACTAATATTATAAGTAAAGACTAAATTACTGAAACAACATTTGCCACAAAGTTTTTTTTCCTGGTTTAAAGTTAACATTTATAAAATGTTATTTAAGTGCCCTACAAAATAAAAAAAATTAATTTTTCAAAATTCACTATTTGAGACAACAAATAAAAAATGTTAGGAGATACAGTTGATATTTAATATATAAAAAAATAAAATTGAAAATAAATAAATAAAAAACAGCTTTTCAAATTTGCTTTTTGTAGCACTTTCAGAGCATAAGAGATTACAACCCTCCACAGTTTCCTCTCATTTGTTGCTCCAACAACTCCTTTTTCTATGTAGTCTTTTGTTCTTCCATCAAACTCATTGAACATGTTACTTGATGTGCTCATGTGAGTGGTAAATTCTCTAAACCTCCTTTCCTGAAGTTCAACTCTTTCCGATTGTTAGCAGCATTTTATACATTCTGCTCTACTTGAAAATTTGATTCTCACATACACTGTTCATGTTATTCTCAGCATTTGTCAGTAGAACCCCATCTGTCAATTCAGGACTTTTCTTCAGCTACAAGGAAATTGATCAGCATTCACTGCCAAATAGAAGTTTAGATATAACATTGCAGCCCAGCACTCTTCTTTGATTATAAAGAGATTTTCACATTACTTAATACTTTGCTCAGTTTTCAAGAGGCATATTCAAATATGCCTTTAGATTTAGTTTATCGTCTCAACCAGGACGCGCACGTGGTTTACCGTCTCAACCAGGACGCGCACGTGGTTTACCGTCTCAACCAGGACGCGCACGTGGTTTACCGTCTCAACCAGGACGCGCACGTGGTTTACCGTCTCAACCAGGACGCGCACGTGGTTTACCGTCTCAACCAGGACGCGCACGTGGTTTACCGTCTCAACCAGGACGCGCACGTGGTTTACCGTCTCAACCAGGACGCGCACGTGGTTTACCATCTTAACCAGGATGGGAAAGGTTAGGTGAATATGGCAGCAGGACAGACCAACCAAATTCCAAAGTGTTATTCTTGCTGTAGGAAACCTTGTGTTGCAATGGATGAGAACAATTTTTTCTTTCAACAACTGTGTATGCTGCCATTGCTGTATAAAAACTAAGTATATTAGTGTACGCCAAATTTATTAACTGCCATGTATGATTAGTAGTTTGGATGGTACATTCATCATTACAATTGATTCCTAAAAATGGTAATTACTTATGACTCAAACTAATAGTCATATTTTGTAGGTTATCTCTGGTTTTTGACCAAATATTTTTTTTAAATGAGGAATTATCTTTATTAAACACTAACTTATTCCAACTAGTAGCCTAATCTTAGCTGCTATTGCTACAATATATCAGTCATTTTACACTCCAGCTTTCCCGTTTCTGTTTTAGTTTATAACATTCCAGGAATTTAAAACTAAGCCCTTTATTCCAATTCATAGCAGTAAACTATTCCCATACACGCAAGAGCATATTTTGTATCAGTTAATTTTTCTAAGTTAATTTGTCTATGTGTGGTCTTGACTCTTGCAATGAATTGGAGTCTATGACATTTTTTTGCATTGGCCAACCGAGAAACTGAGCTCACAATGAACAGGTAACTAAATCCAATCATCCACTGGGCCACATCTCCTGTTGGACCGAGTCACCTGTTTGTTGGAAGTTTAATCATTTGCTTAGATAAAGCCAAAAAATCTATATCCTCTGGTTAAGTGGATGGCACAAGTGACATCGCACAAAAGAAATAAGAATTAACTGCTACAAAATATTCTCCAACTTAGGGAATGGAATAAAGGGATCAATTCAAAATATCTGGAAGAGTATTAACTCCAATAGACACCAGAGACAGGTCAGAGGGTCAGTCAGTAATTTGCCATACATGATACATGCTTAGGTAATTTGTATCTTTTACGATTTACAACTTACTAAGTAGAAGATTTCCTGCATTAGGCTGCCATTTTTTCTGCAGTAGACTGGTTGTCAACTAAGGCTATAGAACTTTGTGCTAGATTTCATCTGCTCAAGTTTACTCACAAGGCTTGGATCAACCTCTAGTATGGTTTTCAGGTAGTTTCCAACAATGCCGCATGTTGGAAAAACTTCCATATACTGATAGTAGCAAGAAGTCAGCTTCTTGACAAATTGAGCATGGTGAGATTTGAACCTGGGTCTCATGGTTTGAAAGCGAATATTTTAACCACTTGGTCACATATAATAGGTTGGGGAAAAAAATTCAAGAGATAAAAAAAAAAAAACAGATAATAATATTGATAATAAGACTAATAATTTTTATTGTATATTAGTCAACCATTTGAGCAGACTGAAGCATAATGAGAAAGATTTTAAAAATCAGAATTTTCAGACACACATGCATCCTTTCTTAATGAAACAAGAAATAAAAAATGCTATGGTCCAGTTGAAAAGAAAACACTTGTTCAAACACAAGAAAAATTAAATAAAAAGTTTAATCGCAGTACCATGTCTGTCTTTAATGAAACATGTATAAATGAGGAATTGCTGCCTAAATACACAATATTATAAGAAACATACATGGACAATCTTTCTTTATTATCTCACATATATTTCTTGTTCTTAGATTAGCAAATTCTTTTTTTTTTCTTTTTTTTAAAAAAAAACAAATCTACCTCATCACATTGATAAGTAAATGTTTTGCTAGGCTTTTAATAAAGAAAAAATGTATTCACAAGAATGACGGATATATTTCAAAAGTGCCAGTCAAACATTTATAGTAAACTTTATGAACAGAACTGGCTTCTTCAGATGGATACATTAACCCTTTGAATCTGAGCGGCTGGTAGGCCGGCCGCTCTGTGCAAGTGCATACTCCCATGTGGCTGTTATACTTGCCAGTGTAATGGACAGCATGGGTCCCGGGTGAGAGATCTGTACTCATCAGGGGATCAAAGTTGAAAGGGTTAAGCACAAAATGTTCAGTCTTTAGAGTTAATAACACTTGTTTGTGAAGTGTTCTGTTTTCACAAACCAAGTGCAAATTGTATGAGGTAAGAGTATGTCAATGAAAATAAGTTATCTTTTAGCAATCTATTGACTTTGGCTGATTACAATCTCAATGCAAATCACATTTGCTTTTCTCCCTCAAGTAGCAGTAAGAGAAACATTTTCTCTTTATAAAGGAGGTTGAAACTATTAATATACGGAACTTTATGTCAACTTCTTGAAAATAGCATCCTTATTTAAATTAAGCATTTTCTTTCCCCCAACACAGACACACGAACACCAATATTTCATCCTTAGTAGAAGTTGACTGAAGATGCATTCATTCTTATACAAAATGCCAATATCATCTTTGGCCCATAAAATACAAAGGCCAAGTATTCTTCATTTTAAACATTCAAATTTTAAAGACTGAACTGGTTTTAAATATATGTGTGTGTGTGTGTGTGTGTTCCTGATCAATCCAATTTCATAAATAATTATACTACAACATGCCACACAGAAGACCCACATTACATCTCTCTGACCATAGCTCAATTATGTCTCATTCAAATACACATCAAGACCTACCAAACTATCCACAACATACTAGTTGATAATACTAATAAGATAGCTTCATCCACATGTAAAAAAAGACTAAAATTAATAGAAGCAATATTAAAACCCAGCACTCAATAATATTACCTATGAACACAGCCACAATGTACTGACTATGTTTGGAAAATAAAACATTCTATAACTTTAGATACATATATAAAACAATCCATACATTCAGTTAAAAGCAAAAATAAAAACATCCTTGAAGTGCTCAGACATACAAATCATTTAGACAATTTCTATATAATTTACATTCAGAAAAGAAAAAATAAGAACCCAAGAAAAATTAGATAAAAAAAAACTTAACCCCAGTACTATGTTGTCCACCAGTTTTTTTAATGAAACGTGTGTGTATATATATATATATATATATATATATATGGGCACCTCGAGGCAGTGTAATGGTTAGCAAGCTTGTTTCGCTAAAACAATTACAACTGAGTAGTGAGTTCAATCCTCACTGGGTTCCCCTACTTTCGGCCTTGTGCCATATCTAAGCTATGCTTGGAAAATCAATGTGTGTCTGTGTGTGTGTGTGTGTGTGTGTGTGTGTGATTGTAGGCAAGTAATCAGTAAAGTATCAAAGAACAACCCTACCAAGAAAAAGAAAAAAACATGAAAAAAGATTTTTTAAAAATTAGAAAAAGATAAGAAACACTAAACTAAACAAAAACACCAGAGTACTATATCACTCTAGAAATCAAATCAAGACAGAGACATAACAATAATAAATACCATAAAGAACTCTGTGTGTGTATTTGTATGTATGTGCAGGGTGTGATACATAAATTGTCATCTAAATTACAAAAAAAATGAAAATAACACTGACATCTCATTTTAACAGATATATTTAACAAAATTACATAAATATCTTGAAAAAAATACTAAAGAGTAAATTTATTCAATAAAATTGCCATTGGCTTCAACCACTGCCTCCAGATGACTTCAGAATCTGCAACTATGGTCTCCTTGCTGAATGCTGCCATAATTGTTGCCTTCAGTTCATCTTTGGTATTACAAGGAGTTTTGTCAGTCTCTTGCCCAACTGTGCCCCACACATAATAACCAAGGAGGCTGCAGTCTGGGGAGTTAGGTGGTAAGATGTAATGTGTGATGTGATGTCATAGAAAATGTCAGACAGCCATGACTAGGTTCTTCTACTTGTGTGGCATGGTGCAGAGTCCTGTTGCCAGACATAGGGTCTTCCAGCAACCACTCTCCCATCACTAGTGTTCACTCCAAACACCTTTGTAATCATCATTAGACACATCCAACTATTTCTGAATCCTCTGCACTGTTCTCAGATTGACACCTAAACACTCGGAAATGTTTGTAATAGAACTTCCAGTGTGAATGCCAAGCAGTACAGCATGTTTCCACATTTCTGGTAGAGTGAATTGCGTCATGGTGCTCTTTTTGTCACAGACACTGCCCAACTGACCCTATTATACTGCACAGTTGACAAAACCAAAAACAAACAGTGCACATGTGCAAAATTAAAAATATATAATGGCGACAATTTACCCATCGCACCCTCTGTGTGTGTGTGTGTGTGTGCGCGTGCGCGCCAGATTAATCTTTATACATATGAACATTTCTAAAGAATTAATAGATTTATTTTTAATCCAACATTTTCATTACTTCAAATGTTATTACAGTGGATACTACATATTTGATTCAATCACTGCCAGAGAACACATTTTTCTTTGCTCAGATTTCTTGAATTAGCTGTTTAAAAAAATAAAAAGGAGGCATCTATTTCAAATACATAGTATCCACTATAATAATATTCAAAGTAGAAAAAAAAATAGAAAAGCTAACCATTAAAATATATAAAATTCACCAGTTGTAACAAATTGTCTATTGCTCTTTAAAACATATCTCTTAATCAATGTTAATGTCAACTGTATTTTAAAAAAAAAAAAATTCAAGGAGATAACTGATAACTGACATCCATTAAACATGGCACATGGAACTAGAACAGTCTACCCTGGTGAGCGAAATAAAGGGTTCGGTTCGACATTCCAACCACCTGAAGAAGGCCGGATCGTACAATAGCCGAAACGTTGTAATAAATATGGCGACAAAGATGAGGACAATAGTCTGAATAATGTAAATAATGACAAGGAGTTGAGTTTTAAATAAATACTTACTTTCTCTATCAAAGTCACACTACTCAACTCAGTTCTATCATTTAGCAGATTAAAGTGTTGGTTAAAACACATTTCTTGGCAGTTGTGAGTTCAATCCTTGGGTCAGATAGTGCAGAATATTCATATACTCTCGATCAGTGGACAAAACAATTAAGCAACACAAACGTAAATTGACTAGAGAATATTAACTCAAAAAGGAGATTCCCTAAGCATGGAAAATGGAATGAGAGCAACCAACTGCCTATAGATTGATTAAAGTGTAGGTGTCAAAATTTAGGCAAGGTTACAAAGTACAACAGCAAAAACATTATCTATTTCACAACAAATACTAGGAAAGGCATAATAATTCCTCTTCACAAAAATTATAATAAATTATTTGTTGTTAGATTGTTGCAATAAATGAATCCCTCTCAAACAGCCTTTAACAAAAAAGGAGAAGGGAGGCTTTATTATTTTTTTTAAACAAATATTTAGTTTTTGTTTTTATTTACATTATTCAGACTGTTGTCCTCATCTTTACTGCCATATTCATAACATTTCGGCCGTTGTACGCTCCAGCCTTCTTCAGGTGATTGGAATTTTGAACTGAACCCTTTATTTCATTGACCAAGGTAGGTTGTTTAGTTTTTCATTTTGTTTTTTATTTAACAGCAGATCAGATGTGCAAGTAATTAATTTATCAGTGGGTAAACCAAAATCAGCAAGCAGGGTTCAAATTCTGGTCTAGGCAATAGTGTTCACTTTGGGTGAAATAGTGGAGTATGCTGGACTCTCTGAATGTGAAGGTGTGGTCTAATAGTTAACAGCTAGGAATGAGAAAACAGCATTCAAATTCCAGTCAACTATGGGTTAAATAGGAGAACAGATCGAGTCTCTTCCGCCTTGGTTAGGAATCAGTCTATGTAAAAGACAACTTTGAATTTAAAGAACAGAGATTAGCTGTAAAAACCTACCTACCTGCTACAAAAACCACAATAATAATGCCTAGCATGCTGAGAGCTGTGAACTCTTACTCTTCAGCAGAGTCTTCAGTACCTTAGTGAGTAATAGACATTGGACTTTCTAGCCTTCGGTGGCAACTAGTTGTAGAGAAAGAAAACTTTAGAATTTCAAACTGTCGATAAGGCAACTGGAAACCACTTCACTATCTTTCTCGAGAATGCTCAACAAGTCATAGATAATAAAAAGGAATGTGTGGAGAGCCATGATCATCTACTCTCCAAAAGAGACGTAAAAAAAGGAAATATTACTCATTACTACTAAGTACAGAGAAGTACATGTATATATCTTGACAAAAAAATGTTGACTTAAATCTTGTAGCTTTAAAATATCACAATTTATATGATATCAATAGTCACTTCCCTTTTTCACTTCAACTATTTTTCTCATCTTGTCTCCAGACAGAGGATGAGTTTAACAAATTTTGGAATTTAAATGTTTTAGATTTAAGAGAAACCATTAATTTACAAAGGAAGCTCTGTTGCAATACATCTAGGTCACCTATTAGACTACACTTGTGATTAATCCTTGATGACAGTTTAGCAGCAGGAATCTGCAGCTTTTCGCAAAGTTTCAATGAGAGCACTTAAGACATTTTATGTTATAAACAACCAGATGTTGCAAAGGAACAGAGAGCATCATTTCTTGAGCAGACCAGGACCAACTGAGAGGGGGGAAAAAAACATTTAGATTTATTCAATAATTTGAATCACTGACTCAACTGGTTTGTGCTATCAGAATCAATTGAAATAAATGCACACATTTATTTTCTCAATTCAAAATATTTGTGGAATTCCATCACCATGCCCTTCCACCAAGAGCTCGGCAAAAAAAGTCTTTTTCATTGGTGTTCTATGTAGTGAGATGTTCATTAAAAATGGAGGGACAGCTTTTAGTCATTCATTAATTTAAACATGCAACTGAAAATTTTATATTTCAAATGATCTTATGACATATCACTTGGCTAAATCAGCTGACATATAACAATAATCAACTGCTGGAGAATCCCCCACCAAAAAAAAAAAAAAAAAAAAAAAATTATCATTAACATGATACTTTAAATTTCTGTTATAAACATGAAAAGATAAAAGCCCTAAGACTCAAACCTGAATAAGCAGATTTATTATTTCCATAAAAAGGAATTTTAGGATTCACATTCAAATGGACCAATTCGGACAGATCAATATTCAACTCTTTATTCATTATATAAAGAAAAAAAAAAAAAAAACAGAATGAAAAAAGAAGGGGGGTGGTCTTTTCTCATTCAGCCTAATGTTCCTTTCTTCTTAAAGGTTCCCCTATGGTGTTCATTTTTATAATGAGCACCCTCAGGAAATTATTAGAGCATAGCATGTCTGCTCATTCTTTCAATCACCTTATCTTGCAGTGTTGTTCTCTAATTTTGACTTCATTCCAAAAGGCTTTGTGAATTGAAGAAAGGCTTCAGTTTTAAATTCTCAGAAGAATGTACAACAGCCAAGATAAGGACAACAGTCTAAATAGATCATGTACAATGACTATAGATTTTTTATTAGTACCATTGAGAGATTCTGAAATCAGAAAAACTAATTTCTGAGTAAATGAAAAGGAAGTTGAGTATTGTAAATCATACATACAAGTAAATTAAAATATGAAATTTGAATCAAGAAAATCTACAGAAAAGTAATTAAAAACAGTTCATATATTACTAATTTGGTCTTTAAATGTCTTTATAAATTATGAGTTCAATATCCATCTAAAGCAGAGGGAACAAAAACTTTGAGAATTGAGTTACTAAAGGGAATTAACTAAAACCAAGATGTCCAAAAAGGCATAGCACTTGGAATTAGAATGATCTACCCCTCAGCAACTAAATAAAGGGTTCAGTTTGAAATCCCAACGTATATATCCTGAAGAAGGTCAGATCATACAATGGCCAAAACGTCATGAATATGGCAATAAAGATGAGGACAACAGTCCAAACTAGAATTGGGCGGTTTGGCAATTTATGTTTTGGTATCGGTTTTCGGCTTTGTTTGTTTTTCTTGATACTGCTGTTTTGATTCGGATTTTCTGTGTTTAATTTAGTAATTTTGCTTTTTAAAGAAACCATTCATTTCCTGGCTAATGATAACATTTCCAGTTAAGATCTGATTTCGTTTGAGATTGATAAATTTGCAACTTAGTCCATTCAACTCACAATCAATTTATACATTTCTGGTCCAATCTTAAAAATATTCATAAGGCTGGAAAGAAAATAATCTTTCTAAATATGCAATTTGTATGTCCTTTTTTTATTCATTGAATTATTTTTTTACAGCAAATATTTTGATTTGAACACCCAAAAATACGAAATATGACACCCCCCCACACACACACATTCACCAAAACTATTTTTTTTTTTTACACTTACTTTGATTTGCAAAGTCAAAGTGACCAATCTTTATCAATATTCTTGAAATTGTACACTCAATTAGAAGACACATTACACTACAACCAGGTAGATGTTCATTTCTTCTCTGACCCATGGAAACGAATTACTTCAAAAATTATAAAGTTAACAAAAAAAAAAAAAAAAAAAAAGTGTCTGACACTAACAGAAACTTGTTTTCAATTAAAGTTTATTTATTAAACTTTTGAATAAATTGTCAACTATAAATAACTACCATATTTATTAACAAATTGGTAAAATACAAAAATCTATATTTTTGTGTCTTTGGACAAACATTTGAGAGAGAAAATGGTATAGCTCTCCAGAAATTAGTTTGATATGGCTTTTAAAAAGCAAAAAAAAATGGAAACCCCTCATGTTTTTAAAAATATGGCAATTCTTTTCTGGTACACCAATCAACTGTTATTGGGATTTTGCAAATAAATTTCTTCTAAACAAGGAAAAGCAAGGAGTTATTTTTTGACATAAATAAATTTATGTTTATCTAGCGAATACACAAAAATAATTAAAAGCATTTAATTTCATTTTTAGAATGTGTAGATTTACTACAAATCTGCAAGTATCACTGTTCTTTTTAGATACACATTTTAAAACTGAAATTAAAAACTATTTTAATCATTTTAATTTAATCTTACTTCAGTGTATTCGCTAGATAAAACCATAAAGATATTTGTAAAAATAAAATGAATTAATTTTCCTTGTTTAGAAGAATTTTATAGGCAGAACACCCACCAAACTATAGTGGCTAAAAAAGAATAATTTTTACTTTAGATTTTAAGAAAAATGACTTGCAGTTTTGAAAATATACACATTTTAAACCTTAGATTAAAACTTACTTTATTTTTTTAATATTTAATTTTAGGTGTATTCACTAGATAGAAACACCATTTGTAGAAAACAAACAATATTATTTTTAATTTTACATTAGAGACCCACATATCTGGAAATATACAAATTTTAAAAATGAAATTAAGAACTATTTTAATTTTTAATATCTGCATTCCCTAGATTTAAAAAAAAAAAAAAATTATTTATAAAAAAAAAAAGAATCTTCATTCATTTTTCTTGTTTACAACAACTTTTTCATGATTGGTGTACTGGCTTACTAGGAAACTGTTATGGGATCTTACCTGTAACGACAATGAACTCTTCCTGACACTATAAAGACCACGCCTCTCAAGAGAGACGATAGAACGGAAGTGGAACGAGTCGAGACAATAGTAGTTCACTCTAACTGACAGTCATACTAACACATTCAACTTCTTGTATTATTATTCTGTTTAATATATCTTTGTTATTCCTACTCTTGTGTTCGTGTTGTTTTCCTTGGTCCTAACCTTGGACCATAACAATGGTGCGAGGATATTGGACCATAACAGAAACCATGACAGAAAAAAAAAAAAAAATTGGACTTTATAAAATTTAACATTAAGATGAAACTGGCAAGTATTTTTTTATTTTTACTTGCTATTTTGTTAACTTAATTTTACCACAAAAAGTTTTTTTTTTTAAAACTGAAACAAATAGATTTCTGACATCATCTCGTATTTCCTTTTTTTCTTCTTCATTTCTTTCATAAACAAATAGATTTCACATTTATTTCCTAAAACTAGCCAATTAAATGTTTTTAACATATTTTTGTTCAATCCTTTTCTCTTACAATGGTATAAATGTTGATAAAATTTTATTTTATTAACATCTGAAAGTCTTTTTCAATAGTGTTTCTTTGGATATGGTCACTCAGTAGTGATATAAAAATGAAACCGAAATCGTTCAAGTTCATAAAAAAATTTGATGTGGTTTCACGGTGTGAAGATGAAACCAAAAAAAGTCGATTTTTCAGCTAAATCGCACCATCTCTAGTCCAAATAATGTAGATGGAGTCATAGGTAATCTCCATTTTTGGGGGGCCAGTTGTAATGATGAATTTCATCCTAACTACTAATCATGCCTAACCTCACAGTGACGAATAAATTTGGAATTTATATGACAATGTTCAACACAAAAGGTAATGCACTGACAAGTATAAATCTCCACAACCAACCCGAAAAGCTGAGCTTTGTGGGAGAAAGGTAATGTTGTATGCATGTGGTGGGACCATTGGGGTATTAAAGTTCTTAAAACACAATGAAACACTAAATGCAACAGTTGCAATGTGACCACAAAATTTTAGTAAGAAGCACCCTCTGCTCATCAAGAGGAAAAATATTTTCCTCCAAGACAATGAAAGGCAATATGCAGCCAGAATAACAAATGAAAAACATTTTGGAAATCAGTTGGTCTGTACTACCTCCACCCTCCATATTCACCTGACCTTGCAACAATCAATTGTTTTTCGATTACTGCAAACCATTTTGACAAGGGAAAACTCTCTCTATTGAAAATCAAGAGAAAAGCAAAAACTGCAGAATTTTACACAAAAAGTATCAAAGAGCTGCCAGAGTGGCAACAAGTCATTGCAAATAATGGTGAATATATGATTGGAATGTAATTGTAATTTATTTTTTGAAGAATAAAGTAAATAAACAAAAACAGAAATTATTTAATGATTCTATCTAATACATTTAGCTAAGTTTTAAAAATAAATAAATAAATATCAAAATACTATTTCATAGAACAAAAAAGTGATTTTTTTTATTATTTCACCCCCAAGCAAAACAATAACTCCACTAAGATGCAAGAGGTTACTGAATGTGAGAGAATATGAGAAAAAGAAAACATTATTAAGGTGCGTTGACAAAAAAAAAGTTTGGTTTGCCTAATAGCATATCAACTCCTTATGGGTCATTTAATGACTAAATTTAATTTTCTGGGAAGCTTTGAAAATTTCTTTAAAAATGTATTGCTGGTCATTTTCTTCTTCCTTATCTAATAATGCATTGCTGATAATTTTTTTTTTTTTTTTTTTTACTATGAAAATGTATTGCTGGTATTCTTATGACAAAAATTATATTTTAATGTTTTGGCCCCAGTTTTGTTTGATGGGTGGGGGGGCTACCACCCACAGTCAGAGTGGACCTGGAAACAACAGCAATTAAGAGGTGATTCCATGCTCCTCAAAACCTCCCAATCAGAGGCCTTGCTGCTTGATGTAGTTTATCGTCATACAACAAGAAAAGAACAGGTTTCAAGACACAAGATGGCATTGGGCACTTTGTTTAAATTTTTGAAGATCACTTGACTGGAAAGCAACCACCTGGAATAGGGTTCCATAAGCAAGAAGTGTGAGAGGAGAAACTATTAGCACAGAACTTACAGTTAAATCTAGCAATTTCAACTGTCAAATGAGGAGACCTTGACCCCAAACTAGTGCTGCGCTTAAATTCATAAAGTCTATATACCAAAGAGGAATGCTCATCGGAACAATTATCATGAAATTATTTGTAGAAAAGGCATAGGGAAGCTACGTTATGGTGGTGGAAAAGTGACTGAATCCAAGATGCCAGATTAGAACCAATAATATTGAATACTCTCTGTATTTTACCAAGAATCTTTAAATACATAGCAGAAGCACCAGACAGGACCAGATATGCTTTCATTTAAAAATTTAGTGTAGTTGCTCCCTATGTGTGTATTGATTTTTTACTTAATATTTAAATGTTATCTGACAAAAGATATGAACATTTTCGTTGGGAGACTTGATAAAACTAATTCATCTTCTCTAAATCTATTGTTACAGATATTTTACTTCAAATTCTTTCAGACCGACTGAAAAAGAAACAATATCAAACTAACAAAATGATGCTTATCTCTCCCTTAATTAGTTCAGACAATCATTACATCCTGCCAATATCTCATAAATAATGGCCTATTCTGTTTTCAGCATGTGGAAAGAGGGGAAAAGACACTACTTGGTTTCACTGAGAAAATGAACGAAAGAAAGAAAGAAGGGAAGATAGAAGTGTTTAACAGTTGTTTCAGTGCAATGGAAAAAGTTATCAATTTCAAAACTTTTCATTTGTACCCACTTCTTAAAATAACAACCAGCATTCATATTTATGATTGTTTTTCCAATATTTTGTTAAAGTGGTTACGCTCAAATATTTAACAGTGCAATAGAGACTCAATCATTAACTTAATTAGGAGTTATCAGAAAATTCAAATAGGAAAACTGAAATGTTCACATGTTAAAAATAGTCTTTATTAATTGAAAAGGGAAGTTAAGAATATTTTAACTAATATTTTTCTTTATCTGTATAGAAAACTGGCTTTCAACTAAGCTAAGTATAAGGTTGTATCTTGATGAATAGGTATTGCCCTATAGCTTAACAGTAATTTGCAAAACTAAATGCTCTGGCTTTAATAAGGTAGTCAAAGCCCTGAACCCAAATTACAACCATTTCCACATAATGTAGAAAACTTAATAGGGAAATTGGATACTATAAACAAGAGGACTAATTGTTTCTTATTTTAGTCATGTGTGACATCTGGGAATAATATAAAGGATAAAAAGGTGAGCGTGAATAACTTTTGCTCCTTTTTGACTACTCATATTTGTAACATTTGACAATACAAATCACACACACTAGCATGTATTAACATTTGAAGGCATTAATTCCTCATCTCCACTTATAAAGCCAACAAATGTCTAATTCAGTAGCTAATTACTATAATAGAAAGAAATAGCAAGTACTATATATATATATATATATATATATATATATATATTACAACCTTTACTTTAGCGGATACTCCATATTTGAAATAGAGGACCAATTTTTATTTACTAAAAAGTGTTTATTATGTGTATCGGCCTGAGAATTCAAGAAATCTAAGAAATATGCATTCCCTGCATTTCCCATTGTAAGGGATACCATCAGTTGATCCAGAGTGATTTACCATCGATAGATGTAATGCACACTACTTAATAAAAACAGGCATCTATTTCAAATAACAATATCCACTAAAATAATGTTTGGAGTAATAAAAATGATAAAAATTAATTCTTTTATATATAAAAGTTGACTTTATGTATTTATGAGTCATGTGACCCGACCTTCTCTTAGTTAGGAAACTTATTTTTGAGATTAAGGTAAAAGGTAGCATTACACAACACCAATAAGCAAACATGTCTATGCTGTTATAATAGCTTTGTTCATAAGTAGGAAAAACCAGGCTGCTTGTTGATTTCAGTCATAACTGGGAATGACTGCAAAACTTTCCCCACCTCCTATTTTATAGGCAGAAGTTCAAAAATGTATGCTGGTGTATTTTTCTTAGTCAATAAAATAGGTCGGTTCACAATTTGACTCGACTCAGTCCAGATCTGCATTCTCTATAAGACAACAAACCACTGCGTTCACTTGTCTGACCTTGCTTTTGTGTGTAGATGCCAATTTGTATTTTGCAAACTTTTTCGCCTTCTTACTTGTAACTTGGCTTTGCATATATTGCTTGCTTGATACTATTTCATTTTGGCCCCTTTTTCTTTTTATTGCAAACTTTGTTAATTCTGTTTGTTGGACACTTCTGTTATTTCTTTTTGCATTTGACCATGGCTAGTAACTCATCACTGCTGATATACTGCTTTTTATTTCTTTCGTTTTGTGTCATTTGTATATTTTTAATTTTAAGGATTGAAAAAAAAAAAAATTCTTTCTTACATAAAATAAGAGAATTGAATGGACAAAAAATAAATAAATAAATTACTCGCTAATTCTTAACCAAACCAAGAAATTAATGTATCCTCTTCATGTAAATTTAGCATCTTCTAGTTTGCCCCCAATCTTGAAGATTAATATCCACTTAACAACCTTAACACACCAAGCAAGGCTCTATGTATGGATGTAGTGTAGCAAATCAATAATAATAATAATCTTCCCATCTGATCAAATTGCATTAACCAACATCATTTAAACTACTTTAAGATTCCACTCTACAAGAGGTCCTTTTTATTTTTTTCAGATAAAGCAAGATTACCAAGTTTTTAAACTTTAATTTCAAATGTGGACAGACATGGAGTTTGAATTTATTTATCACAAACCTAAAATATGATCTTGCTAATTTAGAAAAAAAATTGCTTTCAGCAAATATTTAGAGATATTTTGATTGTTAAGATTAGTGCAGAAAGTTTGTTTCTTTGGGATCAAAAGATTACTATTTTATCTAATTTAATGGGGAGAGTAAAGTGATAAAATAAAAGAATCAACTACCGTATACTAAAGTATGATGAAAATGTGGAAAAGACAAAGCAAAATCCGAATATATGAGTTTACTGTTTTTATTATGTTTTTGTTTTCGTTATTCTGTCGACGTCAGACGTTTCGGTCAAATAGACCTTCTTCGGGACATGGTTAATGGAGACATAATTATATTAGATTTAAGTTTGATGGAGAGACGATATATACAGGACTGGTCAGAAACAGAAAAACTGAAATTCTAAAGTCAAGTATTCTTTCTTAGAGTCGGATATGCTGGCGTCGCGTGGGCGGCAACTACGAAGACCTGCGCACAGGGAAGAAGATTGTGTCCTAAGTGGAGGGTGAGGGGGACTATTTAAAACTATAGCTTATCGGTACGTTTGTCACGCATTAATCTCGCCACCGAGGTCGCGATCTGAAAGAAACCAGGTCTATTATTTACTGTATGTGAGGTGGCTATCATGCCAGCCTCATAAATCTGTCTAAGGTTCTTATTGTGGATATATTTTAAGATCTTCACAGAGTCGAAATCAAAATTGTGATCAGATTTGGCTATGTGTATAACTAAAGCACTGCTTAGATTACCGAGGCGAATGTCACGTTTATGTTCGGAAATGCGAGATTTCAATGATCTACCTGTCTCGCCTACATAACTCAGGTTGCAGTCTCTGCAGGGCACCTGATAGACGCAAGCATCGGATGTAATATGTTGTCTGCTCGTATTACTCAATATGTTACGTATAGATTTAGTGGGTAATGTAGTAGTTTTAATTTTTAGCGCGTTTAGATTGTTGGAGATGTGTTCGGTCAGAGGGTTATTCGGTAGAAAGATGCGGCCAATGGGATTATCAGGGGCAGCTGAGAGTGTTCCTCTCTCCACCTTTGATGTAGTAGTAGTAGTCGGTATGCTGTTATGTACTGATGGACGAACTCTGTGGATTTTCAAGGCTTTATGTTTAGCGCCGAGTATTAGTTGTCTCGGATACGAAAGGCTGGAGAAGGTATCCTCGATATAACCAAATTCGTCATCTAAATATTTTGCTGAACAGATTCGCAGAGCTCTCAAGTAAAATCCGATAATAACACCTCTCTTAGTCCTAGTATCATTGTGAGAGTAAAAGTGTAAGTAGTCGTTTTTGCATGTGGGTTTACGATATACTGTGAATTCTAGTTTGTTATTATTTCTGGTGAGTAGTATGTCTAGAAATCTGTAAATCAGAAGAAGCCAGTTATTCTGATTTTAAATGCAAACTGAAAGGAAAATTTTTCTTTTTTAAACTGATCTTAGAAAAAAAAAAAAATATTAACATTTGTTGATATTTGAAGACTGATTCAAGGAACCAAGCCTTTGTCTCAATGTTCACACAGTAGGAAATTAGGTGATTTCCAGTGGTAAAAGTCATGTAACAGTAATATCAAGTATTTCAAACTGAAATGTACGTATTTTGAGATTAATCCTTAAACCTCCCATTGTTATCTACTGTATGTCGTTATTAATAACAATAGAAAGTACACGACTTTAAACAAAGAAAATAGGAAATTCGAAACATTTGAACAAAAAAAAAAAAAAAAAAAAAATCACTATCACACATCTCTAAATTGTGCCTTTTAAAAGTCGAGCTAATAAAAAAAAGAAAAAAAATGCATAAATATTCCCTTTAATCTTGTCACAGCAGCTAAATATTCAATGAAATAATCTATAATTCCAAGATTAACCCAGTTTAAAATTTGTAAAGAATTATAAATCCGAGTGATTGGGAATGCTATGTTAATTATTAAAAAAAATCCTGTAATCCTTGCCAAAATAAAAAAAGGGTTTTATTTTGTGCTTTTGGTTGTGCCGAGTTTTCATATCTGTTTCTATAACTTGATGTTATTGAAAACATTTATCAAAACAAATTATATTCAAAGCTTAATACAATTGTGATATTGACATACACTGAAAATTTACTTTTGGCTTGGTGAATTTTATCTTATCAACAATTAAGCATTTTTCTCCTACTAAGAAGCAGCTTGAAAATTATATATATGTATGTTTCATTGAATAATATAGTACTCAGGTAGGAAAAAGTATGGTGCCTTCCTCGATGAAAGAAACTTATTAGAAAACTAAAAGGGATTATTATAAAAATAGACATAATATGTCTATACTATTCAATGAAACATATGCTGCTTAAATATACATACATATATATTATTGAATATACATAATATCCCATGTTGATAACACAACCTGGAATTTCATGCAAACATGTCAATTGGGCTGGTATGTTTGCACCTGAAAATTGCATATATATATATATATATATATATATATATATATATATATGGCGGACTCTCCCGTCGTATTCGAATATGAGGGTCAAGCAGCTCAGTTCCTAGGAACTGAGAGCCCAGCACGTATCAGTTGATTATAGTGGTGAAGGCTTTGTGCAGAACCAACCACACTTTATGAAGGGACAAATAGACAGACCTGGTGCACTACATGCCACAAGCTCCCCAAACAACCCTCCGCAGGTTTTGAATTCATATAGAGGCATGGTGGAGTAGTGGATAGTGGCTTGGATTGAGGAATTGGAAAGCTGAGTTCAAATTCCAGTCGAAACCATTACATTTATTTATGTGCTAATACCCTTAGGAAAGGGTATTAATCCTCTTCTTCTCCCTACAGCTATGGGTAAATAGCAAGACAGACTGGGTTCTATAGCCTTGGATGGAAACTGGTCTAGGAGAAGGATATATATATATAATTTAAATTCATTTTTTCGCCCTTGGAAGTGTGGTCTGATGAGCCAGGGAAAAAGAAATTCCCTGGGGAAATAAATTATAACCATGGATACTTAAAATTGTACATTTTCATTAAATTAATCGCTCTGATTTAACATTGAGCTCTCCAGATTTGATCTTCCTTGGGATTATCCATACGGATTACCAAGATTTTCATTACTTAAATATATATATATATATATATATATATATATATATATATATATATATATATACACACACACACATCTTAAAAGAATAATTCTGTCCATCAATAACTATAAGCTGAAACACTGCTGTTCTATTTGAGGAATACAACAACAGGAAAAAGAAGAAAGTTAGCATTTAAACCATAAAATTCAATACAGGTTAAATTTCCAGCTTTTCTACCATTAAGGCATCTGATCCACATCATGAGAATATGCCAGCAATGATGATCAGTAAAATCAGAACATGACTGCATCACCAAATGGTTAAAATCCCAACCACGAGACCCAAGTCAGAATCCCAACCATGAGACCCAAGTCAGAATCCCAACCATGGCAGATTTGTCAAGGAGGTTACAATATCATCCTGGAAGACCATCTCAGCATGTAGCACCATTGAAAAATGGCAGTATGGATTCATCCAACTCATGATTGAAATTGGATAGATGAAACTGCCAAAACCCATCAATGGCTGTGCCAGCACAAAGCCTCAAGTCATTTTGACCAAAGATTCAAGCATAATGGACGATTTCAACTGATCATGCCAGATCATGCACTCTCTCACAGAAACTGCAACTAAGGTCCACTCAGTATAGCTGCCATATAAACCACAGATTGGCTCTGTACACATTGAAGAAAAAAAAAATAGACCTGAGTAGACATGTACAACAGGGATTGGCTAACCATTCTGGCAGATGGGTGTACTAAAAAACGAGCAGCTTGCCATTATTATAAAGACAGAATAAGACCTTAAAGGTTATTACCTGCCTCAACTTTATATGTTTGGTAAGCAAGTTAGAAACATACAGTTTTGTTGTAAAACTGAACAGTGAGGCAAAGAAAAATAAAGAAATGAAAAGTAAAGGACAGAGGATTAAAGTAGTCTCTTGTGCCAATGACAATCAAATGTTTGCAATCATAAACACTGAAGGATTTATGAGTGTAAAAAGGCCAGTTTATCAATTGTAAACCTATAACAGAACCCTTCAAATGTGCTTTAGATAACATAAACATCAAATTACACTCCTGCGGGTCAAGATAACAAGAATCAAAACACAAATGGCATTTCACAAAACCTAATCATTAATGATATCATAGCTATACTACTAAGTAGAAATTGTTCTTTCTTTCCTGAAAAATAAAATAAAAAATTATTTGCTTTCCTATATATATATATATATATATATATATATAAGTGGGAAAAATTTTATGTGCTGTATTGGGCTAAAGTGATATGATTACACATGCCCATGAATTTAAGAATGTTTTTTTTTTAATTTAAATGTGTGTGATTATATATATATGTGTGTGTGTGTGTGTATAGAGTATGGAGAGGAATCTGACAAAATGATATGATAAAGAACAAGAAGGGAAAACAGATCTTAATCTAACATGATAAAAAATGATGAAAATCAAAGAGACACAGATTAATGGCATGTTGTGTTTGATTATTTTTTTTATTGATTAGATATTATTCATGAATCTATTCCAATTACATAAAAATCTATATATATATAATTATATATACACACACACACACAAAATAGGCTATGATATACTTTAATAAAAAATCTAACCAAACAAAATTTTTCAAAACATCCTGCAGTGTCTTACTAACTTTTACACACTTTAGCATCCAGAATGTTTTCTTACACTTATTTGAATATTATCTGTAATTTCATTACATGTGACATGCATCTAACCAATAGGAAATAGCCAAACACAACATACCATTAATCTGTCTCTGCTTTTTATCAATTTTATCATTTCTAACTTGATCTCTGATGAAGCTTTAATAAAGTGAAACATGTTAGATTAAGATCTGTTTTCCTACTTGTTCTTTATATACATATATATATATATATATATATATATATATATATATATATACTTAAACACACACATATATATATACATACATACATACATAAACACACACGCTATATTGTTTTATTTTACTTAATTATTTTTTATTTACTATTTTAATAATTTATTTAATTTATAATTTTATATTTAACTTTAGATTTAATATTTAAATTTTCTATATAATAATTAAGTTATACTTATTTTTAATATTTGATTTTATATATATTTTATATTTATATTAATTATTTTTATAAATAATTTATATTTACAATTATTATATGGTTTTAATTTTTAATTTATATTTAATAATTAATTTATATTTCACTTATTGTTTTAATTTTATTTATTTATTAGTGCATATTTATTACCTATTAATTTATATTTAATATATAATGTTTTTATTAAATTTATTTAATAACTTGATTTTGAGAGTTATTTCATTAATTATTATATTATTATTTGTATATTACTTATGTTACATTTTTACTTACTCTTCCTTAAAGTATTTTTATTAAAATAAAATTTTAAAAAATCTAATTTTTAAAATTTTGATTTCCTTTAAGTAATTTTCCTTACAGAAACTAGATGTCAATATTTTAAAATATAGGTCAAGGTCATTTTAACTGGTGTCTAAATCCATACACTCCCTCTCTACCAACATGAAACTGGGTTTAAGATTTGTCTGGACAATTTGTTACGTCCTCATTTCTCCTTTACTTTTTCATCTTCTTTCTTGATCCTTTGAAGTTTAAAATTTTTAAGCTACTATTTTACTTTATTTCTTAACTCCTTGGTGTTGACAAATCCTGCAAGGATCCTCTTATAGGGCAAAAGAGCTTCTCAAATGGGGGCATTTTGAATTTCTATTCTTTGTCATTTATGTGTGTGTGTGTGTGTGTGTGTGTATTATTATTTTCACTGTCCATGTCTAAGGATATCTCCTCTTGTTCTCATTTAGTACTGGTCAGTTATTTCTTGCCCAGTTTCCACTGAATCTAAATATGTACAACCCAGGGATTGAACTCACAATTAGTACTATCTTCTAGTGCATTACTTTGTAAATATTTCTGTTCTGTTTCAACTATTTTGATTATTTACAATAATGTCCTTATCTTTGTTGTTATAATTGTTTCAGTCCTTGTGTACCACCTACAAGCTGTCTTCACAAATGACTACCAATCCAGGTAATCATCAAGGAATTTCCAACTGAACCCTTTATTCAAACTAAAAAATACATACTATTTTAAGTATTTTATCTGATTGTATAAAACCAATTTCAAGCTATAAGGGCTGGCAGAATATAAATGGTTCCCAAAAATTCACCAATGATGTCCTTTGGAACAGTGGTGTAATGGATATGGGAGTTGGTTATACATGTTTTACTGCCATCTAGTAGTCTTGAGTTTAACCCTTGGACCAGGTCATAAGGCACTGGTTTAGTAGTCGCATCACAGGGGCAAAAATAATAATCAACAGATATCCTGTATCAACAACACCAGATGATGTATGTGACTGAAAGATTTTTCTATAATAAAATCTATAAAAATTGGCAATTAAATACTGGTTCCCTTCCAGTCACCGGTTAATCAACATTGAGTCTGGACAGTCCCTAGATGGGTGACTACTTGGGAATATCAGGTGCTGTAAGCTTGGATGTGTGGTTGGTGCAGTGAATAATGACTTAGAATGAGAAACTAAAGAAGCAAATTTGAATTTTAGTTCATTACATTCACTTACAAGTAAATAATCCATCTCCTCTCAGCTATGGGTTAAATAGCAGGACATACTAGGTCCTATAGCATTTGTTGGCAATCAGTTTAATAAAGTAATAGCAGTCTACTGCAAGAATCAAAAAGAGACATGATCATTCAAGTGTGCATCACACATGGTATTAATATGTAGTAATTCTGGAGTGATCACATTAGTACTTAATGACAATAGAAAACTGATCCCCCACTTTATGTCCCTGAATATGAATAAGTCAATCATGAATTGAAAAAGAGACATGATCACCTAAGCATGCACCACCATAGCACCTAAGGAAGGCATCAATAAACATTCACAAATTTGTATGAAAGCTGAGGTTTTTCTCTTTCTTGATCACCAACGGTATAATAAAAAGTGTCCTTTTTGGTAGAAATGTGAAACTGATATGAACTGCAAAGATAAAAAAAAATATCAAAAGTTTCTCCTCTCTACCTCCCACCACTGCAAAGTAATAAGAACAGTTTTCAAAATATAAAGAAAGCAGAATGGTAAAAACTATCAGCCGAAATGTTAGGAACAGATGACAAAAGCTGATGTTTCATTTCTTTTGATACCAACTTCATTTCTTGCCCACATTGTCAGAAGGTCTACAAGTATCTGATCTTAATTGAGATTTTCTGAGGGTTTGCCTTGGGGTGCTGATAAATTTACATTTGAAAACTAACTCTGATTAAATTTTTTTGAGATTGTAACAAGTTTGTTTTTTTGGTTTTTTAACCTCAAAATGAAATGAATAAAATATTTTCTCTGAATTCCTTCCCTACATCCACAGCATGTAGAAATAGAAAAGATTGTTCATCATAACCACCCACCTTTTCTTTTTTTTGTTGACATTTAAATTTAATATTTTAAGAAGCAGCATTTTGGAAATGTAATTCTTATCCATTAATATAAATGGGTAGGGAAATTTCAAAACCATTTAAAAAATAAAATAAAAAAGGAGGTGAAAAACAACTGAGCAGACATTTTATGGGTTCAGGTTTTTTTTTTAATTTAATGGTGTGTGAGATCAGTCAGCCAGTTTTGCAAAATTGCGTGTCTATATAATTAAAACGTAAACAAATCTCTGGTAAATCTGTTAGAATTGGAACATTCATTTATAAACCACAGAATCCCTATTGAGCAAATATTTTTCTGATAGCTGAATAAAAAAAAAATAAAAAAACTTAAAAGATACTTAAGAAAATTTTTTAAAATATCTGATAAAAATCCATCCCATGCTAAGATTTCTATTATTTTGAGTAATATGTGAATGTATTATATGACTTCTGTTACATTAAAATTGTTGCATTTACATACCTATTTTATACACTTCTAAATTTAACAAATATAGTACAGAGATCCACTTTTAATAAAATAGTTCATTGTTTTCATTAATCACTATCCTGTTTAAAAAGAAAAAAGTTTGCATTTTGAAAGTAAGAAAGCTTTTACTGTTTAAAGAAAAAAAAAACAACATAAAATGCTTGAAGTAAGAGACTGTAAAAGACTGCCAAATAATAGGAGTTAGAGGTCAAAGGTGAACATGTAAAGTGATATTAAATTATTTAATTTGAAGATAAGAACATTGCCAGTTCAGCTTTTTTTCCCCCTCTCTTTATATTTTGACAGCTGTTGCATGTATTACTGGTGCTGGATGAGTGGAGAGAATTGCAGACCCCACCCTCACCTGTGAGAGTAATATCTCTGAATAAAAGAAATATATTCTAGAGTCAAGATGGAAATGGGATCAAGGAAAATGCAAAAGACAGAAACTAAGAGGAAAAGGAATTCCAAAATGTATTTAGTGATGTTATAAATATGAATTTACAGTTATTCCTGGGCAAGTTAAGAAAGGGATTAGTAGATAGTTTTGAATAAAGAAAATGACTGATTTTTTTTTTCTTTTTTACAGCTTATCACCTCTCTGTCGGTTATTTAAAGCCAAAAGTATTTTGGCTTGTAGGAGGTTGCTTACAGTACTCAATGTTCCCAAGTGGTCCCCCAGAAGATGACAAAGTGGTTAGTGAGAGAAAAACAAAACAGCAGAGAGATATTAAAAGAAGAAAAATATACATGGTGGAGAAAGAGAAAATACACACACACACAAGATAAATACAGAAGAAAAACATAAAAACAGAACCAAAAAAAAAAAAAAAAAAAAAATACAGAAAAAAAAACAGAAAAAAAATCCACATAAAGAGAGAAGGAAAAGTAGAGAGTAAAGGAGAAAAAAGCACCCCCCGCCCCCAGCAGATAAGATGATGAAAAAAAAAAGAAAAAAAAGAAGAGAAGGTGTGAAGGCAGATGGTGGTTTCTTATCGGTGAAAAAGGAAAACATTCAAGTGCAGATGCTTTTGGTTGAAAAGTAGCTGAGGAATGTTATCAGACAAAATTGTGAACAAAACTTGGAGACATCCGGAAGTGATTATTAGGACAAAGCGTTAGATAAGGTCAAGGTTAAGGCAACTAGCAATGGAGGAAAGGTCACAGCTATCTCCAAAGATTATTTCAGCTATTCAGGAAGCCGCAATTTAATGAATTTTATAAAAGACCCCAGAAATAGTTATAGAATTATGAAAAGTACATAATTCCAAAAGAAGACACTTAGTGAACAGACTACTTTATTTATATAAGAGAGAAGTGCTCAGGCAACAATTCATTATGAGAAGATGATCTACAATAGAGAATTGATTTTTGTAAATTATATCTATTAAATAGCAAGGTAGATTGAACTCTATATCTTTGGATGGTAGCCAATCTAAGAGAAGGTGGAGAAAGCAACAGGAAACTACTCCATTATCTCCCAACACCCCACCCACCTGAGAAGTCATGGCAATTCACAGATGAAAAAAGAAAACAAAAGCAAATGGCATTAGAAAAAAAAACAAAAAAACTTAGATGTTACTACCTATAGCATCAGATAAGTTCCCTGCCAATGCATCAAATGCAAAAAAAAAAAAAAACTGATATAAAATACTAGCATAACATGAAAGAGCATTAATAGTACTGATTAGTTTGGTTTGTTTTACATCAACACATCAATGGGTTATTTAATGCAGACAAAATTTTTAGGATAGATTTGGTTTGGTTTATTTTGTTTTATGGCATATTAACCTCAATGGGTTATTTAACGTCAACAAGCTTTTTAGGATAGGTTCGTATGAAATAAGTGTTCTTTGTAAGAAATCATTTTGCAGATCAAGTTTCATTGACATGTTTTTGTAAAGAGTTTTTGTTGAGACCAAATCTATTGCTGATATTTTTCCATGTATTGCTGGTAATATTTGTTGTACTGCTGGCATTTTTACTATAAACTTTCATAGTGTTTTGACCCCAGTCTGGAGGTTAACTATTTGCCTATAGCTGGGACCCTAACAAGTGCTACCACCCTGAATCAGGGTGGACCCGAGAACAACAGCAATTAAGAGGTGGTTCCATGTTCCTCAAAACCTTGTGATCAGAGGCCTTGCTGCCAGATGTAGTTTATCATCATACCCAGAATGATTAATAGTACTAACGTAGATCTTCTACAAAAATTAATGTAAATAAATAACAAATTATGAATTGTTTAAAAAAAACTAAGGTTAGCAGAAATGTGATTCTACAGAAGGATACTGAAAATTCCATGAATTGAGCAAATAATTAACAAGGAAGTCTTAAAGAAACTGGCAACAGAAAGAACACTTACAATCAAAAATCAATAAAAAGCTGAAATTCCTTGGACACATTATGAGGAATGAGGGCCTGGGAAACTTAACACTCACAGGACATATTGAGGGCAAGAGAGTGAGCCACTTAACTGATGAGTATATGTGAATAGATGGCAGAACAGGGGGGGGGGGGGGGCTTACCAAAGGAAAAAAAAACTTAAGAGGCACACAAGATAAATAGTTGTGGAGAGCCGTGATCACCTATGTCCTGAAGGGACGCAACACATAGAAGAAGACTGACCTTGATTGGAGTAAATCAACTTTTGTTGATAGAATAAAAAAATTTTAAAAATTGCATTGATTGAAATTTTGTGGCTTGCAACAGAAAATTTTTAAAAAAAATTCATAAATAACTCATGGACATAATATTTTTTTTTCCTTTTGAAATAAAATGACCCTTAATTACAAAATTGATTACTGGAATAAGCAAATAACTAACCAGCCTTGATATGTGATCATAAGGTTTTATATGATTAAAAATCTACAATCTTGTATGTACCATGTCCCTTCAGGACATCAGTAATGATGGCTCTCCACAATTCTCTGTCTTTTGTAGCATTTATTAAATTTTGTCTTTTTGTAATCTCTCCTAAACTGTGTTCCGCCATCCATTTAATCAAGATCATAAAATAAGTTATGCATTGTTTTCCTCTGTCCCTCTTGTATTCAATCTATCTTGTGAGTATCAAATTTTCCAAGCTCTCTTTCTTTATTGTGTCCTAGAATTTTCAAATGTCTCTTTATGATGTTAAGTATGATGGTCCTATTTATTTCCATTTTCTCTAAAACTTTCTTGTTGCTCCCATATCCAGTCCATGAGAATCTCAGTATCTTTCTGTAGAACCACATTTCTGTTGATTCCAGTCTCTTCTTCATCTGTGAGGAGATTATCCAGCATTCACTGCCATATAAGATGAATGGTATTACATAACAGTTCAGTATTCTTTTCTTTGTTTCTAATGAAACTATACTTTATTTCTATATTTACCAAAAGACCTGTGTGTGAAAATTCTGCACTCAAAGAGGAAAAGAAAAGTGACTGAAACTAATGCAATAAAATAAGAGACAGGATAAATTAGGGAGAACATACAGAGGAGAAAGAAAAGAAAGCCAGTTGCAAAATGAAAAGTTAATAAAAAAGACAAAAATAGAGAGAAATAGAGAGAAAGAACAGATATAAAGATCTAACTGGTACAGATGCCAAATAGCATTATCATTTGGTTTTGTCATTATGAGAACACCTTTCTGCAATTGTAATCAAAATTAACAGCAAAAAATGAATCATCAGAATATATTAGAGTGGAAAGTACAAAACTATGTCCATTCAAGCAAAAGAAAGTTTAAATAATTGCCTGATAACAATGAAAAATTACATTCAACTAGAAACACAATGATACATTTTTATTGACAGGAAAATTTCAGTAAAAGTATTATTTCTCACATAGAAATGAAGAAAACTGCTACACTTACTCTGGCAAGATTTAAAAAAACAAAAAAAAACGCTAAACTTACTCTGGCAAGATAAGAAAAAAAAAAATTAAACGCTAAACTTATGCTGGAAAAATTTTTTAAAAAATATTTTAAATGCTAAACTTACGCTGGAAAAATTTAAAAAAAAAAAAAAAAAAAAAAAAAATACTGTATGAAAAAAATGCTGAGAAGTTCTTTGCCCAACCAACTTCCCAAAATCAAACCAAATATTAGAATCCATTTTGAAATTTCTTCCTAGTCAGGCTTAAACTTTTTCTGCACTCCCTCATATATATGACTATAATACAAAAGTGATGTTAAAGTACTAAAAATAATTTTTGTCATTTTAAAATGTTTAAATAACAAGCAAGCCAAATTGTTTTCCTGACATATTGGGGGGTGGGGGGGGGGCATTATAATGTTATATTAAAAG
>OZ038484.1:56619692-56627192 GCA_964036315.1 Acanthosepion esculentum | reverse complement strand
CTATCTTCCCCCAAAATGCATGGTAATTGATAGATAATAAAAACAAAAAAAAAGGAATCTGTGGAGAGCCATGATCACCTATGTCTTGAAGGTACATGGCATTAAAAAAAAATTGAAAAAAATAAAATATTCAGCTATTTACCTCTTCCAGAGTTTCAGTGACATTTTATATTCCAAAATTGTGATGTAAATTTATTTGCACTAATTATTTAATTTACTTACTCTTTAGATCATTCCATCAACATTGACAAGTATTCTTTAGTCTTGACCATTGGTTTGGGAACTGCTGCTCCATGATTTTTAAATGTTTTGAAGAATGGTCAGAGACAACTGATTAGATAGAACTAAAGATATGAAGTGTAAGGTCTGTCTGGGGGAGAGGAACTTAACAAAAAAAAAAAAGCAAAAGAAACAGCAGAAAATGGAAAGTTCAGAGTGACAAACAACATTATAAGTATACCAGATCCATGGCACAAATGTCCCAGAACAATATCATCTGATCTACTCATTTCTGTAAATTAATGCAAATGGCAAAACACACACATTTTTTATATAATAAAATATAGTTTTAAGGTAGTCTATATTTATGGGTTAAAGTGCTCAATATCAGAGATAGAGCATATGTAAATATAAAAGTAGACACTGAAGTCAATACCTACAGGTGACAGTCTGTTTCATGCTAAATGTGATTGCATCAGGCCTCATGACTGTGTTTAGCATGAAACAGAGTCACCTTTGGGTGTTGATTTCTTCCAAGGGAATATGAGCTACAATAATCAATTGGTTGATAATCAGTAAATTTAATTGCTTTCAATAAAGAATGGCAAAAGAAAAAAAAATTAATGGAAAAGCTATTAAATTATTTAACTTTGATTCTAAAGCCAAGGATGAAATTTGTGTAATGAACAAAGATAACGGAATATGAAAACTGAAATATCAGTAAAACACGGGAGGTCACTGATTTAACCAATTACCAAATTAATTGACACAACATAAATATAGCAAGAATGCACAAAATATTTTATTTTAAATAGCTCAAAAAAATCTCAATACTCAAAAATAAAGTTTAATTTTCTATGCATTATTCTATAAAAATATGTACAAAAATTTTTAGAATCTTAAAATCAATGATTACCTATATCCTGAAAGGATAGGTGATCTTAGCTCTCCACAAATTTTCTTTCATTAATATTTGGAAATTGGAAATTGCCATAACTTTTCTTGGAAAAGTTAGTGATAAATTTCCAAGGATGGTTCCCCTACCATAGCTTGCAAGTACAGTCCATGTTATTATTTTACCAATAGCTGGGGTAAACAAGTGATGGATTCATGCTGTAGAGTGAACATTAAGAGCCTCAACCAGAATTTGCCTGCTCAGTCTATTTTCTGTGCTAACAGCCATTATACATACACATTTTGGATATCTTACTTTGAAAACCAAGATATAAAGCAGTTTAAACTTAAACCAATAAGTCATATCATTACCTTTAAAAACTGTTTTCAATCAGCATTGGTAACATTAGATTTTATAGTTACAAGTCATTCTTTTCAACTACAATCTCCAGCCACTTTTTTTTACTCTAATTTAATATAAATCAAATGACATTAATATTTCACTTAGAGAAATGTGAAAAGAGTTTGAGGACAAGATCATATAAAAATTGAACAAAAAAAAAAAAAAAAAAAAAAAAATAAATCAAATCTACCTTGATATCTGTGGCAAGAAAATATCAAAAATGGAATAAAATTTAAGAAATACACAGCATTAATGTAGGAATTTCTTTTTTTTCACATGTAAGTTTTGCAAGGAATTTCTTCTATTAGTTATCTTTAGCTTGATACTCCACAAATCAAGCCTGATTCTACAAATATCACAGAAAGTATTGAATGTGCGGGATGTTGTGATGGTTACTAAAATGAGAAACAACTAACTAACCAAATTCTAACTACTCCTTTTGCACTAACACCATTGACAACATTGACCAATTCCTCCCTACACTTTCTTCTCATAAAAATATATTGATAAAATGTCTTATCATTGGCATACCACAATGGCTAATGTAAATAAGAATGGGTGAGTGAGCACACCTCTCTCTCTCACACAGCTACTACACCTGTCTAGGCAGTAGTAGCAAAATGTTATTATCTATAGTCAACTTAAACATGAGTTCAATCAATCATAAAAGCAAAAACCCATGCACAACTTTTTTAGTTGGTTAAAGTAAACCTTTGTTAGTGGAAATAAACGGTAGGAGGGGACAAAAGATTGATCAGAAAGTAACACAAAAATGGACACACTAACAGAATAAACAAACATCAAAATGAAAAAGCAGTAAAAATCAATAATGTTAAATTTCCATAAGATATGACTTATTGGTTTAAATCATGCACTGATTTATATCCTGCTTTTTAAGTAATATATCCAAAATGTGTATGTGTAACGGCTATTAGAGCAGAAAATAAACTGAGCAGGCAAATTCTGCTAATGTTCACTCTACACTAATACCCTTGGGAAAGGCATGACTATCACTTGTTTACCCCAGCAATGTCTTTTCCACTTAACTATTTTCACCTCTGATCAACTGATTCTACTTAAGCTCTTATTCTGACCAAACTTAGTCAGAATTAACAGTTATGATTTGTGCCCATAGGCAGAGTTCTACACCTTTCAATAGCTAAGTCCTCAATGATTAATGTTTTTTTAATGTGTTAACCTAAATCAGATTCATTCCATCAATTATCAATACATCCACATACAATGAGTCAAGGCTGTAGCAACATAGAAGAAAAAAAAGAACAATTCCTTATAGATATAATAAACTTTTGACAGAAATCAAGTTAGAATATTTAAATTATCTTTTATTATGATTTGAAGATCATTTACCATATTCACTGTCTGCAAAGATTTCATAATGGGTTTAGATTACATGACAATTCATCTAGAACAAAAATATAACCAAAAAACTAAAAAACATTTTCATGTTATAGACCAAAGTAAAAAGATCAACCAACCAATGTAAAATGGCTTTCAGGGAAAGGGAAAAAAAATCTAATACAGAGTAATTAATAATAATCATTTTCATAAATAATATTTCCATGAAATATTCTCGAATTATGCACACTCATAATATGCAGAAATAATTGCAACAATTTACCCTTTGTTGTTATCAAACCTTTAGTTCGAAAAATAAAATTTATGCCTAAAAGAAAAAAATTGAAAACTAATTAAAATATTTTTATAGAAATAAAAATGTACACATTATTCTGGGTACTGAACAGTGATGTAATCTTTGTTCTTCTATATGGCAGTGAATGCTGGACAATCTTCTCACAGATGAAGAAAAAATTTGAAGTAATAGAAATATGGTTCTACAGATGAATGCTGAGAATACCATGGACTGAACAGGTAGCTAATGATAAAAGTTTTACAGAAAATCAAAACATAAAGGAAATTTATACTTATCAGAAAGAGACAGTTGATAATTTTAGGGTACATAATGAGGAAAGAGGGCTTGGAAAATTTGACACTCACAGGACATAATGAAGGCAATAGAGATAAAGGAAAACAGTGCATAACCTATCTAACAAGCTTGTGTAAGTAGATGACAGTACAACATTTAGAAGAGATAGCAAAAAGAAAAAAAATTACAAGCTATAAAGGACATGAAATTGTGGAGAGCAATGATCACCAACATTCTGAAGGGGCATGGCACATAGAACTTATTACCGGGGGATGGACAATAAGAAAAAGTTGACTGCCACTATAGACATCTCTCACACAAAGTTGCCAAAAGTCAGAGTATAGGTGTTTAGTATCTTCACCTAGACTAGTAAAAGACATAAACTGGATGCAATACAAGAAATTTGCATGCATATCTTCTTAATCTTGAGTAACATTTGCATGCTTTCTTTTCAGTATCAGAATGCAATCTCCGGTATCTCCCTTTGTACTAGGTTCATGTAAATACTAGAACTTGCATTAGTCATGAATGTTCAACAATTTACTTCCAAGAGTTGTATCTGACAACTCTTGGAAGTAAATTGTTGAACACTTAATTTCTTAGAAAAAAAATTAAGCCAAATTGATTTTTTGGCTAAGTAACTTACCACTGTATATATAATGGCTGATTGTTTTGTTTTAATAATGATTTAGTGATACAAGTCTTACTAATTAACCTATAGTGGGTGGGAGAATAGGTGGATTCATATCTTTCCCAAGTGTATTTGCATGTAAGTGAATATAACAAACCCAACTCAAATTGGAACTCCACTCTCTGATTAACAATTCCAGTCACCCACAACATCCAACATCTGGTATTCCTAAGCATTTATCCATCTAGGTACTGACCAGTTTTGATGTTGCTTAACTTCAATGATCGTATGGGACTAGTGTGAATATAGCTAGATTCCTTTTATTGCTTGGTGTTCTTCTATTCCACCAACATCTTATTTTCGGTCTGTGCAATCAAGTTAGTAAACTCCAAAAAGTTCCTTGCTGGGCAGTAAATTACCTTGTTATTGCAAAGTAAGTAATGTTTTTAAATTTAGGTCAAATGTAAAAATAAAACCAGCTGATTTGTAAATTCTTTCTAGTCATGGATCTCAAATAGGAACCAAAGGAAGCTTAGAAATTTAGGAATGACATAGGGATTTTCCATTTGGTACTGGAGAAATGGATGTTCTGATCTGTATCCTGGTGGCATGCAAGTTTATACAATTTTTTCAATTTGGTTTCAGTATGTCAGCTTTCTAAACAATTATCTATAAGAAATTGGATTTTTGATATATTTTTGTGAACAGATTATCTATACTTTGCTTAAAAAAAAAAAATTGCATTCAGTAATTTCAAGATTGATATCACAATGCTTTTATTTGTATATTTATGATGAAGTCTTTATAATAAATTTTAATTTCATCATTTCCAGTTTTTATTATTAGTAATCAAGGAATGCAAAAAGATGAGTTTCTGCCTTGCAATACTAAATTGAATTTTCTTCTAAGGATTTTTTTAATCATTTCATCCCAAGCAAAGTCACAAAGACACAAGGGATTACTGAATAGGAAAAAGAGAGAGATCAATAAAAGAACAGGAATTAAGACAAAAGTCTCGTCTTCATTCACTGCCATACAAGAGGATTGATATTACAGTTCAGTACTCTTTTCGTTGTGTCATACAAAATTTTTCCTGTTTATTAATACTTTGCTCAGATTTTGGAAGGCACCTTTCACTATTGAAAATTATATAATGAAAATTGACTTCCAAGACACCATAACTCAGGACTCAGGATTGGACATTGGGTATCTGGAGACAGTAATACAGGATCAAACAGTGTGGAAAGGGATTGTGAATGGAGTTCCGACCAACCATAGGGAGGTTGAATGATAATGATGATGAGTATCATTTAAAAACAGTCGTAAAATTACTCACTTCACTGTTCAGTTTTTTTTTTGGGGGGGGGGCATATTTTTAATACATTATCTCAATCAAATATTTGATCTGCTGTACGATACCCATATGAGAAGTTACCTTGTTCTCTGGACATGATCAGACAGTATCCTTTATCAGAATAAACTTATGATACTAATAAACCATAAGTTATAGGGTTGATTTAGTTAATGACATTTCAACACCAGAGTGTTACATCATGTCGCAAAGTCTTATTACCTGTTTTGAAAATAAATCAATTAAACATGTATATACATGTATACTATACACACTTGTATAAATATATATGTAATTATTTGGAGTTATACTTTGCCATATATTTTAACTTTCTATGAAAATATCAGTTATGGGAATCTTGTGATAGTATTCACAATATGATTTAGTTCTGTTGCTAAAAAGAAAAGCCATGCAGTTTTCAAAAGGTCATCTCAATGGATTCTCAGAAGAGACCATATAAAATACAAGTGTTTGTATAAACAAGGTTCATTAGTTTAAATATGAAAAAAATAATTGCCTTGACAAAAAAAGAATTTTAAAAAAAATTCTATTGAACATTTGACAAATTTGAAATGACTGCCTTTATATCAACTGGTATGGAAGTAAACACTTCACAGGTCTAAGTGATTACACACTTTAAAATCAAGAAACAAACAAGTGAATAAAACATCTTGTAAACAGTGACTAAACAGACACTACAAGCTAATGACTTTGTTCTTTCAATTAACACGTCTTAATGACATTAAAGCTTCCTTAATGGTTCTACTGATTAGTGTAAAGTTGATGGCTGTCATTGCAATCCAATGAAGATACACTTAAGTATTATCAGAAATTACTAAACAAACACCAAATTATTCTGAACATTTATAAAAATAGAGGATCTGTATACGAAACTCTGGAGTCGGGATGCTAAAGGTAACATCAATCAGTGACAAATTTTATATTTATATTTATATATATATATATATTATATATATATATATATATTTGTTCCTCCTTGGTACACATTGCTAGTAGAGTAGCCATGTTTACTATGTAACAGCAGCAAGAAAACTGGCACGACCAAGCTCAAAATTCACTCAAATGACCAAATAGTAACAACTCTAAGCACGCATGAGCAGAAGGCAGTGTGACAAACCTAAAGATATGTTATGCTGACAGTGTAGATTTTTTTCACTTACCCTCATTTTATATATATATATATATATATATATATATATATATGTGTGTGTGTGTGTGTGTGTGTGTGTGTGTGTGTGTGTGTGTGTATTTGGAGAGCAGATCATTATTTAAACATATATTGTTAAATATAACAGATAATGAATGTCTGATCATGAGACATTCTAATGTTTGTATGTTTGCTTTAATTTTAGATGAAAATAAAAGACAAAAATTGTCCAACATTTGGATATTTTTTTTTATTAAGTTTGGTCCTTGATCTAAGCTTTTGGCAGACATAAGTCATCTTCAGAGTGGTTATTACTGACATTTTAACAAAGATATTCACCATCAAATATAATATTTTGTTATGTTGACATAGAAGATTGCTATATGACGATAATGGTCGCAGAATAGCAGACAGTTCATAAGTTCAAGATGCAGTTATATGACGTCATACCATGCAAGAGGCCGAAATATTACAACTGAACCATAAGTCTAGATGCAATGTAATGTGTTGTGACTAGTTTGAAATGTAATTTTGTTGAGTGTGGGTTGCTTTGTTTTTAAAAATTAAAAATTGAAACCTCTACCACCCCTGTCTAGATGAATGGATTTATCGGTAACCTTGGAAACCCTCAAACTATGAATCTTTCCTGTGCCGTTAACAACCGTAAATTTTAAAAAGTAAGTTACTCCAAAATTCGCTTGATGAGGAAATGGAACTAATGTTTTTGGTTTAATAACAAAATTAAATTCAGGGGCTTTAGCTTCCATTTCTGAAACATGGTTATCACTGTGTAGCGGTAAAACCATATTTTAAATCTATTAATTTATAATATTAATGCTCTGTAAATTTAAATTTACATAGAGCACTATTGTGTAAAAATAAAAATATC
>OZ038484.1:56380114-56619492 GCA_964036315.1 Acanthosepion esculentum | reverse complement strand
CATCCCAAATAGTTGGTTAATTTAGTGATATTAGTACATAATGCCCAAATTTAAAGAGATGCGTGCATAGTGAAAGCATTTCAAAACAAGTGTCAGAAAACAAAGTCAAATAGCAAATTGTTAAATAATGGCTCACAAGAGAAAAAAAAACAAAAATAGAAAATATCTAACAATTTCAAGATAATATTTAATGTTCAAATAAATATTTAAAATGGAAAGTTAGAAAGTGAAAAAGTTTGAATTAAAAATGACATCCACTAATGCAGGCATACATTTATCTTAATGTTTGAGTAAACGTTTTGGGAACATAAACCAAATTGTATCAAATGTTGAAAATGAATTCAACTGAAAAGACCAGCGTGGAGATAGTTGGTGAATGATCGGGTTGCAAAAGAAAACGTCCTTCCTTTACAACCCACTCCGCTAGGGTCAGGTAACCACAGTAATAACAGACAGGAGCAATAATAACAACTTGTTTCACTGTCGGCCAAAACGGACACGAGTATGAGGTGGAAGGATTTTTATAACATACCTCTATCCTCACCTCTTCTACCAATCCAAATAGAAGGCTACTAAAGCAGAGGAGAATGAGGCGTTCACAACTTATGACTCCCTGGTCAAAATCGCTGTGCCACTCACATCAGCCAATTCCTCATTATTTCCGACACAAACAAATATGAAATAAGATTCAAATTATAATTTTTTTTTTTTTACAGAAGCTCTATAAAACTATACAATTTAATTGAGATAGCTTCTCAGTCAATGAAATTCAGTTTCATACAATTTTTTAACAAATAAACAAAATTTACCAAGCTGCATTTTAATATATATTTTCCTTTGAATATTTGTAGATGGGGAAATACAAAGTCAGGCACATTTAAACTGAATTATAAAAATAATTAGAGAGTCGTACATGGAATTATTTCACCCTCCCCTTCTTGTAGAAATGAACTCAAAGAGATTATGTATAGCATAATAGGTAAAGAGGTAGTGTAGCAGTGGCAGCAATAAGACACAAATGATTGTTTGGTCAAAAAAAAAAAAAAAAGACCACTGTTTCTGGGGTGGCAACTGCTCTATGTTTGTCTGGGCCAACAGTAGTAAGGATATACAAGGAATATATGCATTCTAGACACAGCAACAGCATCTGAAACATGAAGGTGTCCACAGTTGATGAAAGAATAGGACCACAAGAGTCTGACAAGAATAGTTACTACCCAATGAAATGGAAAAATGAATCAAATGATATCCCAATTCAATGCTGGTGTCACTCACCCCATCACTGCATTCCATGAGGTTTCATATCGGGGTACTGTTTTTGACAACATAACACTGATTGCAATTTACCTGGAGCAAAGAACATCACCTGACCCTGGAAGACTGGTGCAATGTCACCTGATCAGATAAGCCAGATTTGTAGCCCTTTCAAACAGCCAATAGAGTTCACATGTGGAACAGACTGCATCGACCTATAGATACAAGCAGGGTGTTATGCAAGCTGCTGCTGGCTCTATTTGTTGGAGTTTGTAAGGACCACTAACGAAACTGAGTCAGTTTTGACATACACAGATCTTATCACAAATCATTTGCACCCCTTTATACTTGTTTCCAAGCTAACTTCCAGGTATTCTATTCCCTCTGATCACCAGATTTAAACTCCAATTGAACATGTATGGTATATGTTACAGACATGACAAAAAAAAAAAAAAGAGAAAGAAAGAAAGAAAAGAAAAAAATCAGTTTTAGAAAGCTCTTCAGTTATCCAGGTGAAGAAAGGCAGTCCTTTAACAATGTATATTATCTAAGTTGTGGCCACTTCAGCTTAGAACTGAAAATTAATCCCTGATTAAAAAGAAATAAAAAATTGGACATTTTGAGCCATTAGGAGATTTACTCCATGTCCAACCGATTTGTTTTTTTAATTTATGGTGATTGAAAAATTACAAGTCTTTATTATGAACAACCACAGAGGAAATGTTGCAAATGAAATCGGAATTATATCTTGCATCTATTTCATTCATTCATAATTTTATTTGGGTCTAAAGTATGTCTTAACTATATGAGAGGATGCCTAAAAGCTCTCGGCCAATCCCACAACTTTAAATTTGACCACTCTCAATAAAGTCCAAAGAGCATCTCCGCGTCCTTGTGGGTGACAAATTATTTTCCACTCTCCAACTCCTTTCTCACAGACGAAACATCACAAGTCTATCACTGCTCTGTTGTTATTTCTATGCTGAGTGAATGACACTCATTAGTTCCACCAGTTCTAACCGTCATGGCTAAGATTCACCATGTCACACACATTGTAGCAAACTACCCTCATTCCCTTTATATTCCTCAAGAAGCTTCTTCCCACAAACCAGTGCCTTTGAAACCAACTCCCAAGAGGCTGCTTCCCCAATCTTAACCAGTTCAAGTTCAGTGTTAGCAGCTATCTTCTGCACACATCCACATAAGCTGTACCTCTTATCCTGTAACCGTCTACCTTGAGTGGGCCCCAGGGCCTTGTACAGGATGAACACCACTATAAAAAAATTTTAAAAATAAAATAAATAAAATTAAAAATAATCTCCAAATACTAAATTTTTCTGAGGTAGAAGGGCTTCTTGGTCAGTTAATCTGAGAAATTTTCAGCATCCTCTCATGCAAACAACTTATTGAAATTAAATAGTAGCATGGACTAATTTGGGCTCAATAATTTATTTAGTATTGTTAATAAAAATTTATTTTAAAAAAAGATGGTGACTTTGTAAAAATAGTGATACATTTTAAGTACCAAATTTACTCCTCAAAGACCAGAATTTACCATATCTAATTATTCCTTTTGATGCCACAAATATAATCTATGCTAATTTTTAACATGGCAATAAAAGAACTAATTGTTTCTTTATTCATCAGTAGAAAGATTAAAATAATTGAAATTTTCAATTGAAACTTTTTTATCAGGTTATTTAAATCCGAAACATATTTGGATTTCTTATTTCATTTACAAGTGAATATTACATTAACTTTTTAAGAATAACAATGACTTTTCTAGTACAAGATCTACTATTTAACCCACAGCTTGGTGTGGGGAGATGAATTCATACTTTTCCCAAGGGTATGAGCTTTTTAAATGCAATGTCAATCATTTTATTGTCTTTTCTTAGTTCATATTCTTTTATTGCCCGCTCTCCTTAATAGTATATTTTTATCATTCTCTAACACTCAGTAACACCTTGTGTCTTATTGGCTTTATTGCCTTGCTTGGGGAGAAATGATTAAAAAAAAAAAAATTTTTAAAGTGATTTATTTAAGCTTAATGTATAGTCTACTATCAATGTCTAGTAATGACCATCAGTATAGCGAGTGCTACAAATACAAAACTTTAGTCAATACAAAGGCTTTGTTATCCACTCTAAGGCAAGGAGATTTCTATCTCATAGTTAACAAGCAACATTCTTATCAGATCTTGTTTTTAGGCAGAAAAAATGTGGTTCTACAGAAGGATGCTGAGTATTCCATGGACAAAGTGTGTAAGCAATGAGAAACTCAAGAAAATGGCACATATACTCAAAATCTCATAACAGAATGTTGCGTTTATAAAGAATGTGTGTGTGTGTGTGTGTGTGTGTGTGTGTGTGTGTAATATATATATATATATATATATATATATATATATATATATATTGAAGGCTTGAGGCAACAGAAATGTAGTTCTACAGAAGGATGCTGAGGATACCATGGACAGAGTGAGCAACAAGAAAGTTTTCAAGAAAATGGTAACAAAAATAACTTAGAATCAGGAAGAGACATCTGGGGTCTTTGGGACACATAATGAGGAAGGAAAGCTTGAAGAACTTGACCCTCACAGGGTATATCTAGGGCAAAAGAGACAGAAAGTAGCAGGGCCACCTACCCAACAACCTTGTCTAAATGGATGGCAGAATTGGGGGTTAAGGAGAGAAAGTTTTGGTCACTGGGATAGCAGTGTTAAATGCCCACATGGAATAAGAAGCTGTAGAGAGTCATGATCACCCACATTCTGAAGGGATAAGATGAAGAAGAATCATCATCTCCTCCCAAACTGCTGAATGAGAAAGTAGTAGAAATGTCTGATATTGGCATGTTTGAAGGACTTGAGTCAGCCATTGAGCTAATAGTTCTTTTGACAGAAGTGCAATGCAGAACAGGTCATGACAGTAACAAGAGAACTTCTTTCTCTTTCTCTTTTTTTGAGGAGCATAGAACAAATTGCCCTTGCAGACAGGATGAGGAAATGAGAACTAGAAAAATTGGTCGTGTCACTGAATAATAAGAACAGGGAGAAAGACAAAGAGGTTGAGATATATATTTCAATCCCACCCAACTCTTTCAAACCAAGAAGGCAGGAGAGTCAGATGAAATTAAAAAAAACATTTGGTAGCACCTAAGTTTCCAGATATTACTACTACACATTATGAGACAAAGTTATAAGCAAAATGTGTTGGCAGAGTCTGCACATAAGTAAACTGAGATAGCATTCATAAAAGAAAATAGTAGATGTCATGGTTTATATATTAAAAGATGTTGGCTCATTAATTAACAATATGACTTGATACTTCAGCCACCAGGTTTTCACATCACACACTTTCACAAAAAACATACATAAAAACTTCATACTTAAGCCTTAAAGTTTTTATATCACACACACACACATATATATATATATATATATATATATATATATATATATGCAACATACTCACAGAAAATACAATAATAGCCTCATCCACATGTTAAAAAAAAAAAAAAAAGAGAAGAGGTAAAAATAACGGAAGCACTGATAATAAAAAAGAAAAGGCCAACACTAACTAACATCAACTATAAACATGGTCACAATGTGCTGACCATGTTTGGAAAAAAAAAATAACATTCCCATAACTCAAGATTCAGACATGAGTGGGGGGGGGGGTCAACACATTCAGTTCAAAATAAAAAATCCTCGATAATAGCTAAAAGAATAGATGAAAGTGCTCAGACATACAGAACATTTGGACAATTTTTACAGACTATGTCCAGAAAAGAAAGCATTTATATAAACACAATATTGAATAAAAATCTTAACTGCAGTACCTTGTCAGTCATCATTATTGAAAATTGTGTAAAAGAGGGATTGCTGTAAAAATACACAATATAAAAGTGGGCATTGAAGTCAACACCCAGAAGTGACAGTATGTTTCATGCTAAATGCAATCATCAGGCCATGTGCATTGTTTTCCCTTGACTTTATATATATATGTGTGTGTGTGTGTCAGAGATGCATTGTGAATAGTCTATTATTCTAATGGTTATTTTGATAGGCATGGGTGTTAATTTGTTTATTATTTACTTAGTTTATTTACTTATTTGTTTGGAGTAATTTGTTTTAGTTTATTTTCTTTATTTTCATTTATTCCTGTTCCTTTATCAGTTTTTGATTTTTAAGTAGCAAAGTCAAAATTTGTTTTCATGTCTGCATTTTGAGACGAGTTCCAATCATTTAATTAGTAGTTTGTTTTGGTCTGGAAGATAATTATGGCTATTTTTTCCTTCAGGCAGAGTTTAGCTTTAGGATTGATTGTTGTAGGCTGATGTTCTTTTCCTTATTTTCCATGATATTTTTGGTGCGATTTGTTATTTGTTTTTAATCTCCCAGTTAAGTTTAGAAAGCATTGTGCTGTTTTGTGTATTCACTATTTGCAAAGGATGTTTTGAGTGAATAGTTTCTTTGTTTCCAGGGTCTTTCAGTTATTCCTATGCATATTTTTTCTTTATCTATTGATTTTACAGTGGCTTAGTATATTACATTCTTCTGCAAGCAATTGCCATTTAAGGAACATTCATTCTTTATTCTGCAGTTACACATGGTTTTAATTTGTTCAGATGGTTTGTTGATTGTTTTCCTGATGTGCTTTTTTATTATCTGTGTCATGTTCTCGGTGCAACTCTAGCTGATTTTTACTGTGTTTTTGTTGAATATCTTGTTGGGAGTGCTTGATGTAGTGAAGTGTTTGTGAATGAGTTTAATGAATATTTGTTTTTACATTTTTGTTCTAGGTTTCACTGTGTTGGCTTTTTTTTGTGCTGTGTGGTATGCATGTGAGTGTTGTCAACATCATATTGTCAACCTTTGCTGAAAACTCACCATCATTTGGGCTTCTACACCTCTAAGAAGAGTATCCATCATTAGCAGTTTGTGTTTCCATAAGAAATCTCTTGGGAAACTTCTTTGAGCATACATTGTTCTTCAGACATGGCGAGTTGAGGTTAATGCCCATCCCACATGTACCATGTTTGTTTTAACAATTTCATAGAGCTTGTCTGTCGATGGATTTGGAAACTCTGCTGAGATTATCCTGTCAATATCATTAGAGAGTGAATTTTTATTGCCAGCCACAGTAGAATATGAGCATATGGTAGCCCCGTTTTTGCCACTCAATTGTGTACCTGTCCCACTTTATGGACCCTAATATTTTTCCCTTTTTAATCAAATCAATGAACTTCAACTTCTGGTGAAAAACTCTAGCAAGGAGGTCAGGTCTATCTTTGGCCTTTTGGTACAGAAAAAAGTTTGTCTTAAATTTCCTTCCACTGTGGGTTAAATGTAAAGGTTACGAAAAGATCTGGTCAATCATAGGTCATGGCATCCTGTGTTCTTTCATGTATGTATCGAGGCCATCCTATAAAGCTTGATGGTAGAATGCAAAGCTGCCCAAGATTGCTAGGTGCTACATCATTGTCTACAGTATATCTCAGATGAATATAATTCACCAATCCCAGTTGCTTTTGATTGTTTCTAATGAAATACAGCCTCTAAGACTCCATTTTAGCAGCCAAATCAACTGCATATTGATGAAAGAGATCTAGAGAGTGATGAAAATAATTGAATGATTTGCTATGCATCATATAATGGTGTGCATAGAATTCCTTACACAATACTTCATTGTTTAACGCATCCTCCAGATTGCTTGGATTATGATGTTTAATACCAAAATGGTAACCATCTTCCCAATTAACAAATAGCAGAGGATACTGAAGAGCATCATAAGATTTGTGTGTCTCATTAATTTGTTGAAGTGTGTTGTCCCGTCGCTTTGAAACAATGTCTCTCTTGTTATGTTGGTCACCATGGAGAACCACTGCTATTTCATTGCAGGAGGGTTCATTAAACCATCCCAGGTGCTGTTACTTGTCTGTATCAATGATCACATTAAAGTTGTGAGTAGGAGCACTTTCCAGAGCACATATAAAGTTTTTGACGTAGCTATTTCTAGAATGTATCATCTCTTGCAGTCTCAGTGTAAGCTCAAGCCTGGTGCCAGGTGAAATAGAATTATGTCTTGTTCTTGGAAGTTGCCAACAAATATAACTGAAAAAAATTGTGGCTCTTCATTTTTTTAGTGGCCATGGGGATCCAATCTTATGGTATACTTGACCCTGCACTTTAAAATTGTGTGTGAAACCACCTTCCCTTTAGCCCCGAATGAAGTCATTTGAAAAACAATTGTAGTTTCTGATGTTTTTCAACAAATGTTTTGACTCTTGAATGATACCTGAAAGAAGATGCTTCAAAGCTGTGGTGGATCTTCCAATAATGGAATCTTGAACAACACAATCCAGGAGTTTCTCCTTCAAACTTCTTGACTTCACATTTACCAAGGACTTTAGACATAGAGCCTAATGTCGCTTTCTTTTCAGAAGTGTAGTCATGCTTCAGCTGATAGTTAAAGTTATTACACTGTATAATGCATTAATGACCAGCCATGTGACTACCCATTTAGTAAATAATTTGCATAATACCCATTTAAATTAATCCAGCATTTAAATTTTTCAAGTTGTAAAAAAAAAATATATGATTTTTACATCATCCAAAAGAGAAATAAATTCTGTATAAAGCGTAGACAATAAAACTAATTTATATTGTTTTATTAGAAACATATTCTGAAATGAATAAAACTTTAACTATCAGTCTTAAACTTCTTTTCACCAGTGTGTTTCTCTCTCTGTTCCAGTAGCCCTCATAGCTCTCCTTGGAGAACCCCTCGTATTTGATTTCTCTTTTTTGATATTGTTGTCCAGTGGCATAAGACTATGGGGTTAAAAAATGAATGGTTGGTTTACCAATGCCAAAAAGATTAATGATGGATGGTAATGCTGAAGAATACTGAGCTTTCTTGAAAAGTTGAAATAAAGTTCTTTGAAATGCCAAGCACTTCATTAAGGCTGATAATATAATCAGCAGGTAACTGGCAAAAATCTGAACACTGGATGCTTTAAGAGAAATTAAATTTTTCACATGACTTTGGACACTCTTCTCTTGTTGATTTAATTTTTCCCCTTATTTTATATCAAAAATGATTTCACACATGATCGTTATTTTCTTTCTTTTTCTAGGCTCCACAGTTAATTTGTGCAAAAAACATTTTCATTGATAATTTGTTTTGTCTTCAGCTCGCCAGTCAATCTCTTTGAGCTCAAAACTTTCTTTTAACTAAGGCAAACGAATTTCTTTGTCTTTTGCTGCTGCTCGCCCGAATTTGAAAGGAATGAGTAAAAGGAGTTATTAAAAAGATGTGCACTGTCATCGTACAAATGAACATACATACAGACACAATCTTTATTTATTTATTTATATATATATATATATATATATATATATATATATATATATCGATACAACCAAAAGAAAGCTTAATAAAAAGAAAAACTAACAATCAATAAAACAAATACCAAAACAAAAAAAAATATGCATTTAAAGATAGGAAAATGAAAAAAAACATGCCTAGGTTACCATGTCAGAGCAGCTATGATTCCTAGCGTCACAACATTTTTTATATATATATATATATAAAAACTATATCAGACTAGTAGTGGGTAACTGAATGACAGAAGGGTAGAACTCTATGTAATATAGATACCTCCACTTTTATGCTGAAAAACAACAGCATAGCATGATGAAAAAAATGACCCAAACTTAAAAACAAAGTTTTATTGTCAATATGTTTGTTATTATTAAGAGGAAAGACCAACATATTTTTTTATTAAATTTTTTTAATCCTTTCTAGTACATTCAAAATTTTGGTAAGAAATCTTTTTTTTTCTTTTTTTTTTTTGCATCAGTGGTCGACATAATATTTATGATTACTGTTTTAGCATCTTTTTTCTGGTGAAAAACACATTAAATTGGAAATTCTTGCGAACACCTAATAATTGTCAGATTATGATGGAACTTTCAGGACTTATTCACAAATGAATGAAATTAATTTTTAAAGGTTTTTCTTTTTTTTTAAGAAAATCAGATTAATTATATTTTAAATCAGTTTATATTCCTCAAATAAAGTTTCAAAAAAGTATATCTTTATTTTTGGAATATTTTTTAATACAGAGAATTGCAATGAAAGACAAAAAAGAGCACTGATAAGCTATTTAAGAAAAAATTTTTTAAAAAACATTGATTCCAATCAATATCTGTTTGAAATACACCAGAGTATTTCAATTCCTAGACATAGTAAATTTAATCCTTTAGCTTTCAATTAAAGCTAAAATGAAAGCTTCAAGAAAGCTTTTTCATTTATGAAAATTAATTTTAAACCAAGGTATCGAAAATTAGTGGATGTACCTAATGCAATATATTTCGTCCTTCAAAAGGGCCTCAAGCTAAAATAATGTCATTGATGGAATTAGAAATATGTGGTGGGGTGGGGACAAAAATATATACAAAAATGTCAGTTATAATTATACATCAATAAGAAATGCACATTTCCTCACATACATAATTTCATCAATAAGAACATTATTTTAGCCTGATGAAGTCTTTTTAAAGGACAAAACATGATACACATTTATTTTTTTCCTATTTAGTCATTACACACACACACACCATGGCCTGACAATTGTGTTTAAGTATGAAACAGACTGTCACCTCTGGGTGTTGACTTCAATGTCCACTTTTATATGTACATACACTATCTCTGATATTGAGCACTTTAAGCCATAAATATTGCATACCTTAAAACTATATATATATATATATATATATATATATAGTGCATATGTTTTCATTAAGACATGTCTCACTGAATAATTTAGACAAGTTTTGTCTACTTATTTTCAATAGGATCCTATCATATTTACACACACACATTATATATATATATATATATATATATATATATATATATATATATAATTCAGTCTGAAGGAGTCCTAAATGTGTCATTGAAAACTTTTCCCACTTTTCATACCTCTACTAAAATTGTTCTTCATATATAAAAACATTTATATATCATTTTCCTCATATATAAACAATGAGAAAAATTCATAGAGCTTATATTGAGTACATTGAAAATCATTACACTCCTACTTAATATTTACATTTCTATATAATTTTTGCAAAGACTATGTTGAAAATTGAAAGAGATATCAAGTAAATTTGATAGTCATATTAATTAGCTTCAGTCAATTGATAATGACTAAATGTAAGATTTTAAACTGGAACTTTCAATAATCATAAATTCTGATAAAGGACAAAATGAAGAAAAGGTGAAGAAAGACAGCTTACCAAATTATACTCAACATTTGCTATTATGAGCATAACACCTGGACATCTGCATATATGATCTAACCCAGAAAATCAATATACCAAGCCAATCCCAGATTATAATCAATAATCTTCTCGGATTTCATATATATATATATATATATATATATATATATAAAATACACACAGATAAATTAAAATTCTAATCTAAAAGAGACTAGATATTGCTTACAGGATGAGAAAACAACAGCAGCAGCTGCTTACTGGAATCTGACCAAGTCATGCTCTGGGCACAACCACAGTTCTTGCCAAACAATCTAGTGATTATCTTTGGTGGTTTATCAGGATATATTGCCCTCAGGAAGAATAAAAAGATCAGGAATGTTTATATGAATTCCATACACAATACAATTTTTTTTGTGGGGGGCTGTCCTAATTCTGAATGCCAATAAGAGAAGAAAGCATCTAAAAGTGAACTCTTTACTTATCTGGTTCAGTGTTGCTATGGAAATAGTCTAATTATATATTTTGATGCAAATAATGCAGTTTGAAAGTTAGTCACCTGCCCAAATGACCAAAAATCAGTTTGTTTTTTTTTGTAATCCCTCCTTGGACATCCAAAGAACTTTGCTGCACCCATCTGTATATACAACACATTTTTTTCCTAATACAACATCAATCATTCCAAAGTTTGTTCTGTTTTTACTTTACTTTTTTTTCTAATAAAGTTAGGAGTAAATGCTTATTTATAAATTATTTACATCAACAGTTGTCAAGCTTAAATCCAATTTATAAAATAGTTGCAGTTAGTAAACTGTCAAGACTACAAAATTCAAAAAGTTAAATGACAGCAAGGCTTTAACAGCAGCAGTAAAAAGACAAGCTTCCCTGAGAGCAGACAAGCGAAACAAGCAGTAGCAGCAGCATCAGGTTGAAGACTAAGTTCTCCATTCAGAAGTGTCCCTAGTGGATTAAAGCATTGATTTATGAATTTGGGGACATAGAAACTGGGTGTTCAATTTCTGGGCTAGACAGTGTGTACTTGGACACACTGAAAATGAAGTGAGCAATAACTGAATAGTACTAAGTAAGAACTAGCAAGATATCCCTAAACATGGACAGCACAATAAGAACGATCTGCCCTGTAGATTAAATAAAGAGTTCAGCTCAAAGTTCCCTGAAAGTTACTCAAATCAACAAGAACTTGATGAAGGGTGGATGATACACCAATTGGAAAATGAAGACAAGGTTGAGGTCAATAGTTTTCATTTAAATAATTACAACATTTGTATTATAAATTCAGTTTGAAACTTAATTGGTTTTCAGTTATAAACTTTTTTTTTTAATAATGCATACCTGAATGTCTTTGTGAAATATGTTTTTACAGAGGTGACTTTTCCAAAGTTCAAACAATGGTAATATCCATTCATAGAACAGATGGCATCTTTTCAATGCAGCCATTCCATTTTGATTAAATGTAAAACTGATTGTTAGTAGGAACCAAAGGCATGAACTTCCAAAAGCTATGACAATTGTAAACATTCTCATCATGTACACTTAAAATCTGCAATATTAATGGAATTAAATAACAATTGTAAAAAAAAAAAAAAAATAATAATAATAATAATAATAATAATAATACTACACTGTTGTAAATTTTTCTACACTCAATCTACGAAAACATAAAAATTAGTCATAATTTCAGTAAACACTGGGGAAAATAAAGATCATGTCACATGACTAGAAGTTTGAAAAACTGAAGTTGGAACCAAAAATGAAAAAAAATAGAGAATTATTTTCAATTTGATTTTCAAATATTATAAAATCTTAAAAATGGACAGAAAAACTTCAGCACTATGGCATCTAAAAACAACAAAAGTCAGAAAACTTAAAGACTAAAGATTATTAGCTTTTAGGTTGATAAAAATAAATAAATCTATTTCTGGTACACATTTAATATAATTCTCTACTAATTCCAGCCTTCTTGAAATACGGGTTTGACAAGTTTATGAATAAGAAAAACCTTTTTCTTTTTCTACCCACACCCCCACTCTCAAGTCTTTCATGTATCAATAGCATAAAGATTTCACACGAACACACAGCTAAGTGCTAATGCTTCAGTTAAAACATTAATAATAGAAATGCAGAGGCAACGGCGCGAGTAGGAGTTGGGAGGGTTTCTCAATTGAGGTCAGGATTAATATCAAAACACAGTTGTTGATTCTTGTTAAAAAGAAAAGGTTTTTATTTCTGTATAATTAATATTTTAAAGAAAAAAACTTTAAAACAAAAAAATTACAGTGCAAAATATACAAAAAATAAATATGGTTAAATATATGAAGCAGTTTGAACTTCAGCGAGACAAATAGTCTTTTTAAAAGAAATATACAAACCAGACTTATATAAAGGTATCAATTGGAATATTTTTCTTAATGCTCGATTGAAATAATTCTTAATTACTGTTAAAATAAAAACACCAACTGATAATGGTTGTAATCACACTACAGGTGGGTGACTCATCTCACAACAGTTTACAGGTGTAGCATTTATTATGCTGTCTGTAAACCCATGACTGAAACAAGTTCAGGTGTCCTATGTGCAACATATCAAGAATGTACAGTTTCCTGCACACAGCATAAGAAATTGATTTTCTGAAATGTACAGTTATTCATCAAGTCTAAAGATCATTTGTAGATGAGTATAAAATATGCTTTTGGAGAAATTTTGAAAAGAAGCAAATCAACATATTTCAAGTTCCTAATTCAGCAGTCAAGCCTGCTGAGGCTATTCCAAACTTTAAAAAAAAATTATTTCTCCTCTTGAAAATGATTTCTGGATCCCATGAGAACCTTCAAATGGATGTCAGATTGTAAAACTGTTAATGACAATCCCAACTGATTATCTTCAGTGTAGATCAATGTCACAAACACATAAAAATACTAAGGAACCCGATCTCTAATAGGACATTACAAGTGACAATGAGACAGTTAATTTGGTTCACCATATTTACACAACCATTCAGCAACAGTAAATATAGCAATGCACATATGTACATGTTAACAATAAAATAAAGTTTAAAAAAAATATACTTTGATATTTCTCAAAAATAGGTTAGGAGAAATTTTGCCCTCTGGTCATTTTTACTTGACAAGTACCAATAAGACATAAGGTAATGATTTACAAAATAAAAATATAATAATTTAAAAGATGTATGAGGTTGAAGAAAACGTTGCTAATGACATTTTTTTTTTTAATCATATTTGAGAAATCTTATTACTCGTATAAGTAGTCAACTTTAGTACACGGTTTACAAGTTTAGAGAGAAATGAAAACACTGATTTATCAACTGATTTGGGTTTTTTATGGCTTATACTTTTGCAGGTTATTTAAAGCCACAAAATACTTTTGAATTGTAAGACATTTTTGGGAGATAATGATTTACTGATACTACTATTTAACACATAACTAAGGGTAGAAGAGGTGGATTCATACCTTTCCCAAGGGAAATAAATGAATATAATGAACCTGACTAGAATTGGAACTTGGCTCTCCAATTTCAATCCATTATACAACCCATCCTTCCAAGCTTACAGCACTTGATATTCCCAAGCAGTCAACCATTGAGGTAATGAGCATGCTCAATGTTTTTTAATGTCAGGTGAGAAAACACATGGAAAATGCTTCTTTGTGAACTTACTAAAATGAACATTGGTCATTTTAGTAGTTGTCTTTTTCCCTCTAAATCAACTTGGAAAAGATTTTTTTTTAACAAAATGGTCAATGGTGATAAATTTATTATTAGAATCCAAAAGGCTAAGAAAATACCTAACTTGTTCCAAAACAACTTTCAACATCTCCATATAAACAAAATCTGTTATATAAGAAAAATATTCTGTGTTTGGTAAAATTCAAAGAGGAATTCTTTCATAATGGCTTGCTGGAACCTGAACAAATTAATGTGCACATGGCTCATTTCCGTGATGGATTGGAAGACAAAACTTTTTAGGAAGTCAATTGGCAATTTTATTGCAGGATTCATCATCATGCTGCAAATTTGACACATGTATTATAAAACAAGAATGAGAAATACTTCTACATGTGACTCTTTCAAATTTATTAGCTCCATGTAACACTGTCTGGTCAATGGTGCTAACAAAACATTCCTTAAATGAATGAAATCAAAATAGAAAGAGTTACACTATACTATGATGCACAATTTAGCTGAAAGGTTATGATGTAAGATGACAGAAAGATAGGAAAAAATCTTGATGGTTAAATAATGACCATTTAGCAACCCTTTAGCAATCAACACATTCAAACCCACCCTGTAAATATGGGATATCAATGTCTCACCGTTTGCGCAACTTCCTACCAAACATGAAGAACTCAACATTAAATCAGAGAGCTTTCATTTTGATTATTCTAAAAAGGGGTGAAAAACTGACAAAGTTTCTGCATATTTCTATCAATTAGTAAAAGAATAGAGAGATAAGCAGAAGAGCAAAGCTGAAAATAAACCTCTCCAATGCACAGGCCACTTATTTGCTTCCAATAAAGATAAACACACAGAAGAGACTCTGAATGAATCTATCAAAAAGCTAATTAACTAACCTTAGGTAGAAAAACCAAATGTTTGCAGTATTTATGGATCATAACATAAAAATGTTGACAATACCAATAGTCTTTATATTGTCATGTAGACAATGGCAATCAGTCCATTGATCATAGATATAAATAAAAAATCTGCCATGAAAAAATTAGTTATGAAATTTGAGAAACTATGTATACTAAACCTCTAGAGGGAAGAGATTCATAAGGAAAAAAAAGTAAACATATCAGTTTGAAAAAATTCCATTAGACATATGGAGTGAGACAAAAGTCATGCACCACAGGACTTAATGGCTAGGTCAAAGGTGTCCATTTGAACAGCCACTGAGGTCACCAAACCTCAAACTCTGGGATTTTTTTCTGTGCCACCATTTAAAATCAATTTTTTATCACACTCCCAAAAAATATTGAGGAACTTAAAGAAAGAATTAAATATGCAGTAAAATAACAGCAGAAACTGACATTCCTGCAGGCACAGAATTGAAATGGGTTTTGAAAAAGAGGGAGGACATTTTGAACAGCACATCTAACAAAGAAGTAGTAAATAAAATTTTAATGTGTAATTCTATTTTTAATAAATTATCCCTATGGTGCACAATTTTGCCTCACCCTATATAATATATCAAACTGGAGAGCTTTAATGCTACATATGCACTTTTAAAGTAAAACTTTAATCAGTATTTAAAAGAGAAGTAAACACAAAATCTATCATCCTATAAAAAGAAAAAGCAGTAATTTAGCATGAAGACATTTATAAGCAATGGAGATAAAACGGATAGAATTTCTCCACAAACTTTTCAACCATAATTGTTTTGTGCTTTTATTCTTTATTTTTCTGCTTGATATTTTTAAAGCATAGAAACCAAGGCAACAGTCTGCGGAGCTTGGTTTTCAGTTTATATAAGATGTTATCAAAGTCAGGGATATCACTAGGCTAATAAGATTTTCAATATGTTACTCAAAATTCGAAGATGTTTCCAAAGATAATTCTTTCTGATAGTTGGTACATGTCTTAGTTCTGTTACCAAAGAGATCCAGGTCATTATTTAAAGTTCTTTCCCAAAGAAAAACTTTTTTTTGTTCTTTTTACATTAGTTATCTTTATTTTCAAAAAATTGAGACATGAGGTAAATACTAGCAATAGGGAGGTTCATAATTCTAAGTGTCAAAAATCAATCTCACAATTCCAATGTCAGAAAATATGGGTTTGTGCAAATCACAAGGGTAAAACATTCACATTTCACAGAAGAATGGAACACCAAAATGAATTATCACAAAATTAATTTCCGATCATGATTCTAAACCAACTTCCAACTTAATCATGTAAAAATTGAGTAAACCTATTTCTCTTTAAGATGACTTATGGCCATATCACATTGAAACACCAGTTCATGTACAATCACTGAAGTTAGGCAACATCGAGATAGTTCAGCACCTAGATGGGTGACCACTTGGGAATACTAGGTGCAGTAAATTTGGATGTACAGGTGGTGAAATGGATAATGGCTTGGAATTGTTAACCAGATAGCAGGGTTCAAATTCCAGTTGGGTTCTTTATATTCACTTACACACAAATATCTTTGGTGTGAAAAAAAATAAATGGTGTGTCAAAAGAATGGTTATTCCTATGACACCAGTATGACTATATACACTTTTGACTCCCTCGGCAATGTTTATTTACACGATTATAAAAATATGTGAACCAGGTACACTGAAATATTCATTATTTACCTTTTATAAAGATCTATGATTTACCATTTAAAAAAAAAATAAATTTGAAAAAACTTTTTGCTCAAAAATTTATTAAAAAAATTACAAAATTAACAAAATATGTAAACCAACTACAATGCAATATTTGCAGTAAATATTACAGAAATTCTGTAATTGTATACAAGGAAAACCTTGTCCACCCAATGAATAGCGAAATACACACTGAAAATATTGAGTGTTTGTATTTCTCACTGGAAATCTGAAATTAAAAGAATGTTTGGTTCAGAAAAAGAGATGTCAACTAATTTTAGTGAGTTTATGTGGCAAGAGCAAATGCCCAGAAAATACTTTTTTTTTTCTTAAATTTATAAATTACAATTATTCATCACTATGGGTTTATTTAAATTTTCTTGTTCAGATATTTTCATAAATTTATGAATAAATGGTGAGACCTAGTTTCTAATCTAGTAGTTGGATAAATTCATGCAGTCAAGGCACTAAAGAGAACAGTTCATCAACACAATCACCATGAAGAAAAATATTGGTAGAAAAGACAGAGGGAAACCATATCATGACAGTGAGAAAGCAACAAGTTGAGAGGCTAGACAGTAATAATGGTGTCAAGGGAATGACCATCCTTTTGACATTTTTTTGTTTTTTTTGCAAGCATCAAGGTTAAACATTGCCAGAAAAATCTATATAACCATTTCATTAATTTAGCAGCATAAATTAAGCATTTATGAAAAACAAAAGTACATTCACTGCAAGATTCAATTCTTTAAATGTCACTCAATGAAATATAATAAAATTGATAGAAATTGAATTAAGTTTCTAGCTAAAAATAAAAATAAATTCATGAAAAGATAAAATAGTATAAAACCAAAAGCAATGACAAAACTGGCTATAAAAAGACAAAAGACTATGTGCAAGAGCAGAGGAGACCATCTGTCGTAATTCCCCCGTCATTCTTTTCAAAAGAACTTTCAGCAAGTCATTACAGGAAGAAAAATATTATCTAGCATACTTACAAATGTTTTTAAAAAAAAATAAGTGAACAGAAGTGTATTTCTATAACATTTAATACCCTTGTCATAAATACACATGCTGCAAGTATGCACAGATATAATGAACAAGTAGGGGGATTATTTGCTACCTAAAGGCTCCAACTTCATGATGGAGATACAAACATGTTCACTTCATCTGATTTCTGGTCCTTCATAAAATTAAAAAAAGGCTTTGAAAGGTCAATGTTGTTCAACCAATGTTGAAGCTAGAACTGGTATCCCAGAAACTGAATTCATGTATGGAATGAAAGAGAGAACATTGAGAAAAATGTGTAGAATTAATTATGTTGGAAAATAATCCTCATGATTTTGAAGAGAAATAAATTCCCTTCATTTTGATACCAGTTTCATTATTCTATCTGGTCTAAAACATGTTTTACAGGATTGGAGACCTTACTTATCAATCAGCCCTCGCTATTTTGAAGAGGAATAAATTTCCTTCATTTTGATACCAGTTTCATTATTCTATCTAGTCCCAAACTTGTTCTAAAAATTGGAGACATTGATTATCAATCAACTCGTCTACAATTGGGTTATTGAAAAGTTTTCAGCCCTGTCCACTTGCCAAGATATTGCTTTTGTAGTATCTTCTTGGTTGATAACTTTTCAAAATCTTTGTATTAACATATTGAATTCAAATAAAAAATTAAAAATTAAATTTACTTATCTCCTACAATGCCAATGAACTTTTGTCTCCTAAATAAAGAAAAGGCTATTATTTTATAAGTAGAGTAGGTTAACTACTACAGCATGGATAGGTGCCCTAAAGAAAAGTAGCAGCCATGGTTATCTAGCAAGTGCATTAGTACTGACTATTCTCTTGTGCTGTACTGCAAGCTACTTAACTGGTCACAACAAAAATAAATTTGATAATATATAATTAAATTATCTTTTTTTTTTCGGAATATTGGGCATTTATAACAATTTCAATTTTTTTTTACCCTAAATTAAATAGTAAATAAATGGTGATTATTTGTAAATAATTGCTGACCAACAATAAAATATATTTATGAATGTGACACAGATAATACCAGAAGAAATATTTGATTTAAAACAAGATTATTGAAATATGAGTTACAATGACTTTCTTTTTGTAATTTTTCTGTAAATGTTCAATCACTTGTCTTTAATAATAATGAAGACAAAAAAAAAACAATATATCTATCTTAGTACTAGTGATCTGACATTGTTTCTGTTCGGATGAGAAGTCTGTTTATTTGACCAGTATAACTCATAAGTCATACAAGGTGCTTGAAAACCTAAATAGAATTATACCAACATTATTAATAAAAAAAATATACCAGATTACCTCTCATACTTAAATGCATACCACAGTAAAAATAGAACTGGTGAAAAAATAAATAATTTCTCATATGTAGCAAAAATAAATTGGTAACCTTAGTATCTATTACTGTTGTATATTACAAGTGTGCACCACATATCAATCCCAGTATTATGAAGTATATCAGTCAGTTATGTGCCATACGTGATACATGCTTAGGCAATCATGTATCTTTTCGATATATGACTGACGAAGCAGATTTTTTCCCCTCAGTAGGTTACCATTTCTTTATGCAGTAGACCAGTTGCCATGCAAGGCTATAGAACCTGGTCTGTCCTGCTATTTACCCATAGCTGGGGGAAGAAGAGGATTCATACCTTTCCCAAAGCACATAAGTGAACGTAATGGATCTGACTGGAATTCGAACTAGACTCTTCAATCGAAGCCACTATCCATTACTCCACTGTGCCTGCCTATATGAAGTGTATAGGAAACTTGTACTGTCAGCTGATGAATAAAATTCTGAATAGAAGCATCCAAGTTAGAAAAGTTTAATCCCTATAAAACCATCTAAATTTGTTTTATTTAAGCAAATTTCTATTAATTACCAAATTAAAGATAAATAAACTTTTTTCTTTAAATAAATAAATAAATAATGTAAAAGTAAATTTTTGAAACTATCATTATATTTCATATAATTATATTTCACCTGTTTTTAGATAAGGTATTGTTCTAATTTTATTTCTTTATTTAGACAAATTCATTTGCTTTTGAGGTTTCTCTTTTTATTGGTTCCTTGTTACATTTCAGCCTACTTACATTATCTGTAGAGAAACCCAAAAAGACTGAACTGAATTATAGAGGCTGAAATGTTAGCACAAAAGCAGTGAAAGACCAGAGAAAGAATTTAAAACAAAAAAAAACAAAAAAAAAATATCACATTCTTAATTTGTAAATACTTATAGGTTACCATAAATAATTTATATGTCTGACAAACAACCAAAAGTTTACATTATTAATTAAGAGATATCCTGTTTCAATAACGTTTTGATTGTTCAATTGTTATCAAAGTTGGTATTTCAGATTTAAATACTATTTTCAAGTTTATTTCTAAAGTTCATTACATTGTAAAGTTCATATTTTATTTTTTTTCTTTCAAATACAAAAACAAAAGAAACATTTAAAAGATATACTGTAATACAAATCTGGTGTTTCTGTTGATTTGTCCATAGTACTTTATTGTATTGACACTAGTTACTAAAATGATTTTCAGGAAAAGCATTTTTATCATACATAATTTGATAAATTTATCCACCAATTAAAGCATCCGTAAAAAGAGATACCAACCATTTATTAATGTCTTACATCTAACCACACATACACACAAATGCACTTTAAAGTTCTGTCCGATAGTGGTGGCTTAAAAATAAAATAATATATAAAGTACAGTAGATAGTTAAAAACTAGTGAGAGTTGGTTTTAAGAACAAAGAAATTATATGGTACATCAAAGTACAAAAATGTATAGTCCTGGGGATGATGATAAACTACATCTGGCAGCAAGGCCTCTGATTGTAATATTGGAGGTTATGAGGAGCATGAAGCCACCTTTTAATTGCTGTTGTTCCCAAGTCCACCCTGTATCAGGATGGTAGTACCTGTTAAGGCCCCAGCTATGGGCAAATAGTGAACACCTAAGCAAAAACAAAACCCTATGAAAGTATAAAAATACATTTTTATAATAAAAATACCAGTTACATTTATATATTATATATATATATATATATATATATATATATATAGTCAGCCAACCACTTTACATTTCAAAATACCATGTTTTAATGACCACAATTTATCTACATAACCCTATGAAAGTTTAAAAATACATTTTTATAATAAATATATATATATATATATATATATATATATATATATATATATATATAAACATTTATTTATTTAAATATTATAACATAAATATGTTATAAAATCACTACAAAAATAGCCATTTTGTTTCAACACTTCTGGTGTCTTATCAAGTGATGATGCTGAATGTAGAATAAATGGTTTTAAAAGTTTCAAATTAATTAATGATCCTCTCTGGCGGTAAATGCTGTTACATAAGCTAGAATGACCAATCAAAATACAAGTATATGGTAATTCGAAAAATTTGACATCTAAGCAGGGTTATCATAGATATTAAAAGATTCACCCCCTGAGAAGGATCATTAATTAATTTGAAACTTTTAAAACCATTTATTCTACATTCAGCATCATCACTTGATAAGACACCAGAAGTGTTGTAACAAAATGGCTATTTTTGTAGTGATTTTATAACATATTTATGTCATAATATTTAAATAAATAAATGTTTATATCTGCTCTACTCTGTATTGAGCACTCTTTAAAGAATAATAATTGTTGGTTATTGGAATTTACTCCGTATATACCAATCCCACACTTGGAGATATATATACATATTTCGGAACTATTTTCAAATAAAAATTCTCATTAGAGAATATGAGAAAATTCAAAAGAAAATATGTAAGACTATGTTGTCTTTAACATTCAACACTACATGTTTGAAAGAAAAGTTGCTGCCAAATTACACACATATATATATATATATATATATATATATATAAAAAAATGGCCAACAATACATTTTATCTGGAGTTGAAGGCATACAGTTGCATTCAAAATATATTTAGCTGTAAACATAAAATTGTGTTCATAACATTTAGATTTCAGTATTAAATAACCCATAGAGTTTGATATGCCACTAAACAAAACCAACCAACCAATATGTAATTTACAAACAAGAGGACCTACTGCACATTAACACAAGTGAATACATAATGAAGTATTTAAAATTGCAGTTACTACAAATTAAATATATTCACTGGCTATAGAGGAAGTTTTTTGAGTTGTCATTGCCCCCTGCAAATCTAAAAGAATTAATTCATTTTAAATGGACTAATTAAGTACTGTAATTACCGAGCAGTACAAATACAACACCACAAAATATTTCAAGACTTTACACTAAAGGGGCATTAATGAAAAGGAAACTTCATGTAACATTTAGCATAGTTTTGATTAGAAGCAAATGAATCTCTCTTCTGGATCATAAACAAAGTGAAATTGAACCAAAAAACTTGAAAAATGATCAACAGTAAAAATTTATTAGAAAATCTGAAGGAATCATTACCAAACTTTAGCACTGGAATTGCACTGAGGATATAAACAATGTTAACAAAAAGCAAGATTGTTATCTAACAAAAGCAAGTTGCGGTGAATCCTTATACATAATCAGAACTCTGCTCTCTTTTGAAACCACATTGCCACAAATAACTACATGGTCATTTACTTCATTAGTAAGGAGATAAGAGAATTCCACCAAAAGCTATTTTAACAACTTTTTTCTTTTTTTTAAGGTGGGGATTTTTAGATAGGAATAAAATATATGATGAGTATGAATATTATTAAATACAGTCAGCCATTTTTGGTTATTCATACTTTAGCTGTCTTAAAAGGCAACTATAAATTTCAGCAGGTTTTCATCACATATAGATAAGAACTGAGCCCAAGTACATATTGAACTCAATTATAGGTGGAATGAGCAATAAATGAGCAGTACTAAATAAGAACTAGATGATGTATCTTTAAACATGAGCATTAGAACAAGAACAATCTGTCCCTGTAGATTAAATAAAGGGTTCAGTTTGCAATTTCTTGTAGGTTACCCAGATTGACAAAAACCTAATGAAGAGCACAACAGCCAAAAGGTTGATGACAACAAAAATAAAGACAACAGTCCACTTGTAAATAATGATAACTCCTCATCCCAGAAAGTCAGAATAAAAAAAAAATATTGAATTAAAAAAAAAAAAAAAAATCATCAGAAATAATTTTAACAAGTCTAAATTCATTTCAATTTTTGTTTTCAATGCATTAAAATATCTAAAGAAAAATATTAAATTGTCTCAATAAAACAACTTAAAATTTCAGGTACAATTTCTAAGTCATAAAACAGAAAATTCTATACTTTAGATAACATAATAGAGAGAGAGGGTGGGGAGAGAGAGAGACTGAGTATGTGGTACGATTGCACCAGGTCTTTGCCTTGCAGAAATTTGTTCCAAACATCACCTGATGCTGATCTGACCTTTCATTAGTTTGGTGTCCTCAAGAAATCAGGTTAACTTTACTACAAAATGAGTACAACAGCAATGAGGGACAAAAAGTGTGGTTGGGATGGGGGGGGGGGTATCATTCCATTATTTACAACAGGCAAAACAAGTGCCAAAGGGTAATTTGACAATAGATGATATTCTAAGTAAAAAAAAGAGAAAAGTAGAAGACAAACAATGTAAAAATTACACACACTCACGATGCATGTGATAAGCCCTACACAACAAGCATTCATACATAATATAAAGATTGGTGTAAGATTTTTGGGTTTCCCAGATTATTATCTACACTTTGGCTTTCCTGTTTTATCAGTTTTTCTTCATCTAAATGTGTGTGTCTTCACAAGAATTATATACAATTGGCATCAAATGAATGCAGTTTAATATCAACCAGCATGTGTCTTATATCTTGCACAACTTAGCAGTTCTTGCTCATGAAGAGATAAGTAATTTGTATATCCAGCTTTAGCTTACTCATTTCTAAAGTTTTTTTTTTCTTGTGTTTACAAATTAACAACTGTTCTCATGATTGCTCTGTTATTCAAATAGTTATTTTCTGTCCTAAAAGTGGTAAGAACCTTAGTGTTTAAATCACAGCTTAGGAGTAAAGGAAAATAAATAATGTTGACAGTTTTTAATAATATATTTTGAAAAATAACAAATATTTTAACATGCAAAATGACTAGCAAAATATTTTAACCAATGAAACCGTTCAAATTGTAACATTTTTGCTCCCAGAAAAAGAAATGACTGCATAGTGCAAAAGAGTAAATAAAAAGAAACTTCATTCATGCAATGCTAGTATCATTACTATTTTTCTACAAAATCTATGTTCAAATCAGTCACATATTGCTTGGTTAAAATTAACATAGCAAATATTGAATGTAGTGCTTAATTTCATAAAACTAGTTTCACACACACACACATATATATATATATAAGTGGACAGTGATTCATCGTGGTTAGTCTATTGTATTATTCTAATGGTTATTTTGGTGGGCAGTAATGGTTATTATTTCAGATTATTCTAGGGGCTATTGAGTGGAAATAATTGTGGATCCAGATGCAGTTTTGGGGCTATTTAATGTGTAGTTTGTAGACTTTTTTTAATTTATCATTGATTATTGTTGGTTGTCATTAAATTTATGAGTTCATTTGTGCTTTAATTATTTTATTTATTTATTGGTTTGGATTCATTTTTTTTTTTTTTTTTTATGTAATTATTTTTGTTCATTCTTTTTTTTTAAGTTTTCAATTTTTAAGTAGCATAGTAAAAATGTGTTTACATTCCTGCATTTTGAGAGGAGTTCTGATTGTTTATTCAGTAGTTTGTTTTGGTCTGGGAAGGTAATTATAGCTATTTACTCCTCCAGACAGAGTTTACAGTTTTGGGCTTTATTGTTGTAGGATGATGCTATTTTCCTTATTTTCCATATTTTGGGCATGATTTGGTTTTTGTTTTTAATCTCCCGAATATGTTTAGAAAGCATTATGCTGTTCGCATATTTACTATTTGTAAATGATGTTTTGTGTACGTAGTTCCTTTGTTCCCAGGGTCCTTCAGTTACTCTTATGGATATTTTTTCTTCATTATCTGCTGATTTTACAGTGGCTTAGTATATTACATTCTTCTGTAAGCAATTGCCATTTAAGGGAAATTTGTTCTTTGTTGGTTCTTCAATGTTCACTTTTATATTCTATATTTACATATGCTCTATCCCTGATATTGAGTATTTTAACCCATAAATATAGCATACCTTAAAACTATGTTTTATAATCTAGATAAATGTAAATGTCAGTGTATCACACTTTTTTCCCTTTACTTCTAGAGGCCATAACCCAACATATACCATTTTGGAATCAGTCCAACTCCTTGAGCAAAGTAAAAACATTCCGGGCCAGATCCAGAATTACAATCCTGAAATTTTGGATAACCAAGTTTTCATTACTGTGATTTTTTTGGCAATTTTTTTTACATGATCTTTTGCAACAAATTTTTTTGTACAATAACAATGTTTATAACTTGGAAATAAATTTGGGAATAATCAAAATTGCAAAATCCAGCAAAAGTCACTTACAAATTAAAAATAACTGTTTGTACAAAACGTAAGGACCTACATACATCAAATTGCCTTTAAATTAAGTGGCAGAAAAAGAACTATCATTGAACTTTCAAAAGGTAAGCTTAAATATTAATGAAATACTTAAATGCAACAATCAATTTTGAGTTCTGTAGTTTACTGTTGCCTATTGCATCTACTCCTCCCTAGCTACTGTGATGAAGGTTCAATCAAGAGCCCTCTACAGTAGCTAGTTTAAATGCCACCTCACAGAGTGGCTTTTAAGCTAGTGTGTGTGTGTGTATATATATATATATATATATATATATATATATATATAGTGTACTAAGGCAGCAATTGGTACTTCAAACATGTGTTATTAAAGAGTATAGACTTTCTATACCTATTGAGTTTGTCAATCTTCCTAAGTTACAAATTATCCTTTGCAAAAATGTCAATTGTTGAATTATGAAATTTCCAAAGTTTTATTATGGCTGTGTCCAAGCTCTCGACTCTTGTGAGTCATTCTCAGGGGGGTGTAATTAGTCTATTATGTGTAAAACGATAATAGTCATAAGTAGCACATTTAATGCAACATTATATTTAAATTTAATAAAACAAGTCTAATAATGCAAGATGTCCCATCTGTGGCAGACCGGACTTCTTGCATTATTAGATTTGCCATGGCAATAATCGTAGAATACATTTTTTTAATGTGACCAAGAATGTTAGATTGGAGACTATAATCACTTTTACTACTACGTGATTGCTTCTGTCTGATATAGATGGCTTCAATAATTTTTAGTCTATTTTTATTATTGGATCTATGTATTATTTTGGTGCTGTTTATAAGAAACTGTCAAATGTTATTATCACCCATGATAATGTGCTGTGTGACTGAATTTTGGTCTGATAAATTGCAAAGAATAATTCATGGTTTGGAAAGGAAGATGGACAAACTTAATAGACACAAAATGTCTGTACTCTTTAAGAAGATGTGTGTGTGTGTGTGTGTGTGTGTGTGTGTATCACCAGACAAGCTTTCTTTAAATTATCAGTTACTGGGTAGATTATTGAATTGTAAATTAACTCAATCTGAAAAACAGTAAGTAAACTGTAATTGCTTTCTTTGGAGAATAATCATATATAATAAATGTACTAATGTTGAAGTCTCAGCAATTTGGGAAAGTATTTATAACAAAAACAAAAAAGTGTTGACCAAAATGTTAAAGAACTTTTAAATTGAAATTATTAAGAAAAAAAATTTTAGGAGATAATTAGTCAAGGAATAAATTCCAGCAATAGTTCAACACTGAATAAATAGATCTTTCTTACCAACACCCCCTAGGGATAGAAGAATTACAATAATTTTATTCTGGAGGCCATGGTTCATCTTCCAGGCATCATCTCCCCAATGCATTAATATCTTTTTATTTTTAAAAAATAAAAAAAACACAGTCTAATTTTTCTTTTTGTGAGTATGGCATTAAGAATTTTTTTTTAAGAATAGCAATTATTTCCAGATACAAGTCCTACTATTTAACCCATAGCTGGAGGAAGGAAATGATTTATACCTTTCCAAAAGTTATTTACATATAAGTGGATACAACAAACCCAACTGGAATTCAAATTCTGCTTTCCAATTTCTCATTCTGAGCTGTTATCTATTATACCACCCACACATCCACCCCAAATGCATTAAGAGATGGTATCTATTTGTATCTGCACCAAAGACTGAGAGGTAGAGATCTTTTTGGTAGGTACCTAACCATATAAAAATGAATAATGCAAATATAATGCCATGCTTTGCATCCATTCATATGAAAAAATAAAATCTGTGAATAGGACTTCAAAAATATAAGCAACTGAAGTTTATAATTCTGTAAATTCATTCAATTGACAAACATTAACCTTTTCTAATTAAATCTCAGAAATTGTGCCTTTTTATAAAAAAGGCCTTTATTAATAGTTATCAATATAAAATTAGTCAAGACAGAGCAGTGACTGTCAAATTAAGCATTTGATGAAGTTTGATATATATATATATCATATATTTTAGTTATACTTATTATGGGACATATGATGTTTAGATAAAATCAGAATGAACACTAATATTAGATGTTTCATTATAAGGAGACAACCGAGATTCAATGTTAAACTGTTTTTTTCACTCCCTGGTCATCAGGCTGGAATCAAAGAGTAGTATCTATTCTCCTCCAATGATCATGATAATATTAGTGCTTTCCTTATAAGGAGGACATTGGGGGGGGGGGGCATGTCCCAGAGACAGAGATAAAACAAAACTGTAAGAAGCAATCACCAAATCCCAGACAATAATATTTTTCTTTTATATTAATTTTTATCCAATACAAAGCCCAAAAGCCACTCAAGGTAGAGGGGTACTGTGTGGCTTTGTATGAGCATAAGAAAAGTTTAAGTTCACAGAGTTAATCAAGAAAAATAGCAGTTAACCCTAGATTTGAAGTCAAGATCGTAGTGATTCGGAAAACACCTTATCGGTATTCTGTTCCACAAAAAAAGATCAAGATAATGTGAGAAATATTTGTTTGATTTGTTTTCTTATGGCTTATCAACTTTTTGCAGGTTATTTAAAACCAGAAAATATTTTTAGATTGTAAGAATTTTTTTACATAATGATTTAGTGATACAAGTCCTACCAATAGATCCATAGCTGGGTAGGGGGAAGAGATGGATTCATACCTTTCCTGTGTAGGTGAATATAAAAAACCTGACTAGAATTGGAACTCAGCTCTCCAATTTCCAAATCCAAGCTATTAATGATTACACCAACTGCACATGGTATTCCCAAGCAGTCACCTATCTAGGTACTGACCACGTTCAATGTTGCTTAACTTTAGTGATCATGCGAGAATTGGTATTTCAATGTGATATCCATTACACCACCAGCAAATCCAAGCTTACAGCACCTGGTATTTGCAAGTGGTGAGCTGACTAGACAGTGCTTAACTTTGGTGATTGTACAAGAACCAATGTTTCAACATGATATGGCTGTAAGCCCACCTGAGGAGCAAGTAAAGTCTATCCGGAATAAGGAAAGAGAAAAAAATAACAATAGTACCAGGTGCTTAGATAAGTAACCAAATCTCTATTGTCTTCAGTTCTTTCTTCACTTTTTGCAACAATGATTAAATTCAAAATAATAAAGGTGTAAAATAAAAGTAGTAGATTAAATGTAGATAAACTGCGGCCATTTAAACAGGGTATTCTGAAATGTAAAGTGGCTGACTGATGGAGAAGTGATGTAAAAGAAAATCTTCAAAACCACCCCAGATGTATATTTAGGTCTCTATCTAAGTATATGCACACCCAAAAGCAGTTGGAGGATCTGACCAAATAGAAACCGTGCCAAAAGCAACAACCAGTCATAACAATCGGCTGTCTACCATTCTGACTGCCAACATTTCAAACCAGCAATATTCTTTCTCTGCTCGACTAACAGCTACATTCTTTTTTTAAATATAAGGATGGAGAAGTATGGAATGTGGGGATGTACTGTCAAATTTTAATTAAAATAAGATTTATACATACATACACACACATTATATATATATATATTGTCTGAAGATCATGTTGGGTTACAACTAGGGCCATTCTTTCATAGGAATTAACATTGTCAAGTGTTTTTTGCTCTGTCTAGGTAATCTCAATGCTGAGCACCGAGTAGGTAGACGTTTTAGGTCTTTTTCTTTTGTTTTTATTGCTTTCCTGTTCGAGATTTTCTCTGGATTAAAGGTATTTAGGTCTTTTGGCAAGTTGTCCATTGGTTCCAACAACGGTTTTGGTTTTCTTTCGTAATAACAATACCATATATTATGAAAGCACTAATAATAAAAAAGAAAAGGCCAATACTCATTAACATCAACTATGACACAGCCACAATGTGTTGACCATGTTTGAAAAATAAAACATTCCTCTAAATCTAGATACATACATAAAAAAAATTCATAGATTCAGTTAAAAATAAAAATCATCTTTGATAATAGCTAAAAGAATAGTTGAAAGCGCTCGGATATACAGAACATTCAGACAATTTTTACACACTTTATGTCCAGAAAAGAAAAACCCATATATGAATACAAGAAAATTTAACGTATCGCAACATCTATCAGAGAGATGAAATTTAAATTTTTATTATTGCTTTATTCCAAAATTTTAATACATCAGCAGACAGATATTAATGTCAACAACTGAGAACAAATAGTTATTAATTAAAAAAAATTAGTAATTAATGTATAATATTATCCATAACTACATGTACAAGAATTTCGTTTTTGATAAGTTTTAAAAAATAATCATAAATACGTAAAATATGTGTATATTGTTGAAAATTCCTTTTTCCACAATATACCTACTTGTGCTGCTGTTATAATGATTATTACCTAAACAATAATAATAGTGAATAATTTTTTTTAAACATTAAAGTATATTTAATCGCATCTGCGTAATAGCTGTCACGATCTGTAAATAAAAAGTTTAAATCGCAGTACTTTGTCAGCTGTCTTTAATGAAACATGTATAAAAGAGGGATTGCTGCGCAAATACACAATTTTTATTAATTTGCAATAACCAAAACTAAGAACCTACCTCATATCCTTATTAGTAAGTTTTTAGAAACATCCAGATTATTTCTAAGGCAGCCATTATCAACCTGCCTTTTTAAATATTCTATGAGATTTTTCAATTTTACACAGTGAATTTTTTATAAAACTTTTTTCTTCTTTTAAATAAAACCCAGTTAAGAAATAGCTCATGAAACTGAACTAAAAAATAAAAATAAAAATAAAAGAAAACGCTCCCTTTCCCAGTCTTATTTCTAACGTATTTGTTTTCCATTTTAGTTACTTTTCAAACTATTTATCAAGAATATTTATGAGAAGTCATATTCAGCATCAACAAATATGGTATATAATTTATTTTGCATGCATTATTTTAATTAAATTATGAGAACACATAGTCTAAGACTAAACATTGCAAACAAAACAGGTGAACAAAGACATCTGGATTCATTAATTATTATATCTTTCTCTCACACACTGATGTGTATATGGTATAATGGACAGTGGCTTGGAATGAGAAATTGGAGAAACAAGTTCAAATTCCAATCTGGTTCATTACATTCACTCACGTGTAAAATACTCTTTCTTTTTTTTCTTTTTTTTTAAGCGTATCACCCCAAGCAAGGCTGGTGGCCACTATCACGCATGGGGTTACAGAAGGGTTGGAGGAAGAGCAGATAGGAGTGGTAAAGGAAGGGATGTGGAGAAAGAGAAGGACGGAGGGTCGATCAAGGCAGGGTGGTTACGGAAGATATAGAGCGAGAGCAGATAGGAATGAAAGATGAAAGGAAGTGGAGAAGGGAAGTGGATAGATCAAGGCAATTGGAGATGACGATTGACGCTACACTTAAACCGTTGAAGATTGTATTTGTCAGGGAAACAGTAATAGGGAAGGGAGTTCCATAGGCGAGATGTGCGAGACATGAAGCTATTGGAGTAAAAGAGATGTCTACATCTAACAGTTTCAACGGTGAAGGGGTTGGAACGAGATGCCAGCCTCGTAGGACGCTTAAATACACGAGGCTTAGGGACAAGCGAAAGCAACTCCTCTGAGCAATTACAGTGGAAGTACTTGTAGAAAAGGCAGAGCGATGCAACATCGCGTCTGTGAGAGCGCGACTGCAGACGAGATGACAGATCAGGGCCAATCACATTGCATATCCGTCTCTGGATCTTATCAAGAACCCTGAGGCAACACGCAGGGGCCCCAGACCATAAATGGCAGCAATACTCCATGCAAGGGCGAATGGTAGACTTATAGACTTGGAGGATCGATTCCGGGGAGAAGAATTTCCAGGCTCGGCACAGGGAACCAACTTTCCTTGCGGTGGCTGATGCAACTGACTCGATGTATTTGTTCCATCTCAGATCAGCGGACAGCGTGAGACCGAGCAGCCGCAGAGAGGAACTCTCGAGAAGTTGGTCCTCAGACATTCTGATGGGATGCAGGGATGGATCCTTGTGGTGGTTAATCGAGAGCAGTTTTGTTTTAGAGGCGTTAAAGTTGACCATCCATTTCTCTCCCCAGTCCACAACCGATTGGAGGTCCTTTTCAATTTGAGCTTCCAGGTTAATTTTGTCCGCCTCAGTAGATTTGTGCTTGAGGCAGGAGTAAATAGTAGTGTCATCAGCGTAGATACCGACTTGGGAGTCTATGGCGTCAGGAAGGTCGTTTATAAATATGAGGAACAGAGTAGGGCCAAGGATGGAGCCTTGAGGAACACCAGCGGTAGTGGGATAGGAGTTGGAGAACAACCTTCAAATCCCGGTTTGATAGGAACGATTGAATTAGGTCAAACAATCGACCTGTGATACCATAACCCCGGAGCTTGAGAAAGTTATGAATGAATTTAATTAGTTATGAGTTAAATAGTTGGACTTGTATCTGGAAAAATCCTTGTGATTCACAAAAAATTAATGCAATAGTTACTTGCAAAAAGAAAAATTATCCTTAAAATACAAAATATATTTCAGCTTTAAATAATTGGGTTTGATAGTTATTTTCAGTATTTACATTGTTCGGACTGTTGCCATATTCACGACATTTCAGCCATTGTAGGCTCCAGCCTTCTTTATTTTGTCCACCGGGATAGATTGTTCTATTTCCACATGCCATGCCTCTTCAAGTTGACTCAGTTAGCTCCCTTTAACTAAACTCGCCAAGATGATTTTGTTCACCACTGCAGTAACCAGATATTGAACTCACAGCTCCTTATGTCAAGTCATTGGATCCAACCAGCACTTTTATCCACATGTGTCCTTGGGGACATCAGTGTATGAATTTTGGGGACTTATAAACTTAATATCTCGGTAAATAAAATTTTTTTACCAGAGCTCATATTGCAATTTTTGTTGTTATTATTGCTTTTCTCTAGCACTTGATATTACTGCTTCCCATATTGTATTCATTTATATGCTTGGCCAGTTTAGATTTTTGTGGCCTAGCATATGTGCTTAAGTTTTCATATTTTTCTCTAGGACAATCTACCCCCATGGACAAAATAAAGGGTTCAATTCGCAATTCCAATCACCTGAATAAGGCTGGATGTCAATTTACTGATATGAGAAGGGGGGCTATGCCAGTGTGCTGGCGAAGGGGCGGGGGGCTATGCCAGTGTGCTGGCGATGGGGCGGGGGGCTATGCCAGTGTGCTGGCGATGCGGCGGGGGGCTATGCCAGTGTATTGGCGATGCGGCGGGGGCTATGCCAGTGTACTGGTGATGGGGCGGGGGCTATGCCAGTGCACTGGTGATGCGGCGGGGGCTATGCCAGTGTAATAGGCTGTGCCAAGGATAGTTTCACTCAACACTTCAAATTACTACAAAACCCAAATATTAACCTCAAAACACGAGTTATATTCTTATATATCATTATCAGATCAAGACTTTCATATGGATATTACACATGTCACCAAGCCCACTCACAAAATATCTAAACTGTCAACTATATACAATCGATTTTTCAGATCAATGATTAAAAATAGTTTTAATCGGATGATGACTGTAAGAAAGACAACACCTCTGCAAAACTTGTAGACTGACACTAATAAATCTACCAAATAACAGAAACATCACTTGAGAACCCCCATTAAGACTGGAAAGAGTGATAACAAGTGGAATTGAGAAAGCTATTTTTTCTGAAAAACTCTTTTGAAAGTTTTTATAAATTTCAACCAACAATAGCACTGGCTACTCAGTCAACAAATGCTGAATGTTTCCTTATAATGGAATGGCTAATATTACCATAACCATTAAAAATGAAGAGAACAGATACTACATTTTGATCCCAGCCTGATGGCCAGGGAGTAAAGAAAAGCCTATCTTGAGTCACACTGACTGCTCAGTCAATGAATGCTAAATGTTTCCTTATAAGGAAACAGCTAATATTACAATTAGCATAATGTATTAAAACCAGACTAGATCGACTTAACGTCTTTTGAAGATGCCTCAATGTTATATGAATACTTGGGTCCCCAAAAGGTAGAGAATTTTCTTCCAAGTATGTAGAATTAAAGTAACAAATTTAAGCAACTATTAAATTACATAAAAAATTAAACGAACATTCTCCAGCCATCACAGAAAATATACACAAGTCTAGATATCAATAACACAAAAAACATTTAGCAGTTTTCATGAGACCTAATCTAGAAATAACCAACACATTTATGGTTCTAATAGGTTTCTATGGTCAGTTAAATAAAATCGCCATGTTTTTCTGCTGAGAAGATTAAATATCTGGTGAGTAAAAAAAAAAACAAGTAAACTAGAAGATATTGATTGAAATATACAAAATCAAATCCTATATAAGCACATTATTTGAATATTACATTCTTTTTTTTTTTTTTAAATTATATTTATTAAAATAAGTAAATTTTGTAAGCTTATGTATGAAAGATTAAAACATTTTTAAGGTGATATGAATGGTCATCGATTAAAAGAAATTAAATTCATTTTTTTAGATATACAAACAGAACATAGGGCCATGATTTTTATGACTAAAGCAAATAGCAGGGGGGAGGGGGGTCTGTGGAGTTGGAGTCGGCAAGTCAGAAGCAATTAAGGGATCACTGGAGCCGGAATCAGTAAAACTATACAGACTCGAGTTGAATTTACACTTTGTTAAAAATTTACATTATAGAATTTTTACTTTTATTGTTATTTCTTCTACTATTTCCTTTAAAGAAATTCATTTCCACTTCTTTTTTAAAGACATTTTATTTTTTTGTAGTTGTATATTTGCAAAACTATATATTTTAAAAAAATCTTTCATTATAGCGTTTTTATTTTTACTTCTACATCCTTTCAAAGATTGTCCCGAATTCTGTTGGAAAATATTGAAGAATGAATAGGTATGATATAAAAGTCACAATATCTTTATTCTTTGATATAAACCAGTTATAATGATATAAGCCTACTCAAGTTATGAGCGTATGCATGGGCCTTATGAGATTTATAGACCATAATTATGTAAAGTGGAGTCAGAGGTGCCAAAAATAGAGGAGTTGGAGTCAAAGGTTTTGTATTCAAACTCCACAGCCCTGGCAAATAGTGTTTCAAGCTGATAAATTGGTTACCGTATCTGACGGCATATGAGGTACACTTTCTTTTTACTAAAAATATCTTTTAAAATTCCCCTATGTCTTATATGCCATATGTAGGTTTACTAATTTTATTAATTGCTAATTTTTTCTTGATTTGCCCTGCTGAAATTGGGGTGTATCTTATATGCCATCAAATACACTAATTAAAACTTTAAAGGATTCTTTATATTACCCGAGGTTTTTGTGATTCAAATCTTGCTTAAATTTAATATTTTTAAAACTTTACTATTTGTCAATATGTAAGACTATCTGAATTTCATCGACATCAGAAATGCTATAAATTTACTGTGCTAAAACTTATATTCCTGAAAATAAGGAATGTTTCACATGGCCAATTATGTAATGAAAACCTTAAGTAATGTAATCTTGCTGTGCTTAGTCTATAAAATCAAATTTCAGGATTTCAGCAAGTGGGCCAATAAGTCCAAATGAAGAATAAACAGTAGCAAGATTTTCCGTTACTGCACATCAATTTGTAAACATTTGTATTGAATTTAAAAGAATATATTTTTTTACTGTAGTAAATACAAAGTAACATTTTGTCTCAAATTATATTATGGCTTAAAAAAAAAAAAAAAAAAAAAAAAAAAAAAAAGACATTTTAAAAAAAAATATATATATATATATATATATATATATATATATATATATATATATATATATATATAATTCATGTGCATGTGTAGTAAAGGATGAAACACATGAAAACATTTTTCCACTTTGTCATCGATTTTCCTAATATTGATATATACAAAAATATTAAAAGTATATATTAAAAATTACTGTTCTTCCTCCACCACATTTTAATATATTTGTATGTTAATATATACTTTTTAAAATGTCTGTTTTTAAAGCCATACTGATGAGTCCCATATTTGTGACATTTTCTAAATACATACATTATATGTATATCAACCTTCAAAACCATCATGAAACACGCTATTTTCTACCTCTATCTTTTATAGATTATGCAAAAGTGTTTGATTAAAGTATGTCACAAAGAACTGCTAGACAACCTTGATATATTTGGGAAGGATATTAGAATAATCCAGAATACAGGCAGCAACCTACCTTCATACAGATAGAAAATGAATTCAGTAAATATACAAAAACAGAAATGGGTGTAATGCAAGGAGGAGTCTTCTCACTGGACTTATTCAACTTATACAGTGAGGCGATATAGCAAAAATTAAAAGTCCTACCAGGATTCATTAGTGGTAGTCACAATCTTAACATAAGACATGCAGACACAGAAAGGAAACTACACAAACTCCTATAGAAAGTAGTGAAAGAAAGCAAGAAGAAAAGACTAAACATCAATTGCAAAAAAGAAATGCCTAACATGCAAATTACAAATCAGAGATACCAAAAGCCAGTACAAAAATTTAGATATCTGGGAAGTATTTCAACTGAGGACAGGAAGTACAACATCAAAATGCAAACATGCATCGGAAAAGCTATGCAAAATTTGAAGAAATGAGAAAATTCTGTTAGAAACAAAGAAAGGAATACTGAACTGTTATGTAATAGCAGTCTTCCTATATGGCAGTGAATGCTGAACAATCACCTCACAGATAAAGAAGAGACTTGAAACAGAAATATAGTTCTACAGAAGGATGCTGAGAATACCATGGACTGAACAACGTGAACATTTTTAGAGAACACTGAAATGAAAAGGACTACTTATACTTAACACCAGAAAGAGATAGTTGAAATTTCTAGTGCACATAATGAGAAAAGAGGGTTTGGAGAATTTGACACTCACAGGCAAGATAGATTGTTTTTGGTTGTTTTTTATTTAATGCCATATCAACTTCTAGGGGTTTAGTGCCGAAAAATAAATATTTGACACACAATTTTTATATTTTGGTGATAATGGTTTAGTGATACAAGTCTTACTAATTAACCCATAGCTGGGAGGAGAAGAGGTGGATTCATACCTTTCCCATGAGTATTTGCACATACGTGAATATAACAAACCCAACTGAAATTGGAACTCAGCTCTCTGTTTAACAGTTCCAAGCCATTATCTTTTACACCATTCAAGCTTACAGCACCTGGTATTCCCAAGTAGTCATCCATCTAGGTAATGACTAGGCTAGATGTTGCTTAACTTCAATGATTGCTTCAAAGTGATGTGGCTGTAAGCCAAGAGAGATAGAGGAAAATAATGTACCAAGCTTGTGTAAATGAATGACAAAATAGGGTTAGGCAGGGTTAGGGGACTGTTAACAAAAAGATGAAATTTACTAAGTGCTACAAATCACAGGAAATTGTGGAGATGTGATCACCAACATGCCTGAAAGGACATGGCACATAGAAGAAGTCAAAGTTAAATGAATAGTAACCAATTTCCTTTTTTTTTTAAATAAAATAAAACACTTTCACATTTGAATTTAAAACATCACAAAGTACTGGTCATGCTTATGCCTTCTTTAACAACAAAGAAATTTATTTTCTCAAGTTATAGCCTGTAATGATAAGTCTATACACAAAGCAGTTAAGTATTTACACTTTAGCAGTTTGTAAAATGGAAAACTGATACTGAATTGCCGCACCCAGCTTGAGTTGCTCTCAGTGACTTAGCTAGAAATATGCAAGATGAACACTATATATACTGTTATGCTACAAGCTGAATTTCACACAACAGAATGAGGCCCTCGAATTATGTAACTGATAACATTCTGACTTCAAAGACAAACTCAAGTTAAAAGCCAATGGATGTTGAAGAAATGTGTTTAATTAAACAAAAAAAAAATTGACTTTAAAAAATGTCTACAAGAGTGGATTTCTACAATTCCTGGTAGTTGATGTCAGATTTTATTACGCAAGTCACTCTTTTTACAATAAAATTGGTATTAGCTGATATTGGTAAAAGTTTCAGGATATATTTACATGATAAATATGTCATGAGAATTTTAGCTTATATAATGCTTGTTTTTATGAGATTTTTACAGTAGCTTATATAGTCATGTGAAATTTTATTATTGTAAAGGTTAATATTGTAAATAAATGATGATGATGATGATGATGATATAGCCTTATATGTTTTCAATTTCAGATATATAAAGATTGCAAAAGGTCAGGAGATAACCTCAAAAGAGGAATAAGATATTGTGAATTTATTGACTGAAGAGAACACAAATTTTGAAAAAGAACAGATTACAAAACAATGGCAAAATAACAAAACAAAGAAAAAACTAGCCATAAGAATGGCAAAGACAGATTTGAGAAAAATGAAAATGTTAATAAGTAGGGAGGGGGGGGCTGACCTCCACAACAAGAAAGAAAGAATGTCTATAATCTTTTGTTCTCTCTTCTTTTACATGGAGAAACAAAATATACTATTAATTAGTTAACAAGTTCACTTTTCCACCCCACCCCCCAACTTTTTCTCCTTAATTATTATTGTCTGCATTTCAAGGAGCTTTTACTTATAACTTCCATTTCATAATGAATGCTTCACTAATTTTTGTAATTATACTATCATTATAGACACCAAAACATCTATTCTCTGTCCATTTTTACAGGCTAATTAATTATCCTGGAACCATTACTTTTCAGTATAATTGGAGAGAAGTTTCACAAGTATACAGTTACTTTTCTTTTCATGTCCAAATGGTTCTACTTCTACTACAGAAATTCACATTTCTTGATCATTTCAATAAAAAAAATGCAATTAAAAAATCCAATGCAGTAGAAAACTTAACATTTTCAGAAAAAAATGCCAAACAGATTAAATACTGGACACATTTAAATTAACTGGAAATAAAAAATTATGAGGAATCTACTATATTCCAATATTAAACTAAATCAGCGCTTTATCCAATCAATTTTTATGGTTAAATATCTAACAAAAGAGAGAAACAAAATTTGACTAAGATTTTTAGTACAATGGTTTATGTTATAAAGAAAACCAGTTATCAATCCAGATAATACTAGTTGCAAAACTAGCTCTCCATTCCATTGATCTCCAAGCTGGATAAAACTGAGAATAATAAAACCAACACCATCATCTCCAGGTAATGAAATAGGTCTGTATCCCAGAATAATAATCAATCTTCTTACAGATTCAACATTTTCTAAAAAATGTTCAGACAAATTTCAAATAAACTACTAATAATGAAAGATAGTCAAAGAATTTGTTTTCTTTGACTGTTAACCAAGCAAATAGGAACAGCTTCTTCATAAAAATAAAGACAAAAGGCTAAGATTATCCTAAAGTCACTGTTTTTAAATTTCCAAGAAAAGTTACAGCTGGACCTCATTATTTGGTAGATAGATTTCAAGACACATACCTTGCAGATGGTGAAGTCTGTGGATTATAGTGAACATTACACACAAGGTGGGGGGGTAAAAGTTTTCAGCCTAACCAAGAAAGATTTCAAAAAAATATTCTGATGTTTTGTCAGTTGGTCAGATTTTGGAAAGTGGGTTAGGCCCAATAACTTTTCAGCACCTCAAATTAGGTATCTTCAAAAATTCACACTATTTAAAAAAATTAATTTAAAATTTTAAAACTAAGTTTTGCTTAAGAAGGAAAAAAATAAAGACCTAAAAGTTTTTGTTAAAAAAGGGAAAAAAAATTTCATTATAGCCCAGTAAGGGACAATTTTAAAATCAATGTATACTTTTAAACAAAACTATTTTATTCTATACTTTAAGCCTGATCATAGACAGAGGGGATACAATTTCCTCGGTTAAGAAATTGATAAACCAAATGTAAAAGTGAAATTAGACAAAAACATTTCAGAAATCAATGAACTTTTTTTTTCTTATCTTTATTAATTTGAGCTTCTCCACTCAAGATTTGATGATAAGAAGTTTGATGCTTTGACAATGTTTAAATTGATTTTTGTTTTTTATATTTGCACAATATTCTTTTTTTTTTTTTTTTTTTAAGCGTATCACCCCAAGCAAGGCTGGAGGCCACTATCACGCATGGGGTTATAGAAGGGTTGGAGGAAGAGCAGATAGGAGTGGTAAAGGAGAGGATGTGGAGAAAGAGAAAGACAGTGGGTCGATCAAGGCAAGGGGGTTACAGAAGATTTGGAGCAAGAGCAGATAGGAATGAAAGATGAAAGGATGTGGAGAAGGGAAGTGGATAGATCAAGGCAACTGGAGATGTCGATTGACGCTACACTTAAACCATTGGAGATTGTATTTGTCAGGGAAACAGTAATAGGGAAGGGAGTTCCATAGGCGAGATGTGTGAGACATGAAGCTATTGGAGTAAAAGAGATGTCTACATCTAACAGTTTCAACGGTGAAGGGGTTGGAACGGGATGCCAGCCTCGTAGGACGTTTAAATTCACGAGGCCTAGGGACAAGTGAAAGCAGCTCCTCGGAGCAATTACCATGAAAGTACTTGTAAAAAAGGCAGATCGAGGCAACATCGCGTCTGTGAGAGAGCGACTGCAGACGAGATGACAGATCAGGGCCAATCACATTGCATATCCGTCTCTGGATCTTATCAAGAACCCTGAGGCAAACAGCAGGGGCCTCAGACCACATATGGCAGCAATACTCCATGCAAGGGCAAATGGTCGATTTATAGACTTGGAGGATTGATTCCGGGGAGAAAAATATTATCATTTCCTTTGATTTCTGTTTTATACTCATTTCCTTCTGGGTCCCAACCAGAGACCTATGGTAAAAAAATGGCATCGTGACATTTTTCACAGAAGATTTTCATAGAAAAATAAAAAACAACATAAGAGAACAGGAATTTAACATAGATAAATCCCTTTGTAAGGCATGAGCTGTGTATGTGTGAAGACACATTTTGTCAAACTTTGAAATATATAATCCACAAAAAAAAATGACATGCAAAAGGATGTTTTTTTTTTTTCATTGACACTGCTATTATTTTATCTTCACTTCTCAGCAATGTTTGGGATTTATTTATAAGCAGTGATTAGAATTAATAAAGCCTAAACATATGAAAGTGAATTTATACGTTTTCTTTGTTCTCGAGACAACAAAAATAATAAACACTATTAGATTGTTTATTGGAATGGTTGGAAAAACATTGGTTAATTGCCAATTGTTTTGAACTTTATAAAATGGTAAATAATAAAGATTTCCCTATAGTTGTTCACATATTTTAATAACTTAGTAAATGTTTATAAATTTATGAATAAATTGTTTTAATATTTATTTCTTTATAAATTGGCAAATGATAAATATTGCATTGCATTAGTTTTTAAAATGTTGTAAATATAAAATTATTCTTGTAAATAAACAATCTAATAAATAATAGTGTTTAATATTTTTGTTGTAAATTCTCAAGAACAAAGAAAATGTATAAATTCACTTCCATATGTTTGGGTTTTATTAAAATTCTAATCATGACTTTTTAAAACAAACATTGCCGAGGAGTTGAGGTAGTTAAAATAATAATGGTGTCAATGGGAAAACTGTTCTCTTGACACTCCATTTTTTGGGGGTTTGTTTTGCAGACATGAAGGTCCAAGTTTGCCTCAGTTTTTTTTTTTTTTTATTATCATTTCTTTAAGACATGGGCTACCTTCAATGCATCTATCAGAACTGTTTCCAATCAAATCCAGGGTCCCCTACTATAACTGGAATTAGTGACAGCTTCATGTGCAATATTTGAGATTTCTTCTTCAAGATCCTTATATTTTCATAATCTTTTGTAAATCTTTGAAGATCCTTATTATTACTATTATTATTGAAAACTTATACCTATGTTTTTTTTGTTGTTGATTATTTTTTATTCCTTTGAAATCCATTTTGTGAAGTAGTTTTAGTTTATGAAATGCTTTAACATAATTTTTACTGATCAGCTTAACTGTAGATAACAGAAACTAAATGGTTGGCAATTTTGTAAACTACAAGATAACACTGTAATTTAAAATCAAACTTTCTCTAATGAACAATTTCCACTACAGTAACACACATTATTAACAAATAAACTAATGAATAAAGATGAAAGGAAAACTTATCTGAGCCAATACGTTTCATCCTCTGAGGGATTTTATCAAGGCAAATGCAAGGATTTTATTTTGTGACAAGTATTTATATACAAGAACAAAAATGTTACTGGCTTTTCAAAAAGTTTATTTAAAAAATAAAAAAACTCATATTCATCATGTTAGCTGAAAAGTCAGGCAAGCTATGGAGGACACCAAGTGAAACAATTCAATGTTTAATAAACAACAGGGAGTAAATAATGGTCTTGAAAAAAAAAATTTATTTTATTTTTTAATGCAAATTAGTATTTAAATTATCTTAGTTTGGGATTAATTTATATATTATATATTTTAAATAACATGAGGTTATGAATTTAATAGTTTTTCAATTTTTTTTTTTTTTTTTTTTTAACATTTTCATGTATGATGACTTGGGAAAGTAGTAATTCTATTTACAGATTTTTCAACAAAAAGGATTAAGACTCTCCATTATTTAAAGAATTATATAAAATGCTTCAATAAAAAGATAAGAATTAATGAATTGAGTCAACCAGTGATTGATTTTCTTACTTCCAAGCCTCCAGAAACTACAATTGCTCAGAGACAAGCAAATTTCATTCTATGAAATCTCCAGTATAGCAGTGAATACTTGCCAATATTTCCATAGAGAAAGAAAATCTTCTGTCTGAATTTATGGGATGAATAGTTATTTTCATTATTTACATGCAGATTATTGGTGGGTTAAAGAGTTGGTCTATGAATTTGATGACATAGTAATGGCAAAAGTTAGTCAGTGTGTACTTGTACTTAACTGAGTAATACTAAATCAGAACTAGATGAGACAGACCTAAACCTGGGTAGCAAAACGAGAACAATCAAACTCCATAGATTAAATAAGAGGTTCAGTTTGAAAATTCCCTGAAGGTTACCTAGATTGACAGACACCTGAATAAGGCCAGGGAGAACAATGGCTAAATTGTGATAACAACAAAGATAGGGACAGGAGCCCATGTGTAAATGAAGAAAAGAGTTCAAATGACAGATATGGTTCTCCCAATGAATGCTGACAAAATATCATGCACCAAGTATGTGAGCAATGAAGAAGTTTTAAAGGAAAACAAGAAAACTTATCTGAAAGGAAAGTTCTAGCAGATTCTAAATAAATCAAATTTATTCAGAAACTGCAAGAACTTTCATTTCAACCAGACACTTATATCCAGAAAGAGAGTTGAAATTTCTGGGATACATAATGAGGACAGGGGGCCTGAAGAACTTAACACACTCATGACATATTGAAAACAAAAGAAGCAGAGTGGGGAAAACATCAAATAATCTGCTTAAAAAGTTTGGCAGAATAAGGAGAATGAAATATGGTAAAGATTCAAAAGCTACTTATAGCAACAAGAGATGAAGCTGTAGAGAGTCACAATCACCCAAGTCAGCACATAAAATAATATTTTGTAATACTTAGAACAACTGCAAATCTATATGTATTCCTCTTCTCGTCATTTTGTAAATGAAGATATTTTATAGTGAAAGCTGCTAAAAACATTTTTTAGGCAGATAGTTTTTCAAATATAAATCTTAAAATGACATTAGCTTTAAAATACTTCAGCCAACTGCCTGAACAGTGTAATACATACTACCCCTCATAATTATTGCTGCATATGTACATTTGTTTGCAATGACGTACACATTCTATGCTCACTGAGAGGGAAAATAGAAAAAAAAACTCATATCACATATACGCATAGATTTATTTATACCTATATAAAAAGGCACAAATTACTTGGAATAAAGTCATGTATATGCCCAGCTCTGCATCTGTCCATTAGCATGTAAGAATTGATATATATTTGCTAAAATGAGACTTGAACACCACTCCTGATTGGGTAAGAATTTGCCATTCCTCTTGCAAATCTGATCTTCATATTTGAGCAATGTCTAAACACTGACACCAGCAAAACTTGCCCACTAGCAATCTAAATAGTTGTACTGAAATTAATTAGAGCACATAACTATCAAACATTACTTGGCAAATCTATTTGGCACATGGTCTTGTTTCTCTACCATTTCTTCTACAACCAATTCCAATAACTCCCAGAGGAACTGAAAAAACTTTGATAGTTTTATAAAAAGGATGAACATTTTTTAGTGCATCATATTAAAAGTTGCTTTCTTATTTTAATTAAAACCAAAGGAAAAGGAAATTTCTCTATTTACTGTTTGTTTTTGTTTAAGATGAAATTTAAATTATATAACATAAAAAAATACAAAAGGAAATTAATTTTTCTTTTTTTATTATTCTAGAATAATTATCTTTGAAGAAAACAAATTTAGTTTTAAAAAAAAGTCATATATAATTATAATCCCTTCTATAACAGATTACATAATACTAAGTGTTGGGAAGTAGCAGGTAGGCTGTGAAATCACATCAAAATTTGGTGAATCAAACTGCCAACAAATTGCAGCTAAAAGTCAGTTTAGATTAAAACCAACAGCAACTTCTATAAAACAAAATGTCAAGCTTTAAATATTCTCCATTGACAAATTTTCAATATTTCTTTATCCAAGTGTCATGAGATTTTAGCATGATATCTTTAATGCCCTTCCAAATAAAAAGGTCACAATTCAGATGCTCAAGATCAAACAGTCTAAAGAAACATGAAATTTAAAACGATTTTTTGTTAACGAAGCAAATACAACACACACTCAATTTTGTTAACCTTTCAATGAAATAAAACCAAAATTTACTCCTTAAGTCTGTTTCTCTGAAGTTCTCCAACAAAGGAACAAGTCTTTGATAAGTTTTTATATCTTTAACTACAATACTTTGACACAATAACACTGCAGTCTTGATGTCTGAATTATCTCTTGACTGGATATCTTACAGGTTTTCAAGGATTTGTTAAATATAATAAAATTATTTCATTCACATAACTTTAACATGATTAACTTTTCAGAAAGGCGTTGTTCATTTTAATGCCTCCAAAACGAAACTGCTCTCTATTAATAACCTGAAAGACTCTTTTCTGCCTTCCATCAGCATGGCTGATGCTAATCTCCAGGAGAGTGACTCATTGCACCTTCTCAAGCTAATATTCTCTCGGCCGATGTGGAAATACCATAATGAATAATTACTAGGTCTGCTGCTAGAAAAGTTGGTTCACTGTATTGTGCTAGATAATTTTTCTTGCTAGAATCTCTTATATATTTATAAGTCATAAGTATATATTCATCCATGCTTTTATTGTTGCTGCCGCATATGATCCTGCTATATATTTAGAGATTCTTGATAAAATCCAAAGAAAGTATTTGCAATGTTATTGGTCCTGACCTGGTATCTTGGCTTCAGTCACTTTCTCACCACTGTAATGTAGCTTCCCTGTGTTTTTTCTATAAATATTTTCATAGTAATTGTTCTGATGTCCCCTTATTTGGTACATAGAATTTATGAATTTAAGCACAGTACTAGATTAGCGGCAAGGTCTCATCAATTTACAGTTGACTTGGCTAGATGTAACCATAAGTTCTAGGCTAACAATTTATCCACTTGCACTTATCATTCATGGAACAGTAAAAAGCACTGTATCCAAATTCGGGCAGTAACCTATCAAAAATATTCTAACAGAAAAATAAAATCTAACATTAATGCAACAATAAAGTACAGATCAAGATCTTACTGATCACAAATCCAAACTCTCTGTATTCTCTGTATAAATCTATAGCTATGTGCAGCAAATTGAAGAATTTATAGGCACATCAAGATTAACTTTAGAAAAGAGGTTTTGTTTTGTTAATTTCCAGCTGTTTTCTTCCTCTTCCAAAATTCTTTTAGAAAGGTAAAGTCCAACTAAAACATGTCACTTGATAAGATAGGCTACATCTTTGATAAGAACAAGTAATACAAGACAAACGTGAAGAGTTTGATGCATAAAGATGGGTGTGTCTTATCTGATAATTGTTACACAGGCTGCAAACACTTGAATCTTAATGTACATGAAGCTTTGCACATGTAATACAAGTAATAACACAGGTTTCGTGAATAAACTGGACAGATTTCTGAAATGATTAAATAGTTGATTGGCTTATATTAAAGCATTCCCAAAAGGGAACAATTAAAAATAAAACACTGATTTTAAAGTCACCCATTTTATAATTCAGCCAACAACATCCAATCAATGACTGGTTGTGGTCAGCTCTCTCCATATGTGTCAGTTGCATGGCAATGTGAGTGTGTAAAGGATTTTCCAGTGATGTTGACAGGCGATTTTTTCCAGTCTGCCTCTTTTGCCTTAGGTGATACCTTGTAAGATAGTCGTGAAATATTGTTGGTTCGTATGACATATCCATACCATTTTAACTTTCTCTTCTTGACATAAATTAATAAGCCTTCCAATGGGCCTGTTTGTTTGATGTTATACAAACAACTAAACCACTGACAATAGCTGTTTACATATGTTACAGATGATATTATTATTATTATTATTATAGAAAAAAACATTTTTCTTTTTTATTATTATTGCTAAAAATTTATAAGATAGAAATTATAGCTTTTTTGTGCACATGTTTAGTAGAAACAAAAACCTTTGGCAAAATACTTATGAGCAAATACAAATTAAGGAAAGAAAAATTACCCTTAGTGAAATCTTTCACATATCATTTTGAGAAAGTGGATAACAATATTAACAAGCATCTAAAAAAAATAAAACACTTGCACACAGACCCTCTTCTGGTAGCCATGACACATGAAATTCAGGATTTCAACAACATACATCCTATCTCCAATATTCAATTACTACACCCACCAACTCTGTTATTATATAGAATCTTATCAAAAATTACATTTTTAGCCCAGAACATATTTTGATAAGATAATGTTTACACGTTTTTATAACAACTTCTGAACAAACATGTCTATAAAGGTAAAGATACAATTAATAATTTATGCTTTAATTTTATTACTATGTTTTTTTTGTTTTCATATCTGGATAATCACTGGGTTCACAGTATTTATGGCCTTGTGCCAAAACAAAGTTTCTTTAGTAAATAAATGTTGAGTCAGTCATAGAAACTCTTTGAAAGACAAATTGAAATGTAAGAAATGATTTTACATTACAAAACAAAATTAAATACCTTATTCCTGACAAAGGATATTAAAAAATGAGAACAATTGTTGATTGAATTTCTACAGCTTATCAATACTTTGCAGGTTATTTAAAGCCAGAAAATAGATTTTTTTAGATTGTAAGATTTTATTTTTTTTTTTAGATAATGATTTAGTAATAAAAGTCCTACTAATTAACTTATAGCTGGGGGAGAAGAGGTGGATTCATACCTTTCTCAAGGGTACCTACGCGTAAGTGTACATAATGAACACATCTGGAATTGGAAATCGGCTCTCCAATTAACAATTCCAAGCTATTATCCACTACACCACCTGTACATCCAAGCTTAAAGCACCTGATATTCCCAAGCGATTACCCATCTAGGTACAGACAAGGCTCAACATTGCTTTACTTCAGTGAACCGACATTTCAACGTGATGTGGCCATAAGCCCAAGAACCATCGTCCATTTCATATACAATAAAGCTCAAATCCAAATAATGTTTATGAGATGTTACAAAATAGAACATGAAAGCATAAAAATAGCAACAAATCAGAGCCCATTTTCCATCAGATTTACTATAAACAAGAAAAGTGAATATCCGTGTGAACAAAAATAAAATGTTCTTGATGCATCCAATGAGTACCGAGTATGACACAAAGACTGAATTTAGCCTATTGCTTAAAAAGAAAAACAGGAAATATACGAGATAATCTTAGTGAAAACCTTCTGGTCCAATTAGTGATAATTATTTTTAGTAAATAATTCACGATTCAATAAACTAGCCATAGGCAAGACCAGATGGAGCAAGATACTTTAATCAAACAGCTGATCTGGTTATTGTATACTTGTTCCAAACTGATTGCATCAAATTAAGCTTCCTATCACAAAGGAAAAAAATGAGAACAACTGGAGCAGATAATTAAGATTAAATTACAAAGTTGGAGATGATGATAAAGTATTAGCTTGAAACTTTACAGTAAAAATAAATTTGTGTATTCTAAAATAAAAAAAAAATTATAAAAATTGGCTTTATTCAAAAAATCAGCAATCAAAAGCTATGTTTCCTTTCACTTTTCTAGGTAACAATTAACATTTTGTGAGAGTTCAAATTTGTAAGTAACCAAGCAAACAGACAAGAAATTATATATACAACATTTTCTTTCTTCATTTAGAGTTTTTGAATGCACAGGTCAATAAATATAATACACACAGTTTAATAAAAACAGAAAAGAAGTGGGGTGTCTATTTCAAATAAGAAGTGTCCACTATAATAATGTTTAAAGTATTAACAATGTTAGAATAAAAATAAATCCATTCACTCTTTTTATTTTTATATATATATATATATATATATATATATATATATATATATATATAATACAAATAAAAAATTTGTCAGTTTGATGACTGATGCTACACTTCAGCAGCCCGCTCATCAGGAATTTTCAGTAATTGACTGGTAATTTTCTCATTTTCATTATTTTTTATGCTAAGTTAAAAATTAATTTATTAATCTTTCTAATATATATATATATATATATATATATTTCAGATAGAGTATATCTGTAAAAGTACAATATGAATAAAGACAAAAAGGAAACTTATCTTAGGCAAAGCAATTTGTCCTCTGATAAAGTCCCTCAGATGACAAAACATGTCTTCTAAGATAAGTTTTCCTATATATATATATATATATATATGGTTTGTGTATATCTATCAGGAGATTTACCAATGTAAATTTAATATTCATATTCTAATTCATACAGAAACTAAATAAATTGAACAGTTTAGCTTCAGTTTCAAATAGTAGTTCAAATAAAAGGGTGGCTGGAATTTTTTTTTTTTTTTAATGTCTTTATAATTTTCAGTAATGAAACTTTGTCAAAGAATGCTCACAGACAAAATTAATGGAAGATTGATTCATTTTCTACAGTTTATCAAGTTTTGGCAGATTATTTAAAGCCAGAAAATATTTTTTAGATTATAATGATTTAGTGATACAAGTCTTACTAATTAACCCATAGCTGGAGGAAGAAGAAGTGGATTCATACCTTCCTATAGGGTATGTGTGCATAAGTGAAAAGAAGGAAATGAACGGGGAATTGGAAGTGGACTCTCAGATTAACAATTCCAAACCATTATCCATTACACCACTTGCACATCCACGCTTATAGCACCTGGTATTCTGAAGTAGTCACCCATCTAGGTACTGACCAGGTTCAATACTGCTTAACTTTGATTATCGTACAGGAAACTGGTGTTTCAACATGATATGGCTGTAAGCCTTAAAATTAAAAGGAGAGAGGAAGGCAACTGAATTTTTAATAAAAGGAATGGTTAGAATAAATATGCCCACAGATAGATTTCTCTCCAAGAAAGAATTGTCCCTGCCTACCTCTTTGAAACACAAAAAGTAAATATATATGTTTACACTAAAAACAATCCTGAGATTGGAAGTTATTTTTTAACAGTTAATTTTGTGAAAATCATGGCCTTTGTAAAGTGTACAGATTAAAATAAATATCCTAATCAAAAAAAAAAGAAAAAAAAAAAGAAACCATGATAAACAAGACATGAAGTTTTACTGTCTTTAAAAGTAGACATATGCCCTTTGCAAGGTAGTTACCAAAGATGACAATGGTAGTAGCTGCTATAAAGATTAACAAAATTTCAAATGAAAAACAAAAAATAAATGTCAATATGGCTCTCTAACCAACAATTGACACACTATTGTACAATTATCATCTTTTAATACTAGTATAAAAGAAGGGTTTTTTTTTAACGTACATTTATGTCAACTCTTGTTTACATTATCCTTAACCTTCTATCACCAATACAAAATAAACACCTTCTTTAAAGCATATAAGAGGCTTGCTCCAAAAGTCATGCCAACTATTCTATTATGTTGGCCTATGACGTCAAAGGCAGATGGGGGTTGCATAACAGTAGAGGGTGAAACTTTCCACCACCAATTATATATATATATATATAAAAATGTAACAGAGAGTTTGAGAACCACACACATACACACACATATATATATATATATATATATATATATATATATATATATATATATATATATATATATTTTATTGAAATTGGAGTAAATTTGAACAGCAAAATTAGATCAGAACAATTTTGCTTACTGATAGGAATCTGATCTAGCTCATTTGGAATTGGGTCATTAGGAAGACAATGGAAGATGATCGAGATAATTTTTATCGGTTAAAATTTGAAATAGAGCTTACTAAGGCTATGAGGAACTTTGAAATTCACATGATTTTGGGTTGAAGGCAGCACTCGTGATAATCACGTGCGAGCCAAGGGTCGATTTATGATCAGCCAAGTTTATCTATATAAACGCGCACAGAAATCTGTTGACAGAGTGGTTGGCTCGTCTGCCGTCTAGTGCAGTCGAGCTGGGTAGAGACAGGTCGGAGACTGGAAGTGATGTCAGAGATTGGAACCAAACATCCACTGTATCTTTGACGATGTCAAGTCACTATTTGCTGCTCGGATGAAGGAACGTATTGCATCCCGCAAATTTGGCTCCAAAGATTATTGGCGCCTCTGCAAGAGCGTTCTGAACAATAAAAAACCCTCCATTCCTCCCCTGTTCAATCAGTTTGAGGTCCTGACCACCTCTGCCGACAAGGCCGAATGCTTCGCTCGGAAGTTTTCTTCCAATTCTACGCTAGATTCTTCTGGGGTACCCTTGCCCGATTTCCCTCCCAGAACTGAGGCCCTCTTGGACGGATTGCACATAACCCCGTCGTCGGTATTGGGCATTATTTCTAACTTAGATCACCACAAGGCTACTGGTGGTGACGGAATACCAGCCATTGTCCTGAAGAAATGCGCACCTGAACTGGCGCCTGCCCTCTCTAAATTGTACAACCGCTGCCTCAAGGAGTCCTGTTTTCCTGACTGCTGGAAGTCCTCAACCATTGTTCCTGTCTTTAAGAACTCTGGTGACCCCACCGACCCTTCCAATTACTGTCCTATCAGTCTCCTACCCCTCTTCAGCAAAGTCTTCGAGGCCACTATCAACGCCAAATTGATTAATCACCTGATATCCCACAATCTGCTCTCAGACAAGCAGTATGGTTTCCGCTTTGCCCAATCTACTGCCGATGTGCTTACGGCCATCACTGAATTTGTCTACCAAGCTATCCATAATAATGGTGAAGCTCGTGCCATGGCTCTTGACATCTCCAAAGCATTCGATAGAGTTTGGCATGCCAGCCTTCTTCGCAAGCTCCAGGGTTATGGTATCACAGGTCGATTGTTTGACCTAATACAATCATTCCTGTCAAATCGGGATTTGAAGGTTGTTCTCAGTGGATTCATCTCCAGCTCCTATCCCACTAACGCAGGTGTTCCTCAAGGCTCCATCCTAGGCCCTACTCTGTTCCTCATATTTATAAACGACCTTCCTGACGCCATAGACTCCCAAGTCAGCATCTACGCTGACGACACCACTATTTACTCCTGCCTCAAACACAAATCTAGTGAGGCGGACAAAGTTAACCTGGCAGCTCAAATTGAAAAGGACCTCCAATCGGTTGTGAACTGGGGTGAGAAATGGATGGTTAACTTTAACGCCTCTAAAACAAAACTGCTCTCGATTAACCACCACAAGGATCCATCCCTGCATCCCATTAGAATGTCTGAAGACCAACTTCTCGAGAGCTCCTCTCTGCGGCTGCTCGGTCTCACGCTGTCTGCTGATATGAGATGGAACAAATACATCGAGTCAGTTGCATCAGCCACCGCAAGGAAAGTTGGTTCTCTGTGCCGAGCCAGGAAATTTTTCTCCCCGGAATCGATCCTCCAAGTCTATAAATCGACCATTCGCCTTTGCATGGAGTATTGCTGCCATATATGGTCTGGGGCCCCTGCTGTTTGCCTCAGGGTTCTTGATAAGATCCAGAGACGGATAGGCAACATGATTGGCTCTGATCTGTCATCTCGTCTGCAGTCGCTCTCTCACAGACGCGATGTTGCCTCGCTCTGCCTTTTTTACAAGTACTTTCATGGTAATTGCTCCAAGGAGCTGCTTTCGCTTGTCCCCAGACCTTGTGAATTTAAACGCCGTACGAGGCTGGCATCCCGCTCCCACCCCTACACCGTGGAAACTGTTAGATGTAGACGTCTCTTCTACTCCAATAGCTTCATGTCTCGCGCATCTCGCCTATGGAACTCCCTTCCCTATTACTGTTTCCCTGACAAACACAATCTCCAATGGTTTAAGTGTAGCTTCAATTGACATCTCCAGTTGCCTTGATCTATCCACTTCCCTTCTCCACATCCTTTCATTTTTCATTCCTATCTGCTCTCGCTCCAAATCTTCTGTAACCCCCTTGCCTTGATCGACCCACTGTCTTTCTCTTTCGCCACATCCTCTCCTTTACCACTCCTATCTGCTCTTCCTCCAACCCTTCTTTAACCCCTTGCGTGATAGTGGCCTCCAGCCTTACTTATGGTGATACGCTTAAAAAAAAAAAAACAAAAAAAAAACATATTTTGTTGATATAAGTACGAAGAAGTGAATTACTCTTCCAATAATCTAAGACTGCTACTGCTACTATTATTACTACCACTGGAAACGGAAACATCGAACAAGCTACAATAATCAAAAGGTTGTTTTTGGGCTCCTCTGTCGTCAAGTGCAGTCGAGCTCGGTGGAGAGATATCAGAGACTGGAAATGACATCAGGGATTGGAACAAAAACCCTGCTAACATGTACTGTTAATATAAGTACTGATGCTTCTGCTACCACGAAGATTACTACTACTGTTACTACCGCCGAGGAGGACTGCAACTATAAACTTTAAGCCGCGCACAGAAATCTTTATCTCTCCATCACAAGAGTCGTATATCGTTCTGAGACGATTTCACAACAAGCCAATCACAACCCACTGTCTCTCTGTCTAGAATCCAGTGTATGAGTTTTTACGTCAATTATTTTCTTTTCTGTAGCCCGTTTCTTTTCTATACTATTCTTTTCTGCTATATAAAAGACATTAACAATTCAACCATTGAATAGTTGTTTGTCCAGCTTTCTGCAGATATATTTTTTTTGGTGCATTCTAAAATTCTTAGCACAGACTCTCCAGCTGTGTCTACATCTTCAGTCGACTGGGAATGGATAAATATCACTTCTGCTTTCTGGATCAAACCAAAACACAATGTGGGCAGGAAGCAGGATTAAACCAGTGGACTGGTCAAATGATCTACGGATGCACAGGGGACCTACGGTCACTCCCTTAAGTTCGGTTAAGACCGAGTAGACACCTCAACCCAGAGAGTAAGACGTTGGAGGTTGAGGGGCTGGGGAGAACGTGTTAGATATATATATATATATAAATTTCATTAATGATGAATGACAAAGTACTGCAATTAAATTTTTTACTCAATTTCTCTTCTGTTCGTACAAGTGTTTTCTTTTCTGGACATTTGTTTAAAAAGAGGTACTGCTGTCCAAATACACTATATATATATAAAATGTGGGAGAAATGATATACAAATTTTTATATATTAGAACAATGTTAGGAAAATTAATAACAAAAGTGATGAAAAAAGAAAAAGAAGCAAAATGGAATTGGCTATACCGTATACCCAAACACATATTTAAAAATAAAAAAAAGTGAATACAAGGTTAACGTGTATCATTCAGTTACTCTATGCAAAGAGGGAAAAAAAAAATTTATTCATTGACAATAATCAACATTTTCTGAACATTTACAGAGACCAAACAGTGAATGTGATCACAGTTAAGAAATGGCTAATAAGTTTTAGAAGTGTGTGTTCTTGCACAAGCTTTTGTTTATCAATGACAAAATAAATGGAAATAAAAAAAAAGAGGCATTACTTTCAGATCATCCCTCATAATTCTTCAGGTCTTATTATATAGACATTGTGAATCAATTTTAACCCTGCTTCTTCACCTATGATTAACCCTGAATTAAACAACAAATCCAACAAATTTTATTTCCCTTGTAAGAAAGACAATCTGAGTAATTTATTTTGTAAACTCAATAGAAAAACAAAAAATAATCCAGGTGATTTTTTTTGCAACAGCAGCTAAAGTAAATTATAACAACCTGATATTCATACTTCAAAACAGAATGTGAAAAGGAAAAGTATACAAATACACCAAAATACACATGATGAATAGAAAGAAGTGTTTAAGATATCAATATTTAGGCAATGCACTATTTGCTTTTATCAATATTAACTCAGATTATTTTCATAATCTATAGCTAAACTGAAAATAAAATAAAGCAATGTATACTTGTCCATTCAAACTAAATGGTAATAACATCTCATCTCCAACATCCTGACATTATCTATGATGACAAACTCGTTAAAATATTTTTATATGCAAGTATATGCAAGTTATATACAAGAACCCAACTTAATTGTTTTGATATTTTTTCAGTAGAATCAGTAAGATATGACTGCAATGGTAATATTAGCAGTTTCATTATAAGGAAACATCCAGTATTCATTGACCAAATGGCCAGTGCTAGTTTCAGTCGAAATTTATAAATCAAACAATTTTTCAGGAAAGTAGGTTTTTCAAGTTTTATGTTATCATTCTTCCATTACTGATGAGGGCTTCCTTCCTAACCATTTGCTTGAAGTCATGTGGAAAGTCAAACTTTTGATTATGTCATTACATTTGCATCATTGCTGCTGTTGAAAGTCCACAAGTGAGGTAATTTGTTATTTGGTAAATTTCTTTTTGATTCTGTTGTGCCCATCCACAAGGTTCAAAGAAGGATAGTCCTCATTAAGACCTACAGGGTTAATTCACCAAAAGCCATTTTTAATCATAGATCCAAGAAAATGGTTGTATATAAATGATAGTTTAGACATTTCTGAATGAGCCAGGTGACATCAATATCAGAGACTTGATCAGACAAAAATATTTAACATAATTAGTGTTCTTAGGTTAATATTTTGTTTTTGTAGCATTTTACAGTGTTGGACAAAAGTACTCCCAGCACAACCTATCATATGTTCAATTTCCTATACTAAATTTGTCATAACTGATCCGTACACAGAGTTATTTGGGAACATCGACATGGTGTAATGGTTAGCAAGCTTGTCTCACTAGAACAATTACAACCGAGTAGTGAGATCAATCCTTACTAGGTACTCCATACTTTTGGCCATGTGCCACATCTAAGCTATGCTTAGAAAATCATTTCAGGGCACCTTGATGCAGTGTAATGCTGGCCTTGCTAGGTCAGTTACAACTGAATAGTGAGTTTTGATCCTTACCATATACAGAGTTATTTTTAATGCTTAATATCTATTAGTTCCACATTCTGAAATTCTATGATGGATTCAGGATACAAGCCATCAGTGCTTTCATTCAGTTGATAGTTTTCCATTTTAGAAAGGTTTATCTTTAACCCTTTTTTCTTGGAACACTTGGTCAAGGATGTTTGCTTGTTCAAGATCATTCTTATCCCAACTATGAATACTTACGTCATCAGCATAGCCCCACTCTCCCATCAGAACACTGTTTTCCAATTAATAGATTATTTGGGGTTGTGGCATGGAATGCTTAAATGATCAGTGCCAAACCCTACACATTCATGTGCAGAGCATAGTCTAGTAAGAGATTAACAGATTCAGAGGGGGGGGGGTCATTTTGTCATTGTTGTAATCCTGATGAGGTTTGATGTGATTACGGACTGGTTTTTTCACCAGATATGTACAATTTTGTGGACTGCTATATTCCCTCTATTAGATTAAGAGGTTGAGTGGAGTTGGAGCTTCAAAGACAGTTTCTAATGAACGAGAAGAAAAAAATGCCCATTGATGTGGTGATATGCTGCTTTTAGGTCAACATAGCAGATCAATATAATAAATACAAATGTTAGTGTGTCACCCATTTTCAACTTTACTCCTAGAGGCTGGAGACCAACATATCATACCATTTTGTAATCAGTCCAACTCCATGAGCAAATTAAAAACATTCCCAGCCATATCTGGACATGCAATCCTGAAATTTGGGATATCCAAGTTTTCATTACCGCAATTGTTTCCGGCATTTTTTTTTTTTTTTTGCATGATTTTTTGTGACAAACATTTTGTATGTTGATAATAAATTTGGGAATAATCAAAAATAACTGAAATCCAGTGAAAGTCACCCACGAAATAAAAAGAATTGTTTGTACAGAAAGTGAGGACCTACATACATCAAGTTGTCTTTAAATTAAGTGGCAGCAGAAGAAGTATCATTGAACTTTTAAAAGGTTAAGCTTAAATATTAATGCAATACTTAAATGCAGCAATCAATTTTGAATTCTGTAGTTTATTGTTGCCTATCACATCTACTCCTCCCTACCTATTGTGATGAAGGCCCAACCAAGAGCCCCCAAAGGATATATATATATATGTGTGTGTGTGTGTGTGTGTGTGCGTGTGTAATTTGGCAGCAACTTTTCTTTTAAACATGTAGTATGTAGTCTTTAACATTCAATACTACATGTTTAAAAGAATATATATAGTAAATATGAAATTATCATCACTTTTTATAAGACTCTATAATACATCAAAATAATATATATCAATCTGTCAACAATCTAATAATGAAAAAACATTTATTTTATACAATTTTTCAATATAATCTTCCTCATCAATGCACTTACTCCATTAATAGCATATCATTATATGGAGAAAATTTCAAATCAAAATTCAGCTCAAAACTGTGTTGTGTTATAGACTTATCAATCCACCCATGTATATTCCTTAGCAAACAACAACTATTTTAAACATAATTGAGAGAGATATTCAAGTTCAAAAATAAATAAAAATTGTGATATCTTGAAAATTGGGATATGACAAAGAAATCACTCATTAATTTTCTAAGTTGTATACCATGAAAAATAAACTATAGAAACAAAAAAGACACTTATATTTCACATCAGAAAGAGATAGTTGAAATTTCTAGAGTAGATAATGAGGAAAGAAGGCTTGGAAAATGTGACACTCAAAGGATATATTGAAGGCAAGATGAACAGAGGAAACAGAGCACAATCTACCTAACAAGCTTGTACAAATGGGTGGCAGAACAGGGGTTAGGAGAGATAGCAAAAAGATAAAACTTCAGAATATATAGCTCTTTATATAAATTTATCTTCCTTTTAGTTGCAGTTACTAAAGTAGACTAAAGTTGGACAGGTGAATAGGAAGATACTAATAAGTAATACTAATTCATTTGAAAAGCTAGAACAAAGTAGTCAAATGGTGTTTATAAATAAAAGTAATGTCCACTGAAATGTAGCGCCAAACCAAACATTAAACACACCTAAATAGACCAATAAGATGTTGAGAGATCACATCTTAATACACATAAAGGAGTCTGTTTCAGTGAGCTTTCAGTAAACAATTAGTAAAGACCACAGAGTAAGTAGCCTATCACCACAAAAAAGATATAATAAAGAATTCTTTCAGCAAAGCTAATCATCCAATAGCACAATCTTTTTACCAATGTGAAGTGAGAGAAAGCAAATATAGATACACAGCTGTCAGAAAGGGAGAGAGAGATAAGTTAAATAACACATTCTCAGAAATGAAGATGATAGAGAGGAGGGATCAAGTAACAAATGGTCACAAGGTTACAGACTTTAGCCATGAAAGGTTATAACCATAAGAAATTTACACTAATTTCAGATAACATACTGACTGACTTCTGCACAATCACCACCTTTTTAGGAATTGAAATAGAAAAATGCATAAAAAAAATATACTTTCAAAATAGTTATGGTTAATAGATAAGAAATTAAATGAAGATAGTCTCTCCAAATTATGCAAAAAAAAAAAAAAAAAAAAGAAGAAGAAGAGACTTCACGGGTAAATCTGAAATCTATCTTGATATTTATCCATGACTGGGGCATTAGGGTGTTTAACAACTGCAAGAAAACAAAAATGCTTCCCAACTCTTTAAATTTTTTCCAATAACCAAATCACAATTTTTGATAACTGAAAAACTTTTGTTTATGACTTAACCCCTTATAGGTTATTTAAAGGTGAATTTTTTTTTTTCTTTTTAGATGGTAAGAATAATTCTTTTTTCAAAGAATATTGCATTAACAATTTGGGAGTGGGGTAATGATTTTTCCATAGTCAAGTCTTATTTAACCCAAAGCAGGAGAAGAGATGGATTTATACCCCCCCACACACACACACACAGCCTGATTATTGAGCAAAACAGATTAAGTTGCCAACAGTATATACATATCTATTCCCATAATAAAATTTTATTTTTGTTTAAATATTTTTTTATAACTTGATAGCTTTACATTTAATTTTTCAACCAAGTGAGGGTGGTGGTGAGTGTCCTCATGCTGCATCAAATTTTGACCCCCAAAAGTAAAAAATTATTTCTAACTTATCCCTATCCTAACCTTTGCAAAGATGTAAGCCATATCCTTAAGAAATAAATCCATAGGATCAACAAAACTATCAACTGGGGGGGGGGGGGGGGAGAGAAAAAAAAAAGAAAAAAAAAGACTGGTAGGTAGTTTAATACACTTACACTAATACAGAAATTAACCTAGACACTTGAAACACAGATATATTGCAGGTGTTGCCACATTCAACCATGAGTACACAAGTAAATATCTAACAAACCATATGGTGTTAAGTGTCAATACCATGACTGCATATTATTCAATTCTACATTTTTTATGAATCACCTTTCAGCCATTTTGAAAATAAAAAATGAATTTTTTTTATCTGACATTATTTCTTACTATAAACATTATTTTTAGGGGGTAAATATCTGAGTTGCAATACCCATTTTTTTCTTTTCTTAAACAATGAAATGAATGACAACCAGCCTAGATTGAGAAGTCTTACTAAAGAAAGAAAGTCTCCAACAGGAATTGAACCTATATTTGCTTTTCTGTCAAAGAAAATGCTTCTATAGTCAAAACCATGCCATTACCATATTACCAATAATTGTTTAATAAACTGAAGCTATCACGTACAGATTCACAGGAGTCCAATGTGCATTCCTTAAATAGGCTTTGATATACCTTGGTCTATCAAAGCGGCCTCTGTGGCTGAATTAGTATAGATATGTTTTGGTTAAAGAAGCCATTTTCATGATGGAGAAGGGGATATAGGTTCAATTCCTATCAGAGGCATAATCTTTTAGTTGGACTAGACAGGTTATTAATGTCACTATTTAAGAAAATAAAAAAACAGGAATCACAACTCATATGTGTACCCACTAAAAATGTTTATAGTAATAAGAATATGGAAGCATGGTGGCATAATGGATTACAGGTCAGATTGAGGAATCAGAGAGCCGAGTTCAAATTCCAGTTGAATTCATTACATTCACTTACAAGCTAATACCCTGGAGAAGGTACGAATTCATCTCTTCTCTCTCCAGCTATGGGTAAATAGCAGAACAGACAGGGTTCTATAGCCTTGGGTGGCAACCAGTCTACAAAAAGGACAACTCTGAATTCAAAACCTGTGGAGGCTTGTTTGGGAACCTTGTAGCATACTGTGTACCCAGTCACTGTATTCAGCTCTTCCAAAAAGTGTGGTTGCTTCTGCACAAACCTTCACTACTATAATCAACTATGTGCAGGTAGTCTGGCTATTGTTTCTAAAAACTGAGCTGCTTGACCCTCATACTTCAAAAATGGCAGGTGTGTGTGTGTGTGTATATATGCATATATCTATATCTCCAACATGACATACTTCTCAGCTAGTGTCACAGACCAACAAGGCTCTATTTTCCCTTTTAAAACCAGCTTCATTTCTCTACGTACCAACTAAAAATTATAATCCATATTACTGTGTGAATGATGTATATATAAAGATGAGATTGAGTACCATTGCCTTAGTTTTCTAATCATCCCCAGTCAACACACACACACAAAAAAAGCACATTAGAAAAGGAAGTTTCATCTTCCCCATATGAGTAATTAAAACAGATTCCACAGTCAAAGGAACTGTCAATGACCTTGATGCACAGGTGTTCAAGAAGCAGATGTTTTTGCAGAACTTTCCTTTTGAAGTCTTTTGCTTAAAAAAAGAAGAGAATGAACAGTAATTTTTTTTTTTTTTTTTTTTTTTAAGTCAATTATTTGTATTACCATTTCCTTATTTCGGTCAAAAAATTAAAAAGAAAATGATTTCCTTTAAAACATTCCAGACTATTTAGTCAGACTTCCACAAATTGCAGTCTTACCAGATTCAACAGCAGCAGAAAATTTTACTTACCTGAAAAAAACAAAAAAAACGAATATTAGACAATATCAAACAAGATAAAGTCAAACATTTTCAAATATTAAAAATAAAACTGAATATCAAATCAATTTGATGGAGAAAAAAAATTGAACTTATTCCATGAAACAAGGCTATTTAATTAGACATCTGATAAAGTTTTAAAGAATTCTATTCAATTATTAAAAAGAAATTAAAAAAAAAAAAATATCTCATTAACATTTTTTTCCAGATTATGAATGTGTGCTCATTTATTAGTAGACAGTTTATATAAACTATGCACACTTAAATACCACATACAAAAATACCAGTTAGAACTTGATTAAAGAGCCAGATAAGAAAATAAATATTCTAACATTGGTCATAAATTGTAATTAACTTAGAAGACTCTGCACAAGAGAAAGATAGAGATATGTGTGTGAGAATTACACACACACCTATACACCGAGAGAAAATTGCAACATCCCAAATGCACATACCAATTTTGACATGGTTACTGTATATTCATACTAAGTAGTAGACAGATTTATCTATTGTCCAGTTCACACTCCTCCCCACTCTTTTGAACAGAAGTGGACGTTTATCCCTTGTTACCTGTTTAGGATTGGGTTTCCAGTTCCTTATAAAGTTTTTTTTTTTTTTCATTCTTTCTCACTCCTAGTAGCTCCTTGCATCTTAGTGGCATCATAACATTGCTTGGGGTGAATTATTTAAAAAAAAAAAAAAGACACTATGATAAAAGAAGGCCTTCATCCATCTTGTGATGTAACTCATTACAATTTGCCATTTCAGAACTTGAGACACTAATACATGCTGCAATAAGGTTGTTCAATTAGAACCATTTGAGAAAAGTTGGATTGTGAGATTTTCAATAGGCTGGAAGGTCATTTCAGAAAATTGCTGTACATGTTGGATTGCATTTGTGCTTTGATGTTTGCAACAGTTATCAAATAAACATTTCTACAGTTGTACTCCAGGTTCTCGTTGACCACATAGTAGAGACACTTAACACAATTGATTACAGCATCCACAACCTATATCAGAGTAAATGTGCCCCCCCATAGTCTCAACATAGATTATTGGGAATAGTTTATTTGCAGCAGGAATATGGGCAAATATACCTATAACTAGACTCCTTACACCACAAAGATGATATACGTCAGTCACCTGAGTGTAATCACAGAGTCACTGAAGAGCTGAGCACCTGACCAATTCCCTTCACATTCATGCATAGCAGGTCTTGAGCAAAGCAGACTTGATAGAATCCATCCCTCTCCAGGTTAAGCTACTACCGATGTCCTCCAACTTGAATGCTTACTTTGGTCATGGACACATTGCTGTGAACTTCAGTCTAGCAAGATCTCTGCCTAGCAATGCAGTATCATTACAATATTTGCAGCATCCATAGCTGTAGAGACCAGTCTAACCCATTGTGCAAGATGCCCACTGACCCAACAAGAAGGTTCAATCCTGGCATTCTGGGGTGGGATAGCTTATTGCCAATGACCTAACAATGCAACAGGCAGTATTGAGTTACATGGTATGAATAGCACTCAGTGACCTAACAATGTGTTGTTTTTTTTAAACCATATACAGCAGCACATTAAAACTCCATTCAAGTAATGTTCATTTGCGTGTACCTGGAGAGTGACATGACACAGAGGCCCAAAACCTGATAAACATGGCTTGGGGTGATATAAATTACAACTCACTTGCCTTTGGTGTTTGTGGAGGGAATACTAAACAGTGCCATGTACATCCAGAATATTGTTCAACCTGTTCTGCAACCATTCTTGAAACCAGAAAGTGATATTCTCTTTTATCAGAATATGGTTCACTTACATGATGCTGGTGCTACTTAATATGTTATTCAAGATGCTTGACAACTTCCCTGGCCCACATGATCAGTAGACCTTCTCCTCACTGAACAGGTAAAGGATTATACCTTGTTCAAACTATTGTATTGCAATTAACATGTGCAAGAGGTGTGGAATAATATACCACAGGATGGCAATCACTATCTGTAAAATCATATGCATGTTAAAATATAGGCCTGTGCTAACCCCCAATATATTAAAATGGGTTTCCGTATTGCTGATACATCCCTTATTTTGGGACCTATGCACTTCTTGATCTGTACGAGGTCTTATCAAAAAGTATCGGGACTGGTGCTATAAAAAGAAAACTAAAACACATATCAATTCAGCATTTAATCTCCTTCAAAGTAGTAGGCCACACACTTTATCCAGCACTGTTTCCATTTATGGAAGTATTCATAGAACTCCTTTTCTTTGGTATAGTGAGCAGCTGACTCATTGTATTCCCTAGAAATTTTCTTGCTTTTTAAGTGAAATTTGATTTTTGTAGAGCAAGGGGTGAGATCTGGGGAATATGGTGGTTGTGGGACTGAGGGAATGTTGTCTTGGCCAAAAACTGCTGTACAAGCCATAGTCACTGATGGAAAATCCGTAATATGGTGAGATAACTACATTCAAGCACTACTATAAACAATGGAAATGAGCAACAATGTTATAACATTGTGTATGCACAACAGAGTGCAAAGCCAATCTGTGCCAAGTGGCTTCACTTTGCATGCTTTAGCCCTGTTACTATAACAAAAGACCCAATGTTTTTTTTATCAGACCTTGTACATGTGCTCATTGATTGTAAGCCAGTGATAAAACCTAGTCAGGGTGTTGCAATTTCATTAGCTGTTACTGTAAGTACTCGAATAAGGAATTCAAATTCATAAGTAAATACAAATGCAAGTTGTATTAGTTGTCAGAATTGCTCAAATACAAAAAACCTTAAAAAAGAAAAAAACTAAATAATTAAATAAAATATATTTCTAAAATTTCAGTTAACTGTAATGTGTCTTATAAGCTATTTTCAAAAAAGGTAATTTAAAATTTATAGAAAATTGTATTATAGAAGAACTATTTGCAATTTATTGGTGGGAATTTGAGTTAAAAGATTAAAGTTTACAAGTTTATGTAGCTGTTGTCATATTTTTTAAATTTCATAGAGTACAAGGCAGCAGATCATTAGATCAATATTATTATATCAAACTACTATAAAGCCAATGATAGGTTCACCTATCGCTCTGTTCACACTCCTCCCTAGTCTTTTGAACAGGAGTAAAAGTTTATCCCTTGTTTACGATTGGGTTTCCAGTTCCTTGTAAAGTCTTTTACACTATACTTCTAACATCTCCAACTGAACTCAGTAATGTTATTCACTAATTAAATATTGACCTCTTCAGGGCTAGAGTTAGCGGTTATCTTTCCTACATAGCCTCAAGAACTTCACTTCTTGCCCTTTCTTACATTAATACAACACCATACAGTAACCCTCTAACTTTAGTGGCTCTTGGGCCTTGTATTGAGTGAACATTAAAAAAAATTTTTTTCAAAAAGTATTCTTAATAGAAATGCTAAATTAATACTAGGTGGTGAAAAACTAAGCCAAAACCATTTCCAAAAATCTGACCCAATATCAGGAATCTTTTCCTTTTTTTTTTTTCTTTTTTTAAAAAAATCTTTTTGGCCAGGCCAAAATCCTTTCAGTACAGAATTCATTAATTTGAACAAACTCTTTATCATCATGCTTATTGTTTTACACTGAATATTTCAGGTGACCTTTGTCTCATTAGAGAAAAAACTATTTATTGGGAAAGTAAAGGAGTAAATAATTCACAGTGATTACAGAAACTGGATCCATGTAATAAATTTAATTTGTAGATACTGACTTTTCACACAACTTCAAACAAAAGGTTAGGAAGGAAATCACCATCAGTACTGGAAAGAGCAATAACATTTACTGAACTTGAAAAACCTATTTTCCTGTAAAAGTTTTTTTTTTTTTTAAGAAAAAAATTTAAATTTCCAATGACATTAATGCTAACTTTTCAGTCAATAAATGCTATAAAGGAAACAGCTAATCTCGCAATTACCTCATTTAGTAAGTATGTACCTTAAAAATATTGAGTAATTAGCAGGGATGTTTACATCAATAAATCCAACATTTTTGATATATTTTAAGTCAAAAACTTCCTTTAGTTTTTTTGCTATATCTGATCAAGTATCAGCAGTAATAAAAACATACACCTTGAAAAATTCCTTCCTCTACTTGTATCCTAAGTGTACTGTATTTGTATCATCCCCACCATTCAACAAGCCCTAACTCAGTACTTACACCTCAGCTCTACTACCCGACTGTTTGCAGTATGAGAATATAAGGCATATTACTGTTACATGCCAAGAATATTCTGGACCACAAAAAATAAATAAAATAAAAGAATGGGGTATAGGAGTTCCTTCGCAGAAGAGATGTTTGCAAATATTACTTACATAAGGAATTCATCTAATATTGGTACTGGTAATAAACGATCCCTACTATCAGTTCTGTTTATTAAAGTTGAAAGCTCAGTGTATAAGTGAGCAGGTGAATTTGGCACCTTGTTAAGGTTACATAGAATAAAAACAAAGTGGATGGTTAAAAGACAACAAGAAATCAGGCAATGTCTTAATCCCTTATAGGAAATAAACAGAAAAGCAAGGACAATGGAATTTTGTGAATACATAAAAACTTCACATTATTTTGCTATGCAGTTATTTCTTAAGACAAACATTTTCAGTTTAGTTCTTGACATTTTTCACCATACTCTGCTACAAACAAACCATTGCCTGGCTTCAAAGAATCAGTTGTTTTTTGTGTGTTTTTCTTAAACTAATCGAGAGAATGTTATAAACATTAGTTATTTTTGGTTTGTTTCGTTTTTTTTTTTTTGTTTTTTTTGTTTTTCAAGTTATTCCAAACCATGGGAAAATATTAAGCTACCAAAAAGTTGTTTCTCAAAGCACAAATAAAACAAATTAACTGTGCTTGTTGATCTCTTCAAAGTGATACTATTTTTATCACCATCATCATTATTATTCTTCACATCAAAAAAATTATCATGCTTATCATTTTCATGTCGAATTTCACAGGGGATCAGAAAATCCCAATCAGATTCTTAATGTCAGTCAGTCAGTCAGTTATGTGCCATGTGTGATACACACTTAGGTTATCATGTATCTTTCGATACTTGACTAACGGGACAGATTTCTTTTCTGCAGTAGACCAGTTGCCATCCAAAACTATAGAACCTGGTCTATCCTGCTATTTAGCCATAGCGGGGGGTGGGGGGGAGAAGAAGAGGATTTATACCTTTCCCAAGGGTATTAGCACGTAAGTGAATGTAATGGATTCCACTGGAATCCGAACTCAGTTCCCCAATTCCTCAATCCGAGCTGCTATTCATTACTCCACTGTGCCTCCCAACGATTCTTAATGTACAATCATAAATTGTCACCAGAACTATTAATATATATATATATATATATATATAAACCTTCACAACAGGATAACAGAAAATTAACATCAAGTGTCCCATTTAACAAGTAATCTATCCCTAATTTCAAAGTTTTATAGATGTTCTAAAATATTCTACCCAAGAGCCTATTATGAAAGGTTATTCAGTTTTACTTAAAATAAAATTAAAGAAAGAAATAAAAGATAGAAACAAAACAAAATGGTCAATAATATTTAGATAAATTTTATCACCACCAATAAATTGTATGGACGTTTTTTTTTTCTTCTATGATTGAAGGTTTTCAGAAAAAGATACTGTATCCACTTTTTCAATCACTGATAAAAAATAAAGAACTTGTCAGACCTATAAAGAATAGACTGTGTAAGTATATATGCACACTTGCCTGTGCATCAACCTTATTAAATATACACATATCCATATATTTAAGTATAAAATGCTTCAACTTATATTTAGGGTGCAGGGGTAGGGAGATAAAGTCAAATGTTAGATATTTCATTTAAGCAAACTTTTCAAATAGATTGATATCATTAAGTCCTACCAATGATTGTTATCAACATTGATTTTTATTTAGCTTTAGACAAAAGTTTTCAAGTACACTGCAATCAACTTGAAATTGAATTGTGCTTGCAATATTATTTTATTACAGATATTGTCAGAATTCAACCAACAGACTTAATAGACAAAGTTAACATAAAAAAAATACCAATTTATTTTGTCATTTATCTTATAAGTGTATGTGTGTGTTTTGCATTAATCAAGTCGCTAATTGTTTTGGAAGTAGTAACAAATTTTATGTTAAGCTTGGAAAAATTCTTTTCATTTGCAGTTGTGATAGAGTTAGTAGGTAGAATAATATATTTAGATTTGTTGGATTTGCTAGAATGATTCATTCTTTTATTCTGAAATATTTGACATGCCTTCTGTTTCTAATGATTATAAGATGTAATTTTCTACAGAACAAGGATCTTTTTTTTTTCTTTTTTATATAAACATGTCAGAGCATGTAGTTAAGCCAATTTCATTCAGGTACCTTATACTTTTATTTTTATTACTTTTATTAAGTATCCCACATTGTCATAAAAGATCTGTTAAAAAAATGTGAACTGTTGTAAGAAGCTGGATGCAAATTTAACGTGGATGATCTAGTGATCAAAGCACTTTCTATACACTTTACAGTCTAGGTACCTCCAATAATTCGCTAAAAAATCAGTATAGCATAATGATAAAAGGCCCCAAACTTAATAAAAGCAAAGTTTTATCGCTAAAATGTTTATGTTATTATTAAGAAGAAAGAACAAACTATTTTTAAATTATTTAAAAAAAATTTTTCCTTTTTTCGAACACGTTCTAAATTTGGGTCAAAAATCGAGTTTTTTTTTTTATTTTTGTTAACTTTGTAATACTTGTGGTAATGGCCATTTTAGTGTAGCAGTTTCAGGGGGGAAACCCATTAATTTGGAAATTCTTGCAAAAATCAAATAATTGTCTAATTATAATGAAACTATCAGGACTTATTAAAAAATGAATGAATTTATTTTTGAAATTTTTATTTTTAGAAAATCTTGGTAAATATATATATATATATATATATATATATATATATATATATATATATTTTTACATCTGTTACCCCCCACCCCAATCAATTAATTTCATGAAATTTTCTGAATTTCCAAGCGGATGCAAATTGTTTTATATTACTTATAAGCAGAAGAAATGAAATCAATTTTTTTTTTTTTTTTTTTTACAACTACTGCCAACTTTTTAAAAAATCGTAAAATAAAAACTGCAATAAACTATCTAATTATCAAATTAGATAGGCTTTTATTTGCTTTTATAAATAATATACATTAAGGACATTATTATAAAAAGAAAATTTTCGATGTAAAAAGAATTTTACAAGAATTGTTTGCATTTTTCTTTTAGTTTTTTAATTTTTCTTTAATTTTAAAAAATGTTTTAAAATTCTTTCATGCAGAGTGTGGGGTCGGTTATTAAGTTTTTAAGTGAAGACTATATTTACTAAGTGAAAATTAAAAGCTTAATACAAATAATGTTACCAAAACTTCTTACCAAAATTAAAAAAATTTTTTTTTTGTGTGTCAAAACGTTATATTTTTTTTTAATATGATATCTCAAATGTCTTTATAGTTAAAAGGTCATATGTTTCAAAGCTTGTCTCCTCCTTGGGGAAAGCCCCTTGACATGTAAAGGTCTTATCTCACTCTCAGTTATTAAATTAAAAATTAAATTGAGATAATAAAATTCTCATTTATCAATTTAAACAATTAATAACTTAGTGAGATATTTTAATTATTAATAATAATTTTATTAGTTGTTATCTCAGTTATTAAATTAAAAATGTAATAACTTAATGTAATATTCATAATTAATAAAATTATTTATCATTATCTTAGCTATTAAATAATGAAAGCGATAGAGGTAACTCAATAAATTTTTATAGTATTTTAAATTATTATAAGAAACAAAAAAAAAAAAAAAAACGTTATGTCACTTTTGATGCACCATACTAAACCTGTCAACACATACAGCCATCAAATTATCGATGGAGACATGAAAATAACAAGACCCCAAGGACAAGAAATGTTTGTCTAGAAAATTTTATGCTAAAAGTGTTTCAGAACAGATTAATTTAACTTTAAATTTGCTAATTTTATGAAAGTAATGTTTCAGAAATGTATATCTTATTTTAGCGGGATTTTCAAAACCGAAAAATAAGTTTGTTTATATTTCTCTAAAAAAAAAGTTAAAAATGGCAGTTTTGATTGCTTTTTTGGAAGCAGACTAAAAATCATTCAAATTTCTATTTAAAATAATCAACAGTATTTTTTTTCTGGAAAAAAAAATTTAATCCTTCAGCTTTCAAATGAAGTGGTTGGAAAGTTTCGAAAAGGATTTCCCTTTATGAAAAATGCATTTAAACCTTAGGTATACAAATGTTTTGGAGGTACCTACTTAGTAAATTGCTTTCTCTTAATTAAAGCAGCATTTTTTAAATAAAAAAAAAATTGGAGAAGCTTAAAAGTATTTTCAATGTATTTGTCCTCTTCCTGTAAATATTGAGGGCTGCAAATTCTGAGTGATCTTAAATAGAATCCAATAACTATTCCAGATGTTATTTTTTTATGGAAAGAATAGAAATTTATGAGGTCATTTCACAAGTTGACTAATAAAAATGACTTCATAAATTTTTATTCTCACCATAACAAAATAAAATCTTGAATAATTATCTAATAAGTATCTTCTAATACCCTATTTATTTCATATTCAGTGCCCCCCAAGGTATGTCAAAATTTTCAAAATAAAATAATGAACCATTCCAGCAAATCCAATGAATCAAGATACATTACTATCACAACTACAACTGAAAATTATTTATCTAAGCTTAACATAAAGTGTGTGTGCATGCCTATATGAACTGTATTCAAAATTTAAAAAAATGTTTTTTTAGAATTCTTTTATTATATCAACAAATAAACATATTTACTGAAAATCTGATTTTACCTTAAAAAAAATCTTCAGAAAAACGTTTTAAAATTGCAGAAATACAAAGTCATTTAGTAACCAATTAACAGCTTTTTATCAAACACTCATTCCAGTTTAATCCACTAGCAAAATATAATGAATATTTCAGCCAACATTAATATTCACCTTTGCATTGCAAAAATTTGATTTAAACAATTCATAAGTTGTTGTTTTTTTTTTTGCATGTCTCCAACAAATGATGTATTTGTTTTTGTAAATAATGAAACATAACAGTTATATATAATGAAATGAACTTTACAAGCAAGGTTTCAAAATGGTTGCTTACATAATTAAAGCCAACATATATAATGTCATTCATTTATATATTAGATCCTCAATGCTACAATCATGACAATAGTATACTTGGTATATAATCATAAAGGAACCAAGAACAGCATGCCAAGCAAAAAAAAAAAAAAAAAAAAAAGATAGGTGGTGGGGTGAATAACATCAAACAACTTATTAATGAAGAATTAAATTAACCAACATTATGAAAGATTTGAATGGAAAAACATTTAGGAAACCTGATATCAAAATTTAACTTTTAGTCCAGTGACTAATAATCACTAAGAGCAAATGATGATAACTAAGAGAATCCTCTAAAGTTTTCAGCAAAATTCTCCATGACAAATTAAAAAAAAAAAAAAAAAAAAAAATCTATATTACACTTCTGCTGCTGTAGACATACATATACATCTGAAATGTCAGTCCCTAGTATGTGCAATATAAACTAACACCTAGTACTAATTCCAAATCAGCATAGATAATATAGTAACATTTGGTTTTATGACTTATTTTTATTGCATGTTTTGGGTGACATTTAGCTTAGTCTATACTGCAGAGAATCCAGATGAAACCAAAATGGCAGTCATCAATAAGTATCTTGAACTTTTCATCAATAAGATTAGATAAGTTTGCCTATCACCTGGTTCATACTCCTTCCCATTCTTCTGAAACAAAGGTAGGTGTTTCCTGTTTAGGATTGCATTTCTGGTTTCTTCCAAAGTTTATATCAAGTCTATAGTTCTAATGCCTCCACCTAAATTCTGAATTTTTATTTACTATTTATTTATTTTTCACAATAGGAGTAGATAGGTTCACCTACTGTCCAGTTCACACTCCTCCCAGTCTTCTGAAGAGGAGTAGAAGTTTATCCCTTGTTTCCTGTTTATGATTGGGTTTCTGGTTCCTTATAAAGTCTTCTCATTCTTTCACTCGCAATAGCATCTTAGTGGCATGATCGCCTTGCTTAGGGTGAATTGATAAAAAAAAAAAAATTCCTCAACATATAAAGATGAATAAAACTGTATGGATGTTATTTCATACAAAATTCACAATTTCTAAGCTGAAATATAAATGAAAAATTACTGATTGGCAAGTTAGTTATAAATAATTGATTTTTTTTTTCCTAACACAATACATCATCATGAAACTTAAAATCTTATAAATGTACCTATTATAGAAGTGTTTAAGTTTAAATAAATTGGTCTTTAAGAGAAATTCATAAAAATAATTTGTTTAATTTACTAAAAGTTTTATAAATTGATAACATAAAAAATGCATGAAAATTTTGGCACGCTTAAAATGCACATTTTTTTTTAAACATCACAATCACAAACTAATTGTCTAAATGTATATCCATAAAGAAAACTTTCTGGCTAAAAATTAAAAAATAAGTACACCAAAAGAAAAAGAGGGTGGCAACTTACAAATAGAAATTATTAAAAGCTACATCAAGAATATGTAAGTACAAAGTATTTCAAAATAACTGACCCAGAATTGTTTAGAGACATAAATACATTACTAAATGACAAAGTTAAGAATTCACTGACACAAAAAAGGCAATATAATATAAAAACTGGGAGATGGTGAAAAGAAAAACATGAAACTGAAAAATATCAAAAACTAACCATAAATTAAAAAGCAAAATAAACAAGTCATTTACTAAAGAAGAGAAAACAAAAAACATGAATGTGCCATTCCAAGCTACAAAGTGAATGCCACAAAAGACCACATTAAAATAAATAAATAAATAAAAGAATATTGGAAACCACAGAGTGACAAATAATGCACTTCTGGGAATATCTGCATTTTGCATACATTTGCAGTGGCAGGGTTGACAAAGGTAGCAGCAGTGATTCTAAGTACATCAGCAATTCGTGATGTTCATTTAATGACACTGAGCAGAATCATGCAAGAAGTTTTTAGTGAAACATACCAACTCTTAAATCTCCATTGTTTAATGATGGGAGGTCCTCAGCCCCTAAAGGGAAAAGGGAGTTCAAATAATCGATTGGTATTTACCACCCTCTCATCTTTACCACATCCCTTACTTTATTTATTCTTTTTTTTTTTGCCCTTCATGAATTTTCAGATATAACTCTGAATAATATGACATGAACATTTGGAGCAGTTAGAGAAGAAGGCAGCTGCAAAGTTCAGATTTTACAGTCAATCCAATAACAAGTGTCATGAAAATATTAAAACTGGTAAAAAAAAAAAAAAAAAAAGAATACTAAAAAAAAAAAAAAAAACATTTTTTAATTTTGTTTGTTTTTTCAGATATCAAAAGCTTTCAATATTTACTTGAATATATTCATTTGGGCTGTCATAATCAGTTTTTCAATTTTGAGTTCATGCTTTAATGAGTAATTTGCTGAGCAGTTTCAAAAGTCAGGAAACTATTTTGCTGATAAATATTACATTATAAAAACTTCAGTCCAGCAAATGTACCAATCAAAACATGTCTGCAATCTTCAGTTACATTTATGATATTCAATAACATTAAGCTCTCCCTCTCTTTCATGCTGATGATAAAAAAAAAAATACAATTAGAATTAAAAAGCTTTGGGGTGGGAATAACTGCCTCCTCCCAAGTTTCATTCATTATTTTTAATTGCATTGAATCCAATCTATTATACAGCATTGAACCACCCCTAAATCTAAGGTTCATCTCAAAAAACAAGTAATTATTATATCCTTGACTATGAAAAGTATAATTTATTTAAACTCTGTGTAAAAAAAATAATAATCCTTCAAAAAAGTGACCAGTTTGGTACTTGGAATAGCAAAGATATTCTAGGGATCCAGAGGGACTTCAACTGAACCTACTAGCCTCTACCAATTTAGAGATGTTTTTTTTTTGTTTTTTGGTTTATTTGTTTTTCTTGCATGACCCTAAGAAAAAGCATGAATTGAACAGCCCAAATAAAATACCTCATCACAAACAGAACTATGCTGGAATTGAAAAATATAAGTTATCCATTTGTTATCAACAAAAATTTGTACACTTAACATTTTCTTTGTATAGTTCATATCAAACAATTTCATTTCAAATACAATCATTAAATAAACAAAAAATACATTTTGTTTAATATTAATTTGAATATGCTCCCCTTGTTTTTTTTTATACATTTAAATACAGTTTGTTTTAAAACAATTTGCAATAACTTTTATATAGACATAATTGTATAAAGAACATACAGGATATATTTTTTACACACACAAGCCCCAAAACTTAATTTAGCTTTTTTTCTATTGAAGGATTCATTCATTTTAATACAGAGCTGCTTCCATCATGACGAGTGATTTACACAATTATTTAAAAATCAAGGTAACTATAGTACAGAAACTGAAAAAGGAATTATCGACATCAAAGTGAATTGTTAAGAGATCAAATCAATTCACACTTTAGCAATCCAAGAAAACAATACCAGTTTCTAAATCCTCTTCAGATTGCCAAAGAATCTGAAATATTAGTTATTTACATTTTTTTTCCTTTTTAATACTTTTAGACATTAACATAATAAATTATTGTAAAAAGCTTAGCTTGTAAATGGTTAAAAAAAAGAAAGAGAAAAAAGAGAAAAAAGAGAAAAAAGGGAAAAAAAGGGAAAGAGAAAAAAAGGACAGAAAAAGAGACAGAAAAAGACAGAAAAAGAGACAGAAAAAGACAGAAAAAGAGACAGAAAAAGACAGAAAAAGACAGAAAAAGACAGAAAAAGAGACAGAAAAAGACAGAAAAAGAGAAAAAAGAGACAGAAAAAGAAAAAAGAGAAAAAAGAGACAGAAAAAGAAAAAAGAGAAAAAAGAGACAGAAAAAGAAAAAAGAGAAAAAAGAGACAGAAAAAGAAAAAAGAGAAAAAAGAGACAGAAAAAGAAAAAAGAGAAAAAAGAGACAGAAAAAGAAAAAAGAGAAAAAAGAGACAGAAAAAGAAAAAAGAGAAAAAAGAGACAGAAAAAGAAAAAAGAGAAAAAAGAGACAGAAAAAGAAAAAAGAGAAAAAAGAGACAGAAAAAGAAAAAAGAGAAAAAAGAGACAGAAAAAGAAAAAAGAGAAAAAAGAGACAGAAAAAGAAAAAAGAGAAAAAAGAGACAGAAAAAGAAAAAAGAGAAAAAAGAGACAGAAAAAGAAAAAAGAGAAAAAAGAGACAGAAAAAGAAAAAAGAGAAAAAAGAGACAGAAAAAGAAAAAAGAGAAAAAAGAGACAGAAAAAGAAAAAAGAGAAAAAAGAGACAGAAAAAGAAAAAAGAGAAAAAAGAGACAGAAAAAGAAAAAAGAGAAAAAAGAGACAGAAAAAGAAAAAAGAGAAAAAAGAGACAGAAAAAGAAAAAAGAGAAAAAAGAGACAGAAAAAGAAAAAAGAGAAAAAAGAGACAGAAAAAGAAAAAAGAGAAAAAAGAGACAGAAAAAGAAAAAAGAGAAAAAAGAGACAGAAAAAGAAAAAAGAGAAAAAAGAGACAGAAAAAGAAAAAAGAGAAAAAAGAGACAGAAAAAGAAAAAAGAGAAAAAAGAGACAGAAAAAGAAAAAAGAGAAAAAAGAGACAGAAAAAGAAAAAAGAGAAAAAAGAGACAGAAAAAGAAAAAAGAGAAAAAAGAGACAGAAAAAGAAAAAAGAGAAAAAAGAGACAGAAAAAGAAAAAAGAGAAAAAAGAGACAGAAAAAGAAAAAAGAGAAAAAAGAGACAGAAAAAGAAAAAAGAGAAAAAAGAGACAGAAAAAGAAAAAAGAGAAAAAAGAGACAGAAAAAGAAAAAAGAGAAAAAAGAGACAGAAAAAGAAAAAAGAGAAAAAAGAGACAGAAAAAGAAAAAAGAGAAAAAAGAGACAGAAAAAGAAAAAAGAGAAAAAAGAGACAGAAAAAGAAAAAAGAGAAAAAGAGAAAAAGAGACAGAAAAAGAAAAAAGAGGGGAAAAAAGAGGGGATAAAAGAGGGGAAAAAAGAGGGGAAAAAAGAGGGGAAAAAAGAGGGGAAAAAAGAAAAAAGACAAGAAAAAAAGAGAAAAAAAAGAGGGGGGAGAGAAAAAAAAGAGGGGGGAGAGAAAAAAAAGAGGGGGGAGAGAAAAAAAAGAGGGGGGAGAGAAAAAAAGAGGGGGGGGGAGAAAAAAAAGAGGGGAAAAAAGAAGGGGGGAAAAATAGAAAAAAAAAGAGGGAGAAAAAGAGAAGCAAAAAAAAAAAGAAAGACATTTTTACAATTTGAATACTTGAAGCCTAATTGTGTCCAGCATTAAAATTACAAAGTCCAAATCAGAAACTGGAAGTGTGAAGAAGCATAAGCATTTAGACAGATGAAGTCAAACTTTTTGGTCAAATTAAAGCTAACAAATTACATGAAATAGAGAAATGAAAGAAATGAGAGTAAGACAATAAACAAAAAGCGTCTAAGAGAAAAAGCAGATAAAAAAAAAATTATTGTATATAGTTAATATTTTTTTCGAAACTTCAAGTTAGCAAAATCTCAAATTTCAATCGTTTTAAGAGTAAATGTCATGTGCAGCACATGTTTAACGAGAATATTTAAACCATACTACAACCATAATTTGTCAAATGAAGTCTTAACAGAAACCCAAAATCTAGCTTGGCAAATATTAGGTTACTTCCCATTACAAATGAATTTACAGATCATGATATCTATCAGAAAGATGAAATTTAAATTTTTATTATTGCATTATTCCAAAATTTTAACACCTCAGCAGATAGCTATTAATGTCAACAACTAAGCACAAATAGTTATTAATTAAATTAGTAATTAATGTATAATGTTATCCATAACTACATGTACAAGAATATCGTTTTGGATAAAAGTTAAAAAAATAACCATAAATATGTAAAAAATGTGTATGTTGTGGAAATTTTTTTTCAACAATATAGCTATTTGTGCTATGTTATAATGCTTATTACCAAAACAATAATAATACTAAATAATTTTTTTTTAAACATTAAAGCATATTTAATTACATCTCCCTTAATAGCTGTCACAATCTGTTAATTGAGCTTCATCTAGCAAACCTCTGAAATCAATGTTTCATACTGTAAATAATGTTGACGAGTGAGATATTTTTATCTAAAAGGTTATAAAACTAATAGTACTACTGATAATTGCCATTTGTGTGTAAAGAACTGGAGACAAATAGTCTTGAAATGTGAGGATATACAATAGGAGTAAATAGATTTGCCTATCATCTGGTTCACTCTCCTCCTATGCCGGTGATGTAATAATTACTATCATTAAAAAAAAAAAAAAAAAAAAAAATCAAATCAGGAGGCTGAATTCTAACCTGAACTGAGGCTGTTACATTCACTCCCAACTAATGTTTTGGGAAAATTCATCAGTCACTCTTCCCCACTGCCACCAGCTATGGGTAAAATAGCAGGGCATAGTGGGCTATCTATCATTGCTAGGGTAACCAATATCCCCCAAGGTTCTATTCTTGGACTTACTTTGTTCCTTATTTTTATCAACAACATTCCCAATGTCAACAATTCCTGACTCAATATCTAATGCAGATGATACAACTATTTACCCCTGTCTTGATAGTCTTTGATAGGAGCAATAAAATCAAATTGGCAGCTGATCTTGAAAATGATCTACAATCAGTTGTTAACTGTGACAAGAATTGACTTGTTAATTTTAACACCTTCAGAACAAAACTGCTCTCTTAATTGTCTTAGAAAACCTTTTTTACCTCTCATCAGCATGGCTGATGCTAACCTGCATGAGAACAACTCCATGCACCTTCTTGGCTTCATGTTTTTTTGCCGATATGAAGTGGAATGATTAGATTGAATCAACTGCTAAGTTTGTTGCTTAGAAGGTTGGTTCACTATGTTATAAAAGAATTTTTCTTGACAGAATTTGCCTTGCAAGTTTGCTCTTCTATGCATTGAATATTACTGGTCTGGTGCTTCTGCTATGAATCTAGTGATTCTTGACAAAATCTGAAGGAGAATCTGGAATGTTATCAATGCTGGCATCTCAGCTTCAGTCACTTTCCTACCGCCCTAACGTAGCTTCCCTGTGCCTTTTCTATAAATATTTTCATAATTGTTCTGATGATCTTTCCTCTTTGGTATCTTGACTTCATGAATTTAAGCACAGTACGAGACTGGCAGCTAGGTCTCAATTTCATTTTTGAAATTGATAGATATAGCCATAAATTCTATGCTAATAAATTTTCCCCTAAACTTCTTGCTTTCCTGTCAACTACAATCTTCAAAAATTTAAATGCAATGTCATCATCTTTCATCTCCTTAAATCCTGTTCTTTTATTGTTCTCTCTCCACAAGAACCTTCTCTCAGATTCCATCACTTCCTTGCATCTTAGTGTCATAAGCAATAGATAGCAATTCTATTATATTTCACAAGAAATGTCATGGCATTTGATCATTTGAAAATATTAAAAACAAAGTTGTGGAGAGCCATGATCCCCTACATCTTGATTCACTTTGCCAAGAGGGTGACCTATACAATACTAGATACATATCACCTTAATGTAATTGTTCTTAACAAATCAGGTCATGAAAGTCATGTTGAATGGCCATACTTCTAGATCATTTCACATGAATGAAAGGCTCCCAGGGCTCTATACTTGGATCTACATTATTTCTTATCTTCAATGACCTTATCAATGTCATCAGTTTCCAACTAGGTATTTATGCTGATGATGCTGTTCAAAAATGATCAATCTGTTGTTAATTGGGGCAAAAAATAGCTTGTAAATTTTAATAACTCCAAAAGAAGGTTGGCATCATCATAGAGAACCATTTTTGCCTTCCATCTGTATAGCTGATGCTAACCTCCAAGTGAATAACACTTTGTACCTTCTTTGTCTCACATTTTCCACAGAAAAAGTGGAGTGATTATATTGAATCAATTGCTAGGTCTACAGCTAGGAAAGTTGGTTCACTTCCTTGTCATAGTCCATCTTGCACAGTTATAAATCTACCATTCATCGATGCATTAAATACTGCCATCATATATGATCTGGTGTTCCTGCTATATAAATTCTTGACAATATCCGAAAAAGGTTTGTAATGTTATCAGTCGAGACCTAGCACTTTGACTTCAGTCACTTTTCCCACTGCTGTGACAGGATTTTCCTCTGTATTTTTATAAATATTTTCATGGCAGTTGTTCTGATGAGCTCTCTCTCCCTTGGTACCTCGACAACATGAATTTAAGCATACTAAGAGATTGGCAACTTGGTCTTGTTTTCCTGTTGAAATAGCTAGATATAACTAAGTCCTGTTCTAATAGTTTCTTTTCTCACACTTCTCACCTGTGGAACTCTCTTCCAGTCTTTGCTTCTCTACCACTGACAATCTTCAAAAATTTAAATGCCGCACCCCATGCCATCTTCTGTCATCTTGAAACCAGTTCTTTTATAGTTCTTTCTACTCTTCCCTGTGCCTTTTCTATAAATACTTTCATGATAATTATTCTTATGAACTTTGCTCTATGGTACAAGATTGGCGGCAAGTTCTCATCATTTTGAAATGGCTAAATGTAACCGTAAGTTCTATGCTAACATTTTCTTTTCTCGCACTTCTCATCTGTGGAAGTCTCTTCTGGCTTCTTACTTCCCAGTAAACTTTGATCTTCAAAAATTTAAATGCAATGTCAATCGTCTGTGTTCTTAATTCTTGTTCTTTTATTGTTCTCTTCTTAAAAGTGTTTTTTTTTCTTTTCTTAATATTCTCCAACAATCAGTAACCCCTTGTGTCATAGTGGCTTTATTTTGTTGCATGGAGTGAAATGTTTACCAAAAAAAGATAAATAAATAAACAAATCAATAAAAAAATATCTCATTAAAGTCTTAGTGACATTATCACCTTGCTTGGGGTGAAATGACTGAAAAAAATAAAAATAAAAAATGCCATGACTTGGTCAGTTGGAATGTGTGTACATTTTTCTAATATTGCAAAAGAGCAAAAACAAAAAAAAAATTAACAGAATTCAACAATCATCTCATTATCTACTCTTTGTCGAATTGCAAATAATGACACATATACAATAATCAATATTTATACAATTCTTATTTAATATCTAAACAAAAAAATTTCCCAAGAAACATTTTCAGTTTCAACAAACATTATTTGCACACTATTTTGTTAATAGAAAAGTTATCTCTGTGGATCTTTTACAACTCAAACTGACATAGCATTCTGCAAACTTAAGTATTTTACAATGACATTTTTGTAGAAATTTGACATTAAGTTGAAGTATTCACAGTCTAAGATTTCCAAATTCTAACAATCACTAACAAAAAAGCATGAAGAAAAATATATATAAAAACAAATATTATACATGTCAAAGATACTTTGAGTAAGTATCTATGACAAATTGCTGAGTAAGCACTCACCCTTGATTGCACATTATATACTTGTTCTCACTTTAGACTTTATTTAACAAGTATTAAATGAATAGAATTTTTTTTCTTTGACTGCTCCAGACTGGGCCATGGGCTAGTATTTTAAATAACCTATATTATAAAACAGCTGATTCTCTGTCCATCATAAACTGTCTGCATGGAATTTTGCATGCATGTATATGACTTTGTTCATGCTTTCATATGAGTGACACATTTGTTTGCAACATTTAATACGCAGACAAACATATGCACACAAAGTTGATTGAATTTGGCATGTCTCTTCAGAACGTAGGCAAACATGGATCTCCACAATTTCATGCCCTTTGTATTTTTTTTTTTTTTAAGCATTTCACCTCAAACAAAGTGGCAGTGCTACTAGAATGCAGAGAGTGAAAGTAAGGAAAAAGACTGAGTGTAGAGGATTGAGGAAAGCATAAAAAGAAGAGGGGTGAAGGCACCAAAAGATGTTGATTGACATTATATCTAAATTTTTGAATATTATAGTTATCAGAGAAGTAAGTAAGAGGAAGGAAGTTCCAATGTTGGAAAGTGTGAAAGAAGCTGTTGGAGTAGAAGAAGCAGTTACATTTAACTGTTTTGACAATAAAAGGATGGGACCAAGATGCCAAACTAGTAGCACGATTAAATTTATACAGTTGGGACACTAGTGAAAATAGCTCGTCAGAGTAGATGCCATGAAAATATTTATAGAAAAGACAGAGGGGAGCCACATTAAGTCAGTGAGAAAGTGACTGGAGTTGAGATCCCAAGTCAGGACTGATTACATTGCATATCCATCTTTGGATTTTGTCAAAAACCTCAAGATGAACAGTGGAGGCTGCAGACCATATATGGCAACAGTATTCCATGCATGGATGAATGGTAGATTTACAGATGTGAAGAATGGACTCAGACAAGAAAAACCTTTTGGTGCAACACAGAGAACCAACTTTCCTTGCAGTAGATACAGCTATTGATATTAATAAATTGTCTTTTTGTAATTTCTCCTAAACCTTGTTCCACCATCCATTTACTCAAGCTCACCAAGTAGGTTGTGCATTGTTTTCTTGTTTCACTTTCAATCTACCATGTATCAGATTTTCCAATCCTTCTTTCCTCATTATGTGCCCTAGAAATTTCAACTGATTTTTCCTGATGTTAAGTATAAGCTTCCTTGTTTCCATTTTCTCTAAAACTTCATTGCTCACGTTTGGTCCATGGTCTCCTCAGCATCCTCAAGTTCCCTCTTCATGCATTCACTGGCATATAGGAGGACTGATACTATGTAACAACCGTTCAGTATACTTTTCTTTGTTTCTAACAAAATTTTTCTGTCTCTTAATACTCTGCTTAGCCTTTACCATTTGAGCAAAATTGAAATAGATATCTGTGTTACAAGGTTTAATTTTCCTTGAGGGGGTAGAGGTCTGGCACCTTCAAAATTATTTTTTATGATTTCTTCTGTATGTAAACTAAATAGGTTTTCTAACAAATATAGTATCTTAAATGAATAAACAATTTAGATTTAAAATTTCATCATATTGCCTGTTAGTAGAGTAACAAGTACTAAACTAGTATTGTATAAGATTTATAAATCATTTTATCTAAAGTATAATACCAAATTACTATTTAATTTGAGAGATTATAGGCTACTTATTTTTGTTGTAGAGCCAGGATGCCCATGTTAATAAGAAGAATAGTTGTGATAAAAAAAAAAAAAAAAATGCAAATATGCTTGTGTTTTAAGAAATACTTTTCTGCTAGATAAATAGATCCACATGCTACTGAAATGGTTTTAAATACAGTTCGTCAAGAATTCCACTTTACAAAAGAATGTAAAACAGAAAAAATGAAAACAAGTGACCGGAAGAGAAAAAAACAAAGAGGAAATTGGGGAAAAGAGAATTCTATAAGAATCTTTTCTGGAGAATATTAGCTTATCTTAATATTCTCATCAGCTCTTACCTGCACATAAAAACACAAAGTAAATCTACCAATAAAAGCAAATCATTTTCTCCATGTGTTACCATGATGCTCCCACTTCTGCTATTAGCATTAACATGGCAATGCATTAAACTCGCCATAAGTAGTGTTCTGCTTACCAATTTAAGGGCAATATCCAGTAACCCAAGATAAAACACATTTTTTTTTTAACCACCTTATCACAGAAACATTCTCAAAACACAGGATTCCAGTTCCCTCCAACAGAAAACTCAAGGAGAAGATATTATTTTCTCTTGCATCATTCAACCAGTAAAGTTTCAGATCTGGTTTTCAACAGAAGTTTAAACTAAATAATCTTTGGTTAAAGATTAAGGAAGCCATTTAATCATCATAATGAAAGGTGTAGTTTTGAAATCCAAAAATTAAATAAGCTAAGGAGCCAACCAAGAAATTTTCTTTACATTTTATCAACTAATAAGAACATTTGCTCTCTTCAGTTAAAAATAAGTAAATATTTAAATAATTTTTTTTTTATTGACAAGAAAAAAAAAATACAAATGCCAATGACTAACTCTTCCAAAATCCTATCATAATTGTCACTCCCTTCATTAGTTCGCACGACCATTACGTCCTGCCAATACCTCATAACTAATGGACTATCACATTTTGATCCATAGAAAGAAGAGAAAAAATACTTTGTTTCGGTGAGAAAATGAAAGAAAGGAAAATAGAAGTGTTTAATTGATTTTTCACTGAAATGGAAAAGTTGGCACTTTCAAATATTTTCATTTGTACCCATTTCTTAAAATAACAACAAGCATTCATATTCAATGATGAATGGGATAGGGAAATTTCTACGGATATTTTATTGTCATAGTATGAATTTACTCAATCATTAATTTAAGAATTAAGATTCATCAGACTCTTATACCATGAAATTTTCACAAGGTATAACTAGTGCACATAAATTAGCATATAAACATACTTCTACACAATACCAGAACAACTTTATATATTTTTTCTAAGTGCCATATCTCTCCACAACTTCCTGTCCTTTGTTGCTCTCAGTAATATTTTTTTTCTTTATGACTCCACATTTTCTTTGTGGTACTTGTTACTCCAGCATCTGTATAAATTTGTCAAGGTGCTTACCCACTTCTTTACTTTTCTTGCATTCTGCCCTGTGAGTTTTAAATTCTCCAAACCTTCTTTACTCATTATATCCTAAGATTTTCAGTTATCATATTATGAGCCATTCCTTTCTATTTCCTATTCCCCTTAAGGATTCTTTGTTTCTCACATTCTCTGTCCATGATATTCTCAATATGGGATGGCAGAATCACATATTGGCAGACTGTAGTCTTTTTCACTTATGACTAAATTATTTACTTATCCCTTCTCCAGGAAGGAAGGTAGACAGAGCTGGCCAGTATTCATTTCTTTAACATTTTTTTTAACCATTATTAACTTATTCTGTTTCTTTCTCTTATGGTGTACTCAAATTCACTGTCTCTTCACATACAAACTGTTTGTGCCAAGTATAGATTGCAAATTATTCATATATCTTTTCTATGTAGATTTAAGCTTTGTTGCCTTTACAAGTTCTCCATGTCATACTTTATTGAATGGCTTTGTATAATCTATGCTTGTTCCAGCATCTTATACAAAATAATAACCTTCCCTGGGTTAAATTTGCTCCATTCACTAGTCTCTAAAATGTTAGCTTTATTGTATGGTCCATCCATTAAATTATTTGGTGATGGTCATATTTAGTCATATATAGTCATATATAGTTTCATTAACAAGACAACTAATAATACGATAATAATCAAACTTCATCTACCAAAAGGTCAAAGCTAAATCTGCCCTTAAATTTTACATATGGATTTTCAAAAGCATATTATTTGGACTTTAATTTTTGACTCATGCCAAGTGTTTTATGCAAATAACATTAAATCCTTATAAACCAAAACATAAAATGTAAATGTCTTCAAAAGTTAATGTGAAAATCATTCTGTATATCTTTCACAACACTAAATCAAAACACATTTTTATCAGAGTAGTCTTTTTTTTCTTCCTTAAATGCCATGTCCCTTCAGAATGTAGGCAATTATTCCCCTCCAAAGATTATCATCTGTGAATTGCTAAAACTTCTAGGGAAAAATAGTGAACAACCTCCAGTTACATTATTCATAGCTTTGAATTCAGCTTAGTCCATCTCCTAAACTGGTTACCACTCAAAACTAGAGAGCCCAATTTACTCTGTTATTTAACTCTTAGATAGGACAGGGAGAGCAGAACAGATGTGTTCATGCCTTTCCCAAGGGTATCAGTGCAAAAATTCAAACAATAGACTAGAGCTTGCAGATCCCCTTTCCCATGCCAATAACATGCTACCCAGACATCTCCATACTGTTTAGGATATGAGAGTAGCGTAATGGATAGAGACTTGGAATGAGAAATCAGAAAGAGTTTGAATATCACTAATGGTCATTACAGTCACTTAAATGCAAATGCTATTGAGAAAGGTATGAGGCCATCTCTACTACTATCACCTATGGGTTAAATAGAAATTGTATAAAAAAAAAAAAATCATTATCTCCCAAAAATTGTTTATGTAAGTATTAATTTACAAAGAACAAAAAGAATTATTCTTGCAATCCAAAATGTTTTGACTTTAAATAACATACAAAAAGTTGATAAACCATAAAAACAAATTAATCTATCTACACTGTTGCTTAGATGATGTTTGTTTGTATTTGTTATCAATCATTAAAAAGATAGTTGATATGTGGTTCCTATTTTCAAAGAGAGAAGAAATTAAAGATATACCAAGACTTGTTAATGAGAAAAGCCAATATTTTTTTGTTTCTCACTTCACACCAATAAAGCTACAAAGACTCAAGGGGTTACAGAGTGTGAAAGAATATGGAGAGAAAAAAAAACATTAATGAGAGAGATTAAGAACAAGAATTAAGATAGAAGATAATGATTTACATTGCATTTAAATTTTTGAAGATCAAATTTGACTGGGAAGGAAGAAACCAGAAAAGAATTCTACAAGCGAGAAGTGCAAGAGAATAAAGTGTTAGTATAGAACTTACAGTTACATCGTGTCATTTCAACTGTAAAATGATGAGACCTAGCTGTCAATCTAGTAATGTGCTTAAATTCATAAAGTCAAGGTACCAAAGAGGAAAGTTTATCAGAACAATTACCATGAAAATATTTATAGAAAAAGCACAGGGAAGCTACATCAAGCCTGGTGCAAGTGTCTTGTGGGCCCCGACCAAATTCATGACACAGGCCTCTTCAAATCTGATATGGGGCTCCCACTCTACATCAAGTTTAATAAGGTAGCATTCACATAAAATACAAACCTAATTATCTACAATAATGGATCATATACAACATAGGTTAACAATCCAACTAGTAAAATTGAAAATAAATACAATGTATCTAAATACTAATTAGAAACATGCCATAATAGATCATTCCATCAATAATATTTTCCAGCAATTTTTAACATTAACTTGAGATTTTTCTTGTTAAAAAGTTGAATTTTAATGCATTCAATATTATGACTAGAAAAATAGTAAACTTTATATTGTGTTTTTCAAGACTTAACATACGCAAAACATATTCACAGATTTGAATGGGAAAAAAACAGACCCTAGAATGATGTCAAAACCTGCAAAGATTTTTCATTCTTTAATAGTTGTGCTTAGTTTAATTTGTTTATATATATATATATATATATATATATATATATATATATATATATATATATATATATATATATATAAATGTAGGTAGAAAAAAAAAAAAATGTTGATTAGATAGCAAAGGTTACAAAGCACTGCCCAGGGCACCCAATCAGGTTTAGCATAGTACCCACTGGCCCTGAGCTACATCATGGCAGTGGAGAAAGTGACAACCCGAGGTGCCAGGTCAGAACCAATAATATTGCAAATTATTCTTTGTATTTTATCTAGAATCTCTAGCTAGAAACTATACACTAAAACATTTTTTCAGTTGAAATCTGAAAATCGAATTTAATTAGGCTATCTTTCCTGAATCCTGAAATAAACTTTCTATTGTGCAAATGGCAAACAAAGTCACTAATTCTAAATTCCATTCTGTACCGATTTGGTTGTTCCATCTAGTATTACTGTTTTTGTCCCTGAGGTCAAAATTCAATTTTGCTTTTCAAGATTTTAAGTTTAGAGACGAGAAATTCTGATTGTGATGTATATTGAGAGGTATAAAGATGTGCTTAGGTGCCTTATCAGTGATGTTAAGAACGAGTACCTTCATAGTTTAAGGTCTTTCAACATCATGCCATCTCACCGAGCTTTGTTGGTCATGCAACAACATCTCAGCAGAAAACTACATTTCACCTTTGTTGCTTTGCATTAAGCCAACCAAAAATAACTTAACGATAATGGCGCCAATTCCTAGGAACAGATCAGCATACCAGCTAATAGAAAACACTCCTTCCCATTTGTCTTGTCAATAATTGTAAATTTCTTTTCTACTTAACAGAAAACTAGAAAGAAGGCAAAATGGCAGTGAAAAATTTTAAGACAAAAAATATAAACCTAATAAAATTAAAATAAAAATAAAAAATCAACACTAATGGCAATATGGAAAGCTATTAATTTTATTTTTTACTTTTACAGATGGCTATCCAGAGAATTCATTTTAATAACTTCAACTTTAGAAAATCAGCACATTTTCTAAATTTGTACAGTAAAATAACGCAAAGAGGACAAGACGTTTCAACCTATTTCCTCCTTTCAGTTACAATTCTTTCTTTATAAAGACAAAAATTTTAATACAAAAAACATAAAATTCATTTCAGAAAGCAAAGCACAGTTTTATAGTACACAGCCAACAGAGATATTATTTAAAAAATAAATAAATCAAAGAGCATTTTTTAAAAGCAAAATGATACTTATTATCTGCAAAGCCAATTTTACATTGAATAGTGTTATAATCAAAAAGATTTCATGGAAACAACTAGAATTTCATTATGGAGTCAAATGAATAATCTCAAGAATTTTTTTTAACTGCAAAAGATAGATGTCCGAGTGTGTTTAATGCATATCAGTTCCTGTTTGACATTGTTCCATAAGCATTTGTTAAAGCATATACAAAGACACAAAACAAATGTGAAGGAGCATTAAAAGTGCAATATAAGATGTTCTTCAAGGACATATAGCCTAGTGAATAAAAGCATTGGTTGGATCCAGTGACTTGACCCAAAGAGTTGTGAGTTCAATACCTGGTTACTGCAGTGGTGAACAAAAACGTGAAGAGTTGAGTTAAAGGGAGATAACCGAGATATCTGGAAGAGGCATGGCACGTGAAACTAGAACAATCAACAAAATAAAGGGTTCAGTTCAAAATTCCAATCATCTGAAGAAGGCTGGAGTGTACAACAGCTGAAATGTTGTGAATGTGGCAATAAAGATGAGGACAACAGTTTGAACAATGTAATTAATGTAAAGATTTTCCTCATGAAGAGAATCCAAATCATCAACTAAAAAAACTTGGTTTCAAAATATTTTAATCAAAATACTAGCCACCGTACAAGTACAAAGTCATAAAAGCCACATTTGTGAGTGCATGTCAATTATTTTAAATGAACTTTATATTAATATGCAAAGAACCTTCCCCCACTTACAAACTAAAAGGAAAGCCAGGATGCACAACTGATTTTCACTTAGCAGTCAGATAAAGTAACAAAATATGGAACTAAGTTTAATGAAACTTTGCAACTAAAAAAATTCTTGAGATTGTTCACTTGACTCCATAATGAAATTCTAGTTGTTCCCATGAAACATTTCACAAGAAATTAAATCTTAGAGAATAAAATTACATATAATATTCTCCTCAAAGTTAACACTGAACAAAATGAATATTAAATATCATTTTTTTAATAGAGTAAATACTCTAATTCCAAATTAGCAAGGTAGAGAATAAGCTAATTTACCTGCCCTACAGAAAACTTTATTTCTATAATTTGGCTCCATTAAAAAATAATCTGTGCAGAGGTAAATCTTTTAAAAAATGAATGAAGAATTAAATAAATTAAAAAACTTCAAATTGTTTCTGTTCTTCTGAGATTTCCAACAAAAGGAGAAAAACTGCTAGTCACCCGAGATATGAAGTTGTGGAGAGCCATGAATGCCTATGTTCTAAAGGGACACAGCACATAGAAGTATACTTTTATAATTTTAGTTGGTCAAGATAAACATGATTTAGAGAAAAACATGTTTTAAAAATTATAAACATTTACATACAGCTAATTTCTGTCTGAATTTCTGGGATGAATTATTTATATTCAGACTAATATCCTCATCTGATACCTGAAGAAAGGCCAAAATGTTGTGATAAAATAAGAACTTGAGTCGGAATGTAAATCAACGAAAAGTCCAGTAGAAATTAATTAGTCTGCAGAAGTTGAAGTGACATCGACTCACCAGACATCAGAATTATTTACATTTTAGAATTTTTAAAAAAATAAAAAATAATAAAAAATAAGAACTGCATCAGTTAGAATTAAAGATGAAAAAACAACCTTGATAATGTTTAAAAATAGCCGAAAGTGAAGACATGCAAAATACTTGGGTAATTTTTACACACCTTATGTCCAGAAAAGAAAAAACTTATATGAACACAAGAAAAATAAGAAGTTTAAACACAGTACTTTGGCAGTCATCTTTAATGAAACTTGTATAAAAGAGGGATTGCTGCCTAAATACACAATTATTGAATTACATGATCCGGCAGCCAACAAGTAAAGTAACACAATAACATTAAATGCAGTACCTTGTCAGTCATCTTTTATTTATATATATATATATATATATATATATATATATAGAGAGAGAGAGAGAGAGAGAGAGAGAGAGAAGCCCAACATTTTCAATCTATAATCAATTCCCATCAGTGCAAAATAGAAAAGCTCTACAAATTAATTATTATACAAGCCAAGATCTGTTATGTGCAAAACCTGCTGAAATAGTCATGTGACCTACAGGCATGTTGATATGCCTGAATTTGTTATATCATTATACCAACCTCAGAATTTTACTTTCTACTTTATTTAGGTCAGAATATAAACAAGAAAAGAAAATTAAATCGGGCCACTTCATAAATACAGGTTCTTATTCAAGTTAGTTTAACAAGAGCACTTTTAAGTTCTTTGAAAATTAGGAACTTTTGTGCCAATTTTCTTTTAACTTTTTTAAAATTCCACAATAATTGTAAGGTGTAAATGCTTAGATAACTAAGCAATTCACATTTGCCATAATTGGAATCATAATACCTCCTATAATTATGCACTTATTATATAGACATGGAGAATTATGCATGTCGGGTTAAAGGATGTAAGTTATATCTTTAGGCAAAGAAGATAAAATTACCAGGTAAGAAAAAAGATATGAGAGACGGATAAATATAAGAAGTATATCTGAACAGTTTAGTAGTGATTTATCCAAAACGCTCAGATGGAAAAACTCAAGAACCAAACATGATATCTAAAAGCACAAATAAAATAACATGCAAGCTGTTGAGAGAGGATCCACCTTTTAGTAGTAGCTATAAGCTTTGGATGAAGATGAGGGAAAGAGACCCCCAAAATATTAAAAACAGTAGCACAAGGTACCAATTTCTCCTCTTGCAACTAATGGCTGATATCTGCACAGCAGCTGGAATAATTTACCAATGTCAGTTATTTTAGTCAAAATGATTTTTTTATCATGACAATTCCTTTTTTTTTTTTTTTTTTTACCAGAAAAAAAAATTAAAAAGAAATGTTCTTTTTAATCTACAGATGAGAAAAACTAGCAGTTTCAAAGAAAATTGTTATTTTCCTATGAATATCACAACTAAATCTTCTCTTGTAGCCCTTAATTCCTTAACTTGACTAGCACATTGAATCAAAAACTGGTATCTCCACTGGTGAATTTAGAGCTAATGAGACATTAGAAACAGTCTTTTTTTCTTTAATCATTTAAAAGTCCTTATACTGGATTTAATATTTAAATTTGAGTAATTTCCTACTTTAAAGAGAAAAAAGAAAATATATTAGAGTTTGATGAGATGAAAAAAAAAAAAAATGACAGCATAGCACAGGACTCAAATTAAACAGGCATTCTCTAATTATTGAAAGTTTTTGTTGTATATTCTTTAATATTTGGTCTTCCTGTTGATTAGTTAAGAAAAGCAAATAGTATTCTCAAAACCTATTTTAATCATAATCATGGATATGTTTGGTGATAGACAAATAAATGCCAATTCTCTCTCTCATGTCTGAGCAATCACAACACTCCACAATTTACCATCTTTGTCACATTTAGCAATATTTCCTCTTTGAAAGTCCTCTTTATCTTTATTAAATATCACTGCCCTGATACAAGCAATGTAAATGAGGAGTTTAAAAACCCATGTATCCATCATTCAAGTGCATTACCTTCCACCCCAAAGTAAATTGCAAGAGATTAAACTGTTTTTTTTTTTGTTTTTTTTAACCATTAAAAGAGCAGAAAGATTTTATTTATAAATTAAAAATAAAAAAAGATCATTATCAGTCCCTTGACTGCTTTAATCATCGGGTTGGGGGGATGACCTAAGCACAGAAGAAATAAATAACCAACTCTAGAATGAATTACTAGTGGTGTCTCTCGGGATTTCCGGCATTGTTATGTCTGTCCACTATTTGATGCTGTCTGACCAGCTCTTGCATTGCCATCCATGTTTGTGACCACCTTCAACAGTGCAACCATGACATCTTAAAATGCTTAATATTGGTGAGGAGAGGTTCTTGTTAGTCCACAAGACTTTTGGCATTGATCCCACAAAATTAAATACAATTTAAAATGACAGATTTATTCTGAAGATTCTGAAAATTACTTTTCAATTATTGTAAATGTTATAAATCTCAAAAAACTTTTAAAGCAAAATATTAACTTACTTTTCAAAAGCTGGCAAACCTGGTTTACATGCTCACAATAAGAAGTAATGTTAAAAGGAAGGCTTTCCAATGACACTTTTTTTTTTTTTTTTTAAACTACCTTCACTGTTTAGCAATATTTATGGTTTTGAAAAGCAATGACTAGAATTGGAATAAAACAAACATATGAAAGTGAATTTATACATTTTCTTTGTTCTTGAGAATTTTCATGGGAAAAAACAACCTTTTGACACTCCATGTTATTGCGGGTACATTTATCCATGTTTTCCCAGAAGTTTTAAAAGCAAAATATTAACTTATTTTTCCTTCATTAGAAAAAGATATACAAAAGCATCATAGAAACAGTAGAAATCAGCAAATAAAAACAATTTGCAACCGACTTCGAGTAGCAAAGCAAAAAATATTAAGGATGGAATATGAAAAAACCAGGATTTTAATATTAAAGAAATGCTTCCTTTTCCTTCTTAACTTTTTTTTTTTTAACTGCTAAAGACAGACATTTGTCATGTAACCAAAAACAAAAAAACTGAAATACAACTGGAACAATAATCATTTAATAGACCTAGAACTTTCACAATGAATGATTGCACTCTCAGGGAGGGCCACATGCCTCAAGCACCTATTGGGACTTACTAAAGATGCAGAAAAAAATCATCAGTCCCTTATGCTACTCTAATATTTACTCCACGTGTTATCCTCTACATTTACAAGAGCCAGATCAGGCCAAAAATTGTATACTGCTGCCATATAAGGGAAGGAGCTGCCAAGTCTTCACTTTCCAGTCTCACAGTCCAAAAATGTCTCTGGGTGACAAATTTTCTACCCTGCAATCCCTTTCTCACAGGAAACATTACAAGCCTCTCGCTGCTCTACAGCTATTTTCATGGAAAGTGCTCAGATAAACTACATTCCTTAGTTCCACCAGTCCTAACATTCATGGCTAAAACCTGCCATGCCACACACATTGTAGCGACCCATCTTCATTCCCTTCATATTCCATTAGTGAGATGTAAGTTCCACTCAAGCAGCTTCTTTTCACAAACTGCTGCTTTGTGGAATTAAATCCCAAGAAGATGCTTCTCTGATCACTATAATCTTAAACTGATCAAGTCCAGCATTCACTGCCATATAGGAGGACCAATATTACAGAACAGTTCAGTACTCTTTGTTTCTAATGAAATTTTTGTTTAATACTTTGCTTAGCTTTTGGAAGGCATCTTTCACTATCCCAATGCACCTTCAGATTTCAGAATCGTACTTTCAGTCCTCTGAAGTTACTTAAATTTTTGTATCTGCTTGATTCTGATATCTCCAATTTGTAATTTTCATGTTGAGCTGTTCCTTTTACCAACAACCAGACATTCTATCTTCTTATAATTCATGTTTAGTCCTTTCTTATAACTTTCTTTTATTACCTTCTGTAAACCTTCCTGTAGTTTTCTTTCTCTGTCTGCTATCAACCCAGTTTCATCTGCATATCTGATGCTGTTAGGATTGTGGACACACTTTATTTGAATGGGCATACAACCTTGAACATCAAACACTTTTCAAAAAATTTAGATCCTGTCAAACTAATAGATTTCAATACAGGTGCTTGTTTCTTTCAAACAAATTTCAAAGAAAAGACACTAAGAGAAAGTAAGAGAAATGACATTTTAATAAAAAAGTTCTTCACGTTCTCATCTAGCACAGTTTTATTGGTGTTATTTGCTTCAAGATGTGCCAGGAAGCAAAAGAAAAACATTAGCATGCAGCATGCAATAAAAATCTCAAGGCTACAGAATATTAAAAGAAAAAAATATAATGTATAAATGGTATTCAGTCAATGAAAATCCAACAACATTCTAAGGTGTTTACATCATTACTGCAGTAGTTAACCACTTGAGAAAAGAGGGGGGGGGAGAAAAAAAACACAGCCAAGTTCACTAGTTACACACTTTAAGCTTAATGTATCTATGCTCTGCACTCATCAACTGAAATAAATTTATTCAGACAATATCTAATGATTGATACAAGATTTGTTTAGAAAATATTGATCAAATAAAAAAAATAAAACTATATAATAATTATTAATATGTATTTATTTATATTTCCTGTCCGAACTGTAGTGGAAAGGGAGGTAAACCCACTTAAATTAGTAAATTTATAAGTGATTACTTCCCTTAGTCATTTTAATAATCTATACAAATAAAATATTTATCTGCATAATTACTTCGCAAGCAAAATGCACAGTCATTAATCAGTTCCTTTAGGGCTGCATTTCTTAGATTGCAGAATTATTTGTTCAAGACTTTTATGTGAAGCACTCAGATACCTTTGTCTATTAAGTGATTGTCTTGCTCCATCACTGTAATTCAGTTGCTAATCTTCCAAAAGATATTCCTATTTCACCGTTATATTAAACACATAAAATTTTTAACATAAAAAGATATTGAGCAAAAAGCAATCAATGAATCATAGATACTAGTAATTAAACAGTTTATTGGCCTATAGTTTAGTCCATATTTCTGACAGCATGGGTACACTAGCAAATAAACAACCCAAACATTGAGAAATATCCTATACCATATACATTTTAACATTTAATATATTTAAATACTTGAATCTTTAAATACACATTTTAACATTTAATATATCTATACATTTTACCTTATTTCTATCTGTAAACTGATTTTTTTTATTTCCAGCAGCAAAAAGTGAATTGCAAATTATTTAACTACATTAATTTGTTTCAAGAATGGAATCAATATGGTAACAAGCACAAATAAAACCATATTTTCTACAACTAAAGAATTATTAACTGTTTCAAGTGGTTGAAAGCATAATCATGGCCATCAGGAGTTTTTACTAACAAAATTCTCATTTTTAGTAAAGAACAGAGTTACAAATTGATATTTCTAGCATCTGTGTTCCACATTTGAATCTTTTAAAGATATAAGCTTAAGCATAGGTTGTGTTTCACCAGAGACCACATATCGTTTATGTCATGATTTCTTGACTTTTGCACTATACCAATGCACAAAACTTAAGTATAAGATCATTAGACAAAGCCAACAGTCATCCCCACAGATTCTAACTTAAATGATATCTCTAAAAGTAGTACATTAAGTCCAAAACTAAAAAGTCTGGTATTTAAATATATACTTTTTGAAATAGTAAAAAAGAGCCTTTGTACTTAAGTGTTCCAAGTTTTGCTTAATGCCATCATAAACCATTTGACACACTTTCCTTGTTTTAATGTTTATTCATATACCAGACTTAATTTCTATATAATTTTTTTACAATTTAAGTGATGATTATTCAGGGTTATGACAGGCAGAATTATTGTACACTTGTAATCATCATTATCTATATTTAGAAAATTGTAAATAAATATGTGCAATAATACAGTTTGTTTTTGATTCAGATACACAATGAGTCTCATGGGCACAAGATATAACCCTCAAAAAAGAGAAACAAGATATTGCAAAGTTATTAAAAAAAGACAATGTTGGAAACTGCATAAAGTTGAACAGAGTTCAAAGAATAAAAAATAAAAAAGGAAACTGAAAACATTGGCAAGAACAAGAAAACAATCTGGTTGCAAAAACAGTTTAAGAAAAATTAAAAGGCAAGGAAAGTGGATTAACCAGCAAAAAAATTATTTAAAGCCATATTTTTTTTAATCATTTCACCCCAAGTAAGGCAATAGAGCCACTAGGATGCAGTGAGTTACTGAATGTTAGAGAATATGAGAAATTGGAAATGTAGAAGAAAAATGCAAAGTATTGGTTAAAGGCCTGAAAACAACTAAACTACCATCTGTAAGTAAACAGCATAAAGGGAAGGTGTCAGTTAGGTAAAAAAAATAAATGAAAAACTGATTTCTAAACAGCAAGAATGTTGAGTTAACAGTGGATGAACATAATGGCTGGGCGAGAGACTGGATCCTCTTTCATGGAAATAGTCAACCAACACAAGAAATAACAGGTAGAAAGTGGAGTAATGTTTTGGGCTTGTATTATAGTCAGCAAAATTATAGGTCCTTCAAAGTTGACAATGCATAACAATAAATGCAGATAATTATTGTAAGTTCTTAGATAGGACATTCTTCAACGTGTCACAACTGAAAAGTTTTAAACTTAAGGGTAGTCATGCAAGACAATGTTCTTTTACATTCTGGAAAGCTGACCATTGCCCACCCTGCTAAAAACAATGGTTTCAAAGATACGAATTGATGTTTAGTCCTTTCTTCTCACTTTCCTGTAGTATTTTTTGTAGGGGTTCCTGTATTTTTCTTTTTTTCTGTCTGCTATCACCGTTTCATCAGCATATCTAATGTTTTAAGGTTGTGGCCACACTTTATTTGAATGGGCATACACTTTGAATATCAAACACATTTTTTCAAAAGTTTAGATCCTGTCGAACTAAATAGGTTTGAATAGAGACCCTGATTTTTTTTAGTCATGCAAGACAATGCTTTTTCACATTCTGCAAAGTTATTGCCCACCTTGCCAAAAAATGGTTTTAAAGATACTAAATTAAGGGTATGGTCACCATCCTCTTCATATATTTGTCCAATTGAAAACTTGTAGTCCATCATTAAAAGAGATGATGGATAGTACCAATCTAGGTACTAACCATGTTCAACATTGCTTAACTTCAGTGATCGTATGGGAACCAGTGTTTCAACATGATGTGGCTGTAAGCACTTACATGATATAGTGCTCAAATAAATATATCCCAAAGGTTTTATCAACTGCAGATGGTTAATACCAGTGGTGGCATCCTAAATTTCTATAAAGTCAGGTAATTTTTAGAAATCTATTCTGTTTATTTTCTTTTCAATCTGAGAATGTAAACAATTCACTTTATAGTATCAAAAAGAATTAAACCATTTTGATAAATTTAATAGAAAATATTTATTAAGATATTTTCAGATTAAAATTCTGTTCTCATCATATTTCTTTCCAGAAGTATGATGCTTTTTGACTCTAGTGTCATCAGCGTTGTTATGGTTTCTTAGCCACATTCAAACTGAATTGTTGCAGTCCCAAAGATCCAATGGAAGATCTATCAAATTTATGACTAGAAGATTTGTCACGTTTTTTTCACTAGCATAGCATAACTAACATTTTACCTAGACCACTGGCTATTAATATATAAGATTATTTTTGGATAATCCAACAACTGGTTCACTAAGCTTTTATAATTTTAAGAATCAGTTCATGCAAACCAATAGGATGCCCCACTGGTTAATATTATTTTTATGATGAAACCATTGACTTAAGTAATAAAATCTCTCAGTAGACAGATGAGCCAAATAATAATTTCACCAGTTTCCTTTACAATAATGTTCAACCTGTATAAGGCCCAAAAGCCACTTGAGGTAGAAGGTGACAGAGTAAGATGCACAGTTTATGAGGATATGTGGGGAAGATAATAGTTCACTCTAGACTTTTTCCCACTATTTCCATCAGAGTTCACAAAAGATAGTAACAAATTTCTGTATGGCAATATTCAATGCACAATGTTAAAATACTATATATGACAAAGTGGAAAAAAGTTTTTGTTTCATCCTTTAGGACTTCAGACTAAATTTGTTACGCATCACACAAAAACTTTTTTTCCATTGTCATTTTATTCCCAATATTGTTCTTGATATATAAAAATTTATATATTGTTATTTCAAATTTCTATGAAAGTGATTTTAGTTGGTGCACATGATTTTGTTGACATCCTTGTTATTTTAACCTGTGAAATTAATGTCAATTAATAATATTTTAAAAATATACTTTACATTTTCTTGCTGAACCATAGAGTACTATTTTGAACATAAAGGCCTACATACTCTTCATAAAAAAAATGAGTATTTAATGCTAAAAATACATTATACAATATTGTCTAAGTTAACTTTTAAATTCTATATAAGAACTGTTGAGAATTTTTTTAAAGGTCAGTCCCTTCAGGACTGAGACAATAATGGTTCTCCTCAGTTTTTTTTTTTTTGCTTTGGTGTTTGTGAATTGCCAGGCCTACTTGTCAAAGATAGGTTTCCTATTGCTTTCTCCAATGAGAATTCCAAATAGTCCTTCTAGACTAACTGCCACTCATAGTTAAAGAACCCAGTCTGCTCTATTTATTTAACCCATAACTGGAAAGAGATAACAGATTCATGTCTTTCCTAATGGTACACATGTATAAGTGAATGCAACAAACTTGGCTGGAATTTGCTGATTCCACTCCCAACCCCAATACCTGTTACACTATACATACTGACTTGCATAATAAAATCTTACAGCACACTATATAAGTGAAATAGCATTGTCAGTAATATTTTTAAAATACACTTTAAACTTTCTAATAAGTTTAAAGATTAAAATTTTGAGGAAATATGCTTTTTGTCTACTTCAATTTTTAAATTCTATCCATGAACTGTTGAGATAGCAAATCAGCATAGTTACAAATGTGGATAAACACAAATATTCACATTGAATAACTGAATTAAGTAGAAGGTTATTCTATGTCAGCAGAAACTACTGGATCCTATCTATTCTTGCTATTCATGGCTTCCATTTTAACTCAGCATCTGATTTCATATAAAGCCTTTGCAGCAATAAAGAACCAACAAATTAAAAATAAATTTCACATTATGTAAACTGGATTAAAAAATGTTTATATGACATTTTTTTCTAAACCATCTCAGAAAATAACTAAATGGTTTAACATTACCTCTGGTAAATCTGACAAAATTAATATGGTGGATTTATTCCATCAAAATGACAATTTGGACAAATAACTCCATGCTTTATAAATTAAACCAAATAGACATACCAAACATATATATATATATATATATATATATAGAACACATGGCACAGTGAATACACACTTTGTTTAGATCCAGTGACTAGACCTAAAGAGTTGTGAATTCAATACCAGGCTACAGCAGTGTTGAACTAAAAAACTTGGAGAGTTGAGTTAAAAGGAAATAACTGAGACATCTGGAAGAGGCATGGCACATGGAACTAGAACAATCTACCCTAGTGAACAAAATGAAGAGTTTGGTTCGAAATTCCAATCACCTGACGAAGACCGGAGCATACAACAGCCGAAACATTGTGAATATGGCAATGAAGATGGGGATAACACTCTGAATAATGTAAATAATCATAATACCTCATCTCAGAGATATAGACAGATACAAAAAAAAAAAAAAAAAAAAGGTTTTATAGATTTGCTCTTATATTAGCACTGTGTTTATTAAGAAAGAATATTAAACTAGATTACAAATAAAAACTAGTCCTTTCATTATTGAAATGTGCTTGTCTTTAGTTTGAGTTTCTAAAAAACCTATTGAAAGTAGTGCTCATCATTGTTAAATGCTATCAATCATCACGTCTGGTCATACAACATTCAGAGCCAATCAAATATCATTACAAAGTTACTGCTGGGAATATCAAATATCATTACAAAGTTACTGCTGGGAATATCAACCTTGGTAGTTTGTCAAGTTATACTCATAAATGATAATATATATATATATATATATATATATATATATATATATTGGAAACTTTAAAAAAAAAATAAAGCTCTCATCTGAGGGGATACACAAAGGTGCAAGAGCTTGAAGTGCAAAATGGCTTTGTCAAAGAAAGATTGATAATCTTTAACCTTCATGTTCGCAAAAAAATGGTATGTCAAATGGAGAGTTTTTTCCTTGACACCACTATTATTTTAACTACCTTCACTCCCTTGGCAATGTTTTTTTAAAAGCTATGTTTAGAATTTTAATAAAACCTAAACATATGAAAGTGAATTTATACATTTTCTTTGTTCTTGAGAATTGAAAACAAAAATAATAAACACTATTAGATTGTTTATTAGAATGGTTGGCAAAAACATTGGCTAATTCCCCAAAAATTTGAACTTTATAAAATGGTAAATAATAAGGATTTCCTTATAGTTGGTTCACATATTTTAATAATTTAGTAAATGATTTATGAATAAATTGTTTTCATATTTATTTCTTAATAAAATTGGTAAATGACAAATATTGCATTAGTTTTAATACAATTGTATTAATTTTTAGAATGTTGTAAATATAAAATTATTCTTGTAAATAAAAATCTAATAATAATGTTTAATTTTTTTAATGTAACTTCTCAAGAATAAACAAAATGTATAAATTCACTTTCATCATATGTTTAGGTTTTATTACAATTCTAATCATCGCTTTTTAAAACAATAAACATTGCCAAGAAGTGAAAGTAGTTAAAATAATAATGGTGTCAAAGGAAAACTCAGTTAGACATATATTTGTGTATATGTGGATATGTGTATGTGTTTTTATTTTTGTATATATGCCGGTTTTTTTCTTCGCTTTGTCTATAGCCTGATATATACATTTTAACCACATATATGTATACGTCGTACATATGCATGTATTTACACTTCTTACGTTTATTTGATCCTCCTTTTTTTATCTATATGTTTGTGTATGTAAAATATCAATAGTTGGCGCGGTTTTTTATGTTTGTCTATCTTTATCCTTTTTACTCGTTATTTTTATTTTCCTTTTTTGAATTTTTCCTTCTATTTCCTGTGTGAATATCTGTCCTTATATTTGTGTGCTCATATATCTGATTATATATATGTGTGCATCTTTATTAGGATGTGAATGTGTTTGTCCTGTCATTTGAAAATTACCTTTCCTATCCAGCTCCTTATTTGTAAATTAGACTTCCATGTATCAAATATGTGTATCAATTGTAGATACTTCTTATGTCAACGTCAAACTTAACTGATAAATTGGCACGCTGCTAAGAACAAAATATATTTTTTCTCCTAGTTTAATTTCTGAATAATTTTGTAATATTAAACTTGATGCTTGATTAAATTTAAAATTTGACAATTTTTAATTTCAAATTTAATTGTAAAATTAAAACTTTGTTATATTGATTTCTAATTTAATATAATCTTAGCTTTAATGCACTAATAGATTGTATTTAGGGTATATTGTCATTAATTTGAATTACCATATACTAGTATTCTGATTGGTCATAGGTTACGTAACAATATTTCCCCTACTGATGGGTTTGATTGGTTTAGAACTCTTAAAACGCTTTATTTTGCAATTAACACCATCACTTGATAAGACACCAGTACTGTTGAAACAAAATTGCAATTTTTATCGGGATGTTATAACATGTATATGTTATAATTTTGAATATATATATATATATATATAGCAAATTGGTTTTTAAGTAATCAATGTATCTTTTTTTTCAGGCAAGATTATTTCTTCATGCATTTAATATTATATTTAGTGTTTACACATTTGAGTAGACATCCAGGTTTTTTTAAAACAGTGAAATTAATGCTTACTAACCTAGAGAACAAAACAGTTTTATGAAAGAAAGTGCTTCTTAACAGGAATCAAACCTATATTCCCTATTGTAAGCCAATAGACATTAATTTCAATGATGAAAAGATCAGTAGTAATAATGAGTTTTAAATCAGCCCTTGAGCAACAATATACAAAGACAGAATCTGAAAACTTGATTGATAAATATATTGTTGTTTTATAAAAGAAAAAAGTAACAATGGTATGCTCTGAAATTGTGAGTCAAGTTTCTCCCCTCCACCTCAGAATTGTTATTGAAGAAAAAACACTTCAAATGCTGATTTTTAAAATATGAGTAAAGTAAGAAATTATTTTATTAAATTTAGTTTACAAGTTATATCTGAACAGCTAAAATGCTGTATGTAAGGAGAATTTGAGAAAAGGAAAAAAATTTCACCTTTGAAATGTATATAAGAAAAAAATTAAAACAATCAAAATGCTAGCAAATGCACTTAATTTCCATATAAACATATCAGGCTTTAACCTCCAGATATCAATATTTTTGTCTAATATTTCTAGGAAACAATAAAGAAAGAGGGCTTGAAAAATCTGATACTCACAGGACATATTCAAGGCAAGAGGGACAGAAAGAAACAGTGAGTAACCGGACTAAAAAGCTTGTGTAAATATGGTTGTAGAACAGGGGCTGGGAGGATGGCGAAAACATACTTCACTAAGAGCTACAAAGGATAGCAGGTTGTGGGTAGCCATAATCGTCCACGATCTGAAGGGACACAGTACATAGAAAAAATGAATACACATTCTCTTTTAGATGTTAAGGAAATCATGCAGGTTTATTTTCAACTGTTATAAAATTATTATGTTGCCAATGAAACAAAATTAACTGAAGAATTTTGGATTCATAAGCTAAATGGTAATGGTGAAATTAGCCATTTCCATACAGGAAACATTTGTTATCCATTGACCGAACAACATTACTGTCAGTTGAAATTTATAAAATTTTATAACAGTTATTAAAATAGTATTTGAAATATAAAAAAAATAAAAATTACTAATATGTAATTCATAGTGTAACCTACCAAAAATTAAAGGTTATCAACCATCTCACCCCACTTGCTTTTGATACAATAGCTTATTAAAAAAAAAAAAAAACTTTTATTCTAATTCTATCTCTCCACACCCTTAGACACACATTAATTAAAAGATTATATAAGAGTCAGTTAACCAGAAAAGCTGAAAAATTGAGTGAATACATCAGCGTGTTCATTTCTCAGCTGCATGGTATACAAGGTCTAATAAATAAAAAAAAGTATTAGGGCTGCTGCTATGGTAACTGAGCTAAAATACACAAAGTGAAGCCACTTGACACAGATTGACCTTGAACTGTCATGTATGCACATTAAGTTATGTTTTCACTCACTTCCGTTGTTTATAGAAGTGCTTGGAAGGAAACTGTGTAGAGTGTGGTTTTCCCACCACACCACACAGGTGAGATCATTGACCATGGTTTGTGCAGCAGTTTTTGGCCACCCACAAAATTCTCCTGGTTTGAACACCACCATATTTCCCAGATGTCATATCTTTTGACTTTCCTCTTTCCAAAAATCAAATCCCACTTGAAAGGAACAAGATTTCAAGAAATTGTAAAAATCCAAGACAATGTAACAAGGTAGCTATATCTTAAAAAAAAAAAAAGAAAAAAAAAGGAGTTCCAGCAATGCTTCTATCAATGGAAATGACACTGGATAAAGTATGTGAACTCAGAAGGGAACTTTTTTTAAGGATGTTAAATGCCAAATTGATAGATGCTTTTCTCTTTATAGCACTAATCCAGATACTTTTTGATCATATATATATATATATATATATATATATATATATATATATATATATTGTATTTGGGCAGCAATCTTTCTTTCATGCAAGCTTCATTAAATATGACAGACAAGGTGCTTTAATTTTTTTTTTTTTTATATATATATTTTCTTTTCTGTAGATAAATTATACAAAAACTGTCCAAATGTTTTATTTTTCCAAGCTAAAAGGTATAGCCAAAAGCCCTTGGAAAAATAAAACATCTGGACAGTTTTTGTATAATTTATCTACAGAAAAGAAAAAAGATTATATCACATGAGAAATTACATAAAAAAAAAAACTTATCAAAGCACCTTGTCTGTCATTTAATGAAGCTTGCACACACACACGTGTGTGTGTGTGTGTGTGTGTGTGTGTGTGTGTGTGTGTGTGTGTGTGTGTAAGTAAACACTTGTACAATTTTAAATCACACACAAATGTAATGTTGCCAAAAAAACAAAAAATTAAACTTTAAGACAGGCAGTGACAAAAGAGGAAGCCGATGAGATTACTTGATGAAATTAAATTCCAATTCTTTTCTTCCCCAATCTATAATAAGATAATTTCTTCAGAGATTCATCAACAAAAGAAAAAAAGGAAAAAAAGGAAATGGGGGAGATTTGAAAACAATGTATCACTTTAAGACAGAATGCTAATTCTTTATCAACTGTCTTTATACAATCATGAATGTTTAATACAACAACAGCAGCAGCAAACAAAATTGTCATTGACTAAAAATGACTGAATACTTTTCTAGCAAAGACTAATAACAAAAGCAAGACAGGGGCTTACAACTGTTGTCAAAGGATTTTTTTCCTTTAAGTCATGACAAAATTGGGATTTATTTGAAAATTATATTAACTTTCACTTTTCCATGTGTGTGTTTTGGACTTAGCAGATTAAAGATAAAACACCCCCCACACACACACACACACACAAGTTCAACATAAGACCTATGTCAATCAAAAGTGTGTATGTGTGGGGGTGGGAAACAGCTGGCAATCATTTTGTAAAACTAAAACTTACAAATCAAACCTTCAGAAAATTTTGCAAAATTGAAAACAGACTCAATATGTCCATATTTTTGCAATTCTTTGAGATCATTTATCCTCATCAACGTGGCAAAGTGAGAAAACAACTGAACTAATGTTTCATGCCACTGGCCAGACTTTTTTTTTTTTTTTTTTTTTTTTTTTTTAACTGGTTCACTTCAGCAGTTCATGAAAAATGAAAGTTTACATCAGAGCAAAAGTAGCACCTTTCTTAAACTGTACAAAATCCACAAGTTATTCAAAATCTATTTAATCTTTGTTCTCAATATTTAGATATTGGGAAAAAGACAACTCTTAGATATTTCATTCTGTGAACTTGACAACTTCAATTAAAATGCTGAATACTTACTACAGGTGAGTACCTTCATTTAGAAAGAGAATCAATAATCATTACTGGAGTACAAGAATGTGTGTGTATGTGTGCTAAATCTTTTTAAGAACAAGTTGCCAGTAGGCCATAAAGGGAAGAGCACCCAACCACGTTACACAGCATGCACCAAATGTTAACCTCATTTTTCTATCAGATATATTGAGTGCATTAACAGCTTCCACTTTGACACAAGATTAGAAAGTTATACTACACTCACGACACTAACCACCAACCAGAGCACATTGGAAATGACCAATTCATTTTAGGTGACCAAGTGAGGAATTAGTAATGGCAGACAGCTCTATGCAGACAGTACAGAATTACCTATTGTAACATTACACTAAGTTTGTATAAGTTGTGATGATGGCCCTGGAGCTACTCATTGGCAATGATGGACATGTCATGCCATCCTACTTCATGTCTCAGGGTCTATGTGACTGGACACTGCAATCAAGACCTGGATTGAGAGAGTGACCATAAATGTTTAAGCAGGAGAATGCTCCGTCCCACATGACTCAAGAGTGGTTTACTGAGAATTTTCATGGTCCTCCCAACACCAATGTAGTGACTAGATTTTAATCCTTTGGATTATTACATTTGGGCTTTTGTCAAGAAACCAACCAGTAACCTCCACAAAACCACGGACTTGATGAAGACGACCCTTGTGAACATAATAGCCAACATGAGAGCCACCTGAACTGAGAATGCAATCACTTTATGAGGCTGTCCTCAAGGATGCAGCCAGCTTTACAGAATAACTTTTATCTAAGGTGAACATGTGTAAATTTGTGTTTTTTGAAAATATACTGATTTTTTTTTTCTATTGAATATCTTGCAGTCTTCCTAAATGGTGACTACAAAATTTCACAGATGAAGAGACTGGATACAACAGAAATTTTGTTATACAGAAGGACGAAGAATACCATGGACTGAACATATGAGTAATGAGGAAGTATAAAGGAAAATGGAAACAAAAAGGATGCTTGTACTTAGAACCAGAAAGAGGCAGTTGAAATTTCTAAGACATATCAGGAAAAAGGAATTTGATACTAACAGGACACATTAAAAGCAAAAGAGAAACAATAAGTAACCTACCTAACAAGCTTTTGTAAATAGAAAGCTTAACAGAGTGGAAAGCACAGCGAAAAGGCAAACTCTGTTAAGAGCTACATAGGATAGGAAGTTGTGGAGAACCATTGTCGCTCACATCCTTAAGGAACACAGCACACACACTTTTTTCTTAATTACCTGTATAGACACATCTGTCATTAGATTGTGTCATATATCTGATAAAAATTCACAATATACTAATAAAATCAAGGCTTAAGTGTTCTTATTTCCATGTTGATTGGCTAGAGGCCAAAATAAGTCTTTATTATTTTTAGAACAGCACTTCTTGTCTGAATGTTTGAAATAAGAAGGTATTCCCCAAGGTTGAATATCATACATACAAAGCAGTCCTTTATCTATATACTTGTTCTGTACTTAGTACAGCAGTCACACATCCTCAGAGGAAAGAGTAAGACTAATGCTGACAGACTCATAAAAATTAGTATAAGAATTTAAATTTCAAATTCTGAGCAGTTAGTAAAATTAATGGTTCCAATTGTGAAAATAGATTTTATTTTAAGTAACCAAAGAAATATTACTCCAGTCTTAGTTATTATAATCCTTAAGGTTATTTAAAATACCAATTTAGTATAAATAACATCAACGTCATAAGCCTGATTATGTGAAGGTACATAAGAATACATTGTATAGTAGCATATATCAATATAAGACAAAAGTTTAAAATCCAAAATTTTCAATTCTCTATCAAATCAATCAAAATTTGTAGTAAATATTTTCATAAAACTGTTCTATGGTAAATTTGCATAAAATAATTTTATTGATTGATTTTGCTTAGCAGCATATCAACCTCTATGGGTTATTTAATGCCAAAATGTAAATCTTTTGAACACAATCTTATGATTTCACCTAAATATATTTTGAACACAATTGTATACAGATAAAATGTATCATTGATCATTTTACTATAAATATGTATTGTTGGTAATTTTACTATAAAAAATATATTTTTTTACTTTCATAGTGTTTTGTTTTTATTGGGAGAGTGGTCACTATTTGCCCATAGCTGGAACCCTAACAAGTGCTACCACTCTGGGTCAGGGTGGACCTGGAAACAACAGCAATTAACCAGTGGTTCCACGTTCCTCAAAACCTCCAATTTTCCAATCAGAGACCTTGCTGATGGATGTAGTTTATCATCATACCCAAGACTAGCATAAAAGAAAGAACCAAAGATAAAGTTATGGAACAAAAAAACATTTATTATAAAAAGAATAATGCTCAAAATTAGAAAACAAAATTATAAATACACATGCAAATTAAATTGACATCAACTTGATATTCATACACAATATTAATACGAAATCTAGAGGCCTTAACTTTTTTTGGAGGTAACAACAATTTAAATATTTAGGGAGTTTTTTTAACAGAGGAAGGAAAGTGCAGCACTGAAATCTGATGGCACACCAGGATAGCCAAAGATGCCTTCCAAAAGACAAGAAAAGTATTAAGAAACAGGAAAATTTTGTTAGAAACAAAAATAGAGTACTGAACTGTTACATAATATCAGTCCTCTTATATGGCAGCAAATGCTGGACAATCTCCTCACAGATGAAGAAGAAACTTGAATAGAAATGTGATTCTACAGAAGGATGCTGAGAATACTGCAGACTGAACATGTGAGCAATGACAAAGTTTTAGAGAAAATGGAAACAAAAAAAAATGACACATACTTGACATCAGAAAGAGACAGTTGAAATTTTTAGGGTGCATAATGAAGACGGCTTGGAAAATTTGATACTCACAGTACATATTGAAGGCAATAGGGATAGAGGAAAACAGTGCCTAACATACCTCACAAGCATGAGTAAATGGATGGCAGAACAATATTTACGAGACATAACAAAAATAATTTACTAACAGCTACAAAGGATAGGAAATTGTAGAGAGGCATGATCGCCAACATCCTGAACGGACAAGGCACATAGAAGATATCTATAACCACATGACTTCACTTGTCACACATTGTTCAAGCATGATTTTATTTTCTTTCTCCTGCAGTTTATACCACAAAACAATCACCGTTATCATTTTCCTTAATTTCCCATTATTACCAAAGATCTTCCAGATTCTCAATTTAATTGAGATCTGAACTTTGGACATACCATGCCATAGCCTCAACATTTTCAGCATCAAAGAATCATTTTACTTCTTTTGCAATAAGACAAGGGGCATTATATTGCATAATAATGAGACAAGAAATGCTATTAGAGAAGGGTCATGCTTTTCAATGATATTCCAGCATTTATTTTGTCATGTAACTAAATGAGTTAACCAAGATCAGTACCAGAATACACCCCCCAGAGTAATATGCTATCACCTCCAAATTTAACCAAGTCCGTTCTCTCTCTTTCTCTGCCACACACAAACACATTTGGGAAGCCATTACCCACTTTATGCCACCTGACATACTGTTTGCTGTCAGAGATGACCAAATTAAACTTTCATTGCTGTTGAACATTCTTGCAGAATTTTCATTGGTCCAGACAATATACTCGCTTGCAAAAGTTAATCTGGCTTTTTGGTTCTTTTTACTGATGAGGGGCTTCATGGCAGAACATGCATGAAACCCTGCTTTACATAAATAAAGTGACTATCTGACACGACACATTCATGCTGAATTCTTCAGTTACTTGATATGCCTTGCCTGCTACAGTGGCAAAAAGTCCAGTGTTTTACATCACCAGATACTACCAAGGAGGTTATTTTACATGATTGTCTTAGCATCATGCCTAACTTAAATGATCCCGTCATCCTAAAATTTTTAATCTATTGAATCTTGAATCTATTTTATTTTTTTCTTTGCCAGGGCAGAAATCTTAAGCCTCCAAATTTTAATGTAATAACCTGATATCTGAACGACTCATCAATTTTGCAACAGCTTATCGTGATCTTTTCAGAAAAATTACTGAAGATAAATATTATATTGCAGAATTTCATTGGGAACCATTACAGTTTGTTTTTTTTTAAAATATCAAATAATGTTTCTTCTCTAATTTTGGATACTCCACGTATAATAGTCTTTTATAACTTTATCTGTCATTCTTTTCTTATTCAAAAATACTGTAGAATAAATCTTTTAGAACATTTACTGTAATTTTTATTACAACCAAATCTGTAGATTTGGAAATACAGGATTTGTAACTTTCCTTAAAAATTCCTTTTCCTAATATTGGATGCTACCAATAACAAGACAGATTGATAGATAAAACTAATGTACCTGACTCCCCCTGCTATACTCTCTTTAGAAGAGCCAAATCAGACCAAAAATGGAGTATTGCTGGCATATCTGGGCTGGAGCTGTCTATTCCTCACTTGCCTGCCTTGATAGAGTTCAGAAGTCTTTATGCGGCCTTGCAATATTTTTTTATATTTTCATAACCTCTTGCTATTTCTATGGTAAGTGTTTCGGTGAGCTACATTCCCTGCTTCCAACAGCCATGACCTTTACAACTAAAACTCACCATGCTATATACACAGAGATGAATCCTCCTCATTCTCCTTGTGATCCACTCATATGAAGGAAGTTCCACTTGGACAGCTTCAAGAACTGCTGCTTTGTGGAACAGACTCCCAAGGAGATGCTTTTGTGATCACTATAATCATAATCACTTCAAGTTTAGGGTTACCTGTTATCTTTCCTGCAGAGCATTGTGAACTTCACTTCTTGCCTTTTTTATGCTCATACAACTCCACACAGTAACCCTTTACCTTCAGTGACTCTTGGGTGTTGTATTGGGTGAATATTATTTTAAAAAAAGAAAAAAAGATAAAAATGAGGTAAATGAATGCAGAAAGAAAATAAATACAAGAATGTGTTTTCCTACCAGGTTTAAACAGCAATATGATTCACAGAGGACAAGAAGTTCTGCCAGGATTTATCATTCGTGGATGTAATATTAATAGCATACCATACACGAAGCAGATGATACAGTATTGATGACAAATTCAGAAGAGAAACTGAAAGAACTATAACAGTCACTGAAAACAAGTACTAACCATTAACTGTAAGATAAAATGCATGGTTGTTAGCAAAAGAGACAGCCCAATTTGTGAATTACATATCAGACAGACATCAAAATCAAGCACGTAAGGAAATTTAAATATGTAGAATAGTAACATATAATGGAAAGCGTGTGACAGGTGCATAAGAATAGCAAAGAATGCCACCCCACCCTTTTTTTTTTTTTAAAGAAACCTAGTTACATATTAAGATATAAACAAATAACACTGGATGGGAGAGATAGCTACCTGTCCTCCTGTATGGCAGTGTATTCTCACAGATGAAAGTAAGACTTGAAGCAATAGGTATGGTTCTACTTGACCAATGTTCAGAATCCAGCGAATAAAACATGTGAGTAACAAGGTAGTTTTAAGAGAAACTAAGAAACTTACTAACAATCAAAAAGAGACATAAAATTTTGGAGATGCAGTGAGGAAAGAAGACTTAGAGAATATAACACCCACAGAGCACACTGAAGGCAAAAGAAGCAAAGGAAAAGATGGCAGAACAAAAACCATAAAAACAAATGGTCATAAAGGAGCAAGAATTAACACAACAGAAGTTATGAAATTGTGGAAAGCTATTGTCATCCATGCCCTGAAAGGAAACAACAGGGAGAGATACTGTTAAGTTAATTTGTTGCATAGATTTAATTTACTATTAGGAAACTAAATTCCCAACTTGATTCTCATTGTGAAAGAAGATTGTTATATTTGTCAATACTATAGTTTCTAAGATTTTAACAAAAAACACCCATAACGGAAATTAACAAATTTGTTGGCGGAAATGGTGTCAACTCAAATTCGACTTCAAGATAAATATACAATTCAAGTAGCCACTTTTTCTCATGCAGGTCTCATTAGAATTAGAATAAAATAATGAACTAAAAGGAGACAGTCAATATTTCTTTCAAGCAAATTAGGTGTTGTTCTAGAGTTATTTCATTCTGAACACTTTACAAATAATCGTATGAAACCCTAAATCAGCCATGAACAACTTTTCCAACCACATGCTGCATAAGTTATGGCCCATCAAAATGTAGGCCACACTCTTAAAAAGATTTAAGCTTTTCACCACAGAAAACCATAAGAGTAAACATCTGCTTTAGAAATGGGGAAAGGTTGATTGATTTTGGAGAAAAGATTTCTCAAAAACTTTTAAAAATGAGGTCTTGGTAAAATATCACAGGTGAGAGTGATTAACACATACACTGTTGCAGGTGATTAGTTTCTTATTTATTAGAAAATACAAAAAATTTTTTTTTTTTTAAAATAAAACATTTCTTCTCCAAAGAAAAAAAAAAAAAAAAAAACTATTATGAACATTTCCTGTTTCTACTTTAGAAACAGGAAACATTCATAATAGTTCTAAAGTAAAAGATGACTTCATGTATGATCTTCCTTAGTGAAAAATCGCCAATGGTTTAAAATTATGAAAATGTTGCCGCAACAAAAAGTTTCAAAATTCAAGAAACATTTTATTTAATCATTATGTTGGTTAGCCATTTTTGTTTAGCAACATATCAACCTCTATGGGTTATTTAATGGCGATATCTAAATATTTTGTATGCAGTTTATTTACTCCCCCCCCTCTGATAATGCTTAATTATACAAGTCTTAATTATACAAGTTAATTAACCCATAGCTGGAAGAAAAGAGGTAGATTTATAGGTTTCCCAAGGGTAACAATTCCAAGCCATTATCCATTACATGAAGTGCACATCCAAGCGTACAGCACCTGGTATTCCCAAGCAGTCATCCATCTAGGTACTGACCAGACCCGACGTTGCTTAACTTCAGTGATCATACAGAAACTGGTGTTTCAACATGATGTAGCCGTAAGCCTCATTGTTTATGACCGAGTGTGAATGAACAAGTGAGAATGAAAAAAATTAATAAATGTTATTTTTCTCATGAAATTGAGAATGCCATTCTGAAAGCCAAACAGGCTGCATATGGCCCACAGGCCAGTTTGGCCGTAACTGCTCTAAACTGAAGAAAAAGCATACAAGAGGTGTTATCATGGATATAATAATGTCCATAATGGGGGGGGGTATTCATTTTATCCATAGCAGGCTCAGTATCTGGTGTACCTGACATGACATACTTAACCCTCTTAACTACATAAATTAAATATGCTAAGTTGAATATTCCAAGTATCTGATCAACACTACAATTTTTTTTTTTTTTTTAAATATTGCTTTCTGTTTAAATCAGGTCTGTCCTCATTTGTTTTGCCTGAAAATTTTGTTTTAAAACAAGATGCGATTTTTAATCTTAAGTAAAGCTCATTAGTGTAATTTTGAAATAAACTTTAAAATTATATTTGATGAGGTTATTTAACTATTAACTGAAGATAATAGGTATTTGCACCTTGCAAAGCAAAGTCCCCAAAATGAAAAGATGAGTTGTTTTCAGTTTTAAGAGCCATCATCATGTTCAGTAACAAACTGAAAATATCACACTGACCAATTGAGTTAAGGAATACAATTTAAATTCTTTAGTATGAGAGGATGTTAAAAGCCTCAGTCTAACCAAAATGCCCTTTAAAAAAAATCTCATTGCTTAGTCAGTTGGTCAGATTTTAAAACGCCAACAAAACAAAGAACTTTTTTACAGTCTTGGATTGATTAAAAACTGATAAGTAATTTTTGTTAAAACTCTTAACATATGCAATATCAGCTTGTGATATATGAAGTTTACATCTATGTGCCATGTCCCTTCAGGACATAGATGACCATGGCTCTCCACAACTTTCTATCTTTTGTAGCTCTTAGCAATATTTGTCTTTTTACTATCCCTAACACTCCCCATCATGCCATCCAGTCACATAATCTCGGGAGGTAGGTGGCCCACTACCTTCTATCTCGTTTTTCTTCAATATGCCCTGTGAGTGTCAAATTTTCCAAGCTCTTCTTCCTCATTATATGTCCAAGAAATTTCATCTCTTTTCTTAAGACTTCTTTGTTGTATGAAGTTTACTAACCCAAGAAAAAGCTTTGGGAGCTTTTGTATTTGCACCGTTTTTAAAAAAACAAAAAACAAATTAGAAACTGAAGCTCAGTTTATATATTAATCTCTCCCTCCACCCCCAAAATGAAATCCCAGTCTAGTCAACAACTAAACCAAATATAAACAGCATTATCTGGATTATCAACACCAACAAGAAAAACAATGAATCCCTGTTTCTAAATCTGTGCATATTTGTGTACACAGATTTTTTTTTCTTTTTAAGCCTCTTAAAAAGTAGTAATGTAAATACATTCGAGTTGGCACTTATTCCCCCCCCCCAAAAAAAAACTGTTACAAGACAAAAAGAATCAAAAAATTCTAATACCTGTTATTTTGTGAGAATAAGAAAGAAATTGCTATACCAAGATATCTTCATTATTCATCAGGAAGAAACTACATTTACAAAAAAAAAAAATAAAAAACAAACAAACCTAAAAAGTCAAAATAATTAGAACTGAAAAAGCAAAGATGAAGATATTAGTTTATAGCAATATTATGAGGGGGTATTGAAAATTTCTTGCTAATCACCAACCCTTAGAGAAAAAAAAAAAAAAAAAAGACATTTGCTCAGATATTGGGAAGTGGGTTAGTCCAAGAACCACCTTGTACCTAATAGAAAAATTTAACAAAATAATGTAAAAAGATCATAAATTATGTTTTTATTCTTTGAACTAAATCTAAAAGTTTGTGTGTGCTTTAATTTTTTTTTTTTTTAAGAGAAGATTTTTATAGTTAAAATGTGATACCGACTTCTTTATAGATTTTTAATCCTACAGAAAACATTGTTCATAAATTAGATAAAATTTAGAATGATTAAATAGAGTACAAGTGTGAGTTCCAAAAGTTGTTTTTACAAATACAGTGACATTATTATCCTTTTAAATTGAAACAATCACAAAATTTAGATAGAATATATTTAAACTATGAAATAATGTCACAAAGATTTTAATTTATTTGTGTACCATCATTTTATGAGATTTGTAAATATTTTACATTAATTTTTTATAAATATCTCAAACAGTACTGTCTTCTTTATAATAATTCTTTAAATGATTTGTATGAATTTATTTCATTAGGTACTTTTCATTCATTCATTCATTCATTCATTCATCTCTACCTATAAAAGACAGGATGTGTTTGTGTGTGTAACAAATGCACGGCCACAATTTTCGACGGATTTGCACCCAAATTTACATGCACATACTCCAAGTTAGTGGAAAGGCTAAGACTGACATTGCATTTCCCAACTCCCATCGAGAGTGGAAATAATCGATTTTTTCATGCTTCTATGGTAGTTTTCATATAGTTTGTGGCCATTTTCTACTGGCCAGAGTGAGAGCCTATAGCTGGCTGCCACAAATAGGCAGGAAGATTCTATTGGCCAGCGTGAGAGCCAACAGTTGACTGACACAAATGTTAACTAGCATGCAAAAAAAAAAAAAAAAAAAAAAAAAAAAAAAATTGATAGCTGCATTCATCACAAGTGGGAAAAATTTAAATCTACATGGCACTTTACTCCAATTGGCTCATTCGCTTGCTTAAACTCAACGTTGATTCTGATTCTGCAGAACTGTGTTGGGTGGGAAGAAGTATTTGTTAACATTCTTTTTTCATTCAGTTTTTCCAGTTACGAGTCCTTTTTTAAAGCTTATCGTTTTGTGTTCATTTTGTTTAGTTCTTTTTTCGTAATAGATTTAATGTTTAGTATAGAGCTTAGAAAAAATTTGCAGTGTGAGATAAGCAAGAAATAAGGCATGTAGCAACATCAGCACAGCAAAGGGCACTCCTTTAAAGGCAAGGAAGGGCAAAAATATTTTAAGTCAAGTGATAGCGATTGCTGTATGAGTCATACGATTTTTGAATCAAGCACGGGCAACGCCAGGCCATGCTGCTAGTATATATATATATATATTATTATTATTATTATTATTATTTCATACCATAAATGTAATGGGTACATGTGTTTGAGTTGTTATCTCTGTTTATTTTTCTTTTATTAAACAATGAAAATAATAACAACTGGACTGAAATGAAATTCCTACTAAAGAAAAATTGTGCCTTCAACAGGAATCAAATCTGCATCCATTTTTCTTCATCAGGGAGACTTTTTGAGCCGAAGTGTGCTTCTACCAGTTCAGCCATGGAAGCCAGTCTCAACATTAAAAAAAAAATCCTTTTAAAAATTTATATAATTTGCTATATTTATGACTCAACACTGCATGTTGACTGTCAGTTTTTAACCTCAAGTGATCTTCAGACCATAGTGTGTGCTATATATATTTTACACGTGACCAAGGAGTCAGAATGTTCACATTTTGAATCTCACCAGGGTCAATTTATCCAGAAAGCGACTTCTTGACATTACTGGTCTGGAGAGACAATGCCAGCATGCAGCACCTTTGGAAAGTGCCTTAAAGTCACACCATGGGTTGACCCAACCCTTGTGAGTGAAATTGGGTAGATGAAACAGTTTAGAAACTGTCAATGGTTGTGTTGGACAGTTTGAGCATACTGACATCATTCAAACTGCTGATCATGCCAGATTATGTACTATCTCCCAGAAACTGTTAACTAAGGTCCACTCAGTATAGTTGTGGAATAAACTACAGGTGGGATCTGTTCATGTTGAACAAAAATAAATGTGACTGAGCAGGTATCTGTCACAGTGTTTGGCTAACTACTCTAGCATATGAGTGTGCTTGTAAAAACAAGAATAGCCAGCATATATATATATATATATATATATATATATATTTGTGAGTGAAATAACATCTAAGAATTTCTTATATAAAAGAAAAAATAAAACAAAAAAAAAAAAATAAATAAAATAATGCTCTCCCCAAAAAAAACTTGTCCAAAAGAGAGTTATTAATAAGCATAAGGAACATTTGAGGAAGTAATTTCAATTAGGAGAAAAATCTAATATGAATGCATCTGAGAAAAGTATACCCCATAGATTTTTATGTACCTTGCTCAAAGACTTCGCAAAAAAAAAAAAGAAAGAAAAAAGAAATTCGAAAGGAAGCAACCATCGATATATATCAAAATGAAAGATCTTTATTGAAGGTGCATTTCATTCAGAAAAGTTCTTAAAAAAAAAAAAAAAAAAAGAAAAAAAAAAAGATTAAGATGGAGTACAACTCTAATCAAATAGAAATATCAAAAGATTCAATGAAGTAAGAGTAGAAATTGCCTTCTGTTTGTCATAGTTAACAGTTGGAATAGAAAGCCAGTTTGGCAAGTCACCCTTTTTTCGCCATTAAATACCAAACAACATTTCTAAAACTAATCAGAATTCTTTTGTGAAGGTAACTTATAGGAGTTAAAAGCTACAAATTTAAACTTAATGACAAAAGTTTAATTTTTCTTAATCTTCCAACTTAAAAAGTCTTAAAAAACAAAAAAAAAGAAGTTTTTTCTAACCTTCCTTAAGATAATAAAAAAAATTTCCTTTTTAAACTTCACTGTACACAAAAATACAAATTATCTAAGTAGACTACATTGATTAATAAAATTATTTACAGATCAACTAAAGTGAGTTCAGTTGAAAATAAAAATGCAGCTATTAATATTACGATTACTTTCTTTTATACGTCATGTCCCTTCAGAACATAGGCGATCATGACCCTCCACATCTTCCTGTCTCTTGTCGCTTTTAATAAGTTTTGTCTTATTTCCCCCCAGACCCTGTTCTACCATCCATTTACTCAAGCTCACTGATCCATTATGTCACACATTGCTTTCATCTGTCCCTCTTTCCCCTCAATCTGTCCTGTAAGTATCATATTTTCCAATCCCTCCTTCCTCATTACATGCCCCAGACATTTCAACTACCTCTTCCTGATGTCAAGTTTCCTTTTTGTTTCCATTTTCTCCAAAGCATATTTGGTCCATGGTATCTTCAGCACATTTCTGTTGCTTCAAGTCTCTTCATCTTTGTGGAGATTGTCCATCATTCTCTGCCATATAGGAGAACAGATATCATGTAACAGTTCAATACTCTTTGTTTCTAATGAAATTTTTCTCTCTCATAATATTCTTAGCTTTTGGAATGCATCTTTGGCCATCCTGATATATCTTCAGATCTCAGTGTTGCACTTTCCATCCTCTGTTAGAAGACTTCCCAGGTATTTAAATTTTTGTGCTTTGTTTGATTTTATAACTCCCTGATTTGTAATTTGCATTTTGGGCTCATCCATGCATTGTCTACTTGTAATTTATAATTAGTCCTTTCTTCTTGCTTTCCTTCACTACTTTCTGTAGGAGCTTTTGTTGTTTCCTTTCCATGTCTTTACTACTATTACTATTATGCAGCTGAGAAACTTGGCCAATATACTGATCTCTGCACTAATGTGGCATATTTTGGGGTTATGCATATTACCATAGTCCCCATTATCATTTGTGCATTTAAAGACTTTAAACATTAACCTGGAAATACTTGGAATCAAGCCCCATGTTCCAACCCTGCAGAAATTGAAATTACTAAGAACTGATAACATCCTGAAAAAGGTGCTCCCTGTTTGAGGTCATGGACACAACCAATAAAGATATCCAGTATAAATGTAATAGTGAGCAAAGTAAGAAATACATTAAAAAAAAAAAAAGGTTACTGCATTAATTTTGAAAAATAAATGAATACTTTAAAACCATTCTGCTGATGATCATTATAATTTTCCCAGCAGATTGCAACTATATTTGAAACTAATGACATTCCAAAGAGAGAACAACTGAAGCAAAGAAAACTTACAACATCATGAGAGAAGAAATCCTATTTTAAGTGGATCAATATTCAGATTTATGATGATCATAAATTCCCAATTTGAGACCAAACATTGAGGGGGGGGGATTAGCTGAACAAAATCAGTGGTGAGAAATAATGTCACAGCACAATGTTAACCAAGATCCTGAAAACAAATTGAACAATTTTAAATTAAACACTAATGACAGGAATAAAATTCTGCTAAAAATAAAATCCAAGATGAATAAATAGAAAACTCCAATTTGGTATTCTAGAATCACTGAACAAAATGATGGTGTGCTTAAATTATGGGCTTAAAATCATTGGTTCAGAAATTAATAAAATGAATTTTTTTTTTTTGGCTAATATCTAGACACTTAAAGCATCTCTATGTTGGATATTTCAAATTAGTTACTAAGAATAACTACAAATGTACTTACACATTCAATGTATACATGTATGCTTTCTCAATATTTCTTGAAAAATGCTCCTGCTATATATTTAGTGATTCTCGATAAAATCCAAAAGAATCAGCAACATTATTGGTCCTGACCTGGAATCTCAGTTTCAGTCACTTTTCCCACCACTGTAATGTAGCTACACTGTGTCTTTTCTACAAATACTTTCATGGTAACCATTCAGATGAACTCTTTGCTATGCTACTTAGACTTTATGAATTTAAGCGCAGTACTAGATTGGCAATATGCTCTAATCAAGTCACAGCTGAATTGGCTAGATGCAACTGTAAGTTTTATGCTAAGTTTCTTTTCTCGCACTTCTCGCCTATGAAATTCTTCTGGGTCCTTGCTTTCCAATCAACTTTGTTCTTCAAAAAATTTAAATGTGATGTCAATCATTACCTACTGAGCTTCTGATTACACTTCTTTTATTGCTCCCACTCGTTAATAACATTTAGTTTTTTTCTTATTCTTTACACTCAGTAACACTGTGTCTTAGAGGTTACTGCCTTGCTTGGGGTGAAATGATTAAAAAAAAAAAAAAAAAAAAAATCCAAATTATTGTCTCTGATAAAATGTTTTCAGTTATAAGGTATACTCATCCAGACATATTTAAAAAAAAAAAGAAAACCATAACAGTATTAGTTTTGGACATAGCAAAACATACACAACCCTTGAACAAAGTGCCACCAAATTGTTAATAGTCTCCAATTCAATTTGTCGAATTATTCGTTTTCCATTTCCCAACTCTTATCAATTAAGAATTAGCATATGACACAACAGAAAATTTAAAACAAATAAGCTTATTCTCTACACAAACACAAAATCATGAAAAATATTTTCAGTTTATTAGACAATATACAAAATGGTGTGTAAATGTGTATGTTTTCCGTCTACACCTACTCATACTTAATATGCAACAATTTGTTTATTCATATAATCCAAATATCTTAGTACAATTGTGTTTCAAATAAATGGGGTGGCTGGAATTTTAGTGGTTATTTTTTTTGTTTTGTTGTTTTTTTTAAATTTCAGAATCCATATTGTACATTTATAAATCTACCATTTGTCCATGCATTGAATACTGCTGCTATATCTGGTCTGGTCCTTCTACTACATATCTTGAGATTCTTGACAAAAATCCTAAAAAGGATCTGTAATGTAATCAATCCTGACATGGCATCTCAACTTCAATCACTTTCTCACCAACATGACACAGCTTCCTTCCTTGGTGCTTTGACTGCATGAATTTAAGCATACTACTAGATACTTTTTCAGTAAAAACAGACCTAGTTGACTACCTAGATGCAACTGTATGTTCTATTCTAGTAGTTTCTTTTCTTGCACTTCTCGCTTCTGAAACTTTCTTCCAATTTCTTACTTTCCTGCCATCTACAATCTTCAAAAATTTAAATGCAACACCAATTGCCATCTTTTTTCTTCCCGAATTCAGTTTTCTCTTCAATAAAGTTTTATCATTCTCTCCTAGTAACTCTTCGCAAGGTTCTTGGAATAAGGCTGCCTTGGGTAGATTTTTCTCTCAAAAAGAAAAATCATTCCATCCTATCAATTTAAACATAAAAAAAAATAAAAATTAGCTCATAGTCTTAGCTAGGCAGGTTACACACCCTCCTTCCATACCCTGCACTAAATTGTGAATTAAGATTTCAGAAAAATTTAAACAAGTTCCTAAATTTTGGTAAAAAGTTTTAAAATTTCTGATTCTTATATTTATAAAAAAAAAAAAAAAAAAAAAAAAGGAATGATCCAAAACCAATACAATTTGGAGAAAATATACAATAACCAAAGTTTCAAAATTTATAAACTGCAAAAAACGCATTGCCAACCTGTAACAAGATATTATGAAGAAAAATAAATAATGAATTTAATGCAACTAAAGTTCAAGACTAAAGAAAAGTATAAAGATTACACAAGAATTTATCAATCATTATTTTCAGATTCAATCAGAAAAATCAAGAAATTTTATCCGGTTTCAATAACTTGTTAATTCATTAGATTTAAAAACACTAAGTTGATCACATAATTAAATATAAAGTTATACAGGGAAACAGTGAAAGAAATTTAAAGAACATAAAAAATAAATCTAAAACCGTTTATTTAGACAGCAAACCTTCCTTTAAATAAAAGAGAAAGGAAATGTCCTATTAGGCTTTTGGTCAGTTTCTTCTTCTGCCAAATAAGTTATTTGATATCAGACAGAAACCTGTAAAAGAAACCCTTTTTTTTTTTTTTTTTTTTTTTTTTGGTGAAGGAGGTTGAGCAAATTTCTTTCAAAGCAATTCACTCAGGTTGTCATATTTATGAATCACGACCTTGTAATAAGAAATCTTTATCTTGAAGCAGATGAGAAACAGAAACTCATTAAAAAAACAGACAGAATTGCATCTCCCCAGCAACATAATGTGGTTAGATTTATATGTACAAAATAAGTGAAAATATAAATAAAACCTAAAGATTTTTATAAAAAAATTAAATAAAAAAAGAAGAGAGAAAAGGCAAAAATAAAAATGTTAAAAAAGAAAAAAAAAAAAAATGTAACTTTGATGCAAACTGTCAAACTCTCACCTGCAACCAACCCCATTCACTGTTTCATTTTAAGCCAAGAGTATCCTTATCAAAGTTAATGTTGAATTTTAACCAGATTCAAAAAAGGAAAACTAGATTTTATATAGCAAAGTAGAAGTTTAGAATAAAATGTCGTCTACAAATGATGATTGTAGTGTTAAAATCCAAAGAAGAATCAGCAATATTATTGGTCCTGACCTGGCATCACTTTCTCACCACCATAACATAGCCTTCCTGTGCTTTTTCTATAAATACTTTCATGGTAATTATTCAGATGAACTTCTTGCTATGGTATCTAGACTTTATGAATTTGAGCAGAGTACATGATTTGTGGCAAGGTCTCAATTCACAGTTGAATTGGCTAGATGTAACCATAAGTTTTATGCTTACACTCTTTTCTCGCACTGCTCACTTGTAGAACTCTCTTCTATATCCATGCTTTCCAGCCGACTTTGATCTTCAAAAATTGAAACGCAATATCAATCATTATCTACGGTCTTCTTGATTACTCTTTCTTTGTTCTTGCTCTTTAATAATGTTTCTTTTTTCTTATTCTTTCACAGTGGCTCTACTGCTTTGCATGGAGTGATAAAAATAAAAAATAAAAAAACTTGCTTCTCATTCAAAATCACTTATATCATTAGAATTCTTATTCTTAGATTTTATTGACGTCCAGACATCACATACCCATAACTAAACAGAAAAGCTAAAGAGTTTAAGAACGTACATCTTTAAACTTCCATAAAGATCCACCAATCATACACCAATGAGAAACAACTGCTGTCTGCAGATTTGTTGGTCTATAATCTTTGGTCTGCAAGCAGAGGTGCATAGAAGAGACAACCACCAATGAAATCTTTGAAAGGAAACAGTACCAAATGATTAATTATAGATTAGCCACACTTTGAAGCTTTAATCTACTCAAAGGATCATTTTTTATATTTTGGTATTTCTGAGCTTAAACAGTAATTTTTATTTTAAAATGAACTACATTGTGCCTATCACAGATTGCCACTTAAATCAGTTTTTAAATAAATATTACCTCATTATGAACAGTGTTGTAATAAAACAGCTCAGACAAGTAAGCAGCTATTCGTTATCTCAGATTTTCTTGATGTTGGACAAAAATGCAACCACCTTTATTGTAGCCTATCAATGTCTGATAACAAGATTTTTCTGAAGGTGATACAATCACTTCTCAATTACTTTAAATTACTAATGTATATATCTGCTAATAAATAATGATCTTTATTCACAACATTTATGCTCAGCCAATCAATATTGACAGAATATGTTATAGAGCTCAAGTAATTTAAAGTAAAATAGAAGATACATCACTAAAACACACCAAAAAGACAGTGCCATTTGACACTTAAAAAAAATAAATTCAATAACTTCTTGTTATTTGAAAGGTGAAAAATTAAAAAAGGAAACAATAAAATCTGAGGTAAAAAAAAATGTCAACTATAAGTGCACACAGACAGAGATTATATATAATGGGTAACTGAATGAAAAATGGGAATGTTCTTTGTTATACTTTTCATCCTTTGAAAAAGTTTTTGGGATTCACTTTCTATGGCTTATCAAACTCTTGTAAGTTATTTAAAGCTAAAGAACGTGTTTTAACTGTAAGAATTTTTTTTTTGGGGGGGGGGGGTCATATAATAATGGTTTAACAATATTAGTCTTACTAATTAACACATAGCTGAGGGGAAAAGATGTGGATTCATACCTTTCCCCAAAGGTATTTGCACATAAGAGAATATAACAAACCCAACAGGAATTGGAACTTGGCTCTTCAATTAACAATTCCAAGCCATTACCCATTACACAATGCTTACAGCATCTGGTATTCACCCATCTAGGTACTGGCCAGACTTGACATTGCTTAACTTTGGTGAGCATTTGAGAACCAGTTTCAACATGATATAAACGAAAGCCTCATCCTTTAAAAAACACTTCAGATTAAACAATGTTTATATTGATGGAATCATCTATGTTAGGTTTGGTTAGGTTGGATTTTGTTTAATGGCATTTCAACCCTGATGGGTCATTTTATGCCAATACATATATTAAACAGATAAATTTCTTTTTTTTTCAATAGTTGGGCAGGCTCAGTTTGGTAGCTACAAGTCATTTTAAATAAATCATTTGTCTTCTTATATACCCATACATAAACACAACATCTTTAAACAATGTTTTTATATTTGTGACATTATAGTATTTACTACATTTAAGCAGATATATTTTTACATTCAATCAGAATGTGCTTAGCAGTCAAGCTATGATTGCAATAGGTGCATCGAAGTACATCTTCACCTCTTAGTAGATGTACATGAATTAGTCTTGTATATCCAATACAAACACAAGTTAGTACAGTGTCTTCACTTCACCCTTTTTTGATGTTTTATGTTTTCCTGTCTGATGCTTGGTTGGTGTTGATAAAGTTTGTTTTCTGGGAATGTATCCCATATTGCTTGCCATTTGCTTTTTATAAGGTAGTTTATTTTCTTTTTAAAATCTGTATATGGAATTTTTATATTAGTCACCTCAATGTTACAGGTTTTTTTGCTAGTACATCTATGTTTTCATTCCACTTTATGCTAACATGGTCTGGTATCCATGCTAAAACAGATTTTTTCTCTATATACAATAGGGGGTAGAACAAAATAAATCTTGATTATAATTATAAATCAAGAGAAATTCTGATGATTCAGAGAATTTTAAATTTATTGATTTGTTTGTTTTTTGGGGGTTTTTTTTACAGCTTAACCCTTTGAAGGTTATTTAAAGCCATATTTTTTTAAGGTAATGGTGATAAGTCTTATTACTTAACCCATAGTTGGGGAGAAAGTGATGGATTCATACCTTTCCCAAGGGTATTTACGCGCAAGTGAATATAACAAACCTAACTGAAATTTGGGACTCTGCTCTCCATCTGTACAGCCAAGCTTATAGCACCAAGCGCTCACCCATCTAAGCACTGACCAGCCCCAACATTGCTTTATTTTAAATTCACTTAATGGACACAAGAAATTTAAGTAGTTAAGTATCTCTACTCCTTCAGCATTTTTCTCAATATATAACTGACGTTTGCTATTTTGTTCCTCCACTCAATAGGATACTATCAATAACAACATTAGTCTGAAGAAATCCTACATAACATAGGATTGCATCATTTTGTCATTTAATTACCCAATATTAAACCGATTATATATATAATTAGGCAGCAATTGTTCTTTTAAACAGGTTTAATTGAAAAGTATAGACATTTTATGTCAGTGGTTCTCAACATATTTTACCCAATGCACCCTTTTCACCATAAGTCAGGATGTCATTCCCCGGACACACTTTCCAAGATTGTCCGACTCAAAATATGCATTCCAAATAATATGCATATATCATTGAAAATCTTCATTCTTTTCCCTATTAGTACATATACATGGATTATTTTTGTAGCGGCAAATAATACAAGAACTAGCAGAAAGAAAACCCAGCGCTACATCTCAATTGCACGGACCAATACACATTGCAGGTTGTACCACCTTGAGGAGTTTTGAGTCTACCAATCTGTGGGAGGAATTCCCCACTGGTTGAGAACCCCCTGTGGATTTAACTGTCTCTTTTAAATTATGAATAATATACAAACTTGGCTGCTGCAGATGCACAAAATATCCAAAAATCACCTTACTTCACTTGCACGCATCCCTGACAATGACTTAAGCATGTCAAAAGCTTAAACACAGACGTGACTTAATATTTTGTGGATGTGCAGCAACCATGTTTGTGAAAGCTTATTCAGAATTTACAAAAGAAATTGGTTAAATTTACTAGACATACAATATCTACTTTTCAATAAAACATGCTCACACACATATATAAAAACAATGGCTTGATACTACAAAATTTTATTATAGCTATTAATAACACTAACATAAGCAGCATCTTAATACTGAAAAGGTGGAAATAGCTAAAAGAACCTTTTGGCTAACTATCACAGATCAATTATTGACTAAAATGATTATTTTTTTTCCAACAAGAACAACAAAATGCAATTTTTAGAGAAGCTAAATGAGAGAAACTGGTGCACAATTAAAATATAAAATTGTCTTCAATCAGATTTAGAAAATCAATTTGTAAAATTAAAAATGAATAAAATTGATAAACAAACCTGAAGTAATTGTTTTTGCCAATGAGTGATCTCTGACGAAGGGTTGGCCAAAAGTTTCCTTAGATATTTCCCCACTTTTTTTAGAATTAAGATGCTTATATCAGTGCTATTTATGGCTATAATAATAATTATATATATATATATATATATATATATATATAAAAAAATATAGTTTTACAGTATGCTATATTTACGTGTTAAAGCACTCAATATCAGGAATAGACTATATATAAATATAAAGTGGGCATTGAGGTCAACACCCAGTGGCAAGAGTCAGTTTCATGACTGAACACAATCTTCATGGCCTGAAGATTGCATTTAAGCACAAAACACAACTGCTGCCACTGGTTGTTGACCTCAATGAGCACATTATAAATATATATACACACACACACACACACACACACAGAAAAAAAATATAATTGTCAAAAAAGTGTCAGCCCAACCAAGAAGCAGACAGAAAAAAAAGAAAAAAAAAAAAAAAAATGCTCAAATTTCAGGAGGTTGGTCAAGCCAAAACTTCTTAGCACCCAGTCTCAGTTATGGTCAAAAAGTTAACAAACAAAATGAATATCATTATGAAAATAACCCTTTCACCACAAGTGTAATCAATTTTCATTCCTACTTTAAAGGAATACAATTTTCCCCCTCATCTGCATATGATGATCAAAACATCCAGTAATGAATAAATGGTATCCATTTCCAGCATCAAATTAAGGAACTTCAGAAGATGTTCTTGATTTTGGTACTTACCTACAAAAGAGAAAAAAGGAAAAAATTTTAAATTACATTTAGAAAAACTTTATTTTGGATCAAATTCTACAATTTTTGTGTGAAAATATTTTACTTTACATTTCATAATGTCATTGACAGAAACTTCAGTTCAAAACACTGCTTAAATATTTAATTAAAGCTTCAAAGAGAGGCTAATGTATAATTTAAAAAAATGTCAAATAAAAAAGTATGAATTTAAAAGTGACATTACATAAAAAAATTTTTGCTTGGAACAGTTTGATTGGTACTTTCAAAAACCTTTGAAAGTTATCTCCATATTCCTTGCAGAATAAATGAATTATTAGGTCAGAACAAAACTGTAATGTTTTAAGTGAATTTCAAAGACAATATTTAGATGTCTGTACAGATTTATTCAACCCCATATTTACCATTTTGTTCCACTATCTTTCACCATCTTCGACACCGTTTCATGATTCCATTCTCCCAGAACTTGGTATCTTTTTAGGTCATGAAATTGTCTAAGTGGTTTTTAGAGGCTTGTAAAGAACTGAAGTTCTTTCTATTAAGAGATCTTTGTAGGTAATCCCAAAGTGCAAGGCCAGGTGAGTACAGCAGATATAATTGGAAATTCCAACCAAGCTGTACCAATTTCTGCTGGATGTGCAATGAGATGCAAGGTCTGGCATTGTCCTGATGGAAGATATTAGCTTTCCATTTAGCTAATTCCAGATGTTTTTCATCAATTGCTGTCTTTAAACAGTCTAATTGGAAACAGTACTTGTTTGCATTCAACATCTGATTTTGCAGAAAGAACTCTTAACATACAATACTCATTCAATCCCAACAGATACAGAGCACCTTTTGGAATGGTTAACAGGGACTCATTCCCCCACCCCAGATCTCTTTCACTCCACATTGTAGAGAATCTACTTTCATCACCTGTGATTTTTTTTAAATGTTTTTTTTTTTGTAGAGTTTGATCAGAGAATTACAAATGGAAATGCAATCCATTCATTTTTTTTTTCAATTAGGTCAAATTTCAACTACATGGGTAAACAAAATCACATGTTCAAATGCCACCTATTGAAAAATTCTACAAACTTTTTTCTAGTCCAATACATTAAACTATTCATAAAAATATGAACTTATTTTTCTGATTAATGTTAGTTTTTTTTTTTTGGGGTGGGGGGGGGGGGACAATAATTACAGTTATCCATAACCATTTTAAAGGTAGCCTATATTCTTCATTCATTTTACAAAAGGTATCCCATATTCTTAATCTCATCCATTCTATTTCAGTGTTTTAGCTTTTGGAAAAGCCAAAAGTTACAGAAAGCCAAATCTAAACTGACAGGGCTAGTTGAAGGAAAGGTTTGGGGGGGGGGGGGGGCACAAGATGCAAAGAATCTACTTGCTCAGTCACTGTAAATAGCTACACATTGCACAATCTCACTCAATAGCATCTCAGAGTGAATAACCCCAAGGGAGAGTTTCTGTTCAGCCAATTCCCTTCTGATTGATTGCCAAATTAAAAAAAAAAACAGGCAACTGGTTAACATAATCAAAATGACTACATACTTTCTAGATAAAACTTTGTGCAATATAAATTGCCAAATATTCCTTAACAGGAAACAAGGAATAAAAATACTATTCAAAAGAACAGGGGGAAATGTGAAATGGAGGATAGGCAAACCTATGTAATCCTATTGCTGAAAAAAAAATTTAAAATTAAAAAATAAAACTCAATAGAAAATAAAATTTCAGAGTTTAGACAGAGACATTAGAAAGAGAGTTGATGTATACTTTAGAAGATTTTAAAATATTTTTTCTTTTTAAATACTGAAAGAGGTTAATAGCTTACATAGAAGCCTAATTTAAGTCCAAAATTATATAATGTACTTCAGGTTTTAACACTTGAGCGGATGAATAAATATTGTTTCGGTCAACAGTCCTCTTGAAACGCTTTATGAACAGTCAAAATTACTGATAGATCATTTGAAATAACTAAGCAAATCAACTAAATTATGAAAATATCTCTCCAACCAGTCATAAAATATTTTATATTATTCATTCAGAAAACATCAATGTTTCAAATAATCGTTAATAAAACCAGGTTACATTTATATTGAAGTTTGAGTATTTCATCATATAAATATCAAATTTCACTGAATGTTTTTTTATAAATTTATAAATTAGCTATGTTGGTCATTTTGCAAGGACTGAAATTGCATTTCATTTAAAGTGCTTCATGTCATAACTGCATATATAAAAGCAAAAGACAAAGCAACAGTAAACATTTCTATAGATCAGAGATGGCCAACCCATAATCTATTGAAAGTGGCATACTGCATGATTAAATACGGTGATTTACAATCCAGTAATTTTTGCCAATTAGTTTACAGTTAACACTTATACATTATAGAATTGTGCATTATTTTTGTGAATATTGGCAGTTTTGCACTTTCAAAAACTAGTTTCCACCCAACACTCAATTACTGACTACAATAAAATAAAATAAAAAATAAGAGTAAATCTGAATTTAATTAAAAATAAGTAACTCAGATGACTACATACTTGCATTTATAAACCCATTTTTGTTTGGGGGGGGGGGGCAGAATGATTCATAATGACATGCAGATGGAATTTGCTGGCAATAAGATTTATTATTGAAATGAAATGAGCTTTTCTCACAATCACAAATTCTTGACATTGATTTCTAGCAGTCATTATCCTGTGAACATTTTCCAAAACTAAGAAAATCTGATCAGAATTATATCTACCATTTTAGAATTATATACAGCAATGAACATTTTCAGCCTGGAAATTGATTAAAAACAAAACATTGGAAATTTAAAGTAGTCGCTGCTGCTATAACATGAAGCGATTTAACAGTAAAAATTAAATTTTTCTCAAAACAAACTCAAATGTCACATTCATGGAAGTAATACCCATTTTTTTTTAAAGCAATAAATTATATAAAAATATTAAATATATTTATATAAATATGTCTACAAGAATTAATGATCAGACAATATCTTGTGTGGTATCTGAACTTGGAGGCAGAAAAATTATCTACCAGAATATGAAAGATTTGCCATCCCTACTGTAGATCCACAAAACTGCATCTGTGACACTAAGTTTTGTTCACAGAATCCAAGAGAGAAATGTAATAGCTATTCAAAAGACATGAACAAAGAATTTCTTCTACAAGGCCTGCAAAATTTAATAAGTTTCAGTTTGTGGAAATACCCTTAGCATATTTGACAAAAAGTAGCTAATGACTAACCATTTGAGAATTGCAAATTTTGAGAAACCCGATCTGACTATGTATTTGATTTACAAATTCACTTTAGGAGAACGAAAGATATTTCATATTGGAACCTAAATAGACCTTCAAAGATTATTACTCATAAAAAGGTGAAGTCATCTCAGAATATATCTATCTTTAACATCCAGATCCAAAGGCCTTTATTTCAATTAGAAACAAACAAAATAATATATATAAATATCAGATGATATTGGAAAGTTCCCAGATTAGGATCTCCTAGCAAACTTCAAAATCAATTCCAGTTCATTGAGAGAGCCAATTGAGTCATGTGTGATGATCCACATGAAGGGTTTCAAAAGATTTTTTTTACATTTTCTGGTGACTGGTTAGCTTGAACTTGAACGCTCATCTTGAACTAATGCTCAACCAAATTAGAAATGCATGTGCCAGTCAAATGCCCATGTTTGACATGAAGAATGTTTGCCCAAGAAAGTATTTCAAGAGTAGAAAATTTGCTGAGCTTAACGCAAAATCTAACAGAAACACATTATTTGAATTTGTCAGCTTTAAAGATTACAGAGCCATTGCACTACAAACCTTGAATAATAATTGAACATAGTTATTGGTAGACTGACTCAGCAGACTTGGCATCAATATGCATTTCTAGTGAACATTAAGTACAATCACAGCACAAAGTATGAAAACTTTCCAATAAAATATTGTATATTAGTGTTAATGTTTCATTAACTATGAGAGGAGTAGATAGGTTTGCCTATCATCCGGTTCACACTCCACCCCAGTCTTTTGAACAGGAGTAGAGGTTTATTATCCCTTATTTTCTGTTTTGGATTGGTTTTCTGGTTCCTTCTAAAGTCTTATTCTCTTTCAATCCCAGTAACCTTTTTATGTCTTAGTGGCATCATTGCCTTGCTTAGGGTGAATGGATTTTTAAAAAATCCAAAAAAATAAACAGAAACAAGACACCACAAAGAACTTTGATATAAAATAAAAGTTACTTTCTGAACTTACAATCCCTGAAGTCTCATTTGACTCACAAATTTAAAACAGAAGCTGCAGAAAAAAAGAAAAAAAAAAGAGGGGGGGGTCTATAAAAACTGTATGAATACATTTTACAGTTGATGAATAATTAAATAGAGCAATAGCAAAATTTAATAAATACATCTACTAGCACTCCATTTTGGACACTACACTTTTAAAAAGGTCAATCAGGACCAGACATAGGTCATTTGTAAATAGTGTGAGAGCAATAAAGATTAGGGCCCATACAAACACAAACCTATCCTAATTGCACAACCATTCCACTGAATGTCAAACCTATCCATTCCATTCTATGTAGGTCAAATATTATAGACATAAAAAGCAGCAGAAAAAAAAGAAAAGTTTTTGTTTTTCCTGCTTTTTATTAACGTGAGCAGTTGCTCATGAATTATACTGTGGGTATTACAAAACTAGGACAAATATCTAGGTTATTTTTCCATTTCAAATTATGAAAAAGCAACAAAAAATTTTTTAAATTATTTGTATTTTAGGTCAACATATTTAAGTCATTTCCAAGATAGAATAAATTATATATATAAAATTTCAGGAATCTGTATACTACATAAAATGAAAAAATCTGAACAATTTTGTTTTAAGAATTTTTATAGCAAAGAAAAAATATATCTATCAAAGACTAACTTCTCTTCCCATGCCAAGTAAATGAAATCCATTAACCTTATTTGGTAACTGTTGGAACTAAAAAGAGAAATAGTACAAATATTCACAATTCAACGGATTTCACAGCTACATCGTAATTGCATACTGCTAGTAACTTCACCATCATAATAGAATATAAATGTGATATTGATAATTTACAAAGCAAGAAGTATGACTAACTCTGGAAAATACCCACCTAAAAATATAAAAAGCATTATGTGAGGAAACAAGTCTTAGTATAAGACATGGTCAGTCCGAGTTTGGGGGATCAAGAGGTCTTATTTACATTTGGACTAATTTTCTCATCTTTGATTTTGTTTGTTGTACTCTCCTGCTTTTTAATCATTTCACCTCAAGCAAAGCAATAAAGCCACTAAGACACAAGGGATTATGGCATTTGAGAGAATATGAGAAAAATAAAAACAAAGGAGAACAATAAAAGAACAGGAATTAAGACAGAAGATAACAATTGATCAAAAGTTGACTGTTGATGTGGGTAGCCTTTAGTTTGAACCTCCCTGAAGGTTAATCAGATCAATAGACACCTGAAGACGGATGGAGGGCACAATGATAGAAACATTGCGATTATAAAAAAGAGGAGGACATAAGACCAAATGTAAATAGTTTGAGCTTATCAAATCAAATTTATGTATAAAGCAGCACACTCATCAATTTACATTAGGTTTTCTAATTATAATTTCTGTGAAACATCATTTCCAAAAATGGTTTGGCATGTATTCCTCTTACATAATTTTTGTTTAAATTTCAAGCCATTTCATATCAATTAACCAATACATGAATACATATAACAGTGAAAGAGTTCAAAGTCAATCGTCTGTCTGTGTAGACTCGAGTAAAACAGTAACCTGTTATTTGTAAAGACATTCCTACAATAAAAAATTTTTAAAGCATGCATCTTTACCAATAAAAATAGAGCTACAAGGAATATATACAAATCCAGATAAAGCTTTACCTTTTGTTTTTAAGACTTGCATTTTAGAGGAAATCATTCATTGTAATCCTTTTACAAATAATCAATTGTAAAAATAAAACAAATTGCTAGACAAGATCAACTAAGTAGAACAAACATTTTAATACAGACTTTAAGATATATAAAAATAATTATAAAAAGAACCTTCTTGCCAAATCTTTCCAATGTAGACTATAAAACGTAGAGTTGATTTTATCAAAAGGTAAACTTGGCTTTAAAAAAAAACAGAATAAAAAAAACAATAAATCTTATGCTTAAAAATAAAATCTTCCTAAAATAAAGTACTCGATATTCATTATCTTAGATATTACAAGCATACATCATAAAAGTAAGAGGCAAGAAAACCTCCCTTCATCTCAAGACCACCTTTGAATGCCCACATTTATAGCAACAAGACTAGTTAAAGCATATGAACAATGACAATATATTCCCAACCTTCATAGCTACAATGATGGAAATGCATCACTTGATTGGAAGGAGGAGGAGGAGGAGGAGAAAAAGAAAAAGCTCTTCCTTGAGAATCTACTACTATTATCTTAAATATTTAAAATACTTTTTCTGTTATTGTTATTCAACTGATACATTATCCACACACCAATGCACCAACACCTGTCAGAGGTTGTTCATTATTATCAAAAGTGATGACTCCAGTTCTTTGTCGGCTTGAATTTTAGTATTGCAACATTTTAGTTTGTCATACTTGTTGCTAATGACTTCTCATGAGACTTCACAGTTCAAACTTGGAGGTATTTTCCACAGATTTGGCATGGAAAGCAGTCTCCTGGAGATCCTTGCACATATTCAAATACATATTTCTGGCTGGGGTACAGTCTGACTTACAAGATTTAGTAACCTGATAAATGGTAGAGTGTCAGGTTGAGCAGTTGGTTGCAAGAGTCTCAAGTTAGTTGGACTGGACAACAATAAAATTAAATTAAATATTATTATTTACATGCAGACAATAACAAAGATGAGGACAATACCCACAATGTTTCGGCTATTGTTGCTGTCATCAGATGCCTATATACTAGTAACTGTCAGGAAATTTCAAACCAGATCATTTATTTAGTCTATCGGACACATTGTTCTAGTTTTTGTTTACGACTGCACAGTTACTGTTCACCCTGTTTCCAATTAGTTCAAGTCCACAAACCTCGCCCAGGAATTGAACTTACAATTACTATGTCACATGTCAATATTTTAATCCACTAGGTTAATTAGGCTATTGCCTTGTGGTTTATGGTCAAATCACACTAAAATACTGGTTCTTGTTTGATCATCATTGTTAAGCAATGTCAAGCCTGGTCAGTACTTAGATGGGAGACCATTTGAGAAGACTGGTTATTTAAGTGAAAATTGGGTACAAAAACAGTTGGGCATGAGGCTAGCAACTTCATTGGTATGGAAATCACAGCAGCAACACCTAGTGTTGTTGAGAGCTGTAGTCCCCATACATCTCAGTAGAGTCTACAAGACTAAAGGAGGAAGAAAGAATTGTCCCGTAGGACAAAATTTCTCCAGGTCACTCCTTCAATCTAGTAAGGAAGAAATGGCAGGGTACAATATGGTTCTTGTTACTTATAACTTTGACGACCATCACAAAAACTGAACATCATATCCAATATTGGGAGGTACCTATGCGAGTGATATGCAAAGTCAGTTGTAATTCATGCCACATGCCTTCTGATCCTGGTCAAAGCTCTTCTAATCAAAGAAAAAGAGCATATCAAGATCTTTCAGTGATTCAGCTTTGTCAGAAGGTACTTCAATCAGATCACAGAGTTCTTCATGGTATCAGATATAAATTGCCCTGTCATTCCGATGTAGTACCCAACACTCTTGTGCACTACACATCCACTAGTGGAGTCTACCTTGAACTTTTCAGCAATGTTTCCCATTATCTTACTGGTGTTGAGACTGATGATGCCTTGAACCTACTTAAATTCTGCTTTCTGTACAATAACTGAATGTTCAGGATGTTTGTTTCTCTTGGTTAAAGATAAGAGCCTATTGGAAATCTCCAGCTCATTCCTTAACACAATGGATTTAGCCATAAACACAACATGCCTTTTCATTTTCTGTGAAAGACTGTAAGCTATGTTAATGCTCTTGGGACATCTTAAAGAGAAATGAGAATATTAAAATATGGCACATACTAATTTATATTACACTAGCTGAATTAGCTGCATCTTGCTGCACGTCACATCTTTTTTGTAAGAAAATGATTGTAAATCATTGTTATAATTTGTGGAGAAAAATTATGCATTTCAATATTACTCAATGATCTTGCAGATGTGACCTCCATCTCCTGGCTTTCTCCTTCTATATATTTTAGATAGGAGTCATTCCCTTGTTTTCAATTTAATTTAATTGAATTCAAAGGGAAAACATTTTTCAGTGGGTGTTTTGTGCGCCCCGGGCACCCGTTTGATGAAAATGAAATATACTTATCCAAGTACTCTGGGTAATGTAGTTTCAGAATATATATGGCTATGGGGGTCTATCTCCAAAACCCTAGGAGGAATTCGATAACAGACAGTCATCATCTTAAGTTTATGGCCAACTGAAAGTGTGCTCTCAAATATCTGGTTCACTGTAATGTCATGTAAAAGCAGTATCAGAAAATGACAGAAACAACATATCTGAATAAGCATCAATATATGCCATTTTTTTAACATTATTTCTTATTACTATAGATTTTATTTTTAGCGGATATGCATGCTTCAGTTGCTATGCCTGTTTTTATTTTTATTAAAACAGTGAAATTAATAACTGACCTAGATCAAAGTTCAACTAAAGAAAAATTGTGTTTCTGACAAGAATTGAACCTGTATCTCTTTTTCCACCAGTGAAACCACTCATGTAGCCAAAGTGTATAGCTACCACAGGAGACTTTGGTCTATTAAAATGGTCTCCCATAGCCAATAAGAGTGATTTCTCTTATGGAAAAGGGATACAACACATGTTTTCTTTTGTAGGACTTTATTAATTTCACATTTTAAGAAAAATAAATACAGAGATAGCAACTCAAACACATGTACCCACTAAAAATAACATTTATAGTAATAATGACTGATTAAAGATAAATCGATTGATTCCAGAAATTGGTTTAATGTTTCAGATACAATACTGAGTAGATACGGGCTTTCAAGAAGAATATCTTGGTGAAGAGAAAAACAATATATGGAAAACAGAGCATTTCTGTACTGCAATGCTCTTCATAACCAAGCAATGAGGCACACGAAATAAAACAGTGGTTTGTCCTACAAAGGGGGACAGCTTCGATTCCTGTTGGAGAGTATATTTTCTTCAAGATTTTTCAAGTACAGTCTGATAGACTAGATGTAATGCACACTGTTTAAAATAGAAATAAATAGACATCTATTTCAAATACAAGTGTCCTCTTTAATAACTTTTGAAATAATAAAAAAAATTATATTATCTATAACAAAACCTATACAAGTTGTGATTACAAGTGAGATATGTGGATCTTAAGAAATCTCACTTGATGTTTCAGTCAACAAGTGAATATAATTATTTATGAGTACCTTCATGCCCAAATACACACCTTTATTTCTGGTTGATACAGTCACATTCATTTATTCAGATATTAATCATAGCATATCAAATGGTCTTATGAAATTAAAGAACAAACAAAAAAAAATTCCATGAAGAGGAATTCTGAATTCTTTTTAGCACCTTTTCATATTGCTGTCAATGATATTATCTAAAATCCGGTCTTGAATGATGAATGATATTACAGGTTTATGTCAAACTAAAAAGAAAAAAAACTTTGTGGGTAATTGAAAATAATATGAAGTGCAAGAATTAGTGCAAAAGACAGTCATTCTTTTTTTTTTCTTAAAGTTTGTAGCCGAGATATGTTTACAGTATACATCTAGTATTGAAAATATATTTACTAATCCAGATTTGGAATTGTATGGCACAAAAATCAAATTCGAATCAGCTTATTAGATAATGTCTTTATTATTCATATTCTACTTCATTCCCTTGTTTCTCTTCTATAAGTAATTCTATTAGAATTACAGTTGTTCTTTGTTTTAAAAGAGGTTAACTTCGCTCCAAAACACCTACTAAGAAAAAAAAAATTAATTGCAAAACTGTTTGCATTACAAATTGACTTTACTAATTAACATTTCAAGTTAACATCTGGAAAAATAAGTGTTGCTTAGTAAAGATTGGAAGCCCATATTTTACAAGGACTATAAGAAAACACAGCACTACTGCCTAACTATGCATTACAACTTATATTTTTATAAACAATACAGGAAGTATTTTTAATTCATAGACAAAAGAGAAAATATCTCAAGAAATAAAGCATCACACCCACATGGAGTCTAATATGACAACTTGAATCCACTGGCTGACTCATGCAAAAATAGTAGAAAGAATAAATTCTGGGTCAGTTGGTGCCCTGTTCTTGGAGAGAGCCAGGAATGGTATGGAACTGATCAATAATGTAACACAGTCCAGAAATTCTCACAAAATTAAATTCACTGTGAAGCTGTTATCCAGGACAATAAAAATTAACATTGGGGTACAACCCAATAAAGTTTTTACACAACAGGAATTATAAATAGAAAATTTCCGTCTGTTTCCATGTATCTTTTCTATATGAACAGATATACAATATGTTAAGTTTTCACATGCCAGAAGATAAGAAATATCAAGGGTATTTTATTTATGCTTGTTTGCTTGCTTGCGTACAAAAAGCTAGAAAGACAATCACTGGCTGTCCACTACTTAATTATCATCATTACTAACGGGATCTGACTCATTTGTTCTCAGGAGAAGCATACACTAAAGAGATGACAAGTGCTGACAAAACAAGTCTAAAGGGCTCATAACCTAACAATAGCACAGCCTGGAGGGTTTTATTTTCTTATTGCAATGTTACAAATGGCAGGAGAGAAATTGTAGTCTAAAGAAAAAATATTAATCAATTCAAAAAACTAAATTAAAAACATGAAATGACAGAAAAACTAAGTTTAATACACATTAAATATAATAACTTTCATAAACACTTAAATACTAAAATTCATCAAATATAATGCTCAAGAGCTATTCATGGTAGAGGGTTACTGAATGTAACCGGAGAGAGGCGGAGGTAGAAGGAAGTGAAGATTATAAGGACAAGTAGGGTTGATAGCAATTGACTAAATCTGTTCTAAAAGTTTGAACTGCTGGAACTAAATTCATCTGAACATGTTCCATGGAAATAGTAAAAAGCAGCAATAGGCATGTGACGTGTTTGTGTTAAAATGGTTATGATTAGATACTACCAAAGAAACGAGATGCGTAATGTTTAAAATTAATTTCAAACATTTTAATTAATTTAAAGTTAATTAATTAGCTTTTATTTTAGTTTTAATTCCAAGTTAATAGATTAAATTTAATATTTCTTATAAGCAAAATATAACACAAGCAGTTTTTTTTTTTTCATATAATTTTTAACTACCCAGTAATCTTAAAAATTTAAGAAAATACTCTCTGTAATCTATTGTTTTTTTTTAATTTTAGGTACTTTGGCTTTAAATTTAATATAGTTATTGCACTTATTTTTGCTAATGTTGTGTATGGACATCTATATTTACATCTATATTTACAAAAATTGGCATGTTTATACACACAAAAAAAATTCAAAATTATTTTTTAAAATACTGGTGGTATTTTAAAAGATTTAAAACTTTATAAATTATTTTAATTAAAATTGTTTAAATAATTAAAATTTGTGTAAAAATTCACTATTCACCAAAGAAAATTTTTTTTTTATTAAAACAATAGTGTTCATAATATATCTTATGCATAAAAGCAATTAAAAGTTTTTCTAATGCAATAACACCTTAGTTTTATTGCATTTTCTTATTTTTCAATTCGGAGCAGATTTTGGATAACTGGAGGTCCAGTTTTACAAAATAAATAAAAAAAATAATAATTTCATTCATTTGTGAATATGTCCTGAAAGTTTCATTATTATTCAACAATTATTTGGTTTTGTCAAGAATTTCCAAATCACTGTGTTTCACAGCAAAGATGTTAAAATTTCTTATGCTAATTTATGGTCCCCCATGGATGCAAGGAAAACCAAATATTTTGCCAAAATTTCAGATGTTCTAAAAGCGATCAAAAATATAATTAAATATTCAAGTAGTTCTTTGTTTTTCCTCTTAATAATAATGAAGATTTTGACAATAAAACTTTGTTTTTATTAAGTTTGGACATTTTTTTTTCATCATGTATGTTCATTTTTTAGCGAATCCTTGGAGGTAGCGAGTTATGAGGAATGAAAGATAAGGTAATAGAAAGTGAGGATTGTGAGGATACACAACAAAAAAAAATGGTAGGTCTTAGAAAAAGCTCTGTGACAAATTTGAGCCACTCAAGATAAAGGGTTAATAAATGAGGTGTGTGATGTGAAAAATGTAAAAGGAAGAAGAAGAAAAGTGAAGGATAGATAACGATTGACATGAAGAAATTAAAATCGTACTATTCAGGGAAAAATCCTGTAGGAGTTTCCTCAACAAAGCAGCAGTTTTTGGAAGAAAGTTGAGTGGAATATGAAGGAAATGTGGTGGATTCAACTATGGATATAGCATGGCAAGTCCTAGCTGTAAAGGTCTGAACTGGTGGAACAAAAGAGTGGAGCTCTTTTTTATAGAGCATCTCTAATGCCAATAATTGAATCAATTTCTGTATGAGCTTTAAAATATTTGGCAATCTTTATTATTTTCAACCAATAATTACAGACTGTATAATTTTTGGCATTTTGATGAGCTGAATGCAAGATTACAACAAATTTCAACATGTTTACCAAAAATTCAAAAACGCAAATTTCCTGTAGAAAATGCTTGATAACAACCACCAATTCATATGGCATGTAAGGAAGTAGAGACTACAATAAGAAAAATGTCTTGTTTTTATTTGGTGAGCAACTAAGTTATTTGATGAACATTAATATTAGCTACTGCTCATGACCATATCACATTTAAACACTAGTTTTCATCCAATCCCTGAAGTTAAGCAACATTGAATCTAGTCATTACTTAGATGGGTGACTGCTTGAGAATACCAGGTATTGTAAGCCCCCTATCAACACACATTGGTCAATGTGGTAATGATTCCTTGAAGGTCTGTCCAACAAAGGACTTTCACAGGCTGATTAGAATATTAGCTACTCAAAGTTAGGCTTTATTAATACAGAAACTATTTAAGATATCAAGAACAAGTACCATATAAATAGAAAATTTTAGGTTGTGTAAAAATTCCATGAAATTAGGTACAAAGAATTTAACAAATACAGACAAAAGTTGTAAGTAGACATTTTATGATTATAGGAAACTCTCCAAAAGGTTTTATTTTTAACTACCGTAAGACACATTTTAACAGTAATGGTGAGATAGCCATTTCCATACAGGAAACATTCAGCATTCATATAAAGTTAGCATTAGCGTCGATTGAAAATAAATTTGAATAAAATCTTTTTCTTAAAACAGCTTTCCAGGAAATTAGACAATTTGTTCACTAATTGTTATTGCTCTTATGTTGACATTCCACACTACTTCAAACAAAAAGGTTAGGAAAGAAACCCCCAATTACTGGAAAGAATAACTATTAAATTTGAGAAATCCATTTTCCTGAAAAATTGTTTAAAGAGATTGATTTTATAAATTTGAACCGACAATAGTACTGGTTGTTCAGTTAATGAATGCTGAATGTTTCCTTGTAAGGAAATGGTTAATATTACCATTACTATTTCTAGCACTAACGGATTAATTTACTTGGAGTTATTTTTTAATCAACAATGTGAGAAGGTAGTTCTGAGCCATTCTCCATTACACAGCATGCACATCCAAGATTACAGCACCTGGTATTCCCAAGAAGTCACCCATCAAGGTACTATCCAGGCTCGATGTTGCTTAAATTAGTTTAATTCATGTTTCTGATATGTTATTTGTGAAGTAAATCGAAAGTGTATTGAAGTGTACTAATTTTGGATTCATTTACAGTAAATTTATATCCAGGATTACACAACATAACACCTTTACTCACAAAACTACCACTAATACACTTTGGGATAATGAAGAAAAAAAAAAGCTATAAAAGACTGAATCAGATGGGCTAAGTTTAACATTTAGATATATTGGGCATCAAAATTTAAATTTAAATGTTGTACGAATCTGTATATCTCACATTTCAACGTAAACTTTAACTGGCATTTGTTACAATTCTCGTTGCCACCTCCTACACATAAACACACACTTTAAAAATTGATTCTATTAATAAAACATTTTGTCTGAAAAGTTCCTTTTTGGGATAAAAACATAACTACACAGCTTTCTGTCTCGTCATTTATTTACGCACTATTATTCTCATATATATTTTATTATTACATTTTGCGTTATGTATAAGTGTATTGATATATATTACTATAAACACTTTTAGCAGGTATACATTCCAGATTTTTTTCAAGCAGTGAAATTAACAACAAAAGTCTTAAAGAAAATGTATCTCTTAGCAGGAATCGAACATGTATTCCCTTTATTTGGGAAAACACCTTTTTGCCAAGAGGGCCTTAACTATTTAGGCTAAAAAATAAAAAAAAGTCCTTACAGCAAAACAAGCTTCAATTCCCCTTTTTAAGAAAAACAAATTAGGACATTTTAGTTTCTATATATGCTAACATACAGGGTGCAATAGGTAAATTGTTGCCATTTTATATTTTTAATTTTGTGCCTTGTTTGTTTTTGCTGACTGCACAGTATAGTAGGGTCAGTTATGCACCATCTGTGAGAAAAAGTGCACCATGACACAATTCACTCTGCCAGAAATTTGGAAACAGCATGCTGTACTGCTTGGCATTTGTGCCCGAAGCTCAAATATGAACATTTCAAAGTGTTTGGGTGTCAATTTGAGGGCAGTGTAGAGGATTCAGAAGGAGTTGGAGAGTCTAATGATGATTATGAAAGTACAGCAGCTTGGAAAACTCACTCTGATAAGGAAAGAACTCCCAAATTTGTTGGCAAGGGGCTCAGACTCAACACAGAGGCCAACATCAAGTGCTTCGAGGAGGTAGTGCAGTCCTGGGTCAAGAGAGTGGCTGCTGGAAGACCCTATGTCTGGCAACAGGACTCTGCACTAAGCCACACAAGCAGAAGAACCCAGTCTTGACTGTCAGACAATTTCTAGGGCCACATCACCCCCTTACATCTGGCCACCTAACTCCCCAGCAACTCCCTTGATTATTATATGTGAAGCGCAATTGAGTTAGAGACCAACAAAACTCTAACACCAAAGATGAACTGAAAGCAAGGATTATGGCAGCATTCACCAACTTAAACAAGGAGACCATCCAGAAGAGTTGCAGGAGATTCCAAAATCACCGTGGGGGGGGGGGATGTGGTTGAAGTCAATTTGGTAAATATATGTTAAAATAAGATCTCAGTGTTATTTTCATTTTTGCATAATTTAGACGACAATTTATCCCTCGCACCCTGTATATCACCAAATGGGTGAGAGATTTTTATTTCTTAAAGTATTTGTAAGTTTGAACCAATAATTTAATCCCTCATTTATGTATTTGATGTATATGTACTACTAAATACCAAACAGCAATCTCATTATGCAGACTATTTCTAGTATTGTGACTTAAATTCTCACTACATGTTCTACTACTGTGGCACTGTATTGGTATCACCTGTTCAAATTCTAATTTAGAACAGGTTTGACTGGACGCTGCAACCCCCTCACCATTCTATTACTATGGAAATAGTTCCACCAGTTCTAACTTTCACGGTTAAGACCCACTATGCTGTGTACATTGTAGTAAACCACTCTCATTCCACTTAAGCTGCTTTGTGGAACTCTCAAGAGGATGCTTCCCAATCACTACAATCTACTGTTTAAGTCTAAGGTTAACTGTCATCTTCCCAACATATCCCCATAAACTGTGGCTCTTACTCTGTAACCATGTAACTTAGGCCTTGTACAGAGTGAACATCATTAAAAAAAAAAAAAAAGAATTAAAAGGGTGGGGAGAGAAAAAAAAAAGTTAACCAGTTCTAATCACATCCCTGCTACAAACTGAGCAGCAATACTCAAAATCTTTAACAGAGTCAATTTGTCTGCTTTTAAGATCCAAAATGCTTGTTGATCCATATGACTGCCAGATCTACAATGTATAAAAAAAAAAAAAGTATGTCTGTCAACACTTAATGAAGGCTAATTTGTGTCAGGCCATTCTACAAGTGATACTGGTACTGTGATCCCAATATTATCTGCTGCATGGTCACATCATTGGCAATTAAACCAGGATTTTCTGGTGAGAATTAAAAAAAAAAACAGACCAGTCAAAGGGTTGATAAACCTTCTTGTAGAATGAACAGCTATCTAGCACAGTGGTGGTAGATTGGGTTCCATAGCTGCTTATGCAGACAATACAGTGATGACATGACATTGCTAGGCGAGAGGCTTCCTAGACTAAAGTCAACCACCAAGGAAGCGATTCCCCTGATGGAATCAACAGTCACATGTCTGTGACCAAGGTAAGCCTTCAAGTTGATAGACATTGGATATGATTTTACCTGGAGATGGACAAGTTCTTGCAAGGTGTACTTGCTAGAGATATGCTACACATGAATGGCTGCTTCTTCAGCTTTCAACCCAGATATGTGAAGAGAAATGATCAGGTGCTTAAGCAACCTACCAGTCACACCCAGTCATGAGACTAATAATGATGAAAATTAAGATGTAAATGTTAATCTTATTAATTTTCAAATATCTTTCCCATTTGCATATCCCCTAATCAGGTAATAATTGCAGAATTTAATTTAAATTGATTTTTAATCAATTTCATGTAGTAATCATTGTTCATTAGCCAGTATTTTAAAAGTATTATATAAAATCTTTAAGCTCATTCAGATGTGCACTTCAATATGAAAAGCAGTGAAATTGTTTGGTAGTTACACAAATAAATAGAAAACGGAATTTATACTTTAAAATTCTGTGCTGAAAAGAATTCTGTGAAACACATGAAGAAAATATGTAAAAATCATTAAACACAAGCATTTACCTTGTTTGTAACTGCAGAGAAAGAAAAAACAGAAAACTTACTTCTATGATTAGCAAATAAGCTTAAAGAAAAAAAAAAAAAAAAAAAAAAAAAAATCTACATTAGAAATATTGTTAATACTAAAATACCATCAATAATATTTACTAACAAAAAAAAAAAATATATATATTGAAAACATTGTTAATACTAAAATACCATGTATTTACTAACAAAAATAAAATAAAAAATATATATTTGTTAGCATTTGTATTCAGTTTCAAGTCAACCCATGACCTTATGAGATTGTTGGGATGCCATGTCGAGTAATTGTTCTTCCTGGCATTTTCCCAGGGCAATGGGAATTACTTGGCAGTGTCCATCACCTCTCCAAGGATGACATGGTAACAACAGCAAAGCATAATCCGTGACCTGACCTATTCTCAGGGAAAAATAGTAGAATAAATCTTCCATTACATTCTCGATGGCTTTTAATTCAGAATATTCCCTCTCTTAGTTTAACTACAAATCCAAGGCTAGACAGTCCCATCTACCCAGATATTTAATCTATAGCTTGGGAGAGAAAAGATGGATTATGAAAGGCATTATTAGTAGGGCTTGAACTCTCCTGCACAAGTCCACCTTCAATGCCAATAACCTTTGTATGATTTGGATTTGCTTTGTTTTTTTTGTTTGTTTTTTTTAATGAACAACCAATTTATAATTTTATCATAATTTATGACTCAAGTGGATTAAAAATAGGTTAAATAATGGATTGAATCAAGGATTGGTCCAGCCTAACTTGAATTAACCCACAGATCAAAGACTTAAATAACAGACAAACAAAACAACATTCAAGAACTTCTGAGGCATAACAAAATTTACGAGTTCAAAAAGAAATTCTAATACATAACATGTAATGTACTTTAACATTAAAGATTTTTAAAAGACATCTTCACAAGTGTTTTGAACAGACTTGAATTAAATAAATAATGCCTGCAACTAACATGCCAATTAAAGAATTTTTAACAAACAGCATTAAAAAAAAAAAAAAAAAAAAAAAAATGTAAGTTATTAAATTCCCACTCATTTGTTTTAAATTTCCATTTAAATGATATTAAATTGATACAAAAATTTCCATACCATCTATGTAAGAGAAATCTTAGACGTATCAGATTATTTATGAAGACTTAAGAATTATTTGCAGAAAAGTAATATTTTCTTTATTAAAGTTATGGCGCAATTTAAAATTCATATTCAATACTATTTACACGTATTTCATCAGAGAAAAGTACAATAGAAGCATGGTGTGGTGTTAGAAATGATTTACAAAATTCAAAATCATTTTGCGCTAAGTACAAATTAAGCTCTAGACCAGTGTTTCCCAACCCGAGTGATATCACCCACCAGTAGGCAATTTCAGCTGTTAAGTGAGTGATGAGCAACTAAACAAAAAATGGTGGGCAATATTTTGATTATTAAAGAGCTATTTCGACATATGCAAAGAACCTATATTAAAAATACAAAAAACAGGAGGCTGAATAGGGATAACTTAGTTACATTCATAATTAGGATATAAATATCCCTGCAAACAAGGAATATTTTGGTATTTTCTATAGTTTTGAGAAGGGTCAATAACATTCAAATAGTTCTACAGATGAAATAACTTTTTTATATAAATCAGATAAGGCAAGCCCAAGAATAACTTTGCAAGTAAAATTAATATATGACCTCAAGATTTTTATTTAATATAAAATTGTTTTTACTCTTTTTATCATATTAGGCATCTTGAATTTATCAAGGCAGGAAAAGTACCCAACAAAACAATTTATACAACACTATGCTTTTTGAATATTTACTGTACAGGTGGGTAACATGAAAAAGGTTATAAACCCCTGCTCTAGACACTTGGGACTTGAAAACTAATGAATTCAGGGAACTTGCAGCACACACTACACAGAAATTGTAGAAAAGATTGAAAGTCAAAATAGTATACTATTTACAAGCTGAAGGAAAACTTCAAAATCTACAAAAATTGCTTCCATATAAACTTAAATAAATAAACATCACTTAGCATTTAAAGTCTTGTCCATCCTCTTACTTGAAAGAGAAAAAGCCTTTTTGGACTGGTGGGGGGGAAAAAAAGGATTTCCTGTCTGAATTTCTGGGATAAGGAGTTATTATTTGCAATATTTACATTCAAACTATTGCCTTCTTTGTTGCTGTTGTTATCTCAATATTTCAACCATTGTGCCTTCATCAGGTGTTTCATTAGCTTAGCTGGATCAACAATCATTCAATTTGAAATTCCCTGAATGTTATCCAAATCTACAAACATCTGACAAAGGCCAGAGGGCACAACAGCCAAAATATTATAACAGGATAATATTCTGCATGTAAATAATGTAAAGAAAAATGAATTATGAAAAGCCAAAATAAAGAAAATTTATGTATAGATCCAGGACTCTTCAACATTTATACTTAAATTAGAATATATGAGGAAATTCTGTGATTAATGACATTGAAAGAGAAATTCAATATTACAAACAGCTAGAACCTGTATAAAATGTTGGTCCATACTACAATGAGCAATCACCTTTTTTTAAATGACACATTGGAAAATTTAAAAGAAAAAAAAAAATCTTTTGTTAGCCAAGGAGGTCAACCAATGCCTATCCTTACACTGGATAAGGATGGGCGGAGCCAGGATACAAAGTTCTTTTCCATGTGACATTCTGCCAACTCGTCATTTTCAAATTATTTCACTTTGCACAACACTCCTTGGCTGGGCAGTGCTTGAAACAAGTTCAACATATTAAACATTACTAAAAGCAGAACATTTCTTTAATGACAGAATGCACATATCACCTGAAAAGAAGGCAGATGGTTATAAAAAGCAAAGGAAAGCATTTTGTTACTGCTATAGGTGCTAGAGATTTACATGAATAAAACTTTCAAAAGAAATGCTGGAAACTTGTGTCAACTTATGCTGTTCAAAATAAATTTACTGATTTATCTGAACAAAATAAAATTGAAAACAAAAAACATTTGTCAATTAAAATCAGTAAAAGGAAAACTATAAATTTCCTTGCGAAAGAATTTGTCAAAGAAGAATCAATTTAACTTTCATACAGATTGCAAATATTTTTGCCTACAAGAAAGTGATCTTGAAAGAAGGATTAATTCATGAAAGAGAGGTGTTGAGAGGGAATTTGCCAGGTGTAAATAACCATTTCCACCTATAACTGATTCAACACTAATGTAATATCTGAGGCAATATAAGTATGAAAGATATACAATAAAATGAAACTATTTGGATACCTCCTTTTTAGGGAAATAGTTACCAAAGTAATCTGGTTGACCATTACTATTGTCTGTTGATATTTCCGAGATGTGGTATTGTAACTTTACACTATTTACATTGTTCTCATTTTTATTACCACATTCAAAACATTTCAGTCATTGTATGCTCTGACCCTCCTCATAATATATATCACCTGAAGAAGATCAGAGTGTATAATGGCCAAAACATTGTGAATATGGCAATGAAGTAAGGCTAGGAAGGAAATCCCCATCATTAATGAAAAGAGCGATAACAGTGAACTTGAGAAACCTATTTTCCTGAAAAATTATCTTAAGTGAAAGATTTTATAAACTTCTACTGAAAGTAGCACTGGCTGCTTGGTCAATGAATTCCAAATTTTTTCTTATAAGGAACGGCTAATACTACCATTACCATTTATAAAAAGGATTATTTTTTATGTTTCAATTCAAGCAAACAATTTTATCAAGATTTATGTCAGGGGTCTGTCTACTACAGGATTCAAATAGTCATTAACATTTTCTCTTTTTTTTCTTTTTTAAATGTATTCTCTAATTTTCTGAATATAAATCTTCCCCTACAAATTTTAGGAACTCTAATCTTGTTATTTGTCTACTAACAACATTATAACTTTATGTAGAATTTACATTTTCTGCACTTTCAGTTCTATTATAGTTCAGCTTGAGCTCTTACAAGCATAAAACATGAAAAATCAGGTTCTATATTTAAAAATAAACTATTTAAAATATGCTTTAGGTTGGGGAGACAGTCAAACTGAAGAGAAATTTGCATTTAATCAGGTAGTATAGAGTGGAGATTATAATGTCCCAATTTCAAAGGAGTTAATATCTAAAACGCACTTCATAAAAAGCCCTTTTTTTATTATCATACGGAAGTTCATTCAATACAAGGTTTGAGAGCCACTCAAGTAAAGGGATATCAATTGCAATGTGGGATATGAATGTAAGAATAGCTGGTAGGAAGAAGATTGAGGATAAGGAGGAAAGATAATGATTAATTCTTAACTTGAAAAGGTTAAGATTGTAATGTTCAAGGAAGCATCCATGCTGGTGTCTTCAACAAAGTAGCCTTTCTTGACAAAGAGCTGTGAGTGGAACTTCCTCCTTACAATTGGAATATGGAGAAAATGAGTAGATTTGCCTGTGTAGGTAGCATGACATGTCCGAGTTGTAAATGTCCGAACTGATGGAACTCCAGGATGGAGCTCAATTGAACATTTTCTATGGAAATAACAGAGTAGAGACAGGCTTGTGACATTGCACCTGTGGGAAAGATGTTGCAGGATGGAGAATAATTCTTCCCTCACAAAATTGAACAATTTTGTTGTAATGTAAGCAAAGAGTCTGTTGAGATAAGAGGGAAACCCCTAATCGATTGCTCTCCCAACAACTTTGAAGATAATAGGGAGAGAGGGAGGGGGAAAAGATGGGAAGTAACAAAAAAATAACACTGTCTTGGAAACCACAGCAACTTGAGGAACAAAATGCCCACAGGACCAACTTCACAAGATCTTACAAAGACCCAGATCTTGACCAGTTGCAAAGAGGCCCATATCTAGCTAGACATGCTAAACTATCCTGCTACTACTGGAAAAAAACCTGGATGTAACTGGTGTTGACAAATATGTCTGCATGTGATCCGAGGCCTCTCTTGCGTCTGTACTGACACATATTCACCACAGATTTTAAGCTTTAGCAAGACTGGAAAATGAGCAGCTCCAGCCCAGATATGGCAGCAATACTCTATTTTTGGTCTAATCAGACTCTTGTAATTATAAAGCATAATACTCGACTGACTGGTTTAAACTGTTTTTCTTTGATGTTTACTTACAATAGTGTTAATCATCAGACTACCACTTAAACTGTGCCAATTGTTTTAACAACTAAAACCAGATCCATCAAAATTAAAAAGTTAAGCTTTTCATTATGATCAACAATTTTTCAAAATAAACGGAAAGAGAATATTTTGAAATCTGGACTTGTACAATAGGCACTATGACCAGAAATAATCATTTTTCTAATGACTAAGCTCTCCAGATAAATATCAAGAAAAATAATTATTTTGTTAAATAATAAATTTACCTAGTAAACTGCAACCCCTATTAACTTTTATAAAATTTAATAATTTTAAAAAAAGAATTTTTAGTAAACATGGATAAATATGCCTGCAATAAGACAGTGCCAAAAGGATGGGTTTTGACATGACTATTTTTTTTTTTAACTACTTCCACTAAGTGATGATTTGAATTGGAATAAAACTTAAACATGTGATGAAAGTGAATTTATACATGTTTTTTTTGTTCTTGAGAATTTACAACAAAAATAGCACAAACTATTTATTTATTAAATTGTATATTTACAAGAGTAATTTTATATTTACAACATGCTAGAAACTAATATAATTAGAACAAATGCAATTTATCATTTACCAATTTATAAAGAAATGTGAAAACAATTTTTTATTCATAAATTTATAAACATTTACTAAATTATTAAAATTTGTGAACCAACAATAAGGAAATTATTATTTACCATTATTTAAAGTTTGAATCAACTGTCAATTAGCTTATGTTTTGCCAACCATTCCAACAAACATAATAGTGTAAATAAACAATCTAATAGTGTTTATTATTTTTGCTGTCAATTATCAAGAAAAAAGTAAATGTATAAATTCACTTTCATCCTGTGTTTCAGTTTTATTCCAATTCTAATGATCGCGTTTTAAAACAAACATTGCTGAAGAGTGAAGGTAGTTAAAATGTAAAAGGTAGTGTCACGTAAAAAAAAACCCTGTCTTTTTGACACTCAGTCTTATTGCCGGTATGTTCATCCATGTTTGCCAATTTTTTTATATTCAGGGTCTGGAGTGCTTGATCTATGATAATATAAAAAAAGTTTGATGAAATGATTATTTCTGGTCACAGTACCTATTGTACAACACCACCTTAAAATCAATTCTAATTTTCAATTCAAAAATAAAAATTAATTAATGGAAGATCCTGCATGATTAAAATCCAGTTATGTCATGTACTATATCAGTGCATAAGCATGCATTAAATACATCATGTTTATTAGCTACAAGCTATAGTTCATCAATTCTCTAAGTAATTTTAACAAATAACAATGTATAAAAGGAGGAGTGCTAAGAAATTGTCCGCCTGACCTACTTCTCAAAATTTAACCAAATGACCATTTTTTTTTTTTTTTTGTTAATCCCTGCATGGTCAGGCAGAAAACATTTTAGCACCCCCTATCAACCCTTTTCAGGAAAGGAAAAAAAGAAATCCTGTGGAGGGAAGTCAAACAACAACAGCTATTGTGACTTCTATTTTGTGTATCATATGCACTTTTGTGAGCTTAATTGGTATTAAAACCTACATGATGCAGATTTTGCAAGCATGTAAATGTAAAACCTGAGAGATATAAGCAGTGTTGTAAGAAAAAAAAAATTCATAAACTGGGTTAGGGTAACTGACAGAATTCAAAAGCCTGCCTCTTGTGAGTGTCAAGCACCAACCAATTAACAACAAGAGATCACTCAGCAAAAAGGCTTGGTACTAAATTCACAGTAAAATAATTGGAAGAATTATTAAGTTTGTATTTTCTCATTTGGTTGAAAACTTAGAGGAAAGATTTTCTTCTAACTTAACCACAAAAGTGAAAAAGAAAAAATTTCAATCATTTGGATGAAGAAAATTTACATTAATTATAGGAACAATTCTATCAATACCAAAATTATTTAGCATTCCTGCCAAACTTTGTTAAATTTCCTTTATTTTTTTCTTTTAACATGAACAATGATTTATTCAATATCTACATTGGATGAGTCTATTTTCAGTGTTAGGTCTACCAAGTGCCCAGGTAATTCCATATTGCACTCGGTGGGGAAAGGGTTCTCTAACACTGTTGAAATACATACTAATTTATATGATATCTACTGTCCTGTCAGCTCTTTCTCAGTTATCTAAACTATCAGAGAGAAGCTAGTGTGTAGTCTCCTCCTTCCAGATAAAGGTGAGGTAGAAAAAAAATCTGGTATGGTAAACAGGATCTTGCATATTGTTATGAATAAAGTTATAGAAAACACAAAAAAAAAATCCCCTAGTTCAATTCTAAAACACCTACAAAATGTTAACTTTTTAATTAAAAAAAAAAAAAAAAAAAAAAAAAAAAAAAATTACTTCTCTCTATATTTCTGAAATGAGATAATGTAACTATTTACATTGCTATATTCATGACGTTTCAACCATTGTACACCCCAGCCCAGGTGATATATGTTGGAATTTCAAACCAAACCCTTTATTTAGTCCATGGAGGGGTAGATTGTTCTAATTCCATGTGGAATGCCTTTGGATATCTCAGATTAGTTAATTTCCCTTGATAACTCTCCAAGCTTTGTTCTCTCTGCTGTAGTCAGGGGCTGAACTCCTAATTCTTTGGGTCAAGTCACTTTTAGATCAATCAACCAACACCTTTATCCACTGGACACACAGTGGATAAAAGCATTGGTTGGCACATGGAATTAGAGCAATCTAAATATTATAATAATAATAATAATAATAATAAATCTCTTCACTCATTATGGCTGGAGAACTACTATCTAAATTTCTGGGATGAGGAGTTATCATTACTTACATGCAGACTACTGTCCGCATTTCTTTTTGTTATCACAATGTTTTACCCATTGTGTCTGCTGGCCTTCATCAGGTACTTGCCAATCCAACTAACCTTGAGTAAACTTTCTAACTGAAACTTTTACCTTTTATTTTATTTATGCGTCTCAACTGTTTTGATTCCTCGGACTATGTCTAGGGATATCTCATCTAGTTCTTATTTAGTACTGCTCACTTATCACTTGCCTTGTTTCCACCAAGTACACACTGTTCGATCCAGGGATTGAACTCACAATAACTATATCATCGAATTAACAAACCAACATTTTAATCCACTCAGCTAGAAGTAGAGGAGATATGCCTAGCAGAACAAGAACAGTCTAACCACACTGATTAAATAAAGGGTTCAGTTTGAAATTCCTTGGAGGTTTCACAGATCAACAAGCACCTGATGATGGCTGGAGTTTCTAATAGCAGAAATGATGTGAAAAGAACAACAATGATGAGGACCATTTTCATGTAAATAAGGAACCCTTCTAATTATAATAATCTAAAACAACTTGGAATAAATGTATGCATGTGCGAGCTCCAATGCATGAACATGCATGTATGTACGTCTGCATACATATGAGTGGTATTCCGACAACAATTTTCCCTGCCACTACTATAAATACCGATATATACAACTATATGTAAATCCAAACTTCAAAAATTAATCAGTTTGTCTGATGACCACAAATAGCGTGAAACCCAGGGTCACAAACTCACATCAATCCAACTAAATATGTTAGCTCTATCACTGATATTGAGTGCTTTCCAATAAGTACTATGCATATATAATATATAAATAATGTATATAAAAATTGCATATATATATATATATATATATATATATATACACATACACAGTGTCTGCAAAAAAAGTATTTTTTGACTTCATCAGTTTGAATATTTATAAAAATTAATTTAAATCCATTTAATATTTAATTATTTAAACTGAGTCGTCTTTTTAAGTCAATAAACATTTACCATTTTTTTTTTCCTTTTAACCATTAATCTTGTTTGCAAGTCAAACACTGCATTTATTGTCATTTAAAGAGTGACTACATTTTTGGGAAACACCCTGTGTGTGTGTGTGTGTGTGTGTGTGTGTGTGTGTGTGTGACACACACACTGTGCTGTTCGATAAAAGTGACTCACATGATTTTTTTTTTTTTTTTTTTTAAAACATTGAAACATTTTATAAAATTATTGAAAATTATTGAAACATTTTATAAAACATACATATAACAAACTATTTCTAATTCTAACAGTTGAAATATAATCCTTGAAAATGGCTAAATGCATAGCCGAAAGCGCTCGGATAAAAAGAACATTCAGACGGTTTTTATATAATTTATCATCTGAAAAGAAAAAACATTAGATCGCACAAGAAATTATATAAAAAACTAAATAAAAGCACCTTGTCAGTCGTTTTTAATGAAATGTGCATATATATCTTGCACACATAGTAGCAGTAACCATCCATGAACATGTTACCAAATACTGTATAAAAAAACAACTGTATTCATGAGAATTTGAGTAAGTAAGCAATCTTGATGTTGCATTGAACTTGTGACTAATACTCCAAAACTAAACTATACCATCATTTGCTTAATAGACTTATAGACAAGTATCTTGTCTTTAACATGAAAAAAAAAACAATGTGAAATGAATTAAATGTTCCAATTTAAGCAATGATAATTCAATAAGATTTTTATTCTATTTTTAACACAAATCAATATTCCAAAATACTATAATGGTGAATGATGAAGTGGCAATTTTCCATCAGTTAGGTGGATACCATTGCAAAATCAAAAATTTAAAAATACCAATTTTCTGAAAAAAATCTAACCAGTACAATGAGGAAGGAATTAAAGTTTCCAGAATGTTATCAAAAGACTGCAAATAGCATTTAAAGTGAAATGAAAAATTCTTTTGAATCTATGGCTTTCACTATTTTTAGAATAAAGACAAAATTACTTTTTAAATCTTACGACTTTTACATGAAACTTTAACACGTCCGCTACTGTAAATGTATTTATGCGTCTTTACAAAAATTACATTGCCCCCTGTCCATGTATGCATTTTCAAAACGCTGATATATCAGTCCTTCGTATTTATGTTATAAACTAACAGTCGCCTAGTGTTAAAGTAATATATGTTTAGTGTTATATTGCCTTATAGACTGGTGCTACAAAATCATAAAATGTTACCAAATAGCAAAAACCATATCATTTGAAAACTTCCAACAATAACAACATCTAAAATGGATAGTACATACAACTAGAAAGAAAATGAGAATATAATAAAAAAAATTCTGGCTTTCCACACTACCTTAAACAAAAAAATGGTTAGGAAGGAAACTCCCGTCAATACTAAAATGATAACAGTGGACTTGAGAAGTCTATTTTCCTGAGAAAAAAAAAAAAAACTATTTTAAAAGAAAGATTTAATAAATTTCAACTGACAGTGACACTAATTGTTCAATGAATGCTGAATGTTTCCAGTATGGAAACAGCTAATCTTATGATTACTGTTATTTCCAAACAAGCGTAAAAAAAATACTGCTAGAATCTTTATACTCATTTATTTATTTAAAATAGCAATTTCTTATTTTTTCTGGAAAATGGGCCAGCACAGCCAGGCAACAAGGTTTTAGTTGTCATTTATTTTTTTAATCTGCCTATGTCACTCAGGATCATTTTTTAGTAAAAAAAAAAAAAAAAAAAAAAAAAAAAAAAAAAATCAGTTTATACAAACTTTAGAGTCTTTTGGCAATTGTTCAATGAAGCTATATAGATTGTGTTATAAACTTTCATTGAACCCTAAGTATGAAAACTACTATTAGATAGGCTGCTGAAAAGTTCTCAGATCGACCAAGTGGAGGTTGCAACAACAGTTTGGATGATTAGACAGATTTTGGAAGATGGGTTGAGCAGAGACCTTTTCAGCAACCCTATGTTCATTTTAGAGTGGCTTTTTCTTACTTTAACAATGATTAAGCATAAAAGCTGCTAAATTTTAAAATACACAAAATATGAGCAAATTTCATTCAAGGAAAAGTTCATTTATAATCAGTTTATATGAGAATTTTCTGTTGGCTGAAAAAAAAAAAAAAAAAAAAAAAAACTGTCTAAATAAAATGGTAATTTTCACAAAATTAGTAAAAAATAGATGAAGATTGGAATTATTTATGAATAGATATGCATTGCCTGCCAAGTTAAATGTAAAAATATAGTTCACAATATTCATTCCGCCTTTCTAGCCTTAAACTATTGACTAAATTTGTTATGAATTTTTTTTAAAATTCAATATTTAATATTCTAATTAATGAAATCGTTCCTCTTAAAAAGTTTTTTTTTTTAAATTAAAAATAAAAATTTAAATTCTCGGCTTTTAAAGTTAGCATGTGAAAAAGTTATATTAGCATCATATAATCTAAAAAATTTTCATCCTAAATATATTAATCATACTTGTTTCCACAAATAACACTGGTTGAAATGATAAGAAAATAACAATAATATGCACATAAAATATGCATTTATTGTGAATAAATACAATTAACACTTCCCCTGCTTTCCAACTGCAAAAAGAATGCATTTTTAACATTTTTCCAGTATTTTTAAACTTCCAAATGAGCACATGTTAATGAAAGTTCAAGTTTTCATATGCTTAACCTACAAGAATTAAGGGCCAAGTTAAACTTTTCTCTAGCATAGGAACCAAATTAATAACCAGGTCGTAGCAGTAGTAATTGCAGCATCAACAGACCTGCAAAGCTCCTTAGATGGTAAACATAGGTAAGGCATACATTTACAAGCTTGCCCCTCCCTTTAAATGGGGTTCCTGCTGCCCTTAGCAATCTATTGTGTAGATTATGCAACAATTGTTACAGCTAAATCAAACGTGTATACACTAAATTTTAGTGTATATTATTAATTAGTGACTAAAACAAAAATTATTTGATATTTTTCTTCTTAAAAAGGTAAGTGAATTAATTCTAAAATAAAAAAAAACCTTGGACAATTCAGCATGAGAACAAGAATGTGTACACACACACACACACATATATATATATATATTTGGGCAGCAACCTTTCTTTTAAACATGTTTGTTGAATATGACAGACAAGGAAAATTTGATTAAGTATTTTTTTCTTTAATTAATTTTTCCAACATTCTTAGATTTTTTTTGTTTGATGAGAGTCAGATAAAAAAAAAAATAGAAATTCCCAGCATCCCTGGTTCATGCACATGTTTAGCTGCACCAACATAATAAATTCTGTTTGATGAAGTCCTAAAGGACAAAACATGCCACAAGAAAACGTTTCACACTTTGTCATAGATTATATATATATATATATATATATATATATATATATATATATATAGATATTATATATATATAGATATTATATACACACATACACACACTGGAACCTCAGTTGTCAAACATCCCGAACAGAAAATTTGATATGAAAATGCCTTGGTTGTCGAACAACATATCTGAACTGAGTCAGTCGCCATGTTGTATACATTCATGTGTTGTGCAGTGCTTTTCTTTTCCAATTTTATTGTACTGTGACTTTTTTCTCTACATTGATTCGTATTGGAAAAATAGTTTTGGTTTACAAACATTTTGGGTCATGAACAGCCTTCAGGAATGAATTAAATTCATGAACCAAGGCTCCACTGTGTGTGTGTGTGTGTGTGTGTGTGTGTGTGTATGTATGTATATATATATATATGAGAGAGAGAAATACGTGTTTACCCAACCTTGGAGGTGATTAATTTTTTTCCCTCCTACAGTTCCTTTGCCACAGATAAAACACCACAAGCCTAATGCTACTCTATTTCCATGGAAAATGTTCTGATGAGCAAGTTTCACCCATTCAGACCATTATAGTGAAGACACCATGCCACATCCACAAAGCTGAATCATCCTCATTTCCCTTCGTATTCCATTGATAAAGTTCCATTCAAACAGTTTCTTCCCAAGAGCTGCTGCTTTGTGGAAGACCACTGAAAGGATATTTTCCCCCCAAAATCACTATGAATTTCTTCAAATCTGGAGTCAAACATTATCCTATATATCCTTATAATATACAATTCCATAAAACAACCCCATTCAGTATCCCTGTACCTCAAATAGATTTTGTGCCTTGTATAAAAATAGTGTTAAAATAAAAACAAGATAGAATCACTTTTAACAAAACTTCATTAAATCTAATTTGCAAGATGTCATCAAACAAAGATAATCAAAACAATAATACATACCAATATGCAATGTTACAAGTTAGAGGTTAAAGTCATTTAAGAAAAAAAAACTGTAATATAAAATAGATAATTGGCATACAAAGTCTGATGAAAAGTTCTCTGCACAACCTCATTCCTAAAATCTGATAAAACAATATTTTTTTTAATCCTTTCTTAGTTAACCAATAAATTTCTAACATTTCTTGAGATAATCAATTAAACTATCTGTTCTTCAAAGCCAATCTGTGTAGTTTGAAGGTTTTACAACAGCCAATTCAGAATCTAATCTTCATCTTGTAAAAGACTAGGTTCTTTTTCTTCTTAATAGTATTAAACTAAGAATGTATTTTAAGACAAGGTTACAATTTTTTCTTTAAATCAAAAGATCCAATGAGTGTTTTCAAGGCAGTTAGTCAAGAGCAATAAATTTATTTAAATAACTCAATTTTATGCACATGTTCAACTGTCATAACTACTAAAGGGGCAGTTCCTATAGAGAAATAATTACCATTAACTGTACATTACAAATTTCACAAAAAAAGTCGGGGGGGGAGCTGATTTACAGCTAACCTCCTAATCCTATGCTAGTACTCCTGCTCATGAACAGATATACAGGGTGCATCAGCCCCAAGGGTACATTCCTAACTGGTTAAGTTCACACAACTGACAAGCAAATCTGTGATAGTGAATTTGGGAGCCATAATATATTTATTTTATTATGTTACTTTATGATATCAGAGACAGGTAATAGTGATATGGTTGTTGAAATTGATCTATACTGGAAACAGCCCATAATATTTATTTTGCACCTTGTTATAAAATGCCTTAGATGACAGTGCACACAAAGTAGATGTGTCACTTAATTCCTCCAGGTGAACAAGAAAAATAGCACCTGTTTGAGATTAATCAACATTAACAACATGGTGAACATTTACAGAGATCAAACAGTTGATATGAGCACAGTTACACAGTAGGTAATGCACTTCAGCAGTGGTGACAAAAATGTGTTAAAAGTGGGTCATTCTGTAAGTAGAGATTGGGGGGGATAAAATGGCAAAAATGCATAGGCAATGGTGGTGACTATGTGAAAAAAAATAAAATAAAATGGTTTTGTAACCGAAAACTTCGTCTATCCAATAGTGTTATTGTGCTCCCTGTATCTTCTGTATTCCCAAGGAAATAAATAGGAGGCATTAATTTCAGAGCATCACTTCATTGTATTTTGAAGACACAAAAAAAATTAATCAATTTAAAATGTTCTTAAAGTTTGAGTCATCACACAACTTAAATTGAGCCTTTCCACACCCAACCCTCACCTAAATTTGCAGGTGGAAGACATGAACAGAAAATGTGTTCAATTGACAGCAGCATTCAAAAAAAATTTTAATTACATTTCAGAAATAAGGTGTTGATTTCTTGGTGAAAATTTCTGGACATGTCTGCTCCTATATTCACATTTCACTATAGGTAGACTATCTGCAGCAGATAACAAGGTCCTACTGTACTTGAAGAGAACATAACTTTAGTGAGATAAAGTCCTAAAAGAGCAAACGTTCATACAAAACATTTCTTCTCCTTTGTCATTAATTTTCATAGCTATATATATATATATATATATATATTATATATATATATTATATATATATTAGTTATACCTAGAGAGCCAGACAAACCTACCAAAGTTTCACCTAAGCGGATCGTCAGGGAAAGCTGGTATACCTTTTTTTTATACCTTTTCTTCCTTCGATATTGATTTGATCATTTGCAAATCAAGAAACCGAAGGTTTTCTGAAACGAGTGTAGTTACTTATGTGTGTGTGTGTGTGTGTGTGTGTGTGTGTGTGTGCGCGCACGCACCAAGTGTAACAACAAAATTGTCCAAATCATGTAACAGCAGAATTTTCCAATAGTTAGATTAAGATTTGAACAGTTGTATCTTAGAAATGATTAAAGATATCTTACAAGGTTTTTATAACACTACTGGACTCTACATTGAGCAATCAAATGAAAATGACATGTTCATTATTAATCAATCATAGCTAAGGAACAAAAGCTAATGAAGGATTGAAATGAAGTTCAATATATTTTTTTTTTTATTTTTTTATTTCAGGATCATTTTCAAAATTATTCACAATGATCTGTAACCTAACTTTCTGTCCTGGAAATACAAGGTGTGCCTCTCACATTTCAAATACAATTTCATTTTCAAGTCTTTTTTCACTGCTCTTTGGACTGTCATAGCTAAAACTCATCTCACATGTCAAACGTCTTATTGATTGAGTTGGATTTTTTTCTAATTGATCTCTTTAGCTCTAAGTTGAAATGATGATCCCTCTTCCTATTGTGACCTCCTGATCCAGTTTTCCTCTCTACTGTTACCTCTTTTTTGTTTTAATCTTATTCACCATTCTCTTGATGGTTCTTGAATGGACTTTGAAGATGGAAGCCCGAGTATGAATGTTTGTACAATTACTGAAGGATCTAAACGATCTTTTTCCTCACCATTACTGAAGGATCTAAACAATCTTTTTCCTCACCATTGCTCATTTGGGAATAAAAAATGGGACTGACATAAAATGATTCTAAAATGTTCTTTACTAGCTGAATAACTCAAAGGGTTTTTCAGTGATTCTTACAACAAATAGTGTCAAGATGGCTGTCTTATCTGAAAAGCGGGAAAAAAAGAAACTCAATCAGTTTAGTGGTTTTTTTTAGATATTAAACATTTTTGTGGGATGGACAATTATGATGTTACACCTGGTTGGGGCTGGGGGGGGGCTATGGGGTGATATAACAGTCAGAAAGTGATGGCAACATGAACAAAAAGAAAAGAAACTCTGCATCTGTAGCCACATCAATGTAAACATCGCTTTAGTCTGATGAAGTCGTAAGGGACATAATGTGTTAAACAAAAACTTTTTCCACTTATTTTTCTTTCCTAAAACAACTAATTTGTTATTTAAAGAAAAAAAGAATAATTTGACATATTTGTTGTATTGATTGATTGATACATTTTCTACAGATTAACACTTCTCAGGTTATTTAAAGCCAGAAAATATTTTTAAATCATGAGAATATTTTTTTTGAGATAATGGTTTAGTGATATAAGTCTTACTAATTAACCCATAGCTGGGGGGAGAAGTGGATTCAAATCTGTTCCCAATGGCATTTGCATGTAAATGAATACAACAAACCCAACAAGAACTCTTCTCTTCAGTTAACAATCTGTTATCCATTACACCACAAGCACATTAAAGCTTACAGCACCTGGTATTCCAAGCAATCACCCATCTAGGTATTGACCAGGCTTGACATTGCTTAACTTTGGTGATACAGAAACTGGTGTTTCAAGCCATATATTTCTTGTACATGAAAAATAAAAACTAACAAAGTAAAATTAGTATTAAATTCACTCCAAGCAAATTTTACTTAAATAAAAAGACGAATTGAATAAATCAATTCAATATTTCATTTTAAAATGCACCAATTTTATCCCCCATCCTAATCGCATAAGCAAATGAAACCTGTAAGTCTTCGTGAGGACCATCTTTCTTTGAACTTTGATGACAGAATCACAACAAAGAATTGCACAAAATACTCAAAATTACATCACTTAATGATTTTCAGCAACAGCAAAAACTAAAATGAATATCACATGTAACTCAAAGAGAAAATAATGACAAGATTTTTCCATTCCAAACCATTTCAAACAAAATAGTTGATAACAGTAAACTTGAGAAACCTATTTTGCTGAAAAATCATTTTAATAGAAAAATTTTATATATTTCAACTGACTGTAGCAGTATACTGCTCGGGCAATGAATACTGAATGTTTCCTTATAAAGGTAACGGCTGATATTACCATTACCATCCAATATTCCAACAAATATATTTCACAACTGCTTCATTATACTTCATGAATTTATATTTAAAAAAATTAAAAACCATCACAATAAAAATAATGTTTACAAAATTAAATTTGAAATATAAGTACCTCCACTCGCTCGCTGAAAAATAGCATAACATAATGAAAAAAGGCCCCAAAATTAATAAAAACAAAGTTTTAGCATCAAAATGTTTATGCTATTATTAAAAGGAATTTTATTAAAATTTTTAATCCTTTCTAGCATAATCTTGTTTTTTTTTTTGTTTTTACATCAGCGGTCAACATTAATTTATAATTAATGTTTTTGCACATTTTTTTCCAGGTGGAAAACACACTGATTTGGAAATTCTTGCAAAAATCAAATAAATTGTTGGATTTTAATGAAACTATCAGGACTTATTCACAAATGAATGAAATTATTTTCCAAGTTTTTTTTTAAAAAAACATGTTACCACCCCACACCGCTTACTTAATTTCATGAAATTTTGAGAAATTAAATTGCACTCTCAAAATTTGTTTTATTTACAGTTAAAAACTGGACTCATTGAAAAATATAAAAGAATTTTTTTTTTTTCAAACTACTACTCATTTCCCAAAATTCCGCTCCAAACATTAAAATAAGAAATGCAGTAAAACTATGACATTAATTAGAAAAGCTTTTAGTTGTTTTTATAAAAAAAAAATAAAATTTATTAAGGACACTATTGCTTTAAGAAATTTATTCAATGAATAATAAATTTTTACAAGAACTGTTTTCATTTTTTAATCATAATAATTTATAATATTATAAATAGTTTAAAATTCTGCATTACTTCAATCCAGTTAGGTAATATTAAGCGAAAACTATATTTACAAATCAAAAATTGGAAAGCTCAATAAAAGTCATTTACACCCCAATTTTTTTTAAATTAATTTTTTTTTTTATGTATATAAAATATCACATAACTTGCCTGTTTGAAAGTATGGTCAACCATATACAACATAATCAGAAAATAAGAGCAATGACTATAGTAAATTTAAATTCAACATTCCTAAAATTAGACTAGAGAGAATATTTTCCAACATTTTTAAGATTACTGAGTACTTAAAAATTATATTAAAAAAAAATTAAAAAAATAAAAATTTAAAAATTAAAAAAAAAGGTGCTCACCTGTCATTTTCTTAAATTATGTTTTAACAGATAAAGTCTCCATAGAACAACAGTAAAGATGTTGACAGATTTTATAGCTTGTCAAGTGATCTACGAGTGACAACCAACAGTGATAAGTGTGTAATCACTGTTTGTTTTAAAAATCTATTTCTGTTATTTTAAACAAAGTAAAAAAAAATTTTTTTTTCAAATCAGATTAATTATACTTTAAATCAGCTAATATTCCTCAAATAAAGTTTCAAAAAAGCATATTTTATTTTTGGAAGATTTTTAAAACCGAGAATTAACTTTACCAATGTGTCAAAAATGGCCGATTTTGTGAAAGTGACCAAAAAGCTTCAAGTATGCTTTTTTCATTTTTAAAAATTCATTTTAAACCTTAGGTATCAAAAATTTAGTGAAGGTGCCAAAGTACAAGGAAAGCACAAATTGTAATTTTATTAGATGGAAAGCAACCTTCCATGCTGTAAAGAAAGCCTTTAGCACAAGAAGGCTGTCCCAAGTAAAGGATTAGCAACCATGCAGCTTATATCTGACTGGGCACAAGCATGTTACTCATCCTAAATTACTAACCTACAATTGAGAAAATTTTAACCAAGTGACTTGTTAATGATATTCAGTAATTAGCTAATTAAAAAATATGCCAAATACCAAGAATCAATTATTTCTTATTGATCAGAAAGCAGAGAAAATTATTTCAACAAAAATAATCTCTCTATACATACATGCATACATTATATGAATTAGGATCAAATATAGATTAGAACCCATCAATGATAGGATAAGGAACAAATAGAAAACATAAATCTAACATATTACGCTTTTATTAAAGCTTAATGTTCACAAATTATATTCAAGTTACCAAGCTCAGATATTAAGATGGCATCAAAACCTTTAACACTGCTTCTTTGGTTGCGTTAAGAGAATAAGAAAATCATTCTTGAAGAATGTACTTGACAATCTAATTCCATACTCTCTTTTCAGATGATGCATTTTGAAATATGAAATTTTTGCAAACCTTTAATTTGACAAAAAGCAAAAGAAAGAAGAGACAAAAAGCAAAAGAAAGAAGAGACAAAAAGCAAAAGAAAGAAGAGACAAAAAGCAAAAGAAAGAAGAGACAAAAAGCAAAAGAAAGAAGAGACAAAAAGCAAAAGAAAGAAGAGACAAAAAGCAAAAGAAAGAAGAGACAAAAAGCAAAAGAAAGAAGAGACAAAAAGCAAAAGAAAGAAGAGACAAAAAGCAAAAGAAAGAAGAGACAAAAAGCAAAAGAAAGAAGAGACAAAAAGCAAAAGAAAGAAGAGACAAAAAGCAAAAGAAAGAAGAGACAAAAAGCAAAAGAAAGAAGAGACATAAAGCAAAAGAAAGAAGAGACAAAAAGCAAAAGAAAGAAGAGACAAAAAGCAAAAGAAAGAAGAGACAAAAAGCAAAAGAAAGAAGAGACAAAAAACACCAGTATCTATTGCAAGTTTTAAATCACCAGTCTATTTCTTTTAAAAGCTGTCAATACTCCTGATTATAAAAAGCTGTATCACTATATATGTCTTGCTCTTTGGAACAATCTCTTCATGTAACATAGCCTGCTATATAAAAAATGTGACATTTTTAATATCTTTGTCAGGAAACCGTTTCCTATATCTGGTAAAGGATCAAATGTTGTGCAATTAGGTCTTGGATCAAAGTTTATTTTCTTTAGCATCAACTTTCAAATAAAGACAGTTTAGTTTCTTTAAATGCAAAATTTGTCAGCAACATTTTGTATGGTAATAAAATATGCACCACTAGAACCTTGTCTTAATTTGCCAAATTCATTTTCAAGAGTCTGTAGTCAATTCTCAAAGCATAATGAAATTAAAGCCATCATCAGTCCCATGACTAAGTGTGGTTGTAAGGTTGTTGCACAGCTAAGCACATGATCAGTTCCCTCCACATCATTCATCATTTCAATTGGTTAGTGCATTGTGCCACTATGGTCACTACACCCCGCCATCTTACAATTGTGGTTCATGGTGACATTGAAGACAGAATAGTGCAATGGCCTGGCAGTTCCTTCTGCGCCAGGAATATTGAGGTTACCCTGTCTCTCCTCAAAGGTGGATTTGTTATTGAAGTTACATTCTTCTAGCTTTGCCTAAAGAGGCAGGGCCTACAAGGAAGCGTGTGGTTTTGAATTCAGTTTTCTTCTAGACTGGTTGCTACCCAAGGCTATAGGACCAAGTCTGTCCTATTTTACTGATAGCTTGGGGGAGAAAAGATGGATTCATACCTTTTCCCTAGAGTATTAGCACATGAGTGAATGCAATGAATTCGACTGGAATTTGAACTCGGCTCTTCAACTCCTCAATCTGAGCAGCTCACCATTACTCCACCATGCCTCCACACATCTGGATTGAAAGCCAGAAAGGTATTCATTCATGCACAATGTCGTAGGCAAGTAGACTTGGTAGATCCCATCCCTCTCCCATGTTAAACTACAGTCAATGTTAAACAACTTGAAGGTTCGCCTTAGTCATGGACATGTGACTGTTGATTTCATTGGAGAAAGCCTCAGCCCTAGGCATTGAGTACAATCTAGGAAGCCCTCTGAACAGTGATGTCAAGTCATTACTGCACTGACTGCATGCACAGCTATGGAGCCCTTTCTACTCCATTGCACTAGATGGCCAATGACCCTACAAGAATGTTCATCTACCCTTTGACAGGCCTTGCTTTTACTCTTGCTGTTTATCTAGCCTGCTTACCAGAAAAGCTTGGTGAGGGGAACTGGATTAGTCACTGATGACCCATCCATGCAGTAGTATTATTCAGTAAATATCTCCAAAGACTAATCAAACAATTGCATCAATGGCTACACTCTTAAAGGATTCCTTTTTCATTTTTGAAATACTCAGTTATTAGAGCAACTATGAAATAATTACAGATGTTGAAAGAAAAATTAAGTTATGGACAATTTTTCAATCATTTTACCCCAAGCAAGGCAATAAAGCCACTTATACACAAGGGGTTCCTAGAATATAAGGAAAAAAACAAAAACACTATTAAGGAGAGAGAATAATAAAAGAAAAAGAAGATAATTGATAGTGATTTTTTAAAGATCAAAGTTGACTGGAAAGCAAGAAGCCAAAGGAGAGTTCTACAAGTGAGAAGTGTAAGAGAAGAAATTGATAGCATAGAACTTACAGTTACAACTAGCCAGTTCTACTGTATAATGATGCAAGTTTAGCACTGCCCTTAAATTCATGAATTATACGTACCATAGAGGAAAGTTCATCAGAACTATTACCATGAAAGTATTTATAAAAAAAGCACAGAGAAGCTACATTATGACAGTGGGAAAGTAACTGAAACCAAGAAGCCAAGTTAGGACCAGTAACTTTGAAGATTTTTTTGGATTTTATAAAGAATCTCTAAATATATAACTGAAGCACCAGTTCAGATGTGGTAGCAATATTCAAAGCAAGACCAAATGGTAAACTTATAAATATGTAAGATAGACAATATTTCTTGCCAAAATCTATCACAACAGTGAACCAACTTTTCTAGCAGCAGCCCAAGGTATTGATTCAAATATAATCTTTCCACTTCAAGTCAACAGAAAACATTAGCCTGTGAGGGTACAATAAGTCACTCTCCTGGAGGTTAGCATCAGCCATACTGATGGAAAGCAGAAAGAGTTCTCTCAGATGATTTAAAGAGAGCAGTTTCATTTTGGAGGCATTAAAATTAACAAACCATTCCTTATTCTAGTTAACAACAGATTGTAGGTCATTTTTTTAAAAATCAGCTGCCAATTTGACCTTATCAAACTGATCAGACTTATTATGAAGGCAGGAATGAATAGTCTCATCAGCTAGATACCAAGTTGAGAACTGATGACATCAGGGAGGTCATTTATGAAAATTATGAACAATGTAGGTCCAAGGTTAGAGCCTTGGGAGATACTGGGATTAATAGAAAAAGACCTAGGAAACTAGCCATTCAAGACAATTTTCATTTCACAATTTGATAAGAAAAACCGAATCCGTTCAAAAATTTGCCCCAAAATACCACGTTTTAACTCCTGAAGAAGACCAGTATGCCAAACCATGTCAAATGCTTTCAAGATATCCAAAGTAACAGTCCTAGCTTCACTATTTTTAACTTGATAGATTCTTTCAGCAATAACCCTTAATAGATCAACAGTTGGCCTAGAGAAGCAGAAGCCATATTGCTTGTCTGAAAGATGATGCAAGATGCTCAACCAAGTCAGAGTTGATTAGAGCCCCTAGTAATTTACCAAAAAGAGGTAGAAGGCTAATAGGTCGATAGTTAGAAAGATCAGATGGTCCACCTGGAACTACAGAAGAGGATTCTCAACAAGCAGGAAAGCAAGAAGCAGCAAAGTATTTATTGTAGAGTTTAGAGAGAACAGAAGCCAGTTCAAGAGCACACTTCTTAATGACTATTACAGGGATGCCATCAGGTCCACGTGCTTTGTGGGGATCCAGTTTGGAGATGATAGCAGAAACCAAGGAAGAAGTTATATGCATATCACTCAAAGATTCTATTCTAAGTGGAAAGTCAGGCAAAGATATTCCATATGAGTAAAGAGTAGAATTCAAAGAGAATTTACAAGCAAAACATTGTTTTATCAGCAGATGTTAGTGCCTCAAATTGAGTGAAGAGAGAAGGACTAGAAAACATTCTTATTTAATGCACTATTAAATAGCCACCAGTAATCACAAGAACCAGCTTTTTAGAAGGAATCACTGTATAGCCTCTTTGAGGACCCATTTGCAATTATTATGAGAACACTTAATATTTAATTATGAGGGAGTACTGAAAAAAATCTTGGGAAGTGAGACAATAATTTTTCAGCACCCTCCTGAAAGATTTCTTGATTTTCATACAAACAAAAGCCAGAAGAGCTGCTACAATTCTCTGTGTCAACATACACCATTATTTTATCACCATTTAACAAGCAGATGACATGTTACCAAAACAAAATTGTCTGCCTGATTCCAATAAATTACAAACTAGAAACTGTCAGCAGAATACTGAACAAGTATGTTTGTCGTTTTCTGAAGACTTATGAAAAGAAATGGCATGCAAAGGATTGTTTTTTGACCAATTGGTAACACCCCTTCAGCTTACTTAAAATGTTTAACTGAATATAAAACAGGGAAATATCAATGCTGACAAAAGTAATTTAACAATAACTTGCTAACAAGCCAGCCAAGCAGTCTACAGGAAATGGTTTCCCTTGCTTCTTCTCACTACAGAGTCTAGTCGAGACTCAGTGTCATCCTGTCAAGTAGCAGCCACAATATACTAATGACTTTCTATAAGGCCAACCACTTCTAGTAATGAGATCAAGCCAACTCAAAGACTACAACCACATGTAGTTTTTAGGGATTTTTTTATGCAGTTTGGACAGGAGTAAAATGAAGAATAGTGTTTATTCATCATATCAAGTCACTAACTCACATATGTTCACATTAAGTTTGGGGAGGATACAATAGACATCAATAGCCATTGCAAACAGAAATAATCACTTTTAAAAATTTTTTTTTTTACATTACTATAGAATAAGCACTCCAGATCACAAGTGTGTGCACACACACACACACACACACACACACACAGGGTGTGACTGGGTAAATTGTTGCAATTTTATATTTTTGTTAGTTTTTTTATTTATTTTGTCAACTGCACAGTATAGTAGGGTCAGTTGGGCGCAGTCTGTGAGAAAAAGAGCACCATGATGCAATTCACTGCCAGGAACTTGGAAACAGCATGCTGTACTGCTTGGTATTTGCACTGGAAGCGCCAATACAAACATTTCAGAGTGTTTGGATGTCAATCTGATGACAGTGCAAAGGATGCAGTGTCCCCATATGATGTACCAAGAGTGATGAAAACCAAATATACAGTCAACATCAGTGTTTGAAGTGATCACTAGTGATGGCAATGTTATGCCTCCATTGATCTTCCCACAGGGCCTCAGACTCAAAACAAAGGCCTACATCAATTGCCTTGAGGAGGTAGTGCTGCCCTGGGTGAAAAGGGCAGCTGCTAGAAGAACCTATGTCTAGCAACAGGACTCTGCATCATGCCACACAAGCAGGAGAACCCAATCATGGCTGTCAGACAATTACATCACCCCTTACATTTGGCCACCTGACTCCCCCAGACAATTTGTGAAAGTTACAATATTTTATAAATATGTTACTAAGTTACTAAACCAGGAGGGGGAGAGGTCTAAAGAAAATGTACATTTATATTACCTCTAATACATCAAACAAGGAGGCCATCTATTGTTGTGGTGCATATATATATATATATATATATATATAACAAAGTGGAAAAGTTTTTGTAACACGTTTCGTCCTTTAGGACTTCACTGGACTAAATTTGATGAAGTTCGAAATGACGAAATGTGCCACACAAAAACTCCTTCCATCTTGTAATACATTTTTTTCAAAATCATTTCATTCCAAGAAAAAAAAAAAATGATCGCCAATCAATTTACATCCTAATCTAATTTTTAGGGCACATAAACAGGAATGAGATCTTGGAAAATCTGATACTGACAGGACAGATTGACGACAAGCATGCCAGAGGAAAACAACATATAACCTATCGGGGAAACTTGAGTAAATGGATGGCAGAGGAAGATTTAGGAGAGATAACAAAAAGACAACATTTATTAAGAGCTACAAAGGACAGGACAGGACATTGTGGAGAGCCATGATCACCAACCATCTGAAGGAACCAGTACATAGAAACAAGAAATACACCATGATGAAGCCCCAAACTATATTGCCAACAAGAACATTCTCATGATATACTAAGAAACTGTCCACTTCCTGCTTAAACTACTAATGTTTCCAATATTGTAAGCATTTTAAGATGAGAAAACTATCAATAAGTACATAGCTCATTATCATCATCATTAATAATAATATTATTATTATTATACATTTGTTAAGACAAATACTTGACCTAAATGTTCAAGTATGGGTAGTGAATGTGCTTAGGGGCAAGGCAAAGAGAATGCTCAAGTAAACACTATTTTTTGGCACTAATTACTTTCAAACTTTTACATTAGAAAAGTCACAAGTTTATTACACACTCCCATAAATATGCATGTGCACATGTCTATTTACTATATATATTGGGAACATTTAATATTCATATGGGAAAATATAAAAAGGCTCATTTTCTTTGAAAAGATTGAAACCTTTTAAAAGTTCTGTAATTTTGCATTATTTTTTAATTAAAAGACATTTATTATCCTTCTCAAAGTTTTTTTTATATATATACTAACCCAAAAATCTTTAAATTAGAGAATCTTGAAATTCATAAATAATACTGACTATGAAAAGTGCTGAAAAGTTCTCAGCCTAACTCACTTCCCAAAATGAAGCTACTTATTCATCATGACTAATAAACTGAATTTAGGTCATAATTATGGAACATTGAAATAGAACTTTATGGGTTACATATATTTCAAGGTACTAATCATAGTACATGTCAAATGACTACGAATATAAAAAAACCCAAGTTATTTATAATAAATTTATATCTTTCTGTAAGAGTGCAATAGTTGGTGGTAAAAGATCAAGTCAACAACTCCCATTGTATTCAATATATAGGAGAAAAAAATAGCATCAGCTCTGAGCAAAAATAAATAGGCTTCTACCTGAGTGATTTGGCTTTGCACACTTTTACTGAATAAAGGCTTTAGATCTCGGAACAAAAAAAACTCGGGTTTTAGCTGCAAGAACAGATGCCAACTATAATCAATTTATCATTTGTATTTGAGTTTGCTAACCAAAGGAAAACAGCAACTCCATTTGAAACAGTAGTGCACTCAAGTGAGGATTGTCATGGGCTTACAGACAATGATCACTTTCTCTAAAGATTAACACTATAAGTAAACTTATAAAAATATTGTGGTTATTCACTCAACCTGGCCAGACTTAGTTTAGGAACAAAGTCACAACTATACTGATCGATTCGTTTTCTATAGCTTAACCCTTTAGAGCCAAAAATTATTTTTAGATTGTAAGAAGTTTTGTTTGGAAATAATGGTTTAGTGACACAAGTCTTATTAATTAACCCATAGCTTGGGAGAGAAGAGGTTGATTCATAACTTTCCCCAAGTATCAGCTTTCTCAAGGAAATGCTGAAATCCTTGGAACTACCAAAAAGAGATAGAAATAAAAAAAAAAAAAAAAAAAAACTAATCTGAAGACAGTGCAGAGGATTCGGAAAGAGTTGGATTGTGATTACGAAGATACGTCAGCTCAGAAAACTCACTGAATGTTTTGACAAGAAAACTGAATTTGTTGGTGAGGGCCTCAGACTCAACACAGAGGCCTACATCAAATGCCTTGAGGGGGTAGTGCAGCTCTAGGTCAAGAGGGTGGCTGCTAGAAGACCCTATGTCTGGCAATAGGACTCTGCACTATGCCACACAAGCAGAGTAACCCAGTCATGGCATTCAGACAATTTCTGCAACCACATCATCTGGCCACATAACTCCCCAGACCGCAACCCCCTTGATTATTATGTGTAGGGCACACTTGAGCAAGTGACCAACAAAACACCTTGTAATACCAAAGATGAACTGAAGGCAAGAATTATGCCCGAATTCACCAACTTAAACAAGGAAACCATCCAGAAGAGATGCAGGAAATTCCGAAATTGTCTGGAAGCCATCACACCCTGTATTAATTCAATATTTCAACTCCAAAGTTTGCAGTTCAAGGTCAAGCACCCTAAATATCAATTACTAGCCAAGGATCACTTTAAGGGAAAGCACCCTGGGTGCCATCACAGGAGGGGTGACACAATGTCACCCCCAACAAAATTTTTCAACCAGGCTAAGGTGTCAAAAATAGTCTGAAAACAGTGGTGGAGACACAGGGTTTCGCAAGTGGGCATATGACCCCCACCCAGTTTTGTCCCCGCATCAGAAATTTTCTAATAAATTGTCGGGAAATTTGTGAGTAGGAAAAATAGCAATGTTTTCAGCTTTCATGTGTTTCAGTTGCTACAATCTTGGTTACTAACAAGAGACATTGTTGTAACATTTTATCGGGTGATATGGTGTTTTAACTCTGCATCATTAATAACAACAAAGCGAAATACGAAGCCAAAAGTGCAACAATTTCAGGCTTGCCTGTGTATCAATTCGCTGAGATACAATTTCCCATTGAGTAAACGATATACTTTTGAATAGGAGGAAGCCAAGCACTGAACTGTACTGCAGTTCCTGCAGTTTATCATCAAGTGGGACTGAGTCATTGCCATATCTTACGCGGACTAAGATTCTTTCTGACAATATGTGTTTCTGTGGCATCGTGTGAAAGAAGTTTCTCCAAAATGAAACTTATAAAAAATTACCTCCGGTCAACCATGAGCCAGTCGAGACTGTCGGATCTGGCTGTGCTGTCCATTGAAAACAAGCTTACAAGACAAACAGATTTTGACGATGTCATTGACCAGTTTGCCACAATGAAAACAAGAAAACATTCATTCCATAGTATCGAATGTCATTCTTTTGTGTATTGCCGTATTTTGTATTTAGTTGTCCTGAAAGTGAACAGTTGCATTTTAAAAATCTTTTGATTTGAACTGATTATTTTGTAGTATTGGATTTTGTCTTGGATCATACATGTAAACAGTAACGTACTGGTCAGTAGAGTAGAGGTAGAGCATGTATGAAAATTTAGCTATAGCTAACCTTTCAGCATAGGGTGAATCGAGGTCATTGGGGTGATATTTGAGCGGACCGCCCGGAGTGACATTTACTCTAACTACGTCACTGTATATAGCTTAGACTTATATCACTGTAAAGAATATATCTACCACTTATCAAACATTTCAGCTATACTTAGCAACAATAACTTTCTTGACCTTGAAAAGAATTTTTGTAATTCTATAAAGAACTATACCAAGGATAAAGTGGTCATTATTAGAAGTGATTCATTAAAATCAGGTGATAATTAAAGCTTTTAATTTAATTTTTTTTAATATTATCATGTTTTCCAATAACATCAGACCAATTGTATAACTATACTATTTATATCTTTGTTGGTACAAAAAATAATTTATATAATGATGTTTGGATTTCATATTACTAACATGTTGCATAGCCAAATTAAAGTAGAATCTGCAATATTATTGGTCCTAACCGGACATTTCCGCTTGAATCATTTTCTCATCCCCATAACATAGCTTCCCTGTGCCTTACCTATAAATATATTCATGGTAATTGTTCTGATGAGCTTTCCTCTTTGGTACTTTGACTTCACGATTTTAAGTGCAATACTAGATTGGCAGCTAGGTCTCATAATTTTGCTGTTGAAATTGCCAGAGATAAACCATAAGTTCGATGCTTTACTCACAATAACCTCTTGTGGTTTCATTGCCTTGCTTGAAGTGAAATGATAAAACAAAAATACAACATGTCTGCATGCATTATAAAAAGGAATCTTCAAAGAAAAGACAAATTGTAGAATCACTGGCATAATGTTGCTTGAGGATCATGAATTAAATTAGTAAAAAAATATAAAATTAGAAAATTTATTTCAAAAAGTTCATTTTTCCTATAATAAATTATTTTTACAATGAAATGTCAAATGTCTAGTTTAATTTAGATTTTATAAAATATTCATGTCAGATTAAATTAAATATCAATTAGTTGTAGATTCCAGCAGACATCAGTTTACTGCTGTCTTCAGCATGGACTAAATTATTACAAATCAGAATATTATTTATATTTGACAACAAAAACAAAGGAAAGCTCCTAACCAAAATGGAAATCTCAAGTTTAAAAGCAGAGCAGCAGCAAAGAAGTTAATCCAAGATTGCATAGCAATAGGTTACAGTTTCAAAAGGAGATCACCAATTAGTTTTATTTGTAGCATTTTGACTGAATGACTCAAGATTTCTTCAATTTTGCAATATAGTAATAAAAACATCTGCACAAAAAATAAGATTTTATAGAGATTGTTTTTTAAAATAACATTTGTATTTAGAATCAAGAGCACAAAAAATGCTAACTAAATATTGTAAAAGTCATGGAATGTAAGTGAAATCTCTATTTACATATAGTTTCTGTAAAACAAATGAAGAAATGTGGATTGTAAATTAGAATTTCTTCTTTTAAAAGCAGAAAATCTGATATTGGTGGATTATAAATTGAATGAATACAAGTTTGGTTGGCCAGACATTTTCCGAGAGCACTATAAGAGGGGGAGCTGAAATGTTCCCAACCTAACACCTTTCCCAAAATCTAGCCAAATGTCCAAACATCAAGTTTGGAGAGATATATATATATGATAAATAGATCTAACAGACAGAGACATCAACAGATCGAGAGAGAGAGAAAAAAGAACTTTTGGATATCTCATGAATTCAAAATTTTTAACTCTTTGAAAAATGATTAATGTTTATTTAGAAACACAAACTAAAACAATTTGTTTTGCCAGATTGCTGACCAATTTCCAAATACAATTCTTGACTATCAATCAAAATAGTCATAATTTTGGCACTATTTAAACTGATAGGTTCACTTGTACAGAAAATATTTTTTTGAAAGGAAGGAAGGATAATTTTTGTATATCAACATTCATTAGACCTTCCATTAGCTACAACATTTGTTGAAAAGAAAAAACAAAAAAAAAAATTGATTTTTATCATTCTAGAAGCTTACTATTGACAACCTTTTCCCAGTTCATAATAATAAGCAGTTATCAATGATGTAATAACAGTTTCAAACTAGACATTTGAAAATAAAATTAAAGTACAGATAACTTTTCAAGAAGCTAGGGATATATTATTTATATTATGAACAGAATTCCAATCTAAAATGTGAGGTGAGGGATTCAATAATTTTGCATTCTGACTAATGGCATGGCTGGAAAGAATGCTAATATACAAAAATCTTTTTAAAAATCCCTCCCTGCCTCTCTAAGTCAATTTAAGTAAATGAAGCTACATAACAAAAAGAGTTCTTTGGCTGGTTGACTAAGATTTTGAAGAGTTCTCCCCACCCCAATATTCAATTGCTAGTTTTTATCATTTTCAAAATGTCTGCACTAAATAGAAAACAGAAAAAAATTAAAATGTTTATAAATTATGTTTCCAGTATTAAATAAAAACACTTAACACTTCAAGGAAGAAAGAGATAAATACATGTTTTTTATCTATAAGGAAGGTACAACAAAAAAATAAATAAATAAATAAATAAAAGTAAATAAATTTCACACCCATCACCATTGTAAGCCTTGTCATCCTCAGTGTTATAGGAGCTATACCATAGCACTTACTTGATTAAAGTAAAGTGTTAACACAATGGGTAATTATGCACCTGGTCTTCTGACCTGTTCCTATCCTCCCCAACTGATTACAGTCACACCTTCTCTCACTGTGGTCTACAGGTAAACCTGAATCTCACCTGTGAAGTGTAACAGACTGATTTTGATTTTTTTTTTTTTTAAAACCTTTAAAAAGGAAAGAAATAAAAAGCATTTGTTGTAAAGTCGAAAAGGTGTTTACTTGAATGAACATTAATTTACATCTTCAAATGAAAAAATACAAAATCTGAAATGTTTAATTCAACTGATAGAATATCTTAAATTTAGATCTGTAAAAAGTTTCAATTTTAAGACAAACATTTTATAGAATTTTCAAACAGACATGAAATGTTAAGGTCTTTGTGCTTCAATTTGGTGTTGGCTATGAAAAAATTTGTGAAGATGCTTGTTACAATAATACAGCAAAAATAGCACATTCTAATGAGACCTTTGGTAGAGCAATACCAACAAAATGCATGATACAATGAAACCTAAACATTTACCCATCTTTATATCAAAGTAATTTCTTTTAGAGAAAATGAAAATGCACAATTACAAAAAAGATCTCATTTCTTTTCATCATGAGCCTTTCTATTCTGTAAATAATTTTGCGAAATTTTAAGAATACATTAAAAATAATTTAAGACTAGATTTCTATTGACTAAGAATCAGAGTACAAGCAAAGATAGTTTATAGCATTAAATGTAGTTGGAGTTTGGCTAATTTCAGTTATTTTCCATATTTACAAATAATATATTTTATAAAGCACAATGTGAATATAAGTAATATAGCCCAATTGCTCCACTTATTAATGAAATTCCATTGTTATGGTAAGAAACATTACTCAACACTAATAAGAAACACTTGAGCTTTTATTCAATATTTTTTAAAATAATGTAAGAAGAAGTCTTTCTTAGATGCAATAATAAAGTTAAGTATAGAGAAAAGTCCTTGCTTGCAGATGCAGAAAATATGGCCAACAATTGCAAAATTAGTTAAAATCAGCAGACAATATTTCATGATACTTATAAATTCTATAGATAGGAGGAAACATGACAGAGCTTAAGGATTTCTTTTTATAACTTATAAAAAAAAAGGAGGGGGCATGCATTTTATATACTAGAAAATAGAGGACACTGATATCTATGTTATATGAAGCATAAACACATTTAAGAAACTGAAAATTGTTTTCAAATTGCAGCAAGAGAACCTACCTAAAATATCAATATAAAATTTATTTGATAAACATTTACATTAGAATTATACATTTTTTATAGTAAATTCTACTTTGTGAATTTAAGTTGCAAACTCAAAAAACCAAAATGAAGGCATTAAAAAAAATTTTTAAAAAAACACAAAGATATAGCAGAGCAAAATTTTACTGAAATAAGATAAAAAAGAAATTGGTAAAAGCTTCCTTGATTACATTTTCGAAGCACTTAATATCAAACTACCCCAAAGTAAAGAACGCTATGCCCCAAAGGAACCATAAAAATTGTAATTATAATCCTTAAACAAATACAAAAAAATAAAAACCAGATTATGAAAACATTTGGGTACAGCTGAAAATTATTATAAAGAAGTTTTCAAATATACCGACCAAACATGTCCAGCAGTAAAAATTGCAAACCAGATGCAAATCTTTCCATTACTATTTATTTTTCAAACCCATACCACTCTGGTAAACAGAAAATTATAAATTATGTGTGCATATGCACATTCATTACTGCATCTCAAAATAAAAACAAAATTCAAAAAATTCAAAAGAATTAATTTGAAATACTTAAATTTAGAAAGGGAATAATGTTTTTTTTATACATTAAAAATAAATAAATATCTGGGAAGTGTTTTAACAGAAAATACGGTACTGAGATTCAAAAACATATTGAACTAGTGAAAGAAGCTTAGCTCCCATTCATCCATGAACTGAATATGGCTGCCATATCTGATCTGGTGCTCCTGCTATATATCTAGATTCTTGATAAAATTCAAAGAAAGATCTGTAATGTAATTGACTGTGACTTGGCATCTCAACTTCAGTCACTTTTTCACAATATTTTCATAGATATATTGTTCTGATGAACTTTCCTCTTTGGTGCCTCAACTGCACGAATTTAAGTGTGCTACTAGATTGGCAACTAGGTTCCCCTATTTTATGGTTGAACTAGAAAAATGCAGCTGTATAGTCTGTTCTAATAATTTCTTGTCTCACACTTTTTGCCTGTGGAATTCCCGATTTCTTGCTTCTCTGGCACGTAGAGAAATTTATATGCAATGCCAATGTCAATTTTCTCTCTTCCTGAATCCTGATTCCACATTAACATTCAGACAGTTACATTAGATAATTTTATTCTTTCACCCATCTCTATCAACCCGTCAACAACATTCTCCTTCAGGGTCAACAAAACATACAAGATGACCAAAATAATTGCATTTGTTTTTGAGTGTACTTTTGACCTCACAGAAAGAAAAAAAATAGTCTACAACCACTTGTAACACTAGGAGAAAAGGTGAAAGGTTAGTTTCAAGTTGAGATTATTGGAGGGGGGAAGCTGCTTAAAAGTTCTGCCTGAGCCACTTCCAAAAATCTGACCAAACAACCAAACAATTTATTTCAGGAGGTGAAGGGTTTCTTGGTTAGGCAGAAAACTTTTCAGCACTCTTCTATCAATATGTGTTTTCTTCATTGTATATATCTGATACCTCTTGACAAGAGTGATTGCTGGAGGGTCTATGAAACTTTGGAGTTAGGATGTTGAAGGTAACAGCAATCAACTAAGTGCCACAGATCCTATCTCAGCAACACAACAATAAACAAGAGCAAAGTCTGGAAACAATCTGATATAGCCATGCAGCCATATATAAAAATTATATCCACCTGCTCGCAATATCAATATCCTGCCATTGTTAAACAGAACATTTATCTCAGTTAATTAACTACTACACACATTAAAGACAGACTAGCCACAAATGTACACGAATACCAAATGCAACCTAGTCTACATGTCAACACAGCACCATCTACCATAAACTTTCTTTAAACTTAATAACTCAAAAACAAAGGATTTGCAGACATGTTTATATGGATTTTTGTCCTTGTTTTGGTGTGAGGAATCCATCCTTAAAGTTTGTAAAAATATTTTTGATACACCATTATATATATTATATATATATATATATACACACACACACAAACAAATGTAGTAATAATAATTATTTGTTATCAATTATTATTAAGTAATACATAATGAGTAAAAAATTAACACTATAAAATAGCTAAAAATAAACACATTCATATCTACAATTATTCCTACTCAATACCCTCTAGAATAAATTGAAACAATGGTTACCACCTACTCAATAATTGTTACGATAATAAAACCAACCTTACAACCCATAATGCACCATTGACCAGCCTATATAGTCAAGCCAAAACAACACACATGGCCAGAAGAGCGTGTCCAAATATTAAAAACTGTTGCTGCTCAGGGTCCACATTTATATTTACATACACAATCCCCAATATTGAGCACTTTTATCCATTAATGTAGACTACCTTAAAACTATTATCATTTTTTGAGCATCTATTCAAATACAAGTATCCACTAAAAATAACATTAAGTAATAAAAATATATCAGATTAATAAATGAAAAATCCATCCTTAACACACACACATATATATATATATATATATATATATATATATGATTCCAAAGTTTTCAGCAATTTTTATGCACTTTTTTTTGACAATTGTTTTTTTTTTTTTTTGTACGGTAATTTTTATAAATTTGGGAATAATCAAAATTAATTGCAAAGTCCAGCCATGAAATCACTCATGAAATAAAAATAATTGCTTGTACAGAAAGTAAGGACATACATACACCAAATTGTCTTTTGAATCGATCCTCCAAGTCTATAAATCGACTATTCACCATTGCATGGAGTATTGCTGCCATATATGGTCTGGAGCCCCTGCTGTTTGCCTCAGGGTTCTTGATAAGATCCAGAGACGGATATGCAATATGATTGGCCCTGATCTGTCATCTTGTCTGCAGTCGCTCTCTCACAGACGCGCCGTTGCCTCGCTCTGTCTTTTTGACAAATACTTTCATGGTAATTGCTCCGAGGAGCTGCTTTCGCTGGTCCCTAGGCCTCATGAATTTAAACGTCCTACGAAGCTGGCATCCCGTTCCCACCCCTTCACCGTTGAAACTATTAGATGTAGACGTCTCTTCTACTCCAATAGCTTTATGTCTCACACATCTCGCCTGTGGAACTCCCTTCCCTATTACTGTTTCCCTGACAAATACAATCTCCAACGGTTTAAGTGTAGCATCAATCGACATCTCCAGTTGCCTTGATCTATCCACTTCCCTTCTCCACATCCTTTCACCTTTCATTTCTATCTGCTCTCACTCCAAATCTTCTGTAACCCCTTTGCCTTGATTGACCCACTGTCTTTCTCTTTCTCCACATCCTCTCCTTTACCACTCCTATCTGCTCTTCCTCCAACCCTTCTTTAAACCCTTGCATGATAGTGGCCTCCAGCCTTGCTTGGGGTTATATGCTTAAAAAACAAAACAAAAAAAAAACAAAAAAAACAAAAAAAAAAAATTAAGTCGCAGCTGAAGAATTATTATTGAACTTTTAAATGTAAGATTAAATATTATTGCAATACTTAAATGCAGTGATCAATTTTGAGTTCTTCTGTAGTTTATTGTTGCCTATCACATGCGGCAACAGTATGAAAAATCTCAACCAACAGAGGGCCAGATTGCAATCAAAAGAGTCAAGGCTGCAGCGAGGAAAAGAAAGTCCCATGCAAATGAAAAACCAGATCAAATAGCAGCCAGGAGAGCTTCCAATGCTGAGAATATGCAAAGACTTAGGGACTCTCAAACACCTGAACAAGTAAAAGCCCAATTAAGAGACCTCTGCAGGTGCTAGCTTAAATGCTGCATGATAGGATGGCTTTTAAGCTAGTGTGTGTGTGTATATATATATATATATATATATATATATATTTTGCTTTTCATGAAAATGGTTACATACAGAATTTCAAATAGAATAGAGCCAACTTAAATAGATCATTTCCAGGGATTACAAAGTAAATATTTCAAGTTGTCTTAAAAATATAAAAATTGTCAACCTGTGAATGCGTTATATTGCAAGACATCAGAAATTTACAGTAACTACCAGCAAAAAGGTAGTAACTGATTCTCTTGAGAAATAAAACAAGGAAAGAATATTAAAGACTTGAAAATAAAAAGCAACATCAACTAATGAATAGCTTTCAGGTTGTTTGACTTTTTATATCTAAAATTTACTAATTTTTGTACATTTATTCAGAGCCTATTTTATTTCCCAAGGTAGTTAAGTCTTTAAGAAATAAATAATACTTTTCAAACTAATGCTCTCTACTAATCCTGAGATAAAAGATTAGTCAAGTGACAGTAGAGTGGTAATACTATATGAAAAATAAAAATGTATAAAAGATACACACTGTTAAGGCTTTGTTGAAATGGTGTCTCAAGAATGCATTAATTTAACACTACTTAGCTGTATAAAGTTCTCTATTTTATTCCTTATATTTAATGATGGCTTGATATTAAGATTCAATTAAAGCTAATGGGAAATAACAGATTCACTTCAATGCAAAAATATTTGAAATCTGTCATTTAAATATCAATGAAAACAAAATGTTTACATATAATAAAAATAATGATGCCAGCTATTAATACTAGCAAATAAAATATACAAAATTACATAATTTATATAAAATATAGAATTTCTCTGAATTAAATGCTCAGTATAAGACTATAGCAATAATTATTATTAAAATAAAAGTAAAAAAATATTCAGCATTAATCAAAAGTCAACTCAGAGTTTCATAATTTTCTAAACCACTCATCAGGGCTCCCAACAAGTGAGTTTTAGTCATTAAATGTGTTATCTTACTAGACATTAGAATTTACAATAACTACCTGCAAAAAAGGTAGTAACTGATTCTCTTGAGAAATAAAACAAGGAAATAATATTAAAGACTTGAAAATAAGGGCAACATCAGCTGATGGATATTCATGTGAATCTTATTTCACATTCTTGTTGAGACTTCCTTTGAACAATTTAAAAATTACAAACCTGAGCTGACCTTTAATAAGAATTGAACATTATATATATATGAAATTTACATATATTTGTAAAAGGACAATATAAATAAAGACAAAAGGAAAACTTATCTAATGCATTTCACCCTGAGGGACTTTGTCAAGACAAATGCAAGAATTTCATTTATTAGACACTAAATTGTGTCACTTCATGTTCTCCATAACTTGCCTGACTTTTCAGCTAACCTGATGAATATTTATGAGTGCTGCTATACCTAAAAATTTTGAAAAAAACAATAACATTTTTGCTCTTGGATATAAATACTTGTTGCAAAATAAAAGATAAGTTTCCTTTTTGTCTATATAAGTTGGGTTCAAATATAGACAAAATATGGATCAAAATTCCACAGAAGAAAGAAAGAACAAAAAGGAAATGTTTAGTTTTTCAGCTAAGCTTGGAATCCGTTTAGATCGGTGCATCATTTCCTCTTGAAATCAGAATGAAAAAAAAAAAATCTCACTTTTCAAACTCTCCTATCCAATTCAACTTATACTAGACTAGAGATAATCTTGACATAATTTAGAAGTGTTTTGAATCATTGTCTTGTTGAAAGGGGTTTTGAAAAATTGAATATAGTGTTCTTTTTTCATGATTCCTTTGACCTGAATCAAACCCCAAGCCATCTTTCCCTCAAAACAATAACAGACTCACCACCATGTGCAAAAGAGAAGACTTATGAGCAAAAAAGCTTAAGTCGACATTGAAAGACTGGCAAGATGTATTGCGGACAACAGAATCCAAATTTGAACATTTTGGTCGTAAAAGGGGAGTATGCATGAAGAAAGCCAAGGGAAAAACAACCATTTAAGCAAAGTGGTGGGTCAGAATAAAAGCAAATACATTATAGTTACTGAAATTTTACCTTTTATTTTTTTTGGGGGGGGGACTCAATTTTAAGAGGTTTTGTAAAAACAATGCAGGGTGGCCTCAAACTTTCCCCCTGTAGTCTATACTAGATAAAATAGATAATGGTTTTAGTGATAAAAGATCATATATTATATAAACACATACACACACACACACAGCATCCATCCCTGATGCATGAAAAAAGAATCTGTGTTCCATGCACCCCACCTCCTTAACTAAAGTTTCCAATACATTCCACATTTTCAAATACTTTTTACTAGTTCTTCCTTTCTTTCACTTCCTCCTTTCATTGGGCAGTGGGATGTGTGGGTGGCTTTCTTGGTGGTGGTGAGGGAAAATTATTTGATGTACCTGAACTCCTTGAAGTTTGCCGACCATTGTTTTAAATACTGTTTTTGTTTTCAATTTATTGATTCAATTGAAAGAAAGAAAGAAAAAAAATAACAACTTTTACTCCATCAATTTAAAAACTTTGTTGTCATAATAAAGAAATATAGTTTCTTAATTGAACTGTGATTAAGTGTAAATACTGTTTTTGTTTGAATTTATTTATTTATTTAAAAAAAAAAAAAATTGTTCTGTCATTTTAAGTGATTCAGCATGATTAAAATTGTTTTTATTTTGGCATAATGGCAAAGAAAAAAAAAGTTTAAACAAAAATTTATTACAAAACCTTAGTTGGGATCCATTTTATTTCCCAGGGACATACCAAAATCATCAACTGTGGTTCCCAGGAATACACACAACATTAAAAACCTACCAGCTTCACTATATATATATATATATATTAAATAAAGGAGCATTCATTTAAACACACAACTATTTGCAGATGAAATCAATTGAAAGAAAAAAAAAAATCATGGAATATATTTTTGATTACATGAGCATCTATATTGGCCATGTTAACCCAAATAGTAATTGAAGATTTCTTTTCCCTTTGTTTTCAGAGACCCAAGTGTAGTGTGGTGTAATGGATAATGGCTTGGAATGAGAAACCAGAGAGCCAACACTTACACACAAATACCCTTGGGAAAGGTATGAATACATCTCTACTTCCCCCAGCTATGGATTAAATAGCAAGAGAGTGGGTCCTATAGCCTTGGTTGGCAACCAGACCATCACAGAAAGAAATCACAACCTACTGCAAGAAAATCTATCTAGTCATAAACCAAAAAAGGCATGATTGCCTGAGCATGTATGGCTCTTAACTGAATGCCATATGAAAACAATAGAGTTGCTATAAAAATAAAAAAGCAGTCTTCAACAAAGGAACATTTTTCCATCTTCTAAGTCCCCTATTTTGTTTCCATGCCTGTCATTGCTGCTTTAGCATTCACAACATGCAAATGCCATAACTAAATAGTGATCAGATCTGAATGCCTGATCTGTACAAAGTTATCATTTGAAAGCAATTATCCTGAATGAATAATTGACCATCAGTAAATCTATCAATTTTAGGATTCATAACCATCAACAATACCGTTCAATTGTTATCAGGGCAGAACTATAATTTGTATAGTGCCTTGCTGCTCATTTCCATATACACCAATCTGATACAGTGGATTGCTGATCTCTGTTGGAGACGCTGGTTCAACACCCAGTGAGTCAACCTGTGGTTTATACTCCAAGCATGCACATTTGAGTTTCTTTAACACCCACAGATCCAACTTGAAACTATGCTGAACAGATCTCAGTTACTGTTCATGTATGTGCCCAACTACTGACACATACATTTTTTAATTCAGTTTTCCGTCTATACTGGTTGTCTACCAGGGCTAGAAAATCCAATCTACTCAACTATTTAACTCCTAGCTGATAGGGAGAATAAATGAAGTCATACCTTTCCCAAGGATATTTGTGCAAAAATGAATATAACAATTTTGATTAAACTTGTTATATGAAAACTATATTAACTCAAACTTATCACGCCACTTTCTTGCCCCATGTCATTAACCATTACACCCTCTGCACAACTACAAGGTAGTAACACTTATTTATAACTAGCTTAAAAGCTGCCCTATTGTGCAGTATTTAAGCTACAGGGATCTTGATTGGGCCTTCATCACAAAAGGTAGGGAGGAGTATATGCAATCGGCAGCAATAAACTACATAACTCAAAACTTGACTGCAGCATTTAAGTATTGCATTAATATTTAAACTTACCTTTTAAAAGGTTCAATGATAATTCTTCTTAATTTAAAGACAATTTGATGTACATAGGTCCTTACTTTCTGTACAAACATTTTTATTTCATTGGTGAAATTCACAATTTCAATTATTCACAAATTTATTTCCAAGTTATAAAAATTGTTATACAAAAAAATTTGTCATGTGAAAAAAGAGAAAAAAAATGGACTAAAGTTGAAAACATGAACAATTTTATTTTGAAACAGTGTAATTTTTTCATTTGAACATGAGCTATTGAAAGTTAGAGAGTGGTTTCCCTTTAATTGTTTTTTTTTTTTATCAGCCAAGATGGCAGAATCTGAAAAGAATTGCAGTAAGGCAAAACTTGACAGAGTAAAGAAAGGCTGAGCTAGTTGATTTTATGACAAGTCAACTTTTGTTGTGTTATTTAAATTAGTTTTTATATATATATATATATATATATATATATAAGCATTTACTTGGTCCAGGCATAGGTAAATATTGGTTACTTATATTTGAGTCAGTAAGCATTTACTTGGTAAGTGTCTCCTTTAGAGAGTCATATTCCTCTACAGATGATGTAGTCAGCAGATGCTGACAGGGTAGTGAAAGCAATTCTTATTTGGGTATATCAATACACATTAATGAGCATCGCTGAACAAGCAGAGAATTTCAATCTCAATTTTCAGCATTCTCCTCTACTAAAGTACAGCAGACAAATATATAATGAAATGGACTAAGTCCAACAATTATTTTAATATTATACATTATTTTATTATATATTTATACATTATTTTTATAGATACACAAGTAAATGCTCTGTTTATAATATAAAAAAAAAGTTACAAGTCTGTATTATATATGGATGTGCAGATGGTGTAATAGTTGTTCAGAATGGGAAATTTGAGAGCTAAGTTCCAATTTCAGTAGTGTTTGTTACTTCCACATTTGTGAAAGGTACGACTCCACCTCTTCTCTCCTCAGTTATGAGTTAAATGGTAAAACAGACTGGGCCAGTCAGCATTCATTGGCAATCAATCTAGAAGGACAATTTTAAATTCAGAATTATATTTAGCAAAGCACATACTATATAGCTAAGGAAATGATCATGGAGTTTTCCCAACTATAGCCGGCCTCCTTTTAGAAAAATGGGATGGATCAGGTTCAGTACATTCTCATATAATATGCAGATCAAAGCTCAATATAAGCCCTTAATAGGTTATGGGAAAAATGCTTGAAAGAAAAGTTCTATAGGTCAATCATGAAAATACTTATATCAAAGTTATCACTGTCCATGTTATCTGAATGATTTTCAAGTATGAGAGGTGCAGAAAAGTTCTTCACCTGACCCACTTTCCAAATTTTGGGCATTATTTTATCACTGTATCTAGAGAAGGTTTTTTTTTTTCTTTAAGTCATGTTGAACTCCGTGCCCTCAAAAAGTTTCTGTAGAAGAAAACGCCAAAGGAAATCCCCAAGTGCATGATGCAAAAATTGGGTGACAAATACACATTGATCTGAAGAAGTGATGCTCCAACTTCCAGTACAGAGATTTTTAAGACCCAAAATACAGCAAAGTCTGAGAGGCCTTAAACAGTGTCAACTCCTGAAACTGATGATAATGTACATGACAATTTCGGTCAATCAATGAATCCAAAATAATTGCAAAGACACTAGAGACATCCAGGGAAGATATTGCATTTATAATTCATGAGCAGTTGAATATGTGAAAGCTGTCAGCTAAACAGGCACCAAAATGATTGAACGTCAGCCAGAAATGATAGTGCAGACACCCCCATGCTGATTTTGCAGCATTTTCAGTAATCTAGCAATTATCTACTTTTTCTTTGGAACTTGTTACTATGGATGAACAAATAGTGACATCAAATGATAGCAATAAACTAGAGATATGTGGTTTAACTGAAAAACCAACTTTTCGGTTCCATCTTCACACCATGAAACTGCATCGAAATTTTTTACAAAACTGAACAATTTGGGTTTTTTTTATATCACTACTGAGTGACTATATCCAAAGAAACACTAATGAAAAAGACTTAGATGTTAATAAAATTAAATTTTTATCAACATTTATACCATTGTAAGAGAAAAATATTGAACAAAAATGTTAACATTTGATTAGTTTTAAGAAATAAATGTGAAATCTATTTGTTTACAAAAGAAATGAAAAAGAAAAAAAAAGGAGATACGACATGATGTCTGAAATCTATTTGTTTCAGTTTAAAATAAAAATTAAAAAAATTTGCAGTAAAATTGCTAGTTTTGTCTTAATGTGAAATTTTATGAAGTTGGGTTTTTTGTAAGGGTTTTCTAGTCAGCCATTACAGAAATCACAAAATAAAGTTGTTGTAAACAGGAAAAATGAATGAAGATTTTTTTTTATAAATACATTTGTTTTTTATCTAGGGAATGTGTCTAAATTAGATATTAAGTATAATTAAAATAGTTCTTAATTTCACTTTTAAGATGTGTATATTTCCAGATATGCAACTCTCCGTTTTCTTCAAATAAAATTGTTTCTATCTAGCAAATATGCGTAAAATTAGATATTTAAAAAATAAAGTACATTTTAATCTCAGTTTTAAAATGTGTATATTTTCAAAAATGCAAGTCATTTTTTAAACCCAAAGTAAAAATTATTCTTTTTTAGCCACTAGTGTTCAGTGGGTGTTCTGCCTATAAAATTCTTCTAAACAAGGAAAATTAATTCATTTTTTACAAATATCTTTATGGTTTTATTTGGCGAATAATACACTTAAGTAAGATTATATTAAAAATTATTAAAATAGTTTTTAATTTCAGTTTTAAAATGTGTATCTTCAAAAGAACAGGTGATACTTGCAGATTTGGAAATCTACACATTCTAAAAATGAAATTAAAAGCTTTAAATTATTTTTAATATTTAATTTTAGTTGTATTCACTAGATAAAAGCATAAATTTATTTAGGGGGAAAATAACTCATTGATTTTCCTTGTTTAGAAGAAATTTATTTGCAAAACCCCATTAACAGTTGACTGACGTACCAGAAAAAAATTGGCGTTTTTTTTTTTGCTTACTTTATAATTTTTGAAGAAATTCACTTCCTCATGTCAGAGAAGAAATGAACATCTTCCTGGGTTTAGTTTACATAATCTACCCCTTGACAACAAAATTAATTTATTTCTATATCAGATGTTGAATACATCAGACATTTTAAAAAAAAAAAAAAAAAAAAATGACTACCCACAATCCAAAAAAAAAAAAAAAAGGGAGGGGGAGCATTTTTTTTCTTTTCTTAAATGTCCTAAAATGAAAATATGAATTACTTTTTCATTTAATAATAAAACATTGATTGATTCACTCATTCATTTTCTATGGTCTATCAACCATTTACAGGTTATTTAAAGAGAAAATATTTTAGATTATAAGAAGTTTTTAGAAGATGATAATGGTTTAGTAATACAAGTCTAACTAATAGCTGGGGGGAAAGAGGTGGATTCGTGCCTTTCCTAGGGGTATTTGTGTGTAAGTGAATCTAACAAACCCTAATGGGAATTGGAAATCTGCTCTTCAATTAACAATTCCAAGCTATTATCCATTACACCACCCATACATCAAACTTACAGCACCTGATATTATCCAGTGATCACTCAGACTAGATATGGCTTAACTTCAATGACCATATGGGAACTAGTATTTCAATGTGATGTGGCCATAAGCCCAATCATAAGAGAAAAGGCTTGAATATTCAAAGAATAATTATTAAATATTAACTTCAATATAAGATCATTTATTTAGCAAAAGGACATATTTAGCAATTTGTTAATAATTAACAAATCTGTAAAGTAAGAATATAGTCTTGCCTATGATTTTTATAGTTTAAAAAGGGAAAAGCCCAGGAAACAGTGATGGATATTATTTCATTGTGGGGAAACTGATGCCTGAATAAAAATGGTCTGGAACAGGTTATAACAACAACAATAATATTGTATCATAAATTGCACATTCATATTACCATATTTTGAAATTCCTGAGGCAAGTTTGGATAATCAAGAAAACCCACTTAATAGGCATTTCCTTTAGGAATTTTTATTGACTTCTACATTTCACACTTAAATATTGTACATTAAGTAAAAGTCTAGGGAAGATGCTATTCTGCCCATGTTGCTAACATTTGTTGCAAACAGCATTCTTCAGTATGGGAATCCTTCCAGGGGAAGTTGTTTATGGAATGCCCAGTGGCAGTTTGACTATCAAATTACAACATTCTCATTTCCTGTTTTCTTCTTTATCTTCTATAGTTAGATGATTAGGTCCTAAAATTCACTTATGTCTTGTCTCATCACTGATAGACATCTCCAACAATACATAAGCATGTGAATGAAATTACAAAGTGACTAAGGGAGGGGGGGGTACATTTTGACCTTCAGTCAAAGCCAAACAAATGACAATATTACCAAAGTATTGCAAAGAGATTTCTGTTCAATACAAGACTTACGACCATATAGTGTTGAAAAACCAGTTCCCATCTGATCACCAAAGTTAAGCAACATCAATGCTGGTCATTACCTAGATGGGTAACTGCTTGGAAATACCAAGTTCTGTAGGTTTGGATATGCAGGTGGTGGGATAGACAATGGCTCGGAATTTTTAATCGAAGAGCCAAGTTCCAATTCCTGTTGGGTTCATTATATTCACTTAAGCACAAATAACTTTGGGAATGGTATGAATTGTAAACAAAATATTTAGATTTTTCTCCAGCTATGGGTTAATTAGTAAAACTTGGATCACTAAATGATTCTCTCAAAAAACAAATAAATAAATAAAATAAAATAAAAAAAATAAAGATTAGCTACACAGGTATGTCTTTTAGATTTATTTACATTTTCTCGAATACAAATATATGGAAACTGCTGTGGCCACAAAGTGAGACATCAGTTTATATATTGATTGTAATATAGAATTGATCCTATATTTTATATCAATTTGTTTTTACCAAAGTATGATTAGGTATGAATCCATCTCTTCCTCCAGCTATGGATTAATTAGTAAGACTTGTATCATTAAACCATTATTATCTAAAAAATTCTTACAATCTAAAAATATTTTCTGGCTTTAAATAACATGCAAAGAGTTGATAAGCCATAAAAAAACAAATCAATCTGCCCAGATTACATCTCTTTTTATCTTGTATCAAACTTGCAATTTTTCCATTGTGCATCCTCAAATCTATTGAGGTTTCCACAATCTCAAATCTACTATCAAAAGGCTTTCTGTGGGTTTCTATGCATAGGGATTTTATGCTTTAATACCTAACACTTGATCAGAGGAGCTTAACTATAAATCAACTTTGTAAATTCCATTTTAAAATTAGCACATGGAATCATTTTGCTTGAAGTGTCACCAACCAACAATTATTTATCATAAACAATTAAGAAAATTTCTTTTCATTCCCAATTAGAAAAAAAATTTTGTCACATAAAACATAAGATAATGAGCTGCAACACAGTTTTGAAATCAGGGTCGATGTGTTTCCTTTTGTTCTTTAATCGATTCCCCCCCCCCCCAAGAAAAGCAATAATGCCACTAAGACGAAAGGGCTGGAAGTGAAAGGGAATGAAAAGACTTTAAAAGGAAACAGAAACTCAATCCTAAACAGGAAACATGGGATAAATCACTACTTCTGTTCAAAAGACCAGGAAGGAGTATGAAGTAAATAATAGGCAAATTTTCTATCTATTTATAATAATATATCCAATCTTAATATTACAGTAATTACATCCAAAATTGTTATGGATATGATCAGAACCAAAAATGACAACAATAATCCTGAAGCAAGCATCTATAAGAAACTTAACAGTTGTGCCTCTAAATGTATTGGTGAAACTTCCAGAAACTAAGTTTATAGCAGTTTCAGCCACACACTGTGTGTGTGTGTGTGTGTGTGTTGCTGAATACATAATTTATGCAATGCATTAGTTATACACAAAAATAATATCCATCAACCACAACTTTCATCTCAAAAATGCTGTCCTTCCTCAGAGAGAAAATAATGAAAAGTTCTCGGATGTGCATTAATAGATACAAGCCTGAGAATAAATATACACCTTAGATTTTGTCAAATATCTCCTTTCTTAAAAGAAATGCTCTTTTCTCAAGCCAACATATTAAAGAAAAAAAAACAAAAAAAACATGAATTCACTTTCATTTAACAATAAAAATCCCTCTTTGTCTATATGCAGTGTCTCTTCAGGATATGGCTCTCCAAAACTTCCTATTCTTTATAGCTCAAAAAACATTTGTCTGTCCCTCCCAATCTCTGATCTAACATCAATTTTAAAAAAATCTCATTAAATTGGTTACTCACTATTTTCCTTCTGTCCTTGTCTGATATGTCCCATGTCAAACTCTCCAATTTTCCTTACCTCATTATGTGTCATTCCCGTTGTTCAGCAGCTAAAATATCTAAACTCAAAAATGCGTACATCAATGTCATATGTACCATCAAGTAAAAAAAAAAAAAAAAAAATTATGATCAATTCATTTTCAATGGCTTAACCCTTTGCAGGTTATTTAAAGACAGAATAAATTTTTAGATAAGAATTTTTGGGGTAATAATTTAGTGATACAAATCTTACCAATTAACCTATAGCTGGGGTGAAGCAGTAGATTCATACCTTTCCCCGAGGGTATCTGCACAAAAGTGAATTTAACAAATCCAACAGGAATTTGAACTCTGCTCTCTGATTAACAACCCCAAGCCATTATCCATTACACCACCCGCACATCCAAGATTTCAGCACCTGGTGAAATGAATATAACGAATCCAATAGGAATTGGAACTTGGCTCTCTGATTAACAATTCCAAGCCATTATCTATTACAGCACCTGCACATACAAGCTATCAGCACCTAGAATTCCTATGTAGTTAGCCATCAAGGTACTGAGCAGGCTCAGTATTGCTTAACTTCAATGATCATATGGGAAACGGTGTTTCAACATAATGTGGCCGTAAGCCGTAAGCAAAACAATATTCAGATACAAACCTCTCATCAACGGAGTAATGTGGGGGGAGGTGATAGTTAGTCTGTTAAAGCCGACTGTAGATGGGAAGGGATTACTTTTGAGTTATAAAGTCACTATCATAACTACCAGTAGTTATGATCATAATGTAAATATTATAAATATGTATATATGGCATAAATAAATATATACTTAATAGATATATTAATCAAAATAACAAAAATAATAGATTTCTCACACACACACTAATGTATCATACTTTATATACTGTACATCCAGCTTTGTTTACAATGGAAAGGCCAGTCATCGCCACCAAGCAGTCACTTTGAGAACTAATACAACTCGTTCCGCCAAGCTCATAGATTTTTAAATACATCACTGAAATTTGGGAGTTTTTTTCCCTGCATTTCTTTTTTTTTTTTTTTTTTTTTATTTTGCTGTAGACTTTGTCCATGGTATCCGAAGTCCATTGAGAGGAGGGGGGGGCAGTCTGTAGAGGAGAGGTTTGTCTGTACTGGCATTAATCAGCAATTTTGGAAACACAAGAAATTTCCAATAGTTGCTGTTCGTAAAAATATCTCACCCACATTATATTAAATCTTATTTTGTCAATCCAGCTTATTCCTCTCAGGGCTGTATCAACCATAATTTCAAAATAAAAAATTCTTGATATGTATTACATTTTTGATAAAAATGAAACATCTTATTCTTTCATAGATTAAATAAACATATTACAAAATAGACATATAGTAGTTTCATCATAGGTTCCGAGACTGCATTTCTAGCAGGTAATTCAGCAATCATTTTCAGGCATTATTTCTTCATTTCAAAGTGTCAAGCAAACTTGTTGGCCTTCAATTTTCCTTAAGTGAATTAATCATACATCATTTTAGGGCCTCATCAGGATGATGACATTTACGTACAGAGTATTTATGATGTTGCCACAAAAACAAACTAATAAAACTAATATGCAGCTAATGAATAATTGTAAACTAAAACTAATATAACAAGAAAAATATAGGAGTAAAAAGACGAGTTTAAGAACAGCAGCACTAAGGTTAAATGTTGATACTTTTAAGAAACAAAAGATTTCAGAGAAAAAAAAATAATGAAGGGTGTTAATTAACCAAAAATATAATTAGATGTTTTTTAAACTTTCTTTCAATGTAATTTGCTGAAATGAATCAAATGAATTAAGAAAAGCCAGAAAATGTGTTCCAGAATAAGTATATCAAATAATTGGAAAAGCAATAGAGTTGTTCAGTGGAGTTTCAGAATAAGCACAGCAACTAGAATTTTTTTTTTTTTTTTTTTTTTTCAAATATTATTAATTTTTTTTCTTGATATGACTGCAGATTAAGCACATTTTAATAAAATATTTATCAAAGTTAATGGGAATCCAGTTTGCTATATTCATTGTAAACTGATCCCCCTACAAAAAAGGGAAAAAACTCCAAGCAGCTGTAAAATAGCATTTGATCATGTCCCCCAGCAAAAAATTTAATACACTCTTATCGATTAAGCACTCCAGATTTTGAATTTAAAGAGAAAAAAAAAATTTTTTTTTTTTCGTTTTAAGAAATCATGTAACATGTGCATATTTTCTTTTAGGTTCCACAGGGAAACAATGAATTTACACAATAATCAGGACCCCCACTATTAACTTATTAGAAAATTTTCTTAAAAAATAAAATAAATTTGAAATTCATGATCTGGGGTTCTTAATCTATAGTAATATGGGGGAAAAAATTTTCTGGCTGCAGTGCCTATTCTAAAACTCCAGTCTTCCTTTCCTAAATCTTTGATACAATTTTGCTAATAAACAAGAAAAATTTATGAAATTCAAATTACTTCTATTCATCATATTAAGGTACATGTATGTTTTTTCACTGTATGTTTTGCACAATCAACACAAGTTACTCAAAAATATTCAATATATTTTCTATTGTTATTTATCACTTTGTGCATGGATAAATTGAGTCTTTATCGATATGAATTTTTTTTTTTTTTAAATAAAGAGTTTATACCACCCTTTTGATATTGTCATTTCAGAAATCCTGAGCCTTCGAAAGTCCTGCAGGATGTGAAAAAGTGGTAGTAATTGAAGAGTGCCAAGTCAGGCAAATAAGATGGGTGTGGCAGAATTCTCAAAACTAATTGCCACAGCTTTTGTCAAATACGAAGCAGTTTTTGTGCAGCTGCAGACATTTTTCAATGATGGCTGCACCCGTTACATGCAGTATGCTTTAACATTCATGGGCTTATTCAGAAATATATATATGTGTGTGTGTGTGTGTGTGTGTGTGTGTGTGTGTGTGTGTGTGTGTGTGTGTGTGTGTGTGTGTGTGTGTGTGTGTAAATAAACAGTAAGTTTAGAAACTTCTTTCCTGACAACAATTTTTGTTCAAAAGTTTTAGATGGAAAGTAAATGTCTAAACGTTTTGTTCTTTTACTATTAATGTCCTATTTCTTAATAATGAGCACTTTATTTACAAAATCTGCTTGCATTAAAAGCATTATCCTCCACTAACACAAATCAGCAGCTTTTTGGAAAATTTTTTTAAACAGCTTGTTATTACAGACACACACATAGTGTAGGGTGAATATGAAACTGAGGCATCCAAATTCATGATGAACATTGTTACAGGAGAAATATGAGAAAATTATCAAATCAACAAATAAATCAATTCTGTTTTTCATTTTGGAAAATTCACCAATCACTGTTGCCAAAAAAAAAAAAAAAACACATAGTACCATGCTCTACCTTTATCTTCAAAAATTTTTTAATTCAGGAAATTGAAAATCAAATTAAATTATTTGTAGAAAACAAGAAGCAGCAGCTAATTCCACATTTTTTTTTTTTTCTCATTCACTTAGCCTTAACCATTCAGCCTTCTTTCTTTCACTCAGTTCTTCCACATTCTACTGCAGGACTGGTATACAGAAGCATGGATTCTTTTCTGCTTGCACTATTCTACTAATGTCTCTTGTTCACAATTTATCTTAAGAAATGAAGGAATGAGAGATTTTAAAAATGATCACGAGTGAAAAAAAGGATAGTAAAAATAAATTTTTATCACACAAAAATTGCTTATCCTGGGAAAAATCTAAGGCATGCAGTGAATTAATAACATACATAGACCCTTCGCCACTCAACCAACACAATAAATAAATATATATAAATACACACACACACACAGAAGTAATGACCATATTTGTAAATTAACATATCTACTTTCAACAACTTTTATATCATTTCCAATAACACTGACATACCATTTATTCTAGTACTATAAAAAAAAAGTCCTTAAAGATGGCTAACAGTTTAGCCAAAACCAACAAACTGGACAACCAATGCAAGAAAAAAAATAAATAAAAAAAACAAAAAAACACAAAAGTACCTTGCCAGTCTTGCTAAACAAAACAATACATATGAGCCTTACATATAGCACCACCAAAGTATAACCTGTGATAACTTCAGTTTTCATGTGGTTACTTTGCTTGTCCAGTTTTATTTGTACATGATATACAAGCACTCTTGATCACATGTGATAGTGTATCAAGTCATGCATGCAGAGAAATATATGTACGTCATGTGTTAGTTTCACTCAATTTCCATGTTTAGAAACTTTACAAATTGCAGTCCGATAGTAGAGCTGTTTTTTTATTTTTTTATTTTTTTTTTTCTCTCCTCTTCTACCAGTCAACTAACTTGGCTTTGCCAACTTTATAAAATTCATCTCAGTCTAACTTTGATGGTTGTCCACTTCACAAGATTCACTAGGCTGGGAAATGTTTTCTTCTCTGAATGCCTACTTGATTCAGCTAAACTAAAGCCCACTTTCAAATCCTACACCAACCACATTCCCAACTGCTTTAGTGAAATATTTTTTTCTTTTTTTATAATCATCAATGATTTGCTAAGCGAAACTGATGGAAGATAAAGAGTAAAGACTTAATCTCTATAGAAAAACTAAATCAAAAAGATTTGCAAATATTCCGTGCCTAAAAACTTGCAATACTTTAATATTTACAAAAGTTCTTATCCCCGCACTAACAGACACGAGATAACTAGAAGATAATTACTAAACTAAATCAGATATCTATTTTTTTCAAATAATTAAGTACCATCTTTATTACTGATTATTGAATTCCATTCTCTCGCAATAGAATCTATTAGTTTTTGGTCTTACTGGATAAACGGCCATTTTATTTTAATGTAAATTCATCAAGAATAATATGATAATTAGAAAAAAAAAAAATTCTTACCATTCTTCACTGACACTGAGTTTATTTATATAAATAATCATGTCATTGTCAATGGCTCCTGGCAAATTATGCCACTCCTTCACAATCCATTGAAATTCCATCACATGGTATTTCTGATATTGGAGCAACACCAATGAATGTTCAAATATTAAACATCGCTTACATTCTGATTTTGTGCTTTGTCATTTTCATTATATAGAAAATTTATAGGAATTTGGTCATAAAAATAAATAGAAAATTTAAAAAGAGAGACATAATTATTTTGCAAAAATAAAAAGATTAGTGTCAAAATTGATAATTGAAAAAAAAAAAAAAAAAAAAAAAAAAAACCCCACACACACAATTTAGAGCAATGGTTCTCAAATGGTGCATCTGGGTGCACCCTGGCATCTTCCAGAGAAATATGTGTCCAGATATAAGAAATATTTACTTTATTATATTGTAGTACCTGTCTCATTTATATTTATGTAAATTAGGATTTTCTGCTCTCACCACGATTAAGTGCAAAAAGAGAGGAACTCTTCAATGTATTGATGAGGGTTTGCCTATCAAATATATGTCAAAACACTAAATAAATCACTAAGACTTATCAGACTCGTGTTTCTCATAGACAGAAGAATGAATAAATTTAAGGTATGTTTTATTTTATAATTTTTTTATTGCATTATTTCTTTTATGCAATATTTGACTTCATTATAACAATTTTCTGAAATTTGTATATAGTGCACCTACAATTATTGGTAGGATTTCAAGTGTGCCCTGACTTCAAAAAGCTTGAGAACAACTGATTCAGTCATGACTGACTATAGCTTTAATATCATGGAGTAGGCAGTGATCCATCCCCCAAAACCTCCATCCAAACTTACAAAATATTAGTTTGGCCAAAAAGTTTCAGTTTATAAAATAATTTTCTACTTAATAAGCAAACAAACTTTTTGGCCAATCCAACAGAATATCATCAAAACTCAAATTGGCAGTATTAAACTGACCATACATAAGTTGGCAATATTTTCATCAAAAGGAGTGTAAAATTAATTTAAATATATTTTATTTTTTAAATCACTAAAAATTATAAAACAATACAGTTTATATGTTAAAAAATAAGTTGCTCATTGTTCTAGAGTCTGTTGCAAACATTACTAATTTTTGTTAGCTTTTACACTGCCATTTAAAATAGCAATTAAAATTTTCCAATATAGTAGGGAAAAAGGAAAAGGTTTAATCCAAAAAGCAAATAAAAGACAAATGGAAAGAAAAAAAATTTTTTTTTTATAAATGTTACATCAGTCAGTTAAGTGTGATACATGCTTGGACTAATATGTTACTTTCAATTCATGACTGACGAGGCAAATTTTCTCACAGTAGGTTGCCATTTCTTTCTACGGTAGACTGGTTGCCATCAAGGCTATAGGAACCAGTCTGTCCTGTTATTCAACCCACAGCTGGTCAGAGAGGAGATGAATTCATACATTTCCCCAATTAAGTAATGAACCTGACTGGAATTAAAACTTGGCTTTCTGATTTCTAATTCAAAACCATTATCCATTACACTACACCAAAATGAGAAGTTTAATCTTTTGGTGGGTAGGGGGTATATAACAAAGTTGCTTTAACAAATTTTGTAAATATTTTTACAAAGTTAAAATTACTTCACATCTTTCAAAGAAATACCATACAGGATGACTGCAGTATCATAAAAAATACTAAGACATTAAGAATTGCCAATTTCTTTTGAAACACTCAACAAATGTATTTAATATTGTCAATGCCAAAAATGAAATTCATACTCCATGCTCTATTTTTATAAAAGTAATTAAAAAAAAAAAAATTATATATATATATATACAAATAAAAAGGAGGAATAATACAATTAGAAATCCAATTAAAGTTCTAATAAGTAAGCAACACACTGACCTAATTATTTTTGGAAGAAATTGCATATTTTTGACAAGTGATTTAGAGTAGCACAAAATTATGCCAAAGATATATGTTGACATAAATTCTCCCAAAATGTTAAATCTTCTTTAAATAAACAAAAATACAAAACTTACGCTGCATTTTTAAATATTAATCTATTTATCAGTAATAAAACAGAGGTACTCAAGCAGATTAATATTTTAAGTATGGCGATGTGCACTTGAAGTAATTGTACATTTAATTGAAATGAAACATTTTGAAAATGGGAGCAGCCTAACAGTTTTAATGCATGGAAAGTGGAATGCATAAACCAAGGTTCAAGTCCTGGCAGAGACTGTTGCATTCACTTTTAACCTTTGGGTGGAGGAAAGCTGGTAGAGAAAAAAAGATACAAATCCATCTCTTCTCCCATCCCCAAGCTATAGGTTAAATAACAGGATAAACTAGGCTTTCTAGCCTAGGGTGCTAACTAGTCAGAGTAAAAGACTGCTTCAAATTCTAAAACTTCTTTATGTACCATGTTCTCTCAGGACATAGGCAATCATGGCTCTTCACAAGTTCCTGTCCTTTGTAGCTCTTAATAAATTTTGTCCATTATTTCTTCTAAACCATGTTCTGCCATTCATTTACTCAAGCTTGTCAAGTATGTTATGTGTAGTATTCCTCTGACTTTCTTATCTTCAATCTGCCCAATGAGTATCAGATTTTCCAAGCCCTCTTTGCTAATTATATATCCTAGAAATTTCAACTGCCTCTTCTTGATGTTAAGAATAAGCTTCCTTTTTGCTTCCATTTTCTCTAGAACTTTGTCATTGCATAATCAGTTCACGGTATCCTCAGCATTCTTCTGTAGAGGTACATTTCTGTTGCTTAAAGTCTCTTCTTCATATTTAAGGAGATTGTCCAGCACTCATTGGCATATAGGAGGACAGATATCACATAGCAGTTGAGTACTCTTTTCCTTGTTTCTAGTGAAGTTTTCCTATTTCTTAATACTCCGCTTAGCTTTTGAGATGAATCTTTGGCTATCCTAATGCGTCTTTGAATTTCAGTTTTGCACTTTCCGTCCTGTTAAAACACTTCCCAGATATTTAAATTATTGCACTTGTTTGATTTTGGTATCTTTGATTTGCATTTTGCACTTCAGGCTCATCCTTTTGCTAACAATAATGCATTCTGTCTCCTTGCAGTTGATATTTCAACTATATTTTCTAAAAAGTCATGGCCATTCACAGATAATAAAGAAACAGAATGAGGGGAAAGCCATGATCAAGGGACATAGTATTAAAAAAAATTAAAAATAAAAGATTACCTGCACTTTACCAAATCCATGTTCAAATTCCAGCCTAATCCGTTATATAAACTTTCACACTAATCCTCTTGGGAAAGGTAGAAATCCATTTCTTCCCTCCCAACTATGGGTTAATAGCAGGATAGACCGACTCCATAGCTTTAGATAGCAACCAGTCTCGGAGAAGGATGACTTTGAATTCAAAACCAGGAAGGCAGCAACAGAAACCTATTTGATACTCACAGGATATATTAAAGACAAGAGAAAAGCAATGAATAACCTACCTAACTTGTTTTGCAAAACAGGTATTGGGAGAGATAGCAAAAAAGACAAACCTTACAAAGTGTTACAAGGATAGGAAGTTGTGGTAAGCCCTGATCACCTATGTCCTGAGAAACATGACTTATAGAAGATGATGACTTGCAATTTTTTTAATAAATTAATCGACATGTAATATTTTAAAATATTTAAATGTCATTTCAACTACATTTAAAACTTTTTTATGTTGAATTTAAACTATATAAAACAATACAAATTATTCAAAAAGAGAAGTTAATTCTGTATTCCATGAGATATATTTAAATCTGATCCTTATTTCTATGAAGGAAGAGATTAAATTTTTCTCCCTGAGGAATCTTCTAATTCAAGAAATTGCCATTTGTGTGTTTATATATAAGAAATGAGTGAAACATTACTGCTACAAAACTTTCAGTCAAGTGCAAGTGGCAGTCATTGTAAAGTACTCTTTGCAATGGCTATAAATTTGTTTTCAAGCACTCTTGTATCTCACAAGACTTATTGTTTTAATTAAATAGTATTCAAGAGCATTAACTTATTTTTTATTCGACTATTAATTACAAGTAGAAAACCTGCATTAAAGTTATCTTTATATTTTTTGTGCTTTGTTCGAGACATTAAATAACTTTATGTGAATTAGTTTATAGATAACAATTGCATTAAGCCTCAGTGTTTTTACTATTGGCAATACTCTCACTTTACAGTGCACACACAAGGTAGCGATGAAAATTTCTTAAACTGACACTTCAAAATTTGACAAAATTACCAAAATATTTTTTTTTTTAATCCATGTAGTAATATTTAAAAGTAAATTAAAATAGGCAGCATGTAACAATGTCCAACTAAAAAAATGCTACTTTCTTGACACAAATGTATACAAAGTCAAGCAACACCTTTCCCCAACAAAGATAAGCAAAAAGGCTAAAGTTTCAATAATTTCAACTGACTTCTTTTCTAAGGCAATAGCTTTTGGTATTTTTTTTCTCTTAATTAAATTGTGAATAATGGAACTTATTAATTGGCGATCATGGATCTCTACAATTTCATGTCTTTTGTCACACTTAGTAAAGTTTATCTTTTTGCTATCTCTTCTAATCCCTGTTCTGCTAAACATTTACATAAGCTTGCTAGGCAAGTTATTCACTGTTTATCACTATCTCCTCTTGCCTTCAATATATCCTGTGTGTCAAATTCTCCAAGCCCTCTTTTCTCATTATGTGCCCTAGAAATTTCAACAGCCTCTTTCTGATTCTAAGCATTAGAAAACTTGAGACTTAAAACAGTCATTGCTAACATGTCCAGTCTATGGTATACACAGCATCTTTCTGTAGAACCACATCACTGTTGCCTCAAGTCTCTTCTTCATCTGTGTGGAGATTATGTAGTGGGACAAATTTTACATAGCAGTTCATTTAAACTTATTAGACATGTTAATTTTTAAGAATTTAAATAAGACTACTCAAGAAAAAAAAAAAAAAAAAAAAAAAAAAAAAAACATTTTCATTGAACAAAACTGACAAGGTACTTTTGTTCAGGTTTTTTTTTGTTTTGTTTTCTCTAATCAGCTTTGTTTAATGAAACATGTATTAAAGAGACATTGAATTACATGATGCTGCAACCAATAAAGAAACCAAAATATATGAGTTGAAGATCAAATGTAGATCAGATATGCATAGGAATCTGCCAAGATGAAATAAAATAATGAACAAGTAGGAAACGTATTGTAATCTAGCAGGTTTCACTTTTATTTAAGCTTCAAAGGTCGAGATAGAAATGAAAAAAGCAAAGAAACAGAGTACCAGTATGTTAATATTTTTGGTTAGTTCTTATTGGTCAGATATGTGTCACATGTATAAATGCAATAGTTAATATATAAATATGTGTGAGGAACATTTTGTATGTTTATGTTTATATATATGTGTGTGTGTGTGTGTGTGTGTGTGTGTGACCGGGGATATAAGAGAGTTGCTGGGACCAGAGAATAGGTCTCTTATATCCGGGTTTGGTCTATTTTGTTTTATTAACACAGGCTCTAATTTGGGGACCAGAGAAAATCTCTCTTATATCCGTGTCACACACTATATATATATATATATATATATATATATATATATATACACAACTCTCTTATATCCGGGTTACACTGTATATATCTCTCTGCGTTTGAACAATAAAAAAATATTAAAAAATTTAAATTTTTTTTCAGACACACTGGGTTGTATATTAATATTTTTTGTTTAATTATTCCAATTAGGTTCCCTTGACTAGTTTCAGCCAGTTTCCATCATTGCTGCTTGTTAGTAGCAGTGAACTACAAGAGTGAATGACCATCTCTAAAGAAAGTGAACTTTATCTGTATTTTTTTTTTTTTTATCAATTTTAGTCAGTCCTTGTATTGGTTAAAAGGCCTCTTTCAAGTTGATTTTAAAATATAGGCTGGGAGATTCCCAGTCTCAGAATACCCTCCTTGGTCATTTTGACAGTTTTATTGGTTGCTGGGAAGGGGATGTGTGTGTGTTAAGTGTATGTTATCTTTTAGTTTGTGGGAGTGTGTGTATATGTGTGAGACCTCAACACCTCAGCAAGCATGTCTGTCTTGAATGGGCAATAAATGTGGGTAGAGCTTGATTTATGGGATTATATATTAATTCTGTGTTAAATTTATGGTTAAGTCCGGCTGGACAAAGTGTTTTGAGGCACAAAATCCATTTGTTTTCAGGTTCCTCTAGTGTGTGCGTGTGGTTCACACAACTCCTCAGTAAAGATTTATCCTTTATTCCCTGTTTAGGATCGAGTTTCCAGTTCCTTCTAAAGTCTTTTCATTCTCTTTCACCCCCAGTAGCCCCTTGCATCTTAGTGGCATTATAGCTTTGCATGGGGTGAATTGATTAAAAAAAGAGAAAAAATTACACACACACTAAGAATGTAGTAAAAGTAACACCCATTTTTTTATTTGTTAACTTGTTAGAAGTAATTTCTAACTTTGGGGAACCAATTATAACATTTTGAAAAATAACACTGATAAACAGAAACGAAAATTATTAAAGATTCAACTATATGTATAAATTCCTCTCACACTCACATCATTAGAAAATCAAATGGTACACATTTATATACAAAAACTTTGTAAAAATGTCAATAAATCCAGTTGAAAATTTACCATTATTTGATGCATGTGCCAGTAACACAATGGTTTTGGTGAACAGAGTTCAAATTCCCACCTCATATGCTACATTCATTTTATATACAAATGACCTTGGGAAAGGTACTAATCCATCTCATCTCAGCTATGGATTAAACAGCAAAATAGACTGGGTTCTTTTGGTTTGAATAGTAGTCAATCTAAGAGAAGGAATATACTAAATTTAAAAACCATGGAGAAGTAACAGGAAACCACTCAACTAACATTCCAAAAAGTCATGGCATTTCATAGACAATAAAGAAACAGAATCTATGGAGAGTTATCACTAATGTCCTGAAGAGACATGGCATGAAAAGAAAATTGGAAGTTTGTTTACTATGGCTTATTACCAATGCCATTATATCCCATCTTAGTCTAGCAGAGAACTCTTTAGCATCTTGTATTGATGACAAAAACTTAATATCATATTCCGTTTTAAAATGGTCACCATTGATAATTTCATAAAGACAAAATCCAATTTTTTTACAATATGTAGGTGTTCAAGAAATGCATTTCATATACTTTTTGGCTAAGGTACATTTTTCAAGTTTTTTTTGTTGTAAATGATCATTTGGGATCATGTCTCACAAACTCAACATTAGGAATAGAACCTCAATTTTTTTTTAACTTGAAATTCTATGAACTTGAAATGAGGAGGAGTTACTCCTATTATTCTGGATACTGTTTGTATAGAAAAGAATATCATAGAATTCTGTGTGGACAAAAAACAAAAAAACAAACAAGTATTTCCTGATATTCATATACTATGTTTAAACAAACTTCTTTGTAGGCAGTTGAACTGAATTCATTAAGAGATTATCCTGAATGACTAAGAAAAATGAGGAACCAGTCAAGTGGAGAGTACAAGTGGCTTATAATGTTAGTGTTGAATATGCATGCACCACACCCATCTTTTTTCACCCAATTTTTTTTCTCCTTCAGGTAAAAATAATGGGCAGGCTTCCTTTCATCTTGCAAAACTAACCTTATTGAAGAACCTTTTTGTGACCTCTCAATGTAATGCATGAGAAATATTTGTTTTCATATTGTGCTATGCTGACACAAGAATGAGTTTCAAGATGTTTAGACAGGTAATTGATGATCTGAATATATTCTAACTACTTTGAATTATTAAGTAAAAATCCATTAAAAATAATCATCTGCAGTAGTATTACATTAGCTCTATATATAAAGAAGTGACGGAATTTTATTTATTAATCCAATAGATTTTATTACTTAAATGTTATTTTTAGCAGGTACCTGTATTTGGGTAGACACCCCATTTATTAATTGAACAATACATTTATTTATTTTTGTCTACCAGCCTGAATATTTGAGAAATCTTATTAAAGAAAATATGAGCTCTCTGGCAGAATTTAAGCATGCATCCCCCTAGGCAGGTGGAAGCCATTATTAGATCTGATATTATTTAGATCACTTGGCAATGAAGTGCATCAATGATCATGGTTGAATAGTGCCTTTAAACACAAATTTTAAGTAATAAAATTTGTGCTCTCTTATATATATATATATATATATATATATATATATATATATATATAAGAGATTACATTTGAACATACATTTTACCACTACAAAAAAGTTGAATTAAAAAAACAAGTCTCACTGGTTTTTAATCAAACATGCATAAATTAAAGACTGCTGCCCAAATACACCCAATATCTATGGACAGAAAGAAAATGACTTTCCAAAATACATTCTAACATTTGGGTAGATATAGGAAAATGTAGCAAGCCTAAAACTTTTCAGCACCTCCTTATACTAGAGTTTTTACTGTTTTTTTTTTTTTGAGTTGAGTATTATTAATCCTTATTCCATAATGTGTCATTTATACAGATTTACTACATTTAATTTCATCTTTACTATTAAATATAAAAGTTTCAAGATTCCCCCCCCCCGCCCATAAAGAAAACCCTTAATTACATATAGGTTGTTGGCTGCAGCATAAAACTTTCTTTAACAAAATACAAATGCTGTATGGAGTAGTCATACCAGTGGGACATTTTGAACTTAGAAAATCAGTGTAATTCCTGGAACAAAATAATTGCATCATTGAGAAAATTATTTTAAAAGCAAAAAAAAAAAAAAAAAAAAAAAAATGCAGGGAGTGGGGGGGGGATCTTAATCATGCCAACATGAGTATGTAGTAAACAAGAGTTATTTCATTAGCAATCTATAAAAATGTAATTTTGGTGCATATTTGCTTATATTTCACTGACAGAATATACGTGTCTATGTTTGTGACGATATGTGGGTGATGCTGAAAAGTTCTCAAACAGATCTACTCCCCAAAATCAATGTTTAGTTATTAAAATACTTTTAGGAAGTAGGCCAGTAGATCAAGAACTTTTCAGCACACCCACTTAATGATTTGATTTCAGGTTTTTTTTTTTTTTTTTTTTTTTTTTTTTTTTTTAGAAGTTTGCAGCACCAGACAGACTGACAGATAAAACACAAATTTCATATATTTTGTCTTTCCCAAAAATAAATATTTAACAATTATAGATTTAATTCTGTAAGAATATAGCAAGAGAGACACAACACTTATGGTTTGCTCCAGAAAACAGAATCATTAAGAAAAGAAAATAATGCAGCTATATGCATGCTAAGCAGTTCAATCTGAAGTTTCCTGCTTGCTGTACAAGTAGATTTCCTCTCAGTTGTCACTTTCAATAACAAAACACATTTTAATCAAACTGTCTCACAGTCTTATCTATAATACAAATGCATAACAAATAACATGCAATCTTTAAAACCTGGCAGTGAAGAAATTAAGAGCAGTATATTTTATATTGTCTGATTAATTTGAATTGTTGAATTTGGGAATTTCTATAAAATAAAAATAATTATTTCAACATTGATTTCTCTATTTCTTAGGGTAGAAATTTGTGTCAAAGTTTTTGAGTTTTTTTTGTTAACCGTAAGTTCTATGATAATAGTTTCTTATATCGCACCTCTTGCTTGTGGAACTCTTTTCCCAGTTTCTTGCTTTCCAGTCAAATTTAATCTTCAAAAATTTAAATCCAATGTCAATTGTTATTTTTTGTTCCTTAATTCTTGTTCTTTTATTCTCCTCTCTCAATGTTTTTTATTTGTTTTCTTAGATTCTTTCACACTCAGTAACCCCTTGTGTATTTGTGGCTTCATCTCCTTAATTCAGGTAAAATGATTTTGAAATAAATAAAAAAAAATTAAAATTAAAATTGTATTTTCTTTATTTTTTATATTAACACTGTTTCATAACAATTTATATTTTTTTTACATGCAGACTATTGTCTTCAGAGTTATCAGTGTTTCAGTTGTTGTGCCCCCCAGCCTTCATCAGGTGCTTGTCAATCCAGGTAACCTTTAAGGAATTTTCAACAGAACACTTTATTTAATCTTCAGAGATAGATATTTTGCTGCACTGACCATATCTCATCTACTTGGTACCACTCAGTTATTGCTTGCCCCATTTCTACAGAGTCCAGGAACTGGGATCGACTACACTATTACTATGTAACCAAACTCATGAGCCAGCACTTTAATCCACTAGACTATTGTCTATTGGGACAATCCTGAGTAGAGAACTTGGAGCTTTAAACCTAACATGCCTGCTGATAACTGTTCTATAACTCATCAATTTCCACAGCATCTATCACATTATGAATGATGCTTTCTTCATACAATATGCATAACTTTCTAAAATTAAATATTTTTGATAATTCCACTTCTATATTTGTCTCAAATATTAAACTCTACAATAACAAAACCAAAGACTGGGTGAATAATAAAAACTGTGAGAGTTTAGACTTAATCATTTTACAATTCAAATGGCTTGCTGTAACCTAAACTTCTATGCTAAGTTTCTTCTATCGTACTTCTCGCTTGTGGAACTTTTCCAGCTTCTTGATTTCCTGTCAAATTTGATCTTCAAAAATTTAAATGCAATCTCAATCATTATCTTCTGTCTTCTTAATTCTTCTCTTCTTATTGGTCTCACTCTTCAATGATCAATGTTTTGACAGGTCGTCTTATATTACTATTGAAATTGCTAGATGTAACCATAAGTTCTATGTTAATAGTTTCTTCTATCACACTTCTTGCATGTGAAACTCTCTTCCAGTTTCTTGCTTTCCAGTCAACTTCGATCTTCAAAAATTTAAATGCAATGTCAATCATTATCTGACTTATCAGTTCTTGCCCTTTTATTGTTCTCTCTCCTTAAAAATTTAAATGATTAATTAAAAAATGATTTAAAAATTTAATAATTTCCATTTTTCCATATTCCAACTGAAGCTAAAAGAATCGTACCACTAATGATTTTGAATTTGGAAATTTTCATATCATTAAATCATGAAATGATGAATTTGGTATCAAAAATTGACTGATCTCATTATCATAATAGAAAGCAAAAGGCTATTAATATGAATCATTAAAATTCAACACTGTTCCTTTTTCTTTAGTCTAATCCAACTTCCATGTGCAGGACATAAGTGATCATGGCTCTGTTCTGCTATCCATTCACACAAGCTTGTCAAGTAAATTGCTTGCTGCCTTCACTTATCTCTTTTGTCCACAATATGCCCTGTGAGGGTTAAGTTTTCCAAGCACTACTTTGTTATGTGTCTGAGGAATTTCACCCCTCTTTTCCCGATTCTAAGTGTAAATGTTCTTTGTGCTGCCATTTTCTTTAAAACTTCCTTTTTGCTTACCTCATCCATGGAATTCTCAATATACTTCTGTACAACCATATTTCTGCTGCCTCTAGTTTGTTTTTCTTCCTTAATGTCCAACATTCACTGCCATATAAGAGGATGGACGCCACATAGCAATCCAGCACACTTTTCTTGGCTTCTAACAAAATTTTCCATTTCTCAACATATTGCTTAGCTTTTGGGGGGCATCTTTTGCTATTCTAATGCATGTCCATATCTGTGTCACATTTACCATTCTCTGTTAAAATACTTCCTAGATATTTGAATTTCTGCACCGGCATTCTTAACTTATCTTGGTCTTAGTACCTTCTAAATCAGAGTCAGATTGCAATATCTGATGATATGCATCTAACTTTAAAGATGCAACTACATGCATAAGACAGAATTTACTTCAGTAGGAATCTACAGCATGGTTGGAAAGTCTTGTCATCCCTACATAATATAATTTTCTATTTCAGATAGCTGACATGAGCTCCTACAGTTTGGAAGAGAGCCTGGTTGCAAGTCACAGTGTCAATGATAAGTGAATAAACTGAATCCAGTACATTTGCTTTGTATTACTTTTTCTTCTGATGTTCTCATTAATTTTTGATAAAGAGTGACAAGACTTTCAGACCACCTTGTATAACTGGTAAATTCTAAAGATGGAATTATTTACAAATAAGTAAAATGTCCATTCCCATTAAGATATTGTACTTGTAAGAGAAAATAAATCCAACATTGTAAGATGTTACAAAATTAAACTATTAGCCTGAGAACTAGTCATGTTCTGAAAGGGTCTTGTCAAATCTAGACGATTATTTGAACATCATGCATGGCACCCAACTTTTCAAAAATGTCTGAACTACCATCGATATACAATTGCTTTCTCAGATCAATGATTAAAAATGACTTCAAATGAGTCCATCCTTTAAAGAAGAACCTCGTTAGAACCTATAGGTTGGTACTGCAAAATCACAATGAGCATTAGCAAATAACAAAAACCACATCATTTTAACACTTCCAATAACAAAAATGAGAAAAAGAAGGGAAAATAATGACAATCAAGATTTCAACTTTCCACACTATTTTGTAAGGAAACTGCCATCAGAGGATTTGAGAAGCATAATTTCCTGAAAAACTGTTTAAAAAAATATTTTATGAATTTCAACTGATAGTAACGCTAATTGTTCAGTCAATAAATGCCAAATGTTTCCTGCATGAAAATGGTTAATCTCACCATTACCAAATGACAAAATATGAGAAATTAAAAGGAAACAGAGCCATTATCAACTCGTAAAAATAATGAATGTAAAAGATAAATATTTTCAGGTCAAGTCAAAAACATTTGCCAATCAAATTATTCTGGATATGTCAACAACCTGGTCTTGATAAGAATTAATTATATGTGAATATTAATTAAAATAATAAAAGATTGCTTCAAGTCAAAGTTTATGACTTAAGAAACAGGACTTTTCTTCTTCCTCTCTTTTTGCTTGAGATTTTTTTTTTTTTTTTTTGTTTTGTTATTTACAGCTTAACCCTTTCTGGGTTATTTAAAACCAAAACAGTTTGGCTTAAAAACAATTTTTTTTTTTTTTTTTTTTTTTAGTGAATATTTCATTAATAATTTTTTAAGAATAATTATTTTCTCCAATACAAGTCCTACTACTTAACCCATATCTGGGATGGAGGAGATAGATTCATTGCTTTCCCAAGGGTATTTGAGCATAACTGAATGTAACAAAACCAACAGGAACTTGAACTCGGCACTCAGATTTCTCATTCCAAACCACTATTCATTATACCACCTTCACATCCTTCTTGTTTGAAAGCTTTTCCATTTTATACTTTTACTAATTTTGTAAAGAGAATGTAGGCATGAAAACAAATCATCTGCAGACAGAACTGAAATAATTTTTTTTATTCCATTTCTCCAATATCTGATGTCACTAATCTTTACAAAATTATTCCTTACAAGAACCTCCTTGCACAATACCAAGGAAATTGTGTATGTTCACTACCATTATCTTGTGAGAAAGTAGAGAAGATAATCTCACAGCAGTTAAACCCTGTTGACCAAGAAATCTCCTATGACTAAGAACTGACCACAACTGATAATTTTAGGCTTTGGAAATAGCTGCTGGGAGAATCATAAATCTAATACCGAAGACAGCATAAGATTCAGTACTAAAAAATGAATAACCATTATCATCATACAAGAAAATGCAGATAGCAATGCAAATAAGTTCCTATTTTTCTAAGTGCCATGTCCCTTCTGGATGTAGGTGATTCATGGCTCTCAACAACTTCCTGTCTTTTGTACCGAAGTAAGGTTTGTCTTTTTTGCATCAAGACCCTGTTCTGCCAATCATTCACACAAGTTCATTAGGCAGATTATTTGCTGCTATCTTCTGTCACTTTTTTTTTTTTCAATGTCATGTGAATATCAAATTCTCCAAGCCCACTTTCCTCATTATGTACCCTAGAAATTTCAATTGTTCCTGATTCTAAGAAGTAGAAGTGTCCTTTTTGTTGCCATGTCTATTCAATTGTGAGAAGATTAACCAGTATTAACCGCCATTTAGGAGGACTGATATAGCATGATAATTTAGCCATCTTTTCTTTATTTTTGCAAATGTAAATCAAACATGAATGATGAACAAGTTTGGCTGATAATACAATTCAAATAAGATATAATCAAGTCCATAAATTACATGAATGATGCACATAAATTGTTACATCACTGGAAATATTTTTTCAAATTATTTTACAAATTCCTAGTCATACATCTATATAAAGCACAATGGTCTGAACAAAAAGTACTGATGCTGTAAAAGGAAAATAACACAGATATTCAGCATTTAATCTCCTTTGAAATAGCCCCCTTCTGAAGCCACAAACATCATCGAACGTCATTTCCATTGATGGAAGTATTCTTGAAACTCTTTCTTTGGGATAGTGAGCAACTGTCTTGTCATATTCTCTTGGATTTCCTTGACATCTTGAAATGTTCCTTTTTAAGTGGGATTTGATTTTTGAAGAGAAAAAAAGTCGCAAGGAATGAGATCTGGGGAATATGGTGGTTGTTGGATCTGGGAAATATTGTTTGGTCCGAAACTGCTGCACAAGCCATGGTCACCAATAGAATTTCTGTGGTGTGGTAAGACGACCACACTCTATACATTTTCCTTCCAAGCACTGCTATAAACAACAGAAGTGAGTAAGAATGTCATAACTTTGCATTTAGGCATGAGAGAGTTCAAGATCAATCTGCGCCAAGCGGCTGCACTCTGCATACTTTAGCTCCATTAACATAGCAACAGTCCTGATACTTTTTGATCAGGCTATATATATATATATATATATATATATATATATATATATATATATATATATATATATATACACACACACTGGGGGAAAACATTTGTACACATATATATATTTTTTTTATTTATTGTATTTCTAACTAATAAACAAACATACTTTCCATATAATTAGCTGTACACAGATGCATAATAACTAAATATACATAGAAAATAGAAAAATTTTTGATTTCAGAGAAATGAATCCCATTTATCTATTTTAATGGGTGAAAAAGTATTCGTACAATACAAAAAAGAATACATAATCTTCATTTAATACTTTGCAGAATAGCCATTATTCACTTCTATATCAACCAACCTCTTCTTGTTCTCAATTAATGATTTGCAAATTTTAGTTGGTATTTTGTCCCATTCTTCTTCACGTGTGGTCTTCATATCCAGGATATTTTTTTGGAGCTCTCGATTGGATTTGAATTTTCAAATAATGCCACATATTCATGATTGGTTGTAAATCTGAGGACTCACTTGGCCATTTCAGGATATTTACATTATTTTCAGCAAGCCATTTCTTTGTAGATTTTGCAATGTGCTTAAGATTATTATCTTGGTTGGAAGATCCAATCAGGAGGAAGTTCAAGATTTTCAACTAAAATTATTAAACTTGCATCAAAAATATTCTGATATGCTGCAGCATTCCTTCAAATTATTACTAATATATGTTGCCAGTACCTTTTGCAGAAATACATCCCAAAACCATGATGCTGCCACCACCAAATTTCACCATTGGAATTGTGTTTTGTTTGAAGGCATCACCATCTTTCCTTTATACATGATTTCTAGAATTATGTCCCAAGAACTGAATTTTGGTTTCATTTGTCCATAATACTCTTTCTCAATACGATTTTTTATAATCTTTATGTTCACAAACGAATTTCAACAGCAGTGAAGGGAAGCGTGACTTTAGACTGATCCTATGAATTTCATTGCTTATTGCCCATTTAGTCACACAGATTCCTGATGAAAGCAAATCACCCTGCAACTCTTGACAAGTAACCATTAGATTTTGTTTAATTTGACATGTCAATTTCCTCAATTTTCCTGTAACTTTTACCTTCTTTTCATAGCTTAACAATCAATTCTTTTTGCAAATTTGTCAATTCTTTACCTCTTGATAACCTTTTTGCATGAACATCATTTACAGAATGTTGTGTTTATATTTTTTTTTAAGTCAAAAATAACTAGTGATAACATTGGAACATTCTAGAATATTTCACTTGAATAATCTAGAGTATTAAAGCAATTTAAAAGTTTTAAAATCTGAAATTTGCATTGTATGAATATTTTTTCACCCATTAAAATGTATAAATGGGATTTATTTGTATTAAATCAAATTCCCCCCCCCCGTTTTCTATGATTATTCATTAGTTGGAAATACAATAATTTAAAATTTGTATGTGTACAAATATTTGTTTCCCTCCACTATGTCTGCGTGGGGGTGTGTATATATATATATAGTGGATACATGTGATTAAGCAGGATATCCCTGTTGTTTTTTTTGGAGGGAGGGGGGGTTAAAAAGGGGGGTTTGTCTACCAACGTGTATATTTGAAAGTTTTAAGAAAAATGTACCTTCCATTAAGGATCAAAACTGGCTTATCTATTATCTAACATTTTTTTTCTTGTGCTCAGTGTTATATTTTGCTTGACTGTGAAAGGTAAAGCACACCAGGCCTCGTGGTGGTTTCTCCTATACGAGGGAACAAAAGTTGAATGGCACATTTCCTTTATTAGGACTCTCAAATACACAAGCCAATTATATATATATATATGTGTGTGTGTGTGTGTGTATTTGTGCAGCAACCTTTCTTTCAAGCATGTTTCACTGAAAATAGCAGACAAGGAAGATTTAATCAATCTTCTATCGAGTTTTTCAAGCACACTAACATTTTTCGTTTTTCAGGAGTTGAATATAGGAATCGTGCATAGTTATATTTGTCTTGAACCATTTTGGCTAGTTCTATTGCCATTATCAAGGATGTTGAATTTCACAACCAGCTTCTTGAGGCACACAAGAATCATGTCAACAGATTTCACCAGGAACTCTTGTGATTATGGAAGATAACTTCTTGTATTCACCCTTCAAGTTCATCCAAAGTCTTGGTTTGGTATAGTGGACTTGCTCCTTTAACCAACCCCAAAGAAAAATGTCACAGAGTGTTAAGTCAGTACTCCTGGGTGGTCACTCATACATAAAATAGGGAGTTACTTTTCAATCACCCTGTATATAAGCAACACACCATGGCAAATCTCGAATCCTACGGAGTCTTCATTTGATGATATTGGAGAAACTAACCAATGAAATTTTCACTTCCAAATTATAACCATTTTAATTTCCCTTGCACATCATGCCTAAGAAAGAGATAATTTTACCAGTATCATTCTAACAACTTGCACATCTATATTTGCTTGCCAACTGAATTGGAGATTTTGCAGAATAACATGTACCAAATGTTCCGTTTTTCTACAGAGTTTACTACTTTCTGCTGATTCTCAAATGAGTTAAAAACTGTATCAAGAAAAAAAATAAAGTAAATAAATAAAAAGACAATTTTAAAAAAATAATGAATAAATAAATAAAATGAAAAAAGTTTAAGAAGCACTAAAATAGATGGCAACCCCACTGATGTAAGCACATTTTTCAGAAATCTAAATTCACTGTTGTGACTGACTGTTAGTAACTAGATGAACAACTGCACCCCATCTCTACAAACTACACAGAGGGTGGCAATGAAGTGAGAGGGGAGAGAGGAAAAAAATATATATATTTGGATAGTATCTGTAGAGACAAGCTAGAATCAGTAGAACTATTCCACAGTAATATGTCTACTATTTCAGCAACTTCCCTATATTTAGCTACCAACTGACGCCTGGTATTAGGGACTTTATATGCCTCTCTGGGGTCCCTTCAGTTCTCTCAGCCATGTAGAGAGCTGATGCATCATCAGGTAAAAAAAGAAATATAGGTACAGAAATAGGGCACAAGTAAAGAATTCAAGCAGCAATGCAGACAAGAACTCATGGGGGGGGAGGGAGAAAAAATTTTTAAAAATCGATAGCCAGCCGACATATTGGGAAAATAAAGAGATCTCAAGTAGCCAAATGATGAGAACCCCCTTTCCAAACAAAGTTGAAAATATAGAATTATGATAACAACAGAAACTAATATTTAAAGTATTTGTTATGGTCAAACTAGCAACAATTATAAGGGGAAAGTTTTCAAAAAGATCTGACCAAAGAGCCAAACAGTTATTTTTGAAGGGTTTCTTGGTTAGGCTGAGAAGTTTTCACCACCTTCTTGTATAACTATAAAACAATAACATTACAGTATTAATTTATTTATCAATAAAAAAAAAAACCAAACAGATGAATATTTGTCAGCCATCTTTTTTCTTCTTTTAACGAGTACTTTTTCTTCTCAATTCTCAACTCATTACTTTATTACATTCTGTAATTATTACAGCTTCCAAACCCATAAAGCCAGGCTATTAATTCCTCTTTCGATGGAATTTAAATAAATAGAATAGGCAAACCAGAATTAAGTGTTTTCGTTACAGTCAGTTTCTAGGGAGTTAAAAATAGAACAACAGTCACATTTTCAAGCCAAGAGATCCTTAGCCAAAAATTGTCAACACTGCCTTTCAGCAAAAATTTTACTGATTAAATATTTTTAATCTGGGAACAAGTAATTCATCTATTTATTACTAAAAATCAGAATTCAAGTTTATATATAACTTCATCTGCATATTCTATATATTCAAATATATTCTATAGCATATAGAACATTGTCATGCATTTTTGCACATCAAATATGAAAACTATTGTAGAATTAGGAAGTGCTGAAATATGAACCCAAACCAAGTTCAAAAATGTTCTCACACACTTATTGGAGAGTTGGAATTTAATCCTAACTATATTTGCATTCACAAGTGAAACTTTAATAAACTTAAATTTATATGCACTCATATTTAATATTACAAAGATTACAATTACTAACTCAGGATATAAGATTATTTAACTTAATTTAGTATTAGTAATTTACACACAAAATGTAAGTGGATTATCTATAGGAAAAAAACAAACTTTGAAAGTTTTGTGAGCTATGTATTAGCATTGGATAATATAAGTGGAACTCGTACATACAACCCATCGCCAAAGATGCTGGAAAAATGGTCGATTCCCTGTACCACTTCAGTAAGTACCTGACTCCTGCTATCCTCTACAAGAGCCAGATCAGACTGAAAATGGAGTACTGCTGCCATATACACCTAGGAACTGTCCAGTCTTCACTTTCCAGTCTTGATAGAGTACAAAAATGTTTCTGCACAAACGAAAGGTTGCATGCATCTCACTGCTCTATCGTTATTTTCATGAAATGTATTCAGGCAAGCGATGTCACTTAATTTTACCAGTCCTGAAACTCACAGATAACACCTACCATGCCACATACATTTTAATGAACCACCTACTTTCCCTTTGTATTCAATTGGCGAGACACAAGTTCAACTTGAGCAGTTTCTTATCATGACCACTCCTTTGTGGAACCAACTCCCAAGAGGATGCTTCCCTGATCACTATAATCTTAATTTGTTCAAGTCTAGGATTAACCATTATCATCCCCACATACCTCCATAAACTGTGACTCGAGTGGCTCTTGGGACTTGTACAAGGTGAATATTGTAAAATTATATATATTTGAGTGTGCAGCTTATATTTTTTATCATAAAGAAACAATTAACATTGTTTAGTTATAGTAACATTGCTATTTAATTCTTTGTATAAATTGTTTCTTTATGGTACAAAAAATAAGCTGCAAACTAATATATTTACGACATCAGAGCCACAGCACAGTAATAATCAGAATCTTAAATTCTGTGGAAAACTACTAAAACATTTTTACTCTACTAATTGGATAATACTAAGTCCATTTCACTTCAACAGATAAATACATATAGCAAGAAAATTTTGTGAATTTATAACTTTTCAAAATTCTCACCTGATCGATTTGAACAAGAACTCTAGTGTTGCATCTTTGCCCACTCCAAAACATATATTCAATTGTCAATAAATGGCATAATTTAAAAAAAAAAAAAAAAAAAAAATTGCTCCTTGAAGACAACAACTTGAAATTGTCGAAAGGGCTTGGCATGTGTCTTCCATCTGACAACAATTCAAATATAAGGATCTTATTATTCAAGGAATTGATAGTAAGTTAATGTCTCATTAAGTCCTGTTAGCAAAGTGATTTTGCCATTAATCACATTAACATTGCTATTTAATTCTTTGTATAAATTGTTTCTTTATGAGATATATATGAAAACTAGTTAATTACAGAAATATTCATTGATATCGACAATGGAAATACAAATGATATTTGGCTTTGAAACTTGCAGATTGAACAAACTAGGCTTAAAAAGTTAAGCGTAATAGAATCCTTCACCATATTAATATTTAATCAACTTGGCTTAATAAATGCTTGCACGGTATATTCAAAATAGCTGAGTAATCAAATTCCATATGGTAAAAAAATAAAGATAAAAAATAAATTGAATAATTTTTGTTCCCACGCATTGCTTTCAATAAAAAGGAACTCAAATGAAGGAGAGACATGTTATACAAATTGTCAAAATGGGAGTTTAACAAAGAACCTTCTTTAGGCAATTTGATGAAAAGTTGTCTCTTTTCTATTTTCATTTTTAATTACAATCATTCTGTTCAGCTGATCTCAGACAAATCTACTACAGGGCAGCCTCTTTGTAGCATTCAAATAGTACACTTTCTCAAACGTTATTAATATGCTTTCTGGTATGTATATGTTGCAGTCAAACAAAGTCGGTTTTATCTGACCAAAAAGAATGCATTTTAAGAAAAAAGGAAAGGCCGTTTTCTAAAGGATCTGTAAGATATAAAAGGAAAGTTTGTTTTTTTATCTGGTTCATTTTTTTTTTTGATTGATGCAGATCAATTCATGGTAGAATTTACGTTTATTTTAAGTTTTTTTTTTTTAAACTGTGTGCAGGTTGTTCATAGGTTTTAATGTTACATGAAAACATACTGCTAATATTATATATATATATAAATATATATATAGAACATAAAATATAAATCAAGTATGGATAAGAATCTAACAAAATGATAGGATAATGAACAAGTAGGAAACAGATCTCAATATGTTTCACTTTTTTATTTGACAAAGCTTCAATAAAGTGAAATGCTAGATTAAGATTAGTTTCCTACTTGTTTTTATATATATATATATGAGGCACGGTGGAGTAATGGATAGCGGCTTGGATTGAGGAATCAGAGAGCCAAGTTTGAATTCCAGTCAAATCCATTATATGTGCTAACACCCTTGGGAAAGATGTGAATTCTCTTCTCCCTCCAGCAGGACAGACTGGGTTCTATAGCCTTGGATAGCAACTGGTCTAGGAGAAGGATAACTCTGAATCCAAAACCTGCGGTGGGTCATTTGGGGACACTGTGGCACGTAGTGCACCAAAAAAGTGTGGATAGTTCTGCACAAAACCTTCACCACTATAATCAAATCTCATGTGCTGGTGTCGGGCTGTCAGTTTCCTAGGAACTCATCTGCTTGACCCTCATATGCTGAATTCAGCGGGAGAGTCGAGAGAGAATAAATATATATATATATATATATATATATATATGCAGGACTCTAAAAAGTGTTTTTAATGTATTTTCCTTTTTCATCTAAAAAGGTAGAAAGATATGATTAGGTTTAATTTTATTCTTTGGTTATGATGGGAGTAAAAATCTATAGTGTCATTTTTGTCAGTAGGATTTGAGTAAATTTAGAAATTTGATTTGTTTTTGTTCAATAGAATATCAAGTGAAAACCTAAGAAAAAAAATCTAATCAATTTCTATTCCCATCACAACCAAAGAATAAAATCAGGCTTAATCATGGTATTCTGCCAGAGAGGTTTCATATCATAATATATATATATATATATATATATATATATATATATATAATATATATTAGCAGTATGTTTTCATTAACATGACATGTCTCAAACAGTTTAGACAAACTTTGTCTACTTATTTTTGATAGGATCCTCTTGTAATTATGGAAACGCTTCTTAGTATCCTTATTATGTCAATGCATATTCATTTTATTCTGGGTACTTCCGGCATTAGCACAATATCATTATCAGAGTCTTGTTTTTACTCAGACAAAATTGTTATGTCCATCAGAAAATTAAATTTTTATGTGTAAAGTTAAAAACACTAAGGTTATGTATTGTACGATTTTTTTTTATTTTATCATGTAGACACACATGTAAACGTCAAGGGAGGAAACCAAGTTATTGAAATGTCTAAATATTTTTAAAAAAGAAAAATGAGACGCGTGTGCGTGTGTGTGCGCGTTTTTGTCATATTAAAACAGGTAAATTTTATTACCTCTAGGCACTGACGACAAGCAACTAATGCTGCAGTATAATACAAATCAATGCTGATGGCTTTTTTTTTTTTTATATATAGGGTGTTGCAGAAATACCTCCCACATAATGGTAAGCTCCATGATTCTCAACCACCATGCTGCTTGATCCTCTTAACTGTGCCATGAAATATTGTCACGGCATACATATATATGCATGTGTGGAAGTGGTAATGGTACAGCATTAGTATCTTACTAAATAAACTGCATATATAGTTGAATAGAAACACTGAAATAAAGTTTGTATTTGTGTTTTTTTTTAATCTATTGTTTTATTTCATAACATTTAAAATTATACCCTTTAAAAATTTTGCTAAGTGTGCCATGATATTTTAATTTGCCCATAGGTGTGCCATTGTTTAAAAAGGTTGAAAAACACTGCTTTAGCTTGATGAAGACACTGTTGTCATTAATGTATTACAAATATGTGGCAAGTATTTCTGCTACACCCTGTACATTTCCATCAATTGCCTTCTATCAAAACTTCAGTACTTCAAATACTTCCACAATTATCAACATTTGAAGTCTACTGACTGCATTTCACTGTATGGCCAATATCTAGCGCACACTTGAAGCCCTAACCTCAATCCCAAATTGCAAAGTCTATAAAAAAGGTTATAAAGAAAGATTTTCTCAAATTTTATGCTACCAAAAAAATGATAATTTCAAACTGAAATAAGTGGTAACAAACATTTAGATTGTTAATAAAAATACATTTTCTAAGCAAAGCTCAATTCCATTGTATTTGCTAGATGCCAAACTGATTGACCTGGAAATAAAGAAAATCATCTTCACATACGATAAACCATTTGAAATTAATCCTTTCACTGATTTCCTCTAGCTAAGTCTATAATAAACAATTCAACCATTAATATGCTCCTATTTTACAATAAAAGCAAACTAGCAACTTTCCCCTCTAACATAATTTAAAAATGCTTCTATTAATGCTACACTAACACAAAAAAAGCTACTTAATATAGGGAAATAAATGATAGACCAATCAAATAATATTGCAAAACAGGTATCGAAATATATATTACAAACATTTCCTGCTTCATCAAATATACCATATACTCAAGTATGAATTGGGATCAAATATGTAACAGAATCCGACAGAATAATAGGATAAAGAACATTGATCGATCCATTCCTTTTCAGGTTATTTAAAGCCAGAAAATACTTTTTAGGAGAGATAATGATTTCATAATACAAGTCTTACTAATTAACCCATAGCTGGAGGGAAAAGACATGGACCCATACCTTTCCCAGGGGTATACGCGTATAAGTGAATATAACAAACCCAACAGGAATTGGAACTCTTCTCATGGATTAACAATTCTGAGCTGTTATTGCACATCCAAGCACCTGGTATTCCCAAGACATCACCCATCTAGGTACTGACCAAGCTCAACATAGCTTAACTTCAGTGTTCATATAGGAATCAATGGTTCAACATGATGTAGTTGTGATCCAATAAAGAACAAATAGGAAGTGTTTATAAACCCAACATGTTTCACTTTTATTAAAGCTTCATCAGATAATGAGATATGGAGAAAAAGCAAATATTGCTTTATGTATGTAAGTGTATCATAATTCTAGTCTGTCTATATGGGATTCAGAAGATAATGTATATTTGTAAGTGTGTGCGTGTGTATGTATGTATGTATGTATCTAGTAAGCATTATTTATGTTTGTTGGTTTTTCGCATGTTGATTTGGAGACATTTTACATAAACATCAATTGTGGTAGATAAACAAACGTTAGATTCTTTATGAATGGATTTAATAAAGGTTGGTGATGTAATATTGTGTTTTTGATGTGGGTTTACAGTTGGTAAAATATGTATCAGAATTTCCTCAAAGTATTTTCGACAGAATTTTATCCTTTTAGGGTGGCATTTGTAAAATCAAAGTTATGGCCAGTTTTGTTCCTCTGTATTACAAGAGAATTTAAAAGGATTGTCCCAATGTAGATCCCTTTTAATATGCTCATAGATGTAGATGCACTATACTTGAGCATAATGCAAACTTCTAGGATTAGGTTTTTTTGTTTTTTGTTTTTACAATGAAAATAGGTTGCATTATACACTGGTAATGTTTTTGAAGAGCTTAAAAATCATGCATTTTCAGTGACCTTTCTTCTGTATGCGACTAATTGCTGTAAAAAAAAAAAAAAAGTTTATCCTGCTAATGAAGGTGACTGATCTGTGAACAATAGTCCATTTGAATTTCATAGTTGTGTTGTCATATCCTGCTATAGCAACAGATAACTTTGAGTGAAATTAACAATAAGGATACTGCAACTGAGAGGCCTTGAAAAAGAATGCAGAGTGCTAAAAGTTAACAATTGAGAGGAAGATTCAAAATCATTAGCCAATGAGGGTTTACTGAGGCATGGTTATTGTTCCCATGCTAGGAATGGAGCTATGTTTCTCCTCATTTTAGAAGGGAGAAGTTGCCCAGCCTGGGGATTCCAACCCTGTGGCAGCACCTTCCTCATTACACTAAGAGAGGCGGGGGTCAGTGTAATACCAATCCTAGCATGAAAGTGGTAACAGGGGCTGGGCAAAAACCACAATTTTTGTCCTTGGCCCATATGTATATGTATGCTGCTCCCCACATTAAAACGACCTTGTGTCACATCCAGCCAAGTAAATATTACTAAGTAGCTCACAAAAGCTGATGAAAACGGGAAAGGATTGAGGAGGTGACTTATTGATCATACTCTATACAAGCAGGTATAGTTCAAGTGAATGAGAGTAAGCAACAGATACCCCAAATCTGATAATCAATCAATGTCGCTTTTTTAATGCCACGTCCCTTCAGGATTGTAAGCCATCAGGACTCTACAGATACCTTTTCTTTATTACCTGTGAATTGTCATTACATCTTGGGACTGATTCATCCGGGGGGGGGGGGTACTGTTTAACCCTTTGTGGGTTATTTAAAGCCAAAACATTTCAAATATTTTTTTTTTGTGCTTGTGAATACTACATTAACAATTTTGAGGGAAGAATTTTTCCAGATACGAGTCGTACTATTTAACCTATAGTTGGAGGCAGGAGATGGATTCATACTTTTCCCAAGGATATTGGCACACAAGTGAATGCAATGAACCTAATGAATTCAAAATTGGCTCTAATTCCTTATTCCAAGCCACTGTCCTTTATGTTACCCATACATCCTTACTTCCTGGGAAAAGATAGTGAAATGGTTTCCTATTGTATTCATGACAGTTTGGAATTCAGAATTCTTTTTCCAAGATTAGTTATGATGCAAAACTATCAAGTCCAGTCTACCCTACTATTTAATTCATAGCTGGGAACGAGGCCAGATTTTAAACTTGACTTAACGATTCCATTAAATTAATCACCCATTCACACCCACCACAATTCGCTAACCCAAAAGAAAACATTTGAAAAGAAAGTAAAATTCTTTCCTTAAACATTTTCTAAAATTTACTAGATGGAAGGAATCTGGATAGAGAATGAGTGAACGTGTGAAGCTGTGTAGACGAATGCTAAAAATGAAACAGCTATTAACCTGCGTACACGTTTTTTGTTTTGTTGTTCTTTTAACAGCATGAAGACTAAGAGTTTTCAAATATTATTTGACAAATGATATCTGCTCTTGAACAGCCGGTAAAAAATAAACTTTGAAAAAGAAAAAAAATAAAGTTCAAAAAGAACTTCCATTTAGTTTACCTGTAAAGAATATCTAAAAACAAGTGATTGTATTAAATTTGGTAGCATATTTTGGGAGTAATGTCCTTCGTTACAGAAGCACAAAAAAGATTTTTTAGACATTTCCAATTAATTTGTATCTTCTTAACCAGTCACGTTGCTGGAAGATGGTTCGGTTTGCTCACACCTCACAGGATATTTTCAAACCTGTAAGTGCTTGTAAAATTCGTTATTACAAATAAATAAAATCAACTACCTAGGGAAATTGAAAATGAATGTTAATTGCTCCTGAGGGACCTAAAGAGAAGGAAGACAATAATAATAAAAGAAAGGATGTAAAAAAAAAAGATTTCCTTTCAAAGGCAATCATCTTTGCAACTGATTCATTGGTTACGATATCTTTTTAAAAATTACATGCCAATCATTTCAGAACTGATAGGTTCAAAAGTCAAAACAGAGGAAAATATATTCATTCCTAACAAAAAAAAAAAAAAAAAAAAAAAAAAAATTAAAAATAAAAATTACATTATTAAAATAAAATAATGGGTAGTATTATGTATACAAAACGTACCTAGTTAAGAATAAGATTAACAAGGATTATTAAAGTATATTTAAAAAAAAATATTAAAACATAAGCGATTTAAATTCAATCAGTGAAAAAGAGAAAATGAAAGGAAAAGGAATTAAGAAGATTAACGACATTATTTGTATAAAAAAACACACACACAGCCAAGCTTAGGCGCATTTTTTTTTGAAAAGACAGCTTTATTTTTAGTAACTGATAATATATGGACGGTTACGAAATGACGGCTCTTTTGAAAACATCGTCTGTCCTAAAAGAAAAGACTAATTCATGTCAACGTTGTGGACCAAGAAGGGAGCACTACACAATAACATGCGCCATTGGCCCGCTTTACCCAATGTCAGCGAATGAAGCTTGGAGCAGGTGACATTGCTGTCGGTGTGTCCATGTCATTGTAAACAAATTTACAGGAAGACGGTCTGCATGCTTTTTTTCTTTAATAATTAAAGAAAAACAAAGCATTTATTCGGGTTTTAAATAAATAAATAAAACAAAAATTGATGTATTTTTAAAAAGAAAACGCCATGACACAAAAAAAAAAAAAAAAAGTATTTTTTTGTTTTGTTTTTAAGCACAAATAATGAAGCAGACAGCTGTTCAAAGGATTGTATTGTAATTATTATTTAATTTAAAAGGACTTAAAACTTTTTTTCTGAGAAATAAACTGGGGACAAATTTTAAAACTTAAACGGTAGATGGAAAAAAAAAGGTGATATTTTTATCATTAATGAAACTGAAAGTTATTAAATGACATCAATGACAATAATTGTTATTCTGCTGAAAAAAGAACTTTAAGCCAATTTCCAATAAAAAAAAATAATAATTTGAAAGAATTGGGCTCATTTATGAGAAAAGAAAATTCCCGAAATTTATCTAAAAAAATGATTTAAAAAAATAAAATAATTATCACAAATTTCATTTCATTTCTGATTGTTAATTTTTTTTACTCCGCCACAAAGAAATTTACAAAATCTCACGAGTCACGACTAATGACAAAAAAAAAATAACCAAGAAAAATGAAACAAAATAAACAAAAAAAAAAATTGTTATAGCAGACATTAGAAAATTATCCTGATTAATCGAACAACACACTAGAAATCATCTATTAAAATAAATTTTTAAAAAACCCACATTACGTTTCGGTTTGTGGCTTCTCTTTTAAATATACACTAGTTTTCTTTTCTCGTTAGAACAACTATCTCTCCCTAATTCAAAAAGGAAAAGATTAGTTGTTAATTTTTAACTGTTTAAAAAAAAAAAAAAACACGAGAGCATTCACTTATTAATTAAAATAACGTATAAAAACAGAAAATAATTATCGGACTTTAACACTATTTTGATTCTATTTTCCATGAAATAATAATGGAAAGGTGTTTCTCATAAAACACATGGTGAATGTTACCATTTTTATATTTATTTATTGTGTTTGTTCAGAAAAAAAAATTTAACATTTTGTTTAAACCGGTTATGATTTTAAAATTTGAAGTCTGTGCTTTTGTGTGCAATAATTGCGAACAACACAAAAAATAACTGCGCTTTAAATTTTAAGACGAAAAGGACATTTATTTTTCTAGTAAGAAAAATATTTGCGTTTTGCCACTGAAACTTTAACGACAAAAATAAAATTAAGTAAAAACGAAATGATTATAAATTGCTTTTTTAGCTTTTTTACTACCTCAGTAGTATTGAAATTACATTTTTTACTTTTTAGTTAACCTTTTGCTACCTTATTCTTTCTTTACTGTTGCCATTTATTTTTAGGCTAAATAAATAATAATGTTTTTGTTTTTTATATGAATCTGAATCAATTTTTTAAAATTACAATATAAAGGGGTTTATAATTTTTTTTTTTGTTTTTGTTTCTTTCTTTGTTTGTTTGTTTGTTTGTTTTTTAATTCCGGATAACTGAAGTGTGTGTGTGTGATTTTTATTCTTCCCTTCCAAAAAGGGTCGAAGAATTGATCGGTCGAAATGTAGACACACACACACACACAAACTAAAAAACAAATTCAATTTTCCACAAAAATCTGAAACTATTTTTTAGATGAACTTTTCAACTAATGTTTTTTGTTTATAAACTGTACTGTTCACTCAACACTCAACAGTATATTCAAGATTGTGTAAAAAGTTTCCTTTCTTGTTTAATTTTCACAATATAGACAGATTTTAAAACAAAACAAAAAAACAATCGGCATCATAACGGGTTTTTAAAATGCTGGCAAAAAGAAGGCAGTGGTTGTTGAACAAACTTCAATAATAAAAATTAAAAATCGTTTTAGTTTCAGCTTAATTTTTTAAGCCATAAAGTTAAAAAGAAATAGCACAGTTAAGGATTCGTTGTATGAAATAAGGGTAATAATAATAATAAAATTAATGACATTTATTCAGACTTGTGAAAATAACACTTCAGACGGCACGCCTTAAACGACGACGTACACACGGAAGAATGATGACCAAATGGAGAATAACGAGAGAAAGAAAGATCAAATGGTCGTCGTTACTTGATGTGATGAAATATTTTTATTTTAAATAATGTTGGAAAAGTAACTTTTTTTTCACAATAATTTAGTGGTGTCATTAAATTTTAACGGGTGACAACACTGGTAGGAAAATACGTCATGCAGAAATTGAGCGGGGGATAAACAAATAACGGAAAGTACTTTAGTCTTTATATGTCAAATAGTACTAAATTCTGAATAGGAGTGAAATGCCATATTCTGTACAGAACAACTTATGATAACATGGTCACCTGAATCATTACCCTCCAACTTTATTTTGTTTATTTTTATTTTAAATAAAGATGAGGATTTTAAATTAAAATAGGGTTTATTTTGCAGTCTACGTTGAAGCAAATAAATTGCGACATTATTTTTTATATCAGCTTTTTAAGTCTTGGAGTAAGAAGAGAATTTAAAATATTTTCAATGGTTTGTTTAAAAAATAAATAAACAAAAAGAGGATGAAGGTCACAACATTTTTAGCCTAGAATGTGACTTTAGGATGCTTTTTATGACCATAAAAACCACATTTTTTTTTAAATCGTCAAATAAAAACTTTCCTTTTAATTTTCACTTTTTCTTTTATCTAAAAATTAAATGCACTCATTTACCTTGTCCAGTCATTAATTTTCACTTTTATCCCCCAGGTTGAATAAATAAAGCCTAAGTGATTTTTTTTACATCAATAAAATAAATAGTAAAGTATTTTTTTTACCTATATAATTAATTTACTTACATTATTGAAATCATTATAAAAATGAAACCAAAATGATTTTTTTGTTTAACCGAACGAACCTCACAAAAAGTCCAGATGTCAAATTCAACTAATTTTTGAAAATAATACACAAATACAGACTAATAAAATCTTTGAAAAATCAAAATGCAAGACAAAGTTAAACGTAAAAAGATCCGTAAAAATAATTTTAAATTTCAAATGAATTTGAAATTTATTTTTTTATTTTTTTCAAGGAATCAAGCAAGCATATTTACCAAATTTCATATTGCTAAATTGCGTATTTTTAAAAATTATATTTTTGAATTTAGAGGCGTAGAAACCATAAATTTAAAAAATTAATGTAATCCGAAGATAATAAGACTGTAGTGTAGTAGTGTTTTTATCCAACATGTCTTCAGTACAGTTTACGATAAGGTGAACATATGATGAAGCACACATCTTCATGTCCCATGGAATTTCTAAGATATTTCCAAGGTTATTTTTTTTCTACATTTTAGCGAATAATTGTCTTCTGGGATTTTGTTTTTAAAACCTGATCAAACTGTAAAAATAAGAAGGCGTATTTTTCGTAATATGAAGCAAGGTAATAAAAAACGGCTTCTCATAAAAGAAAAAAAGAGAATTTTTTCAATAATTAAAAGATATATAAATAGATGATTTTTTTTTGGGGGGGGGGTTAAATATATCAACCAGGAAATTTCTAAAAACAGGCAAAATAAAAAAAAGAGTATTTTAGTTGGGGTGGGGGTATACGCAAATAAACCAGTGGAATTTATTTATTTATTTAACAATTGCCAAAGAGCGTGGAATGTCATTTAAAGTCAATATTCGTTTCTTCTTCTCACATGGTTATTTTTTAATTTTTTTTTATTTTTGATGCCGTTGTCAATTCTGTAATGAGCCCCCACTTTGTAACCAACTTCCACTCAAATGAAACGAAAACAGTTTTTTTTTTTTTTTTTTTTTTAATAAAAAAAGAAAGAAAACCACAAGAGGCGATCTCCGGCTAGTCACCACGATCGGTCTGAAACCGATCAGAAGCTAATCACCCCCACACATACACACGCAAAAAAAAAGACAATATCCTGAAGAAATCTTAAACAAACGAGAAAATTCACACCCCAGGGTCCGGCCCTACTACTGCAATGCAATAGTAGTAGTAATTATATTTCTCTACTTATATTTTTGAACTACTATTCTTCACACAGAGGCGGCTTTAGAGATGAAACATGCTGGGCGTACAGAAAGAAAGAAATAAAAATCCGAAATGATTAATCCATCGACTACTTACGTCCTTTTTCATGATCATATCCAACAACTACGAAGTAGTCAGCCAGGCGAGACATGACAACTACCTCCAAGACTTTATATTCCAACTACCCAGTGCCATTACATGGTCGCCATCTTGTTCCAACTCAAGCTGGAGTCGACAGCAACGAGGCGCAGCATTTACACTAAGCGACCAGCCAAGAACAAGGGAGATAATCCTTCAACACGGTCAAACTGAGAGAGGAAAAAAACACACCTTGATTTTTGCATATAATAAATTTAAATGCATAGTAATTGTTTTTAGTGTGCAATTATTATTATTATTATTATTATTGCTTTTATGCTATATTATGTAACTATTAGAATAATAACTATCAGGTAGTTTTTTTCTTTTGAATTAAGACAAGCAATTTATTCTTTCATTTATCATCAATATTATTGTTACCAACTACATTCTGTTATAAAATGTACAGTAATGTGAACAAGCAATGATAAAATGTATAAATTATACAGTAATAAAATTCTTAAACAAGTATACAGTAACAAAATATGTAGTAAAGTATAGATAATAAAATGCATAGTAAAGTATATAATAATAGAATCGATAGAAAATTATACAGTCATAAAATATATAAAGTATACACTAATAAAATGCATAGTAAAGTATATAGTAATAAGATTGATAGAAAATTATGCAATCATAAAATATATAAAGTATACACTAATAAAATTGTGAAGTATACAGTATTAAAAGGTATAGTAAAGTAAATTATAAAGTTGTAAAATTTATAATAAATTATATATAAAAGTGTTTTTTTCTTATATTCTCTAAAACTCAGCAACCACTTGCATCTTAGTGACTTTATTGCTTTGCTTGGGGTGAAATCATTAAAAAAATCATAAAATATATAAATGATACAATAATAAAATTTATAGAAATAATACAATCATAAAATGTATAATGTCTACAGTAACAAAATGTATAGTAAATTATATAGTAATAAAATGCATAACAAATTATACAGTCATAAAATATATAAAGTATACAGTAATAAGATGCGTAGTAAATTATACAATCATAAAATTTATAAAGTATATAGAAGTAAAAATGTATAATAAAGTATATAATAGCAAAATATTTAATAAATTATACAATTATGAAAAATATCAAGTACATAATTATAAAATCTACAATAAATTATACAATCACAAAATGTATAATATATACAGACATAAATTACATAACAAAAATATATAGTAAAAAAATACATAGTAAATTATACAGTCATAAAATGTATAAAGTATACAGTAACAAAATCAATAGTGAAATATATAGTAATAAAACACATAATAAATTATAGAGTCATAAAATGCTTGAAGTTTTCAATTGGCATTGAAGTATACAATTGTAAAATGCATAGTATATTATATGGTAATAATGTGAATTAATTATTCTGTAATAAAATGTTTAAAGAATAAAGAAATAAAATATACATTGAAATATAGTAATAAAATGCATAGTAAAGTAAATAAATGCCAATTAAAAAATCCTTTTTTAATACTAACATTAGGCAATATTAACTGTAGTTAAAACTGTTCATGAAAACCAGAACAATTTAAAAATATAAAAACTAGTAAAGAAATTTTTAAATACTTACATTGATTCAGAATATGATTATGATGTTTATTTATTGATCTGTTTTGATTGTCAGTCTATATTTCTGAGATGAGCTATTGTAACTATTTACACTATTTACATTGTTCGGACTGTTGTCCTCATCTTTACTGCCATATTCACAACATTCAGCTGTTGTACGCTCCAACCTCCTTCAAGATCTGTCTATATTTCTGAGATGAGGAATTGTAACTATTTACACTATTTACATTGTTCAAACTGTTTTCATCATCTTTATTGCCATATTCACAATGTTTTGGCCGTTGTACGCTCCAACCTTCTTCAAGATCTGTCTATATTTCTGAGATGAGGAATTGTAACTATTTACACTATTTATATTGTTCAAACTGTTTTCATCATCTTTATTGCCATATTCACAATGTTTTGGCCGTTGTACGCTCCAGCCTTCTTCAAGATCTGTCTATATTTCTGAGATGAGGAATTGTAACTATTTACACTATTTATATTGTTCAAACTGTTTTCATCATCTTTATTGCCATATTCACAATGTTTTGGCCGTTGTACGCTCCAGCCTTCTTCAAGATCTGTCTATATTTCTGAGATGAGGAATTGTAACTATTTACACTATTTATATTGTTCAAACTGTTTTCATCATCTTTATTGCCATATTCACAATGTTTTGGCCGTTGTACGCTCCAACCTTCTTCAAGATCTGTCTATATTTCTGAGATGAGGAATTGTAACTATTTACACTATTTATATTGTTCAAACTGTTTTCATCATCTTTATTGCCATATTCACAATGTTTTGGCCGTTGTACGCTCCAACCTTCTTCAAGATCTGTCTATATTTCTGAGATGAGGAATTGTAACTATTTACACTATTTACATTGTTCAAACTGTTTTCATCATCTTTATTGCCATATTCACAATGTTTTGGCCGTTGTACGCTCCAACCTTCTTCAAGATCTGTCTATATTTCTGAGATGAGGAATTGTAACTATTTACACTATTTACATTGTTCAAACTGTTTTCATCATCTTTATTGCCATATTCACAATGTTTTGGCCGTTGTACGCTCCAGCCTTCTTCAAGATCTGTCTATATTTCTGAGATGAGGTATTGTAACTATTTATAATATTTACATTGTTCAGACTGTTGTCCTTAACTTTTTTACCACATTCACAACTTTTCAACCCTTGTATGCTCTGGCTTTCTTCAGATGATATTTGTTGGAATTTCAAATTGAACCCTTTATTTAGTCCATAAGGACTGTTTGTGAGTTTAATCCCTGGATACAGCAGAGAGTTGAGTTATCAAGGGAAATTAACTAAAACTGAGATATCCAAAGGCATGACACATGGAATGAGAGCAATCTACTCCCATGGACTATACATAATGGGTTTGGTTTGAAATTCCAACATATATCACCTGAAGAAGGCTAGAGTATACAATGGCTGAAACATCATGAATGTGGCAAGATGAGAACAACAGTATAAATATGGTTTGGTTTGTTTTGTTTTATGGCATATCAACCTCAATGGGTCATTTAATGCCAACAACTATTTTTTTCCTGGTAATATTTTTGTTTTGTCAAAAATCTATTTCTGTTAATATTTTTTCCTCAAAAATGTATAGCTGGATATATTATTTTTCCAAAAACGTATAGCTGGTAATATTATTTTTTCAAAAACGTATAGCTAATAAAATTATTTTTTCAAAAACGTATAGCTGGTAATAGTTTTTTTTTTTTTCTTCAAATATTTATTTCTGGTAATAATTTTTTACAAAGTATTTTTGGTATTAAAACCTAGTTTTACACTTTTATAATGCTTTTCACCTCAGTTTCAGGGTTAACTATTTACCCATAGCTGGGACCCTAACAGGTGCTACCACCCCGGGTCAGGGTGGACCTGGGAACACCAGCAATTAAGAGGTGGTTCCATGCTCCTCAAAACCTCCTGATCAGAGGCCTTGCTGCTGGACGTAGTTTATCGTCTTACCCAGGATGCTATAAATATGTTTTGATTGTTTTTACAATTTTTTTTCATTTTGTTGAGTTAACAGTCGAGGAAGTATTAACTTTTTTGAACTTGTACAACTCGTAAGTTGACTAGCAATCCTAAGATGAAATAATTTTATGAATTTTCAAGAAATTCTACTGATTATTATTTATCTTTTTCAATAATTTAACAAATCATTTATTAATGTTGTGGGTAAAAAGATAATAAAGAATAAATGCATATAATTCAAAGAAAAAGAGAGAGAGAGAAAGTGAGAGTGATTGGTTATTTTATTTTTAAGTAAATCACAAGATTCAATTACTTAGCTTTCTTACTAAGATTCAAAATTTATTATTATTGACATTGCTCAGTGAAACAAAAGATGACAATTTCCTTATAAACATTTTGATATCATTATTTAAGGAGTTTTTTTATGACAAATAATAAAGGCACCTTAGCATGAATTAATAGCTAATGAGGCTAATCTGATTGACTATTATGACTGAGTAGTGAGTCTGTTCTTTACTGGGTGTCACATATACACTTCAACATGAAATAAATCAATAAAAGTTAACATGTTAGAAAATAGAACAGCCTCAAATAAAATCATTTCCAATGCAGTTTCATATAATCACTTCAAATGCATTACACAATAAAATCATTTACTATACATCTTCATAGTAAAATCATTTTCCAATGCATTTTCATAGTAAAATCTTTTCCAATGCATTTTCATAGTAAAATCATTTACAATGCATTTTCATAGTAAAATTATTTCCAATGCATTTTCATAGTAAAATCCCTTTCCAATGCATTTTCATAGTAAAATCACTTTCCAATGTATTTTCATAGTAAAATCACTTTCCAATGCATTTTCATAGCAAAATCTATTCCAATGCATTTTCATAGTAAAATCCCTTTCCAGTGCATTTTCATAGTAAAATTACTTTCAATGCATTTTCATAGTAAAATCCCTTTTGAATTCATTTTCATAGTAAAATCACTTTCCAATGCATTCTCATAGTAAAATTACTTTCCAGGTACTTTGTGAGGCTAGTCCAGTTGACCATTACTATTAAGTAGTGATTTCAATTCTCATTGGGTGCCTCATACAAAATTTGCCATGAAATAACTCAACAAGAGTTGACCTGAGTTATAAAGAAATAAAGTGCCGCTGCTGACACTTGAGTTTGAACATAGATCGCCAGTGAGCAAACACAGGCGATCGCATTATTGAATTAAGTAGACCACGTGACCATAGAGGAAATGTATATATAGGAAGTCACATGATGTCTAAAGGATCGCTATATTCTAGTCTATCCTCTATACTATTTGGATCATATTTCTATTCTATCCTCTATTACTATTCAGATCGCTATTTCTACTCTATCTTCTATTACTATATGGACCACTATTCTCTACTTTATTCACTATACTAATTCTCTTTTCTGATCACTATACAGATTACTATTCAAGTGAGTATTATCAAGCAAGTACCATTAGTGTGAGTGCTATTTGAAGGCATCTGACCAGCATCGTTCAAAGGCATTACTATAGTTGTATCTGCAATTACAATGTCTCTACTACAATGGGCATTACGAAAGTGACAACGAGTATTCATTGGCACCACAAAAGTGGAAACGAGTGTTCGTTGACATCACAAAAACATGTCATAAAATCATGAGTTATAGCAGGTGATTGTCTAGTGACCTAAGAAAAGGAAGTGGCCATGTGTTACCTGTATGTTTTTCCAGGTGCCATATTGGTGGAAATGAGAATGCAGGTATGGCTGACTTACATGCTTTAACCTGCTACATAATGCAAATAACTTTGCCTAATAAAAATCCAAATTTTGAATGAATGAGGAACTTGGCCTTTCAGTCAGAACCCTATCAGTGTTAAGATGATGTTTGTAATGTATAATAAATTATGAATTTAAACAAATTACTGTACAGGGTGGTCCAAAATTATTATCACCCCATACCCCTTGTAACCTTAACCCTAACAGCCATCTGAAAAAGAAAATTATATTATATAGTGGCAACAAGAATTTCGGACTACCCTGTACATGTATTTGGGTTTTAAAAAACTATCCACATTTTCTATTGGTATTAAATTTGTAAAACACCTCTATAAAATAAGCTATAGTAAAATTTCCAAGAATAATTCTGTGGATAAGACAAATTGGTATGAGAATGACAATTGGAAAAAATCTTAATCTTTACTGACATGTTTCATCTACCAACTTTATCAAGACAAACAATGAAAGCGAAATGTTTTTGTTGTCATAGTTACATTAGATCCAAAATTTAAAAGGAGAGACACTTCTGTGTAAGCCTCTTTCTGGCTAATGGTAACTTCCTTTATACTAAGAGTTTGTTTTTCTCTTTCATTGTTTGCCTTGATAAGGTCAGAAGATGAAACACATCAACAAAAACTAATATTTTTTTCCAATTGTCATTCTTATTCCAATTTGCCTTATCCACATAATTATTCTGGGAAATTTTACTATATTGTCGACATGGAAAACAAAAAACAAACTCTTAGTATAAAGGAAGTTACCATTAGCCAGAAAGAGTTTTACGCAGGAGCGTCTCTCTTTTTTAAATTTTGGATGTAATGTAACTACGACAACAAAACATTTCACTTTCATTGTTAACCTTGATAAAGTTGGAAGATGAAACATTTCGGCAAAAACTAAGATTTTTTCCAATTGTCATTCATATCCCAAAATATTCTATGTACTTATATGGAAAAGAATGAAGATTTTCAAAAATATATGCATATTATTTGGAATGTACCTTTTGAATCGAACAATCTTGGAAAGGGGGTAACAGCATTCTGACATGTGCTGAAAAGGATGAATTGGGCAAAAAAGCTTGAGAACCACTGTCCTAGATATTTAAATTTTTGTACTGGCACGTTTTTGGCATCTCCAATTCGTAGTTTGCATCTTGAGTTGTCCCTTTTGCTGACAACTATACATTCTCTCTTCTTAGTCCTTTCTTTTCAATTTCTTTTACTACTTTCTTGTGGAGTGCCTCTAGTTTACTTTTCATGTCTACTATCAACACTGTGTCATTTGTATATCTTATGTTAAGATTGTGGCTGCTAATAATGAATACTGATAGTACTTCTTAGTATAAGACTTAAGTTAAGTTGATCACCATTCTGTGCTTGCTAATGGTATGAAACTTCTGCAAACATTTTAAATCAATTCACACCAAGCAAGGTGATAATGCAACTAAGATGCAAGGGGCTATTTGGAGTGAAAGAGAATAAAAAGACTTTAAGAGGAACTGGAAATCCAATCCTAAAAAGGGAACAAAGAATAAATCTTTATTCCTGTTCAAAAGACTGCATTAATTCACCAGAGGTAAATTTGCTCTATTTACATTATTTGGACTGTTGTCTTCATCTTTGTTGCCATATTTATCACAATGTTTCAGCCATTGTATGCTCTGGCCTTCTTCAGGTGGTTGGAATGTCGAACTGAACCCTTTATTTCGCTCGCTGGGGTAGACTGTTCTAGTTCCACATCCCATGTCTAATGGATGTCAGTTATCAGTTATCAGTTATTCACCTCTCCAAAGTAACATGGCACAGTGGATAAAGGCGTTGGTTAGATCCAGTGACAGGACCAAGAGAGCTGTGAGTTCAATACCTGGTTAAGGCAGTGGAGAACTTGGAGAGGTGAATTAACAGGAGATAACTGATAACTGACATCCATTAGACATGGAACTAGAACAGTTTACCCCAGCGAAAGATGAGGACAATAGTCCAAATAATGTAAATAATAAAGTGTACATAATACCTCATCTCAGAAATATAGACAGGTAAATTTGCTATATACAAGGTCTGTCTGAAAGTAACAGGACTGTTCACATTCTTTGATGTGAGAGGCATCATCCACACTAAGTTCTTGCCACAGAACCAAAAGATCAATCAGCAAGTCTACAAAGAGATCCTGCAGTTTTTTTTGGCTCTGTGCACAAGAAGAGACAAGAGTTGTAGCAGGATAAATCATGGTTGCTTCAACACAAAAATGCACCTGCTCCCAACACCCTGAGCATCCAGCAGTTCCTGGTTTAGAAGAACATTGCCATAGAGGAAAAATCTCCTTATTAACCTGATCTTGTTCTGTGTGACTTTTTTCTTTTCCCTAAACTCAGGGGATCATTGAGGGGACCCATTTTGAAGGCATGGAGGCCATCATAAAAATGGAGCTGAGGGACATCCAAGAAGAATCCTTCCAGCAGTGCATAGAAGCATGGCAGAGAAAGATGGAGAAGTGCATTGGACTCGAGGGTGGTTACTTTGAAGGGTAAACCATGTAATTTGTTGTTTGGGATTGAAATAAATTGTTTATGCTACTAGTTCCATTACTTTTCAGACAGACCTCATACTAAAATGATGGAAACAGCAGACTCAAAACTACTTTGAATGCCATAATATAATACATGACCATCATTAATTAATAACTGTAGCCAATACAGATTTAATTATTTTTTTAATTTAATGTAAACTTAATTAACCTTTTAATTTACAAGCCCTAAGACAGGTACAGCTTACTGTTACTGGGTGGCCAAAAAGTTGTTTGGTTTATTTGTAAGAGATCCCTTTTGTGTTCATGTAATTTTTTATTTAAATTCCTTGATGTTTCACTAATGCATTTCTTGGGGCATTTTTTACAGTCTATTCTATAAATTCCTGTTTTAGGTTTTAGATTGTTAGAATTTTTTCTTTCTGAATTTCTGGGATGAAGAGTTATCATTATTTATACTATTTGCATTATGACTATTGACTTCATCTTTGAGTACAGTCTTCTTCTATGTGCTTGTAACCTTCAGGATGCAGGCAATCATGGGCTGCCACATCCTTCTGTCCCTTGTATTGTCTTTTTGTTATTTCTCCCTGACGCTGTTTTTCCATGCACTTCCTCAAGCCCATTAAGTATGTCATGCATTGCTTTCCCTTGTCCCTGTTTCTGTCTATTCATCTTGTGAGTATCAGAATTTCCAAGCCCTCCTTCCTCATTATGCATCCCAGAAATTTCAGCTGCCTCTTCCTGATGTTAAGTATAAGTTTTGTCTTTGTTTCTATTCTCTCCAAAACCTTGTCATTTTTTCACATGTTCATCCCATGGTATCCTTAGCATCCTTCTGTGGAACCACATTTCTGTTGCTTCGAGTCTCTTCTTCATTTTTGAGGATATTGTCCAGCATTTGCTGTCATACAGGAGGACAGATATCACTTAACAGTTCAGTACTTGCCTTTTTGTTTCCAGCAAATTTTTTTCTGTCTTAATAATCTGCTTAGTTTTTGGAATGCATTTTTGGTCATCCCTATACGTCTTCGGCTCTCAGTATCACACTTTCCGTCCTATGTTAGAACACTTCCCAGGTATTTAAATTTCTGTACCTGCTTGATTTTAATATCCCCTACCTGTAAGTTGCATTTTGGGATCATCTTTTTGCTGATAACCATATTTCAATTATAATTAGTGTAAATAATGTTATTATTTTGTTTTGTATTAATTAAATCTCTTATTGTTTTTTTAAGTAATTTTTTTATCATTTCACCCCAAGCAAGGCAATAGAGCCACTAAAACACAAGGAGTTACTGAGTATTAGAGAATATAAGAAAAAAATACTATTAAAGAGACAGAACAATAAAAGAACAAGAATTAAGTAAATAGAAGATCACAATCGACACTGATCTTCAAAAATTTAAATGCAAAGTTGAATGGAAACCAAGAGGTTGCAAGAGAGTTCTACAATGTGAGAAAAGAAACTAAAAGTATCTGTGTGTATGGTAACTTGGATGCACCTTTCATTGTGTATGTATGTTTTTTTTAGTTTTTTTTGTAAAGGGTCGTGGAGATATTTCCTGTCTCGTCACTTTTTTGTGTGTGTATATATCTAAATACATCTGTGTGCTTATTTATTATAATCTGATTGTGTATGTATTGTCTTTTGCAAGATGTCATCATCCCCTGCCTGTTTAGAATTCAAATGTATCTATGTTGTCATGAAGTTCAGGGCAAAAGTTGATCTTAACGTTTATTCCAACTTAATTTCAATAAAAACAAAATAAATAGAATAACATGTATTTTTTCTTTTTTCCTCAGTAATTTCATAATTTTTAAACTTAATAGAGATTAAATTTAAATTTTAAAATGGGTAATTTTTAACTTCAAATTTTATCATATAATTTAATACTTATTAGTTAGAATAAATTCTATTTTAGTCTAACACCAACATTAAGGCATTAAATAGTTATTATAAACTTAGTTTGTTGTCAGGTTTTTTGAATTCTCGTATACTTGTATTTTGATTGGTCATTCCAACTTATGTAACAGTGTTTCCCCTTGCGAGAGGTGGTTAATTGATTTGAACCTTTTAAAACCCTTTATTCTACATTCAACATCATCACTTGATAAGACACCAGAGGTGTTGAAACAAAATGGCTATTTTTGTAGTGATTTTATAACATATTTATGTTATAATTTTCAAATAAATAATTATATATATATATATATATATATATATATATATATATATATATATATACATACTAAGCATAGCAATGATGTAGCACAAGGCCAAAAGTATGGAGCACCCAGTGAACTCACTACTCAGTCACTATTGATTTAGTGTGACAAGTTTGTTAACCATTACAACAAGGCAAAGTGCTATATATATATATATATATATATATATATATATAAAGGGTGTTTCAAAAATACTTTTACAAATTTTGAGGGCAGGTTCCTTACACCAAAACAAGGACAAAAGTTCAGATAAACATATGTCTGGAAATCCTTCATTTTTGAGTTATTAAGTTTAAAGAAAGTTTACAGTTGAGGGTGCTGTGTTGCATGTAGATGAGGTTATATTTGACATTCATGTACATTTTTCACTAGTCTGTCTTCAAGACTTAACGTGTGTAATAGTGAGTTTACTGAGAAGTGTTCCATTTCACAATGGCAGGATATTCATATCCGGACCAGGCAGATATGATTTTTGCATATGGTCACACGAATGGTAATGAATGTGAGACCGCACAACCGCATCAGACTGCATTTCCAGACTGAAGGCAGCCAAGTCATCCAACCGTTGCTGCTGTTTATTATTGCATTGCTGAGACAGGATCGGTGGACCATAAACTATGGATTATTTACACTTAACAGGCATCGACCATAAACTTTAAACTTAATAACTCAAAAAGGAAAGATTTGTGGATGCATGTTTATATGGACTTTTGCCCTTGTTTTGGTGTGAGGAACCCGCCCCTCCCAAAGTTTGTAAAAGTATTTTTCATACAACCTGTATCTATGTTTAGAAACATAAAAGTGGATATTGATGTCAACAATCAGATGTAACAGTCTGTTTCATGCTAAATGCAATCGTCAGGCCTTGTTTAGCATGAAACAGACTGTCATCTCTCAGTGTTGACTTTTATCCACTTTTATATTTACATACGCTCTATCCCTGATATTGAGCACTAAATATAGCATGCCATAAAACTATATTTTTTCATATATATATATATATATATATATATATATATTGCCTCTGTTTGGGGCTTCTTTCAGTTGTGTGATTTGTGCATTCTGCAACAGGCGGAGAAATAATCTCTTCATTGTAATATATGATTTTATTTAAGTAACTTGTCAAGTACAGTATAACCCGGATATAAGATAGTTGTCAGGACCGGAGAAGAAGTATCTTTATCCGGACTTCTCTTATATCCGGGTTTCTCTTATATCCGGATTTTTCTATTTTGTTTAGGTAAGTATGGCTCTAATGTGGGACCAGAGAAAATCTATCTTATATCCGGGTTTCTCTTATATCGGGGTTCTCTTATATCCGGGTTTCTCTTATATCCGGGTCTCTTATATCCGGGTTACACTGTATCAGAAAAAATAACTATATATTCTATAACTATGTGAATTTTACTGCTCAATATAAAACAGTCAATGAACGAGAAACAATTGCTGAAAATTAGCAATAATTGCACAAACTTAAGCTGTAGTTGCCAACTGGAGATATAATGCAAGGAAATAAAGAAGGAATTTTCATGACAGAATATAAGGAATTTTCATGACAGGGTTAGAATGGATATTTGCATTGTCATGAAAGATGTTGGCATTCCTTTATTAACCAGGATATTATGATCAATGTATAGCTGTCCAACTAATCTGTTGTTTACCAAATAGTTTTTCATTGAAATATGTACATCACCATCATCATCTACCCCCATGACTGGGTGTAGTTATAGGATCACTGTGCAGAGGAGCATCTGACCCATTCCCTCCACATACCTGGGTTAAAAGCTGGAGAGGTATTCCTTTATGATTAACATGTCATAGGCAACCAGACCTAGCAGAACCCATTCCTCTCCAGATCAAACCACAGTCAATGTTCTGCAATGCTTTTGTTAAGTATGGTGACCGTCAATAATTAAGTATAACTCAAGACTTCGATGTTAAAATAAAATAGTACTTAATTACAACCACAAATATATACTTAACAAGAACAAAGAAATAAAAGTCAACCAAATATAATTAACCATTTCAGTGAATACCTTGTTAATAGTGCGGCTTGGCTTAATGTCTGGTAAATCCTAAATCAAAATCATTGATGCACAATAATTCACACTAATTCGACTGGATAGTTCCACTCAATAGTCGTTCAATAATCACTGCAGTCAGTAGCCTGACACCACTATTTATACATCTGACAGAAGACATGTATACATAAGTTCAGAGTGTCATGCTCAAACCTCAGTGTCGGTATTTGCTCATTTTCCTCCTATATGTCAAATGCAAAGAACCTCTTTGGTCAACTTTGTAAGGGTGTTCATAATAATGACGATGACACATTTTAATCTGGTTACTTCTCTGCCAGCAGAAATGATACTCCTGCTTTTTATTCACACATAGCAATATGGCTGTACTTCCATCCCTGAACAATGGCTGAAATGGTGCTTCCATTTCCATTGGGGGCATCCTCCACCCTGGTGTTGACTTCAGTCTAGGAAGCCCTCTGCCCAGCAATGATGTCATCACTGCACTGGAGCCAGCTGGGAACTAGAAGCAGCAGCAGATAGTTTTGGGTTACATGATATCAGTAGCACTCGTAAAGTGACCTGATATAAGATAACATACAGATGTTTGGAAATAATAACTGTAGATGAGGTACTGCCTAAAAGTTCAGGGTACCTCAGGAGTCAACTAGCTTCCTCAAAGAATGAAAATCTTGAAGGAGTGATTTAAAGAGATATGCAAAATATCTAGTGAGATGCAGGAATGCTGGGTAATTTCATTACTGTTCAAATTCTCATGGCTCTTTGAGTTCGCATCTCACTCTCTTTCTGTCTAGGTATTTATGTTGACAACTATTTACTCCTGTCTTAGTAGCAAATCTGACAAAGTAAACCTGGCAACTATTCTTGAAAAGGACCTCCACTCAGTGGTTAACTGGGGCAAGGAATGGCTTGTAAATGTTAATGCCTCCAAAACAAAACTGCTTTCATTTAATCACTATAGAGAAACTTTTCTACCTCCCATCAGCATGGCTGATGCTAACCTCCATGAGACCAACTCTTTGCACTTTCTTGGGCTCACATTTTCTGATGATATGAAGTGGATTGATTATATTGAATCAATTACTAAGTCTCCTGCTAGGAATGTTGGTTCATGGTGTCATGTCAGAAGATTTTTTCATGCCAGAATCTATTTTGCACATTTATAAATCTATCATTTGCCCGTGCATTGAATACTGTTGCCATATCTGGTCCGGTGCTCCTGCTGTATATCTTGACATTCTTGACAAAATCCAAAGACGGATTTGTAATGTAATCCTAACCAGACATCTCAACTTCAGTCACTTTCTCACCAACATGATGTGGCCTCTCTCTGTCTTTTCTACAAATATTTTCATAGCAATTGTTCTTAGTGCTTCCACTGCATGAATTTAAGCGTGCTATTAGATTGGTAAGTAGGTCACACTGTTTTACTGTTAAACTAACTAGATGCAACTGTATGCTCTATTCAAATAGTTTCTTTTCTTGTACTTCTTGTCTCTGGAACTTCCAGTTTCTTGCTTCCCTATCACCTTCAATCTTGCACTTCTTACTTCTGGAACTATATTCTGGTTCCTTGATTATATTAAGCAGTGTGGACATAGGTATCAATACTGAATGGTGCCAGTCTATTTCATGCTTAGGCATAAGCATCTGGCCATGTAGGCAGAAGAGTAGCTCACCGATTTATATATGTTTGTCACTGGGAGACTATGGGAAGGAAAGCTATTTATATACAGTTTATTGTATTATATTAACCATTTTCCTGTCTATATATATATATATATATATATATATATATATATATATATATATATATATATATATATGTATTAAATATTAATTTTAATTTTTATAGCTGTCTTCATTTTTATATATCAAGAACAATATTTTCTAAAAATGTATGACAAAGTGGGAAAAAGTTTTCTTGTGACACATTTCATCTTTTATCACTCCATCAGACTAAATCATGGATGAAATGTGTCATGAGAAAACTTTTTCCCACTTTGTCATACATTTTTCCCCATATATATTTATTAAAAATCAATTTTGTTTATAAAAGTTATCTTCATTTACAACATATGGATATGGTAGAGGAAGCTCCAGATTTGTGGCCTTGTGCCAAGCTAAACTTAACTGACAACGAGAATTGGAAATAAGAGGCATCTGTTGTCTGCAGGTGTAGAGAGAAAATTAATAGTCAGGTTTTGATTAATCTTCATTTTAAACAGGTTGACATGTAGCTAACACAAATAGACACTCACTCACAAATACATATAGTACATTTGTATACTTTTTGTCGAATCATAATAAAAAACTCACAAAAACACATACACATTCACTGAAATCTACACATGCACATAAACACACACTTGTCTATACAAGCAACTTACATACATACATACATACATATATATATATATATATATATATATATATATATATGAAAGGGTTACTTAACTTTTAAATATCAATTTTATCCCAACTTTGAAGTTTCTTGCTAAAATTTCCAGTCTTCAGTGGTTTTAAACAGTAATTCCAATTTTTTTCAACTTCAAATTGAAAAATTGAAAAAAAGTTATCTTTTCATGTAACATTATTAATGCTGTATTTTTAATATTATTTTAATATTTTTAATATTGAGCACTATATATGTAAAATATCTGCTGTTTCTTAAATCATATATATATATATATATATATACACACACACGTACACACACACAGAGTTTCTGAATGTTTATTTACTATTTATTTACTTGTTTTTTTTCTTCCATAAGAGTAGATAGGTTTGCCTATTGTCCAATTCACATTCCTTCCTGGGCTTTTGAACAGGAGTATAGGTTTATCCCTTGTTTCCTGTTGAAGATTGTGTTTCTGGTTATTTCTAAAATCTACTTCAACTCTATGCTTCTAACATTTATGCCTATAACTCAGAGCATTTATCTGCTATTTATTTACTCTTTCTTTTATTTTTTTCCTCTATAGTTGTAGATAGGTTTGCCTATTGCCCATTTCACACCTCTCCTCTCCAGTCTTTTGAACAGGAGTAGAGGCTTATCCCTTGTTTCCTTTTGAGGATTGTTTTTTTTTCTAACATGTTAACCAAAATCATTTTAATCAAGTCATGTGTTGCCTCTTAAATTTTTAGTTACTTGAAAAATTTTAATTTTTTTTTTTTAAACATATCATAAACCATATTTTGGAGGCATCTAAAATAAAAAGAATTTGCCTATCAATATATTTTTCAGCACAAAAAAATTGTCAATCATGACCCATGAAAGTCAAAAGTGCTTGAAAGACATTGGACAACTTATTTACATTGTTCAGACTGTATTCTTCATCTTTATTGCCATATTTACAACATTTCAGCTGTTGTACACTCTTGCTTTCTTCAGGTGATTGAAATTTCAAACTGAACCCTTTATTTCATTGACGGGGATAGATTGTGCTAGTTCCATGTGCCATGCCTCTTCCGGATGTCTCTGTTGTCTCCGTTTAACTGAACTCGCCAAGTTTTTGTTCACCACTGCAATAGCCAGGTATTGAACTCACAACTCATTGGGTCAAGTCGCTAGATCCAACCAAGACTTTTATTCACTGGTCTATGTGTCCAATCACCTGAAGAAGGCCGGTGAATATGGCAATAAAGATGAGGACAACAGTCTGAACAATGTAAATAAATAAAATTCCTCATCTCAGAAATATAGACAGGTATTGGACAACTTATGTTCAAATTGTCCCCAGAAACCAGTAAAATGATTCAAAGATTGATTCAAAATAATTTAGTTGATGTTAAATAGGTCTTTTTAAATTTTTTTAAAAATTTTATCTAAAATTTTTTCTTTAATTTCAAATTTCAAAATTTTTTTATTAAACATCAAACATTTGTTTTTAGTCAATTCACCCTAAGTAAGGTAATAATGCCACTAAGACATATGGGTGCACCTCCAAAATTCGTAATGAGCAGAGACTAGCAGCTGATTTCTCATCCAATCAAGCTCTAACTGCTTAGTGGGTGAGAACAGGCTGGTTACATTCAATGCTTCGAAAACCAACCTAGTTACATTCAAGGATGGAAAACTTTTGTGGATTTTGATGTCATTCTGTGTTGTTTTGTTTTTTCGGCCAAATACATGAATTGGTTTTGCTCATGTTAAGTCTTGAAAAAACACTATATTAAAATTCACTATTTTTATTCATAATGTTATAATTGTGCTAAAATTATTCAAATTTTAACTGGAAAAATCTCAAGTTGATGTTAAAATTTCCCTCCAAGCATTGTTGATTTATTTAAAATGGAATGATCTATTATGACATGTCTCTATTTTGTATTTAGATACAATGTGTGTTGTGGTGTAATGGTGTAATTTGCTTGGAATTAGAGATCAGAGAGTTATGTTCAAATTCCAGTCAAGTTCGTTACATTCCCTTACACACAAATATCCTTGGGAAAGTTATGAATCCATCTCAGCTATGGGTTAAATAGCAGGATAGACTGGGTACTATAGCCTTGGTTGGCAACCAGTCTACCACAGAAAGAAATGATAACCTACTGCAAGAAAATCTTCTGCCTAGTCAGTCATGGTTCGAAAGAAACATAATCATCCAAGCGTGTATCACAAATGGCACTTAACTGACTGACTGTATTTTGAATTTTTATAGTTGAATTGTTCACCTGTATTGCATATGATCCATTATTGTACATAATTAGTTTACCATAAAATTTCTATTTTATATGACTACTACCTTATGAAAATTGAGATGTAATAGAGTGGGGGGGCCTATAACACAGATTGCAGTGGGGCGTATCATATCTTCGAGGAGGGGGCATATTTTCTTTATTAAGAAAATGCATCTTCCTTTGTCCACTTGGCCACATTTCCTTTAATTAGTTTTCTCGGGAGAGTAGGCCAATAGACAAAATAAAATACTATTTAAAATAAATGGAGCATCTACACAAATACAGATATCCACTGAAGATAACATTTAAATCAATAAAATATTTCGGATTAAAAAAATGCATTAATTCTTCAGAAAAAAAAAGTATATATATATTGTGTGTATTTAGGCAGCATTTTTTC
>OZ038484.1:56297614-56377614 GCA_964036315.1 Acanthosepion esculentum | reverse complement strand
GATTTGCTTTCACTTGCTTATCAACACTTTGCAGGTTATTTAAAGCCAGGAAACATTTTTAGATTGTAAGAATTGGGGGGGGAGAGAATAGTTTAATGATAATTAATCCATAGCTGGGCGAGAGAAGAGGTGGATTCATACCTAATCCAAATTGGATAAACAAACAAGAAATTATCATGTGGATATAAAGTGGAGGAACATTTCTACATTACAATCAAAATATAAACTTATCCCTCACTTCATAGCCAGAATAATTTTTATAGGGTTAATCTTTCCATGGTTGAAATTGCCAAAGCCTTAAGTTGTTAAATCTGAAAGAAAAAGAAAAATATCATCAGACGCTTAAACTTAATTCACATTTAAAATCGCTCCAAGTTATTGGAACACCCTTTACATGCTGAAAACATGGGAGTTTTGCAACTCCAGCAATAGACATAACAGATCAGTCACTTAGTGACAACCTGCTGTTAGGCAAAGAATGATGCAACATGGGAACTTTCATTGCATTTCTGTTTGAACGTCCATTTTCGTAATAGGCTTCGATAACTTTAACATGTTCTTTGATTGTTAATATTTCCATGGTTGAAATTGCCAAAGACTTAAGTTGTTAAATCTGAAAGAAAAAGAAAAAAAATCATTAGATGCTTAAACTTAATTCACATTTAAAATCCGTCCGAGTTATTGGAACACTCTATATATATCTATTTTCTAGAGAATGTAAATAAATCTAAAAGAAATGCCTGTGCAGCTAATCAGTATTTGATTGATTGACTGATTCATTTTATACAGTTTATCAACCTTTTTCAGGTTGAAATGTTTTTAGATTTTAAGAATTTTTTTTTTTGGAGGGAGATAATAATGATTTAGTGATACAAGTCTTACTAATTAACCTATATATGGGGGGAAAGATGCAGATTCATACCTTTCCCAAGGTTTCTTGTACATAAGTGAATATAATGAACCCAATGGGAATTGGAACTTGGCTCTCCAATTAACAATTCCAAGCCATTATCCATTACACCATCTGCACATCCAAGCTTACAGCATCTACTATTCCCAAGCGGTCACCCATCTGGGTAGTACTGACCAAGCTCAACAGGGAAGCATCCGCTCTTCCTATTTCTTTCTCTTATGTTTATATCACATACCTCATTCAGTAACCCTCTACCTTAAGTGGCTCTCGAGCCTTGTATTGTGTGAACACCAAAAAAAAAAATCTTTATATTTTTCTATTTTAGTTTAAACATGGAATAAGATAAGGGCAACTGAGGAAGAACTTGTACCATGAAGTAGCAGTGATCTAAAATCCGTTACCATACATTAAACAGCTTTGATGAATCTCTTTCCTGTGATATATATATTTCAATAAAGAGAAGCATTAACCACTGAAGTAGACAATATCCAGGAGCAGAAAAAAAAATAAAAGTTAGATACAAATAACTTGTGACTTTATTGGTTTCAGTAAGGCAACTTGTGGAGCTTTTTCTTTTTTTATTTGAAGGACAAAAAAATTACTTGCAAATTATTCATATATATAGGGCATGCTCACCAAACTATGGAGTATCTTGTTGCAGAACAGTTTGATTTGAATGCTAACCATATTCCAAAGAAGAATATTAACTACTGTTTTTAGAGTCAGATAGCAACAGAAAGGTCATGAAGAGAGCAAAGATTGGCAGAAGGTCTGGGAAAACAGTTGATTTATAGGTTTAATTCTTCAAGTCTCATTGTTGGAATTTTGTCACATTGCAGCCATAATGAGTTTGGTCAGTATTTACACCCAGTAGACAGTATAGATTTTACAAGTATCATATTATAATTTTGTTTGTCCCTTGGTTAGCATGTTCATTACTCCCTGCCAATAGCTCATAAATAATGAACTAATCATTTTAAGGAAAGGCAAAAAAGACATATCAGAGATGCTGTTTGTTTCAGTGAGGTAGTATGGATTTTACAAGTATCATATTATAAATTTGTTTGTTCCGTGGTTAGCGCATATGTTACTTCTTGCCAATACCGCATAAATCATAAACTACCATATTTGATGGCATATAAGACACACTTTTTTTTTACTAAGAATATCTTTTAAAATTCCTCTGCGTCTTATATACCATATGTAGGTTTAAAATTTGTGATAGTTGGCCAAAATTAGATGATGCATTATTTAACGATGATGATAGTAGTATTGAAAATGAGTATCAGAGTTTTGATAACGAAGACAATGAATTTTATGGATTTGAAGATGAATAAAATTTTAATGGTAACTGTACTGTTTTGCTCAATTGTAATAATTGGGGTGCATCTTATACACCTTTGTCTTATATGCCATCAAATACAATAATCATTTTGAGGAAAGGCAAAAAAGACACACCATGGATGCTATTTGTTTCAGTGAGGTTGTATGGATTTTACAAGTATCATATAATTTTGTCTGTTACTTTGTTCCTTAGCTAGCATGTACATTACTCTCTGCCAATACCTCATAAATAATGAACCATTCCTTTTGATTAAGGAAAGATAAAAAAAGACATATCAGAGATGCTTATTTATACTATTTACATTGTTTGGACTGCTGTTCTCATCTTTGTTGCCATATTCACTTTTATCCACTGTGCTATGTGTCCACATGGCCCAGTGGATAAGTATAAAAATACATTTTTATAGTAAAAATAACAGCAATACATTCTATATCAGTGATATTTAGTTGCACTGATGTGAGTTTGTGATCCTGGGTTTCACACCCTTGTGATTGTCAGTGTTTATCTGATGATCGCAAGGGCGTGAAACCCAGGGTCACAAACTCACATCAATGCAACTAAATATATATATATATATATATATATATATATATATATATATATATATAGATAGATAGATAGATAGATAGGGTGTCCAATGATGATCTTCATGCAAAATGCAACATTTATGGACTTGAGACTTTACTGATGCAGTCACAACTTCACTGGGCTCATCACGTTGCAAGGATGAGTAATGACAAACTACCTAAGCTCCTTATGCATAGCCAGCTTCACAGTGGACAAAGAAGTGTTGAATGGCTGCGGCTCAGGTATAAAGACAAGATAAAGAGTAACCTGTCAATGTGCCTCATATTAACTTCAAATGAATTGCCCTGGATAGAAATAACTGGAGATATTTGTGCCAGAGTGGTATCAGAAATTTTGTAATCAGTCGTATTTACCAGCTAAGAGACGAAAGACAACAGCGAAAATCATCAGCAAGTATTCCTGTTGCTATGTCCTGAGATCCTCACAGGACTAAAGTGTCACATGCAACACAAACAAAAACTGAATGAGGTTGTGAGTTCCTCATATGTTGAAATTGATAGGTGAGTTCATTATATATATATATATATATATATATATATATATATATATCTTCAGCTTACTCTGAAGATCCATTTAGGTGAAACTTAGGTGGGTAGTTCCTTGCTCTTTAGGATTTATTTTATTCCTTTGCTCTATTTAGCATATTGAGCACTCTATGTTTTATCTTAGTTACTCGCTTGGGTTTGGGGGGGGCGCGGACTGGAAATTTAAGGCACTGGATGATTTTTTTTGCCCTGTTCAGATGATTCTAGTTTTTTCTTTTTTTTCCAATTTTTTCCTCAGATACCAATTTGTTTTGTTATACTTGCAAATTGTGCCATCCTGGTTTTTATACCAACTGAGTATAATTATTTGTATACTATATATATATATATATATATATATATATATATATATATATATATATATATATATATATAACAATGGGAATGTTGTGTTGAAAGCTTTAAAAAAAGTAGAAACATGCTCACTCGAATTCCAGCCATGCTCAACAAGTGAAGACTCAGAATAAATGCTCCTACTAGTATTCAAAACAACATGAAAAATACATCTTAAAAAGTCAAAACAGGAAGACAAATTAACAAAATCTAAACAAATCCCCTTGAAAATGGCTAAAGAAGTAGCCCAAAACTCTTGGGACAATGGATAATATATATATATATATATATATATATATATATATATATATATGTGTGTGTGTGTGTGTGTGTGTGTGTGTGTGTGTGTGTGTGTGTGTGTGTATGTGTGTGTGTGTGCAAATATATAGAAAAATAGGAAAGAACTAATAATCCAAAGTTCTTTAGTATTTTAAAAAATTTTTTTTTTAAAAGTGCTCAATACATAAGTAGAGCCTAAATTATAATTATTTTTAAAAAATATGATTCCATCACTACATAAGTGTTCTCATGTTTAAAAAACAGAAGCTAAAAAATCAGCTTTATTTCATTCTCAAGTGAATTTTGGAATAACTAATCTTGAAATTTATGGAGCTTTATAAGCATATACATCCGTAATATTAATTTCATGGAAACAGCGAAACCAATTATTGTAATAAGGGGCATAAGGGTGAACATATTGTATCAACATATTAGTTACTTTCAAAAAGAGGTTAAGTCAAGGTAGGGTCAGGGTGTCTATTTTCAAGCGAATGATGACATTAGCTTGAAGCATATCCTCTGGTCTGTTTCAACGACATAGAGTTGTTGGCATTATTGTTGTGCTGTTAAATTCGTATTTGAATACCATAAATTTTTTTTTCTAAAAGGGTTGTTTGTATATAGATATATCATATTGAGCTACAATTTGTTTTTTGATGACTTCATAAAGGGTTTTTATCTTATGATTGGGTTGAGCTTTTAAACCTTTTGCTTGAAATTGAAATTGTTTATAGACTATGAAATTTTAAAATTTTTAAGCTAATTATTTAAGGCAAAAATTTGTTGATGTCAGCAAAAAAACCGTTAACTCATGTCTATGATTTAATAAATTTTTGTTTTTTAGAAACTTAATAATGTGTAGTTTTTCATGTAGGCATAAACGGCATGGGTCATCCCAGGTTTTACAAGTTCTTGTTCTATTTATTATTTTCCATTTTACTTTTGGTGTTTTATTCGTTTCTTTTAAATGCCAAAAATATTTTGATAAGGATGTCTGGTTTCTATTTCTAATATTAGTGAAGGATCTTTTGTGTTGTCTCCACCCAATTTTAAATTCATTCTTTGTGGATCCTATATATATATCATTTCAATTTTAGGACTCTCAATGGATAAGATTGTGCATTGGTATACCACAGATTCTATGCAGCATTTATTTTCCATTGGGCAGTCTTCAGGGTTTCTACAATCACATAATTTTTCATTATTTTTGTCTAATTTTAGTTTAAGGTTTTTATTAATAATATTTTGGCATGATCTATTCATGACTGCCCTTGAGTTTGCTACTGAATATTCAGACCTAACAGAAGAAGAAATGAACATAATTCTTAGTGCAAAAAAATCTGTCCTCATTCATAATGGGGACCAATGGATTAAAAACACTGAAGACCATTTTGACATCACCATGGGATCTTTAGACTCTGCAGAGTCTTCTGACCTTGTCGGTCTATTTATACTATACAACCTAACTGTGCACTGTGAATTAGACATCAAGGACATCGAGCTATACAGGGATGACAGGCTCGTGGTTTAAGAGAAATTAACAAGACCTAAACAAACTCCCTTGAAAATGGCTAAAGAAGTGGCCAAAAACTCTTGGGACAATGGATAATATGGACAATTGTTGCACTCTCTTACTCTCACCAAATGGAAAAATGTAAGAATGTTGGAAAATTAAAAAAAATATTAATTAAATTTTTCTTGTCTGTCATATTTAATGAAATATGTTTAAAAGAAAGGTTACTGCCCAAATATACATTAATATATATCTATATATTCAAACAAGTTTTATTAAATTAAACTGACAAAATCTGTTTATTTAATATTTTATTGCATTTTTTCAATTTTCAAATTATATATTGTACATCAGGATCAAAACTATGGATAAACTTTCACAGACATAGATCTGCACATCAGGAGTAAGATTATTATATATATATATATATATATATATATATATATATATATATATATATATATATATATATATTGAATCCATTGTTAGGTCAACTGCAAAAAAGTTGATTGACTGTGTTGGGCAAGACAGTTCTTCTCTCTTGGATCTATTTTGCATATCTATAAATCTACTATTTGTCCATGCTTAGAATATTGCCGCCATATATGGTCCAGTGCCCCTACTATTTACCTGGAGCTCCTTGATAAAAAGAATCAGCAATATTATTGGTCCTGATCTGATGGCTCAGCTTCAGTCACTCGCCCACCGCCTTAAGGTTGCCTCTCTGTGCCTTTTTTTATAAACACTTTCATGGTAATTGTTTGGATATGGTATACACTATGGTATGTAGACTATGTGAATTTAAGCGCAATACTCGACTGGCGGCAATTTAAAGTTGAGCTACTAGATGTAGCCGTAACTTCTATACTAACAGTTTTTTTTCTTGCACTTGTTGCTTGTGAAACTCCTTTATAGTTCCATGCTTTCCAGCCAACTTTAATCTGCAAAAATTTAAATGCAATGTCAAATGCTATCTACTGTCCTCCTGATTGCTCTTTTCTCTTTCTACTCATTAATAATGTTTTTGTTCCTAATTCCGCCATACACTGTAACCACTTTCTTGTTAGTGGGTGTACTGCCTTGCTTGGGGTGACACCGATTAAAATATATATATATATATATATATATATATATATATATATATATATATAAAAAGAAAGAACAGTAAGATATAAAATCCGGTGTTCTTATAGATATTTTTATTTTTACACAATAGTGCTCAATGTAAATTTACAGAGCATTAATATTTTATATTAATTGATTTAAAATATGGTTTTATCGCTACACAGTGATAACCATGTTTCGAAAATGGAAGCCAAAGCCTTTGAATTCAATTTTCTTACCACTGAATTCAATTGTTGAATTCAATTTGTTACCAATTTTGGTAACAAAATTGAATTCAAAGGCTTCCATTTTTGAAACATGGTTATCACTGTGTTGCGATAAAACCATATTTTAAATCAATTAATATAAAATATATATATATATATATATATATATATATACACACACACACACACTACATTTCAAACGTTTGAGGTCACCCCTGCTAACTTTTTAAATTGGCCCAAAAAGTATTTGTTTTGTACTTTAAATAAGAGAAAATTATTATACACGGTTAATAAAAAGTGAGACATGATTTTTTATTAGAACTTTTATTATGACAAAAAGAAAAAAAGTATTTTATGATTAAATTTTGCTCTTGTCAAAATATCCTCCTTTAGCCTTGATTACTGCAGTCGATGCAAAATTTCTCAAAGTGTAAAATTGATAATTGACTCCATTCTTTTTTCAATGACGCTAGGAGCTCTTTTTTCATTTTTTTTCACTCTTTATCAAGTTCATCCCATGTTAATTCTTGTGAGGGATCTTCAAACTTTTGAACTGAATACAAGTAAAAGGTTTGTCTCTTAGTTGATTGATGTTACCTTTAGCATCCTAACTCCAGAGTTTCATAGGTAGACCCACCTGTCCACTCAGCCATCAGCAGTTCTGGTACAGTCATAACTGTCCATTGTTTGACATTGTTCAACCTTCAACAGTGCCTTGCATGATGGTCTTGCACAGGCCATTGCGCCTTGAAATGTGTCCAAACCGTGCCATTTTTCTCCATTTGATAGTGGCGAGAAGAGGTTCCTGGTGTCCCACAAAACTTTCAACCCTTTTCAACACAAACTCATTGGTTTTTTTGTTCCCAATAGAAAATGTCAATGTGTTTTCTTATGCATTTGTTCTCAAATGCTTGGATCCTTCTCTCTGTATCTACCAACAGTCCACATTTCACATCAATATATATATATATATTCATGCATGTTTCCTTAAATAATGTAGACAAGTGTTGTCTATTTTATGTAAATTCTTTTCATATCGTCTGATAAACTTAATAACATTATCATTAAACAAAGAAAGAAAATCACAATATTGATACATATTTTTAATCCAATTTAAGCTTTCGGATTACATAAGCTATTATCAAAGATGACAATTTATTAGCAATACACGGACAAGAAAGTGATGATAGTCTGTTTCTGTTTACATGGATGATTTCCAAGCAACGATAAACACGTGCATATAAGACGCTGGAAGCGAAAATCGCACCGCAGCTCATGACGTCACACATGACCACGTGAGAGTGAATTCAAGAAATATTAAGTATGGGAAGCTGTTGGTATAAACCAATGGCTTCTGTTACCAATTATAGGCATTTAAGAATATTTGTGGAGATTTCATAGTTTATTTTGTTCAGGTTAGGTTTCAACTGTTTTATGTATATAGCTTCAAGAATTTTTAGTTTTTGTTTATTGTTTTCATGTTTAAGTATAGTTGTGTTTTCAACAAGGATTTGTATGCGGCCAGGCATGTTGTTTTAAATGCCTAAAATCTAACATGAATATACAAAAGATTACATACAATAAACAACATATTTTATTGCCTGAGCAAACTAAATAGAAATAATACAAAAGAGTTGACTGAAAGCATATATGTAAAGATGTCTTTATTCAGGGTCGGTGAAAGTGTCAGGTGTGTCCATCTATGATACAGAGCACCCAACCCTATTACATCTAAATAAACATGAGGTAGTATTAAATAAAATTGAAATTTTATTGTAACCTAATTATGTACAATAATGGATCATATGCAATATAGGTGAATAATTCAACTTGAAAAATTGAAAATACAGGGTACGATGTGTAAATTGTCGCCATTTTAAATTTTTAATTTTGCACATACATGTTGTTTTTGATTTTGAAAACTGTACAGTATAGTAGGGTCAGTTGGGCACTGTCTGTGAGAAAAAAGAGCACCATGCCACAATTCACTCCACCAGAAATTTTGAAATAGCATGCTGTACTGCTTGGCATTCATGCCAGAAGCTCCAATATTAATATTTCATGGTGCTTTGGTGTCAATCTAAGGACAATGCAGAGGATTCAGAAAGAATTGGGTGAGCATAATGGTAATTACGAAGGTACGGCAGCTTAGAAAACTCACTCTGATCGTTTTGATAAGAAAAGAACTGAATTTTTTGATGAGGTTCTCAGACTCAACAGAAGAGCCTATGCCTGGCAACAGGACTATGCACCATGCCACACAAGCAGGAGAACCCAGTCATGGCTGTCAGACAATTTCTACGACCACATCATGCCTTACATCTGGCCACCTAAGTCCTCTGACTGCAACCCTCTTGATTATTATGTGTGGGGCACAGTCGAGTGAGAGACCAACAAAACTCCTTGTAACATCAAAGATGAACTGAAAGCAATGATCATGGCAGCATTCACTAACTTAAACAAAGAGACCATCCAGAATAGCAATTCTGAAGTTGTCTGGAGGCTGTGGGTGAAGCCAATGGCGATTTTATTGAATAAATTTACTCTTTAGTATTTGAAGATATTTTTGTGCAATTTTGGTAAATATATCTGTTAAAATAAGATCTCAGTGTTATTTTAATTTTTTTTTTTTTTTTTTGCATAATTTAGATGACAATTTATCCATCGCACCATGTAAATACAAATTGGATCCAAATACAAATTAGAGGCATGTCATAATTGATCATTCCATTTTAAATAAATCAACAATGTTTTCCAGCAATTTTTAACATCATGTTGAGATTTTTCTTGTTAAAAAGTTGAATAATTTTAACATATTCAACATTATGGATGAAAAATAGTGAATTTTATATAGTGTTTTTTTGAGAATTAGCATGAGCAAAACAAATTCACAAATTTGGATGAAGAAAAGACCCCAAAATAATGTCAAAATCTGCAAAAATCCCAACACAGTGTTAGGTTGACTTGAGCTTGACCATTTTTACCCATTCTTATCTTTACTTCCCATAAATAATTTTTGAGCCAAAAAATAAAACAGATATACTCAAAAGACATTTAACTTTGTTTCAATACAGTCAACATAAAAAAATAAATATCCGTAGCAGAAACACAAGTTTTTTGTATGCTTCTTCTATCTTCTTTGTTCATATATTGAACATGCACTTTCACCTAAAAAATATACACAAAACCCACAAGCTTGTCAACAGCCACAGTTGTTAGAAGAAATTATTTAGCAGATAAGGTAGGTAATCCAACAATACTATAGATTCTATAGTATCTAAAGCAGAGGTTCTCAACCAGGGTCCATGTAATATTTTGGGGGTCCACAAGCAAAATATAACAAATTGGGGGTCCACAATGATATTTTGGTGGTCCACGAAGAAAGCCAACTCAGAATGCTTATTATTATTAAAAATTAAATTTCCACTGTAATTTACACTATATTGAAATATATATATGAAACACAGTGTTAGGTTGACTTGAACTTGACCATTTTTACCCATTCTTATCTTTACTTCCCATAAATAATTTTTGAGCCAAAAAATAAAACAGATATACTCAAAAGACATTTAACTTTGTTTCAATACAGTCAACATAAAAAAATAAATATCCGTAGCAGAAACTCAAGATTTTTTGTATGCTTCTTCTATCTTCTTTGTTCATATATTGAACATGCACTTTCACCTAAAAAATATACACAAAACCCACAAGCTTATTAACAGCCACAGTTGTTAGAAGAAATTATTTAGCAGATAAGGTAGGTAATTCAACAATACTATAGATTCTATAGTATCTAAAGTAGAGGTTCTCAACCAGGGTCCATGTAATATTTTGGGGGTCCACAAGCAAAATATAACAAATTGGGGGTCCACGAAGAAAGCCAACTCAGAATGCTTATTATTATTAAAAATTAAATTTCCACTGTAATTTACACTATATTGAAATATATATATATGAATGATTTTTTCTTTCTTTCTTTATTTTATGTTGCGTTTCCAACATCTTATCTTGTTGAATCAGAATTTAGTTGAGTTTCTCAACTGTTATCAAAAGCTCACAACAGACTTGACATTGTGAAAAGAGGTGACCTTCGACTATCATTAACATCGATGGAACCAGATATAAAGAAACTCGCTGAGCAGCATCAACCACACGGATCTCATTGAATAAATATGCCTTTCTTTTTATTCTAATCACACACTTAATTTGGTTTATTAAAATTTTTAACCAGTGTGCATAAATAAATACTGCAGTGAATTCAATTGCCTGAAGATCTCTGCTTCTCATGGCCTTGACCATGGAAGAAACATTGTAATATTGTAATACAAGATATTGGTCAATGAAAATTATTATTATTATTATTTTTATTTTCTTTGATATCTGGCGTTTACACATTTCTTTCCGGGTCCCGCCCAGGGACCTAAGGTTAGAAATGGTATCATGACACTTTCCACTGCAAAAAAAAAAAAAAAAAATATTACATAGATAAAGCCCTTCGTAAAGTGTGGGCTGTACTTGTCAGAATAATTTTTTGTATCTCTTTGAGGCATGGACTTCCAGGGATCCCTTCAATTAGTCTACTGGAATCTTTTCCAACCAATCCTAAGGCTCCAACTACAACAGGGATTGTTGATGTTCCCATGTGCCACATTTTTTAGATTTCTATTTCAAAGTCCTTGTATTTTGACAGCTTTTCGAATATCTTCAAAGATACATTGCAGTCTGCAGGGACTGCCATATCAATAAGGAAGCATTTTTTTTGTTTTTATTATTATTATTATTATTATTGAAAAAGATTAATTTATTTACATTAAATTAGTTTTCATTTAAAAATAAAGCTTAATTATATAATATTTCTCTGATTATTAAAACCTCAAAATTCTTATTAGTGAAAAATAGAATATTGTTGTCTTATGTCAAATAGCTATTAAGGGGTCCACCAAGAAAAAAAAAAAAAAGGGAAAAGGAGTCCACCATGAAAAAAAAAAAGGGAGAAGGGGGCCATGGGTAAAAAAAAAAGGTTGAGAACTACTGATCTAAAGTATAAAAGTTTTAAAAAATTTTTAATTTAAATATTTTTTACTTTTATTTTTTTTTTTTAAAACCAGTGTTATTGAAAAATATGTTTCAACAATCACGCATTAGTCTTCACAGTATCATGGATGTTTACTATGCTGGATCACTGGCAAACTTAGGGATGTTCAGTATTCAAGATTACGTATTTTTGTGGCATTTGCTACATTAATTGGTGTTCAAAGTCAGAGTTTTACATATCCAGTGCATGATTTTAGGAATCTGTCTGGAATGTAATGAGAAATAGGTTAGTTTCAAAACATCGATGTCAAGTTCACAAAAGCAAAGTTTGAAGGGATTAATAGTCATTTCCTTTAGTTTCTAGACAGAACCAATTAGGAAATAATATTAATTAACCAATGACAAAAACAAATCAAAATTTTGTTACACAATATTAGACAAAGAAGAAAACCCGGGGTTGGTATTTCAAAGATAATTTTACCTGAATAATTCAGCAACAGTATGCTGACTTATTGGTATGCTGAGTCAGAGCATGGTAGCAGCATGACTGTTAACACATGGCCTTATATAAATGATATATGACAGCCATCCTGCCATCAATAGTAAAAGAAATAAGTGACCATCAAACATAGAGAAGAATTTTGGCATAAAACAAAACTGCTAGAAAAATTACTGTTGTAGTTCATCAGCAGGCAAAAAACAGAGTAATAAAATTCAAATGAAAGAGAGTTAAATAAACATTAGACTAATTTATTTACATTTTTATACAAATCGGGATTTGGCAATTGCTGAATGTGGATGAGAAATATTCATTCATAATGTGTGTGAGGAACAGTTTTTTTAATCATTTCACCCCCAAGCAAGAGAATAAAGCCACTAAGACACAAGGGGGTTACTGACTGTTAGAGAGTATGAGAAACAAAAGAAAACTACTATTAAGGGGAGAGAATAATAAAAGAATAGGAATTAAGAAGACAAGGATTGACATTGCATTTAAATTTTTAGAAGATTAAAGTTAACTGGGACGCAAGAAGCTGAAAGGGAGTTCCTCAAGCGAGAAATGCAATAGAAGAAACTGTCGACATAGAACTTACGGTTACATCTAGCCATTTCAACTGTAAAATGATGAAATATTGTCACAAATCTAGTACTGCACTAGTACTGCACAGTGGTGGGAAAGTGACTGAAGCTGAGATGCCAGGTCAGGAACAATAATATTGCAAATTTTTCTTTGAATTTTATCAAGAATCTCTAAATGTATAGAACACCAGACCAGATGTGGCAGCAATATTCAATGAATGGATGAATGGTAGACTTATAAATATGTAAGATAGATTCTGGAGAGAAAAATTGTCTAGTATGACACAGTGAACCAACTTTGCTAGCAACAGACCTAGCAATTGATTCAGTATGTTCTTTCCACTTCATATCAGTGGAAAATGTTAGCTCCAGAAGGTGCAAAGTCATTTTCCTGGAGGTTAACATCAGCCATGCTGATGGTAGGCAGAAAGGGTCTCTCAGATGATACTTATAAATTTAAGCAATTTTGAAATAAGGCTATAAAAGGTTCTTGTGGTGGCATTTTGGCCATAAGAGATGCAGAGTAAATTAAATACCTGACCTCATTGAGTAAAAACTAACAGTTTTCATAGCCTTCTTGGAGATCTGCAAGGCTTGATGTAAATATTTTTTATCTTTGTTTTAATTAGTTAAAAAGTGATTTTTGAAAGCAAGTTGTGTATTTGGTAACACATATGAAATCAGATGATTTGTAAGTCCTGGGTATAACGATAAACTACATCTGGCAGCAAGGCCTCAGATCAGGAGACTGGAGGGTTTGAGGAGCCTGGAACCACCTCCTTAATTGCTACTATTCCCATGTCCACCCTAACTCAGTGTGGTAGTACTATGCTAGGGTCCCAGCTATGGGTAAATAGTGAACCCCCAAACTATGAAAGTATAAAAATATATTTTAACAGTAAAAATACCAGTAATATAGTTTTTATATAAAAAACAATACATATAGCAAAATGACTACCAATAGTTTTTATCTGTAGTTGAAGGCATACAATTGCATTCAAAATATATTTAGTTGAAGCCATAAAATTGTGTTCAAATTATTTAGGTTTCGGCATTAAATAACCCACAGAGGTGTTGATATGCTGTTAAACAGAAACAACAAACCAACTTCCCTAGCAGCCATGCATGATACAAGCTTGGGCGATCATATTTCTTTCTTGATTCATGATTTACTTATTGTTGTATCTCGTGTTTTCAAGATAACAGAGAGAAATAATAAGACAAACTTGTAGGTAAGTAATGAAATAGAAAGTTTACTCCATGAACGTATACTTAGCAATTGACCTAATGCTAACTCTGCTCAACTCTGCTTATTTACATAAACAGACAATTCCATTCATTTATGTACTATATGACACTTATTAATATAAGACTCTACCGGACAGAAAGTGGGAGATCAGTTTCCTATTGTCATTAACAGATTAAATTATCTAACACAAAATAATATTAAAAAATGTTTAAAACAAAGGTAAGAGAGTGCATTGTTCACAGAAGGGATATCTGGTTTGCATACATTCAAAAGTAGATGAAGAAAGATAGTTTGAAATATTTAGCTTTCTTGGATTGTTACAAGAAAATTCTTTGATGTGCTGTGTGCTTGGTTAGAGACCAATAATATAACTGGCAAATAATTTTACATTGGCTTCAGTGCTGGTCATGAGAAACAGAAACAAAATTTTTCACATGACTTCAGACACTATTCTCTTATTAATTTTACTTTTCTCCTCATTTTATATCAAAAAGAATTTTGTATATGCTCGCTACTTTCTTTTTTTTTTTCTTCTTGGCTGACTGACTAATTTCTGTGAAGACAAAGTTTTCATTGGTTCACAAACAATTTCACATAGGCTCGCGAATTCCTTTCTTTATTCTTTTCAGCTCACTATTAATTTTTGTGAAGGCAAGGTTTTCATTGGTCAAAAAATCAAAATTTGAAGGGAAAGGGTGAAGCAAGTTATTATTATTTCACACTCACTGCAACATTTAGCCAATTCAACTGTAAAATGATGAGATCTTGTTGGTAATCTAGTCTTCCTTTTTATGTGCCATGCCCTGCAGGACTCTCCACAAATTGCTGTCCTTTCTAGTGCTTAATAATTTTTGCCTTTCTGTTATTTCTCCTAAGCCCTATTCCACCATCCATTTACTCAAGCTCACTATGTTATGTATTGTTTTCCTCTGTCTTTAATACTGCGCTTAAATTTATAAAGTCTACATATCATAGAGGAATGTTCATAAAAAAAACTGAAATATTTCTGCTTAGACAAGTTGCTCACAAAACAAAAACTCTTTTGACAAACTACAAACCCAGAGAAAAATGTTAAACTGAACACGACCACATAGAATTGCATATTTCAGTGACATTTTCTTTCCAAGATTCGGATTTATGGGAAGCTGAAAAGCCAATCCATTTTTGTTGCTTTCATAGAATCAGAACTTGTTGAATCCCCTTGGGATATTTAATAGAGTATTATTTACAACTCCTGAGAAATACAGTGAGCTATATGAAATGTAGTTTTTACATACAAGACATTTTATACTATACTGGGGTTAAGAGTCTTGAGTTTGAACTGTATAAATTTTAATCAAAATAATGTGGCTAATCTTTCCTAACATGGTGCCTACTTACAGTATGTTTATGTGATTGGGAATATCTCTTTGGAAATATATGGTTGATAGCAATGGACTGTTTAATTAGACTGGTCTACTCATAAACAAATCGGGAATATTTTGTCGGGAAATAATTTTTGTATATTGGCATTCTGTAGGATTTCTTTAGGCCACAACACTTGTCAGAATAAAAAATAATATTGATTTATTATTGATTTAGAAGCAAGATCCTATTCATTATGTTGTTACAGTGCCAAATTAATCCCTGACTCTTACAGGGTTATTGGTCTTAACTGTTTTATGTATGAAAACAAGCTTTTTTTTTACTAAGGGGGAGATACAAAAAAATTTCCTTCAAATTTTGTGTAGGAAAACATTTTTGTATATTTGCTTTCTATAAACCTTCCTTATGCCACAACACTTCTCAGAATAAAAAATATATTGATTTATTATCGATTTAGAAGGGGGTGTCCTTTTCATAAGATTAGCACAATATCAGATTGATCATTGACTTTTGTGGTGTTACCCCACTTAGATAGGCAATGACATTCTCTGTCATCCACTTTTTTCCTATTTCACTCAGGGACAGTAAGATATAGGTTGAACAAGGAAAACCCATTCCCCACTGGCGAATGCACATGCACGTGCACACACACTGCATACACATACACACCTTTCACTTCATTTTCTCTAAGACACCAAACTACACACTCACAAACACATTCTTTAGTCTTTAAATGTTTTCATTCATATTCATTGTATAGTAACACACAACAATTTTGTATTGCTTATGTATTCACTTGTTTCATTAATATATACTTATCATTTGTTTATATATATATATATATATATATATATATATATATATATATGTATATATATATATATATATATATATATATATATATACAGAAGTTGGACAAAATAATTGAAACACTTGTTAAATTCAAAGAAAATTTATTTAATATGGAGTTGGTCCTCCTTTAACCTCACATACAGCTTTAATACATCTAGGAATGGAATCATACAGCTTCCTGACTTCATCCAGAGGAATTTTCAGCCATTCTTCCATTAACACCTGCTCTAGCTTTAAGACACAACGGTGGAGGATAGCAGGTCCTAACTTGTTGCTCCAAAATGCACCACAAATATTTAATAATATTGATATCTGGAGATTGGGGAGGCCACTCCATATGTACTAGCTCACTTTCATGCTCTTCATACCAACTCTTAACCACTCAAATGGTATGTATTGGAGCATTATCATCTTGGAAGATGCAGTCACCATCAGGGAATAAAGTCTGGGCTATTGGATGAACATGATTTCCCAAAATGTTCAGGTAATCTTTGCTGTTGATTCTACCAAGACATTTCCATGATATAGCGACCCAAACTATCACTGATCCACCTCCATGCTTTACTGTTGGAAGAAGGCAGTCAGGGTTGTAAGCTTCTTTGGGCTGCCTCCACACATAAACTCGCCCTGAAGTTGGGAAAAGAGAAAAACTGAACTCGTCTGAAAATATGACTTGCTTCCAGGCATTGTGATCTCTGCACCACATCAACCTCTTTTGAATGTTGCTAGTGGAGAGAAGAAGTTTCCTTACAATGGCTCTTCCATGATATCCAGCCTTATGGAGCTCACAACGAACAGTTTTAGTAGAAACTGGACTATTCAGATGATTATTCAACTCAGCAGTCACTTTGGCCGCAGTAGTTCGATGATTTTTCGCCACATTGCGTTTCAATGAACGTCAGTTCCAGTCAATAAGTTTGCAAGTCCAGCCTGAATTACTATGCTTGCTTGAGGTTTTACCCTGTTTCTTGAATTGCGTCATAGTTATTGATATGGTAGCTCTTGAAAAACCAAACAGTTTAGCAACCTTGGTGATCGAGTCTCCTGCTATGCGAGCTCCAACAATTTGCCCATTTTCGAATTGAGAGAGGTCATGCATTTAGCTTAAATTTTACTAAATCCTAAAATTAATAAGCCAAAGACAGTAAATTAGATAAATAAACGTATTTACAATAGATATAACCTGCAATTATGAACTTTTAGTTAAAGTTCTTAATATAATAGGTCTTTGAGATATAGGAGTGGAATTTGCACCTGTTCCAATTAGTTTGTTCAACCCATGTATATATATATATATACATATATATTTATGTGCATGGTACTTAATGGAAAGTGCTCAATATCTGTGATAGAGCTAATATATTCAGTTGCATTCAGTCTCAACACCAAAATAGAATGACAATTGCGTATATATGTAGGCTTGAATGCATGGATGTATAGGAAATGATGCAATTTCCCGTCAAGGAAAGTTCAAGAAAAATCAGATCAACTTTGGTGCAATTTTTAATATATAAAAAATGCCAATGCACATTTTCTAAAAAAATTAAACACTTGACCACATTTTTTGACCAATTGGGTGTACAATTTATACACGGTTACTTTGTAAGAAATTTGTGGAGCTAAGGCATGATCCCATCAGAACATTTAAAAAACGAGAATATTTTCAAAATGCTTCAGAACAGTTTACTTGTCTGGCAAGATGAAATACAACTGTCTCTCAACACAAGCCTGCTCCTTTGATCACTGAATGAACAGTATCAAATTACAATTCTCAACTTGGTGATAATGCTTTTAATGCCACACGGCTGCTGATATTTCTCTATGACTTTAAGAGATTTTAAAGAAAGACAAAACACAAACAATTAATTTTTGTTCTCAGATATTTCCACATTTCTTGTGTGGTAAAAATAAAATAGAATAAAAACTTCTCTATTTTGTAGCACTCATTAATCATTTTCAATTAACATTAGTTCCACTACAGATGTGTATCTGTGCATAACCTCAGATTATTGATGTGGGTATGTTTGTACAAACTAAAATGCATACACTTGTATGTATGTGTGTCTATGTATATGAGAGTATCATCCCAAACAAACACAGAAGAAAATTACCCACCTCCACCACACAAATAATCAAACACAAATAAGCATAAATAGATCCACTTTTTAAAAAAATAAACAAGTTTGTCTGACAATTGCAAAAGCATGAAACCCAAAGTTACAAACTAATATACATACAACTGAGTATATATATATATATATATATATATATATATATATATATATATATATATATATATATATGGTTTTGTTGTTACTTTGTTCATTTATTACCCGAACTCACATTCCAAGTCCCACATTTTTGCTGTGAGAGAAATATACCAGGAAACATGTGTTTTTGACTTAAATACAACCAACAGCATAGCCCTGCAAATCTTTTACAGAGTTATTGGCCTTTACTGTTTTGCATACAAAAACACACTTTATTGGAGATAGACAAAAATTTCTTTTAAATATGAACAAAAGTACATATACATTTCTTAATTAAAGAACTAAATTTTATATAAATTAATAAAACTATGTATCTATTTTTTTTTCAAATCCTTTCACTGGGGCTTCCCAAAAAGTCCCATACAAAAAAAAATATTTAAATAGTTAAAAAATAGTTTTAAAGAATTCAGAAAATTTTTAAAAAAATAGATTCACCTATTGTCCAGTTCATACACCTCCCTATTTTTTTGACAGGCGTAGAGGTTTATGCATTGTTTTCTATTTAGGGTTGGGTTTTGGGTTCCTTCTAAAGTCTTCTCATTTATTTTTCACTCCCAGCAGCCCACGGTGTCTTAGTAGCATTTTCTCCTTGCTTGGGGTGAACTGATTAAAAACAAAAAAGATCAATATTGTTAGCAGGTTCAAACTTGAAATTTGTAAATAACAACTAAGTGACTTAGCCTAAGGCCAATAACTCTGTAAAGTCAGCAATCGATTTTACCCTGTATTGATATTATAAACAGGACCTCCCTTCTTCTAAATTGATAACAAATCAATATTTTGAAATCCTGACAAATGTAGCATTCTAAAAAGGTCAAAAGAATGCTAATATACAAAAATTATTTCCCCCCAACCAAATTTTCACTATTTTTTATGAGTAGATGAATCTATTTAAATAGTGCCACAGCGATCATATCATTTTTTAAATAAGAAAAAATACTTCTTAAAACAATCATTGAAACAGCCCTTTTGGGGGTTGGAGAAGTTATTCTAAAGCCAAGCCCCAGAGGGCCTTCCTGCCAGGCAGTATCTCTTCTTCAGGAGGAGGCTGGGTTTATTGCCCACCACCTAAGGTGTCTCCAAAAGGGAAGTGCCACAGTGGCTTAGGCAATTTTTCCACAGTATTTCCAGTAGACTCACTCTAAATTTTGACCTTGTGTCACTTTCAGTTTCAATGTGGGCACACTGAAAAATAAAATCTGGGAAGAATTTCTTTAAAGTACAGTGCTGTTCAATAAAAGTGACTCACCTGATTTTTTTACTAAATGTTCTCTTCTCCGATGAAATGAAAGTTGAGCTAAATTCAAAGGATAAGTGATCTAAAATCCAAAGAAGAAGCTTTGAAAGCTCTTTGAATTTAGCAGTAAGTACAGTCAAGCATCCGTTCAGTATAATATTCTGGGGATGCTTTTCTTTTCATGGAACTGGTTTCTTAAAACCTATTGAAAAAACACTCAGGAGCGAGCAGTACAAGAGAATTTTTGTCTTGTCTGCTCCGTTCTGCTGAAAGGGTGCAAATCGACCCCACCAAGCTCATTTTTATGCAGGATAATGCTCCCTGTCAAAATTGATGACGGAATACTTTGATGAGAAGCAGGTGAGTGTTATGACATGGCCGCCCCAATCTCCTGACCTCAACCCCATAGAAAACTTATGGAGCATTATAAAGTACAGGCTCTCGAGAAAGCAGTTGAGCAACAAAGAGGATTTGATTGTGAATTTCATATCTGAATGGAATTCAATGCTTGGAGATGAAATTTGCCAGAACCTAATCAAGTTAATGTCAAAAAGGGTTGAAAAGGTTATTCAAAATAAAGGAGGACCCATAGATTATTAAATATTTTGAACTATATTACCTATTATAAATAAGTTATACCACTGTTATTCTTTATTTAAAGCTGTTCGGTTATGTTTCTATTGATTACTAGTTGCAGGAAATAAGTGAGTCACTTTTTTTGCACAGTTTTTTCCTAAATCTCATTTATATCCAAAATTATAATTATCAATAGAATACCTTAGGGTGAGTAAACTTTTTTTACTAGGTGAGCGGGAAGGGGTCTTTATATTAATAAGATTAAAAATTAGTTTGACCCCAAAAACAATAGGCGAAAAAATTAAGTAAAAAAAAATAAGGTGAGTCACTTTTATCGAACAGCACTGTATATATTTATTTCTGATTTTCTGACTTCAAAGCAACTTGCATTTGTTTTTTTTTGTTTTGTTTACTCAAAGGAAATCTATAAAAGTTGCTGATGCAATTTTCATTTTGCCAAAATTAGCAAATTTTATTTAAAAAATTGTAAATAGCAGAATATTAAAATAAAAATCACACACACATATATATATATATATATATATATATATAGACAAACCTCTCATCAACAGACTAATAGGGGAGGAGGGGGGTCCGTTAAAGCTGATTGTCTGTAGATAGGAAGGGATTATTTTTGAGTTATAAAACCACTATAGTAAATTAAATACCAGTAGTTATGATCATAATGTAAATACTATAAACATGTATAACTGTTTGTTTCATTAAGGTATCGTATTTTATATACTGTACACCCATCATTGTTTACAATTGAAAGGCCAGACCCTGCCACCAAGCAGTCACTTTGAGAACTAATATGACTCGTTCCGCTAAGCCCGCAAATTTTGAAATACATCGCTGACGATTTGGAAGTGTTTTTTCCTGCAGATTTTTTTAAAATTTGCCTGCAGCTTTTGTCCATTGCATCTGAATTCTGTTGATGGGGGGGACTGTCTGTAGATTAAAGGTTTGTCTGTATATATATATATATATATATATATATATATATATATATATATATATGGCTTCGAAAATGATGGAACGCATTCTTTTAAAGGGACCTTTTTCACTGTTTTGATTATTGCTATTTCAGCAAATCTTTCTGAAGAAGTATTGGATGAAAAAGGTCCCTTTAAAAGAATGTGTTCTGTCAATTTCAAACCCATATTTAAATTCTATGGTACAAAATTTCCGTTTAAACATATATATATATATATATATATATAATACCAAATCAGTAGGTGGCAGGAATTATTCAAAGGAGGTCTTTTTAATATAAAAATATGAAAAAGTTAAACCCATGATGAGAACTCAGTGTATAAATTTATATACAGATTAATATAAGTAAACAGATTATAAGGAAAAGACTTAATTATTCATCATATAATTGGTTATAAATTTATTTCAACTGTTATATATATGTATTTGTAGCTGGCCACTCATATTCAGAGATACCCGTCTACTAGGGTGGCTAGCCAATCCCTATTGCAGACGCTTGCTCAGAGACCACCTGTGGTTTATACTGCAACTATGCTGAGCAGACCTTAGTTACAGTTTCTGGGAAAGAGCGTGTTATCTAGCATGATCAACAATTTGAACAAGGCCAGCATGCTCAAGCCCTCGGCTACGATGACTTGTGACTTTGTGCTAGCACAGCTATCGATGGCACCCAAGGGTTCCATCTATCCAATTTCACTCACAAGGCTTGGGTCAACCTGTGGTATGGTTTTTTCAGGCACTTTCCAAAGGTGCCGTATGCTGGGATTGACCAGTCCGATAACATCAGGAAGTCTCCTTCCTGACAAATCAACCCTGGTGAGATTCAAACCCGGGTCTCATGATCAGAATGTGAACATTCTAACAACTCGGCCACATGCCCATATATATATATATATATATATATATCCAGGTAAAATGAGAACAAATGGAGTATAATTCCACTGTCCATATCATTTAATTTAAAAGAGGGCTCAATATAGAGTAGAGCTAAATATTATTTATTTTAGGAGATTAAAACAAAAACATGTTAAAAATCGCTACATAATTACAATTATGTTTCAACAATACAAATGTGTCTCCTCAGTGATGGCAAGCGATTTTTAATGCTTTTGTTTTAATATCCTAAAATAAGTAATATATATATATATATATATAAAACCTTTTCCCTATATATATATAAACCTTTTAATTAAAACCTTTTCCCTATATATATATATATATATATATATATAGGGAAAAGGTTTTAATTGTTCCAATGAGAGAAAAATGTGTATTTTATAAAAAGAGAGAAACCACATGTGGATTTGTTTTAGTGTACATATTATATTTTATTCTTCATGAAGAATAAAATATAATATGTACACTAAAACAAATCGACATTATAACCAAAAATGTTTGTGGTTTCTCTCTTTTTTTAATATATATATATATATATATATATATATATATATATATAAATCTGCATCATCAGAGTGACTATATTTTATTAAATGATATAAATTCAGCCAGACAATTTGATAATAAACCAGACATTTAAAAAAAAAAAAAATAAAAAAAAAAATAAAAAATAAACAATAAAAATCAAAAGAAAAAACATGAAGTAGCAATTTTAACTTGACCTTAAAAAATTTGGGTGCGGTTTACACTGCTGAAGAGAGAGAGAGAGAGAGAGAGAGAGAGAGAGAGAGAAAATATATATATATATATATATATATATATATATATATATGAATTGGGATTGGGATCAAATATAGATCAAATATGGATTAGAATCTGACAGAATGATAGGATAAAGAAAAAATAGAATGTTTTGCTTTTATTTAAGTCTCACCAGAAAACAAAATATGCAGGAGAAAAGAACATGCAGGCATTTTTTTTTTTGTATTGTTTTTCATTGGTTTATTTTTCATTGTTTTTTCACTGGTTTTCAATGTTTTTTATTGGCTAATTTTTCATTGGTTTTTCAATGGTTCTTTTATTGATTAATTTTTCATTGGTTTTTCAATGGTTTTTCATTTATTAATTTTTCATTTGTTTTCAATGGTTTTTCATGTGTATCCAAATGTAAACAAATGATGTCATACATTATGAAATGGACAAAGTCTGACAATTATTTTTAAGACATTTTTTATGTTTATACGTTCTTTTTATAGATACAAATGTTTAAGTAAATGCTCTGTTTATAATAAACAGTATTAACAACATTTACCGGCCTGAATGTCTAAGAAATTTTCATAGAAAATATGCATCCTCCGACAGGAATTGAACCTGTATCCTATACAGAGCCGTCATATAGCCTGACGTGCCTTAACCAATTGGGCCACAGAAGAGTGTTCGGTTTGAGAAATTTTGTAGAAAATATATGTTCTTCAACAGGAATCAAATCATAATATAACTTGATGTGCTATACCTTTTAGCTACAGAGAAGTATCTGGTTAGCAAAAATTGTTGAAGATTGTGTATTTATAAACAGTAATTTGAACTTTGCTAACCAGAGGATTCTCAGTATCTAAATGTTTCAGCACATCAGATCAAATGATGGTTTCTGTATAGGAATACAGGTTCGACTCCTGTTGAAGAGCACATATTTTCCACAAAATTTCTCAACATTCAGGCTGGTAAATGTAATTAATACTGTTTAATTAAAAACAGAGCATTTACTTAAATAAATTGTATCTATAAAAATAATGTATTAATATACATATATTTATACATACATGTATAGCTGGCTGCTTGTATTTAAGTATGCCTGTCTGCTAGAGTGGTTAGCTAACCCTTCTTGCAGACACCTTCTCAGGCACATTTGTGTTTCTTCAACACCTACAGAGTCATGTTGTGGTTTATACTACAAATATGCTGAGCAGACCTTAGTTACATTTTCTGGGAAAGTGAGCTCACTTTGAACATTCACACCCTCAGTCATGATGTCTTGTGACTTTGTGCTAGCACAACCATTAAGACATCTGAATAGTTTTATTTTTTTTTACAGTGAGGTTCACCCTGTACAAGGCCTGGAGGGGCACTCAATGTAGAGGGTTACACCAAGAAGTAGTTTATATGGATAGGAGGGGAAGATAATGGTTAGCCGTAGGCTTAAACAGGTTAAGATTGTAACTACTGCTCTGTAGAACAAACACCACTTGGGTGTCTGTTTGCCTCCCACAAGGACATGGAGACACTTTTGAACTCTATTGAGACAGGAATGTGAGGACTGGGTAGCTCCCTCCCAAATATGACAACAGTATTCCATTTTCAGCCTTATCTGGCTCTTGTAAAGGTAGAGAGTAGCATGATGAGTCACTTACTTAGTTGAGTGGTACTGGGAGTGAACCATTTCTCCTGTATCTTTTCTACTTCAGGTCAGGTGTGAGCTTAATGCCCAATTGTCTCTCAAGGCATGGATCCTGCCTGAGGGGAACATCTGTTCATTGTGACTGCCAATTGTTCGGGTCCAATTGGCGATCCATCTCCTATTAAGAGATAGACAAATGTCATTAGAAACAAAGAAAAGAGTTCTGAACTGCTAAGTGATGTGTAATATCCTATATGGCAGTGAATGACAGATAATCTCTTTACAAATGAATAAGAACTTCAAGCAATTTATCTGATGTTACAGTATTATTAATTTAATTATTGTTAACACACACATATAAACATGGAGAGGCAAATATAGAACTAATATTCAGTTTCTCTAATTGATAAAATACTCAGTAAAATTTCTATACCTTTTTGATTTGTATGTAATAACTTTAAAAAAAAAGTCAATCACCCAACATAGAAATGCAAATGGCTATAGAATTACAGCATTAACCTGAAAACACGAATCATGTTCTTAAATAGCCTTGACAAATCAAGGCTTTCATTTGGATGTCATGCATGGCACCAAACCTATTCAGAAATATCTAAACTGCCAGCTGTATAAAACCACTTTCTCAGATCAATGGTTAAAAATGGCTTTGAGCGAGTGTAGCTTTGTAGATTGTGAACTGGGGATACAGAATCATAAACAAAGAACTGTACTGAATAATAGAAACCATATCAATTATAAGGAAACAGCTAATATACCATTACCATTATTATGGAGATTATAATTCTGGCAATTATCCTTGTTGCAATCATATTTACTAGCAATAACACTAACAGCCATTTAAAGATCAGAAAAATGTTGAGTTCTTTTTTCCCCAGTAGCCTTCAATATCTAAGGCCTTAGTAATTTATGTAATTTGTCGCTTGTAGACATTATATAAAATTATCATGCCTTATATAGATATATTAAATCACACACACATGACATGTCATACACACACACACATATATTGTCATCCATATATATATATATATGTGTGTGTGTATATATATATATATATATATATATATATATATATATATATATATATATATATATGTATATATAAATAAAAAGAAAGAACAGTAAGATATAAAATCCGGTGTTCTTATAGATATATATATTCTTATATATATATATATATATATATATATATATGTATATGTATATATATATATAGTAATGGTAAAACATCCATTAGTATATAATCCAAGTGGATCCTAGTAATATAAAAGATTAAAACTGATTCACAGAAACCGTTCAATGTATTTTTTAATACACATCAATATAAGGGGTTGAAAAGACAGACAACCGATATCTTCATCTGCTGAAATAGGCTATTCCCCATATGAGGTAATTTTGGATTTTATTGTTTATTAAATATATATATATATATATATATATATATATATATATATATACACAGGGTGAACAAAAGTCATGCAGGGGTTTGAAATTCTAATTAATTTTTTAATTTATTTTCTTAACCAATTCTTAAATTTTTAATTTATCATTTAAAATAATTTCCTATAAGTTACACACAGACAAGCACGCAAATGCACATATAAAGTTACACACACACACACACACACGCACGCGCGCGCACACACACGCGCGCACACACGCGCACACACATTTACATTACTTACATTCTCCATTCTTACATTCTACTGTTGTTCTCATCTTTATTGTCATGTTCACAACATTATGGCCGCTTTATACTCTGGCCTTCTTCAGGTGATTGGAATTTCAAACTGAAACATCTATTTCATCCATCGGTGTAGATTGTTCTAGTTCCTCATACCATGCCTCTTCTGGATGTCTCAGTTAACTCTCTTCAACTCAACTCTTCAAGTTTTTGTTTACCACTGCCATAGCCAGGTATTGAACTCACAACTCTTTGGGTCAAGTCACTGGATCCAACTAACACTTTTATCCACTGGATCATGAACTATATATATATATATATATATATATATATATATATATATATATATATATATATATATATATATATATATATTGTTTATATGTTATTTTTATAGATACAAATATTTAAGTAAATGGTCTGTTTATAATAAACAGTGTTAACATTTACTGGCCTGAATGTCCAAGAAATTTCATAGAAAATATGTGTTCTCCGACAGAAATCGAACCTGAATCTTACACAAAACCATCATATAGACTGACATGGTATACCATTTAGCTACAGAGAAAGTGTCTGGTTAGCAAGATTTCCCATGATTTCTCTCACATGCTCATATCTGTTTGAAGTGTATCTTAACATAAACAAATGACATCATATATTATAAAATGGACTAAGTTCAACAATTATTTTAATATATTTATTGTTTATACAGATGCTTCCTCTGTAGCTAAATGGTATAGCACATCAGGCTATATGACACATCTTTTTTTTTTTTAATCATTTCACCCTAATCAAAGTAATAATGCCACTAAGATTCAAGGGATTAGTAAGGAGTGAAAGAGAATGAGAAGACTTTAGTAAGGAGAATGGACAATTAAAGAACAAAATTCAGGAAAGCAAAAGATGGCGATTGATATTCCATTTAAATTTTTGAAGATCATAATAGGCAGGGAAGCAAGAAACCTGAAGATAGTTTCACAGGTGAGAAGTGCAAGAAAAGAAACTATCAGAATAGAACTTACAGTTACATCTAACTATTTCAACAGTAAAACATTCCAAGTGATGCCCATCCACCCTAAAGTGCAGCGTGCCAGACATCAATGGTACTATTTCTATCCAGATTGCATGATGTCCACATATATATATTTTACACTGGATATCAGTGTGAACAGTTAATCCTGAAATGTACCATTTTGAGAAATATTATTATACATATTCTAAATGATATTCATAGAAATCAATAAATAAATCAGAAAAGAATGAAAGTATAAAATTATCATCAAATATCCAAGAGCATTTGTTTTTTATTATTATTATTTTTGTTCTTAAAAATTGACTATTCTGAACCAATAAAAAAAAATAAAAATAACGTTATGACTCAAAATGCTTTTCAGATAAATTTGAAAATATGTCCTCATCCAAACAAAAATGTTACTTACATTCAATATGTATACTTACGGCCTGTATATGCATAGAAAATCAATATATTATGTTCATATAAATAGACAAGGATGTGTCTTCTCCCCAGATTTATTCAACCTCTACAGCGAGGATATCCTAAGAGAGCTGGAAATTCTACTGGGATTTATTATTATTGAGCGTAATCTTAATAATGTCCGTGTAAGCCTATATGAACTTGGGTGTGTATGTGTTAAAAGATTCCAGCTGTTTTGACAGCTAATTGAAAAATATGGCTTGTTTTTGAAGAACAAAAGTCGCTGACTTAAAAACCTACTAAATTTGAAAGCAAAATATTTAAATCTGAAAAGTTGTGGTGAAAATTTTCAAAGTTGGTCCCTTGGCAAATTTAATAAAAGTTGCTTTATCACTTATTTATTTTGTAGCTCTCAGAAGGACAATTCTTCTTGGACAAGGCACGGGGCACTACAGAATCTGAAATAAAGAACTGTACCAAATAACAGAAAACATTTTACTTGAGGACTTTCAACAGCAGCAACAACTAAAATGGATAGCACATATAACCCAAAGAGAAAATAATGACGTCATCAAGATATTAAAATTTCACACTTTTTCAAATAAAAGTTTAGGAAGGAAGTCCCTATTGTATTGATGGCGTTTTGTAAAGAGTGATAACAAACTATTTTCATGAAAAATTATTTTAATAGTGAAATTATAAATTTCAGCTGACAATAAAACTAGCTGTTTATCTCAGAATGTTAAAAAAAATATTTAAATTCCGCAATCATATAGAAAGATGCATTGACACGTCACATTTTATATGGGGTCTACGGGGAATTTTTGTCTGAGCCTACATGCTCGGATACCCTACATTAAATTTGGCCTTGTGCCACATCTGACCGCATGGGGCAGTTGGTAGATATCCTGCAGTTGGAGATTCACTTTGGAATTCACTTGACTCACTTCTAGCAGTTTACTTCTTCTACGCGCCGCTGGTGAATCTTATATGTGTTGTTCTTGTCCTAAGTATTATCATTCATTACCAACCTTTGTGTGATTATTCTATTCAATAGCCATCCCTAGGTTACAACAATTACCAATACTTAAAATGACAATTGACAGTTGTTTCTAACAGGAGAGATCTTGTCAAATTTAGTGCAGAAATGCACTGAATACTGAATAGTCTATTAAATATTACTTCACAGGAGGTCATTTTTGCACATGTGCATATCTAGATGCACAAAGTTCTGCCACTTTTTTATTAAAAGTCTCAATACAGTTTCGCAGACAATGACTACTGAGTGGTGTGCTCAATCCTCATTGGGTATCCCATGCTTATGACCTTGAAAAAAATCTATGGCTTACCTTAGTAAATACATGTTTGTATATGTGCATGTATGTATGTATGTGTGTGTGTGTATGCGTGTGTTTATTCCATATTTAGGTCTATTCACATGCATGTTGAAAAATCATTAAATATACAGCCTAATGATTGGTTTTTAACATACCAAATCTTTTTTCAACATAATCTCCTTCACTTAATTCAGTGATGAATATTGAACATATAAATCAAATTATTAACAGGGAAAATTTCAAATCTAATTCAAAATTCGGTTTATAACTCTCAAGCTCAAAATTATTAATTTAACCTTCTCTCTCTCTCTCTCTCTCTCTCTCTCTCTCTATATATATATATATATATATATATATATATATATATATATGTATATATATATATATATATATATATATATATATATATATATATATCCCATAGAACTTACTTAAAAACAGTTATTATGAGAGTTGATAATTTTGTAGATGTTATTAGTGCAGGAATAGCTAATTTTAATCGTTTTCCTACTAAAGATCTTATTTAGATGGTTGTTTTTGTGAAAATGTTTATTTATTAACTTTGGAAAATACTGTCTGATATTAATATATGACAGTTTGAAGAAGTGGGAGTTGAACTATATAATCTTTCTTTTTCTATTTCTGGGCCTACATTTCATTTAGATATTTCAGTGTCACTTATGGGGTTAGATAATTTATTTTTAAAACCATTTTTATGGAGAGCATTTTCATACAATTCTTTATTTCTATTAAAGATGTTTCTGTTGGATGATAATCGACCAATCCTAGTGCCAACAGTGGTGGGTATCTGTCTCACGATGGCATTGGGGTGGTTAGAATTAACATTAATATAGGTGGGGGTTTCATTCTCTTTACGGTATGGTTCAAACATTTTATTATTGAGATTAAGGGTGATGTCTAGATTATCAACTATTTTAATGTTAGAAGAAATCTCAATCCTAACCTCTAGTAATTTAAAGGCCCTAATGATTTTCTTTTGTATCTTCACTGTTAGTAGACCATTACTATTGGGGATGAAAATGAGTCCATCATCTCTATGTAGGCCTATTAGTTTTGGATCTGCAATTCTACTGAGTGTATCTCAAATATAAAAACATACTAAATCAGCAACCTGGGCTATTCTCAAAGAGGACAACTTTTCTACAATCTTCTTTCAGGCACCACATTACTCGGTGTAGTTAGAGGCAATTGGAGTAATTAATGCATAGAATAATCTTTCTTTGATAACATTAGATAAATCTTTCATGTTCTGTATATTCTATTTTATTTTACTAAATGCTGATGATGCATGTGGTATGGATTATCTCCCCTTATACATATTTTGTATTTAAATATGTCCAACTTGGGCGCACTACACTCTTAGTCAAATAAAACTTCCAATAAGTTATACCTGCATTTGTCTTTTCACTACAGTGCTAAAGCTATTCATCTGTTTACATCTGCTGATGTTCCAGGGCCTACATATCTCAAGAATGTAAAGTATTTGCTTTTTCAACACAGCATATTTTAAAATTTTTATATATATATATATATATATATATATATATATATATATATACACACTACAGGCCAAAAGTTTGGGGAAACCTTCGGGATTTAATAATTAGTAAGTTTCATACATTCTTTGGTTCAATCAACTTCTACTAAGGTAAGATGATGAAATTATTTAATCCATTTAGTGAATGATGTCCAATTTCTTAGAGAGGGGCTACCTAAATTTTAAAATCTGCCAGCTCTAAGACTATTGATGTAATGGAATAACCTTTTTTTTTTCTTTTTTTTTCAAGCTTATCACCCCAAGCAAGGCTGGAAGCCACTAGCATGCAAGGGGTTACAGAAGGTTTGGAGGAAGAGCAGATAGGAGTGGTAAAGGAGAGGATGTGGAGAAAGATAGTGGATCGATCAAGGCAAGGGGGTTACAGAAGATTTGGAGCGAGAGCAGATAGGAATGAAAGGTGAAAGGATGTGGAGAAGGGAAGTGGATAGATCAAGGCAACTGGAGATGTCGATTGACATTACACTTAAATAGTTGGAGATTATATTTGTCAGGGAAACAGGAATAAGGAAGGGAGTTCCACAGGTGAGATGTGCGAGACATGAAGCTATTGGAGTAGAAGAGACGTCTACATCTAACAGTTTCAACCTGTCCCCCCCCATGAGTGACTACAGGATAGGTAGTAACTACCTATAAGTATCAGTCAACGGACTACAGAGTCTAGCTGGGATCTGTTGAGTATGACTCAGACATACGCGAGAACTACTGATCTTCCAATAGTAGCACTCATTACTGGATTGACTTGCAACAACCTTGTGCATAACTGTTACCTTTATTCTTATTGTATTAGTTTTTAAAATAAACGTTTACTTATTTTATCCACCATGTTTTTCAGGTATATATTCCTATTAGCACAGAATGTAACAACTACCATTAGCCAGTAAAAGGTAGATTAGGTAAAACAAGCTAAAGTGGGTTTAACCATTCAATTCAAGCTTTTATCCACTGAGACACAATGGCTAAAAGCGTTGGTTGAATCCAGTGACTTGACCCTAAAGAGTTGGGAGTTCAATACCTGGCTACAGTAGAGGTGAACAAAAACTTGGAAAGTTGAGTTAAAGGAAGATAATTGATACTGAGACAACTGGAAGAGGTATGGCATGTGGAACTAGAACAGTCTACTCTGGTGGACGAAATAAAGGGTTCAGTCTGAAATTCCCATCACCTGAAGAAGGCCAGAGCATACAATAGCCTAAATGTCATGAATATGGTGACAAAAATTAGGTCAACAGTCTGGACAATGTAAATAATGTAAATAATTACAATACCTCATCTCAGAAATATAGGTTGATAATGAGTTTTCATTATCATTATTATTATCATTGATAAAACACTTTTGGAAGAACTAGTAAATTAATTTTTTAAAAAGGCACAAAACCTTTTTTTTTTTTTAATCATTTCACCTCAAGCAAGGCAACAAAGCCACTAAGATGCAAGTGCTTACTGAGTGTGAAAGAATATAAGAAAAAAGAAAAATAAAAGAACAGTGATTAAGAAGATAGAAGATAATGACTGACATTTCATTTAAATTTTTGAAGATCAAATATGACTGAAGCCGGAAGAGAGCTCCACAAGCAAGAAGTGTGAGAAAAGAACAAGAAGTGCGGGAAAAGAAACTGTTAGGATAGAATGGTCACATCTAGCCATTCCAACTGTAAAATGATGTAGGAATACAAAAAGTGATTATTCCCCTTTCATTGAGATACAGTCACGAGGGTCACATGATAGCCAGTGAGTGACATAGATTGATGAAGGGCAGTTGCAGTGTAAAGCTCGTGGAAGAAGGATGTCACTAGCCCACAGCAGCAGGTCTTACTATAAAAGCCACATGGCATCACCAGATTCATAGAGAAATCACTATGACTCCTTCAGGAAATATTACAAGTAAGGTTTCCCTTTTTTACACACTGCTTGTTGTTGCATACATTTTATAATTTCTCTGTGTAGGCCAAATGTATATATAAATATATGTACAACTTAGCATCATAAAACTCTCTTGGAGAACAAGCATGCTTGTCATTCCTTTTTCTCTCAGCTATTCCATTCCATCCATGAAATATGGTGTTATTATATTGCCAATCTAGTACTGAGCATAAATTCAAAGTCTAGGTACCACAGAGGAAATTTCATCAGAACAATTACCATGAAAGTACTTATAGAAAAGACAGAGGAATGCGACATTATTGCTGATTCTTTTATGGATTCTATCAAGAATATCTAATTATATAGCAGAAGCACCAGACCAGATGTGGCAGCAATATTCAAAGCATGGATGAATGGTAGAATTATAAATATGTAAGATAAATTCTGGCTAGAAAAACTGTCTAGCACGACACAGTGAACTAACTTTCCTAGTAGCCTAAGAAAGTGACTATTCTGGAGGTTAGCATCAGCCATGATGATTGAAGGCAGAATGGTTTCTCTCAGACAATTAATAAATAGCAGTTTAATTTTGGAAGCATTAAAATTAACAAGCCATTCTTTGCCCCAGTTAACAACAGACTGTAGGTCATTTTTGTGATCAGCTGCCAATTTGACATTGAACTGATCAGACTTACTATTAAGACAAGAGTAAATAGCCATGTCATCAGTGTAGATACCTAGATGAGAACTGATGCCATCAAGAAGGTTGTTGATAAAAATTAGGAAGAACATAGGTCTAAGGATAGAGACCTGGAGACACTGGCATTAATGAAAAAGATCTAGAAAAGTGGCCATTCAAGACAACTTTCATTTCACAATTTGATAAGAAAGACTGAATCAGTTCAAAAGGCCAGTATAACAACCCCTGTAAAATGCCTTTGAGATATCTAAAGTAACAGCATTCTTCTTTATCCAAAGTTTAATAGACACTTTGTACAATTGTTCCTGCCGATTTTGATTTGTTTGAGAGGAAGGAAATGTTTGCCATTTTATAGACAAACAGCACCACCTAATGGGTGTTTGACAAAGCCAAGTGGAATAATCATATTTCCAGTTCCTTTACTACTAGCATCATGGCAAAATGTATTTCTTTTTTTTATTATTTAATATTTAATATTATTTTATTCATTGATTTTATTTCACTTTCCCACAAGCACTTTTGGCTAATACGTTAGCCATTTTTGAAAGTGCAGGGTAATTTTTGTGGTAATGAGTAAACTTACTCTAATCATTCTGATGAGAAAAACACTACATATATACACAAGTATAGGATCGGTGTAGATAGAATAAATTCCAATAACCAAAAATACTATTCTTAAAAGAGTGCTCAATACAGAGTAGAGCAAATATTATTTATTCAAAAATTATAATATAACATGTATATGTTATAATTTTTGAATAAATAATATATATATATATATATATATATATATAATATGGAGAAAACAACTGAAAAGTTGCAAATTTAAAAAAATTGAATGTTTTTTTTGTGAAAGTATTTATATATATATATATTTGATATTTTCAGTTGTTTTCTCCATATTATATACATATCAAGAAAGTATGCATGGCTTCTCATTATGCTATATATATATATATATATATATATATATATATATATATATATATAATTGTTTATTTAAAAATTATAACATACATATGTTATAAAATCACTACAAAAATAGCCATTTTGTTTCAACACCTCCGGTGTCTTATCAAGTGATGATGTTGAATGTAGAATAAAGGGTTTTATATATATGCATGCATGCATATATCCGTATCAGGCTGCAAACTTACTGATCCACCATTATATAACTTCATATATCTGTGTGCATGTATATATATATATATATATATATATATATATATATATTTGCATGTATGCGTATATCTGTGTCAGGCTACAAACTTACTGATCCACCCTTATATATCTATGCATCAATACAAAGATGAATCAAATTCTCATTTGTTAAGCACCAAATGGATCAGTCAGTATGAATGTTTGTATTTGTGGATGTATTTATTATTCTTTCTGTGTGCTTGTGTCTCAATTTCTTGTGATTACACACATGAAGATCTTTGTCTACATGCATTTATATCCATTGTCACCAGTGCTTGAAAGTAACTCGATTTTGTCAGTTGCCAGGTATCAAATGAACCTGTTCCAAAAGCAGTTATTATTTCTCAATACACGAGGAATGTCTGGGCACATCTTAAGTGAGAACAGCCTGAAATTGCTTGGCACATAATTCCTTTCACATCATTACCCATGTTATTGCGACTACAGGCAAGATATAAAGTTACCACTGAGCTGTTTTGGGTCCCCCCTGGCACTTCACAGAAAAGACTTAATCTCCAGCATATGCCTCGTTGGCTTGCCACATTCTTGCACAGCAGTTACCACCCACCCTCTTCATAAGATCAGCGTTGCAGAACTTGAAGATGTACCCAGAGGAGGTGACCAGTGACGAAAGAATAAAATTTGCTGATGTCTGCAGAACTGAAAGATTTAATTTATTCTTGAACAATGCCAAAATTTGATCATCTTTTATGTGCCGTATCCTTTCATGACGTGGGTGATCATGACTCTCCACAACTTCCTGTCCTTCGTAGCTCTTAGTAAGTTTTCTCCTTTTGCTATCTCCCCTAATCCCTGTTCTGCTAATCATTTACACAAGCTAATTAAGTAGGTTGCTCACTGTTTCTCTCTATCTCTCTTACCTTCATTATGTTCTGTGAGTGTCATATTCTCCAAGCCTACTTTGCTCATTATATATCCCAGAAATTTCAATGGTCTCGTTCTGATTTTAAGTATAAGCATTCTTTTCCTGTCTATATTTCTGAGATGAGGTAGTGTAATTATTTACATAATTTACATTGTTCGGACTTTTTGTCCTCATCTTTATTGTCATGTTCACGACATTTCAGCTGTTGTATGCTCTGGCCTTCTTCAGGTGATTGGAATTTTGAACTGAACCCTTTATTTCATTCACCAGGGTAGATTGTTCTAGTTCCATGTGCCATGCCTCTTCCAGATGTCTCAGTTATTTCCCTTTAACTCAACTTTCCAAGATTTTGTTCACTGCCATAGCCAGGTATTGAACTCACAACTTTGACTTTGAATCAAGTTATTGGATCTAACCAACACTTTTATCCACTGGGCACAGAACAATCTACCCCAGTGGATGAAATAAAGGGCTCAATTCAAAATTCCATTCACGGAAGATGGCTGGTGTGTACAACACCTGAAACATTGTGAACATGACAATAAAGATGAGGACAACAGTCCGAACAATGTAAACAATGTAAATAAGTATTCTTTTTGTTTCCATTTTCCTTAAAACTTCCTCATTACTTACATGTTCTATCCATGGTATTTTCAGCATCCTTCTGTAGAACCACATCTCTGTTGTTTCAAGTTTCCTCTTCATCTGTGCAAAAACTGTCCAACATTTACTGTCATATAGGAGGATTGATATCACATAACAGTTCAGCATGCTTTTCTTTGTTTCCAGTGAAATTTTCCTGTTTCTTAATACTCTGATTAACTTTTTGAAGGCATCTTTCATTATTCCAGTGTGCCTACAGATTTCATCTATTATAACACTTCCCAGATTAAATTTCTGTATTTTCTTAATTTTGACATCTCCAGTTTGTAGCATTTACCTTGGGCTGGCCCTTTTGCTGACAACCATATATTCTGCCTTCTTACGATAGATGGTTAGTCCTTTTATTTTCTACTATACTGAAAACATAAAAAAAATTTCTAATTCCTGTAATATCTGATCTCATTCAATTCCTGTAATATCTGATCTCATCAATGAAAACATTTATGGAATTTAAAGGTTGCATGTTGCTGTATTGTTTGTTTTGTTTTTTTTTTTTAATGGCATATCAACTCCTTATGGGTCATATAAAGATGAAATTTAATTTTCTTGGGAGCATTGATGTAATAAAAATATTATATATGTTATTCTGCTTTCACAATTGAATACATGTTAGATGATACTCAGATTTTGGGCATATACATGTTTGTGTGGACATAATTACTAGAGGCGGTGATATGTCTGCTTTATGTTGTAGTTTTGCTAAAGTTATATTTTGGAATGCAGTTTGATTTCTTTAAGAAGTTGTAGGATATTATATGGACTAATGTCATGAAAGAGTTCTTTCATATTGGTGGTTGGTTGATTTTGTTTAGCGGCATATCAACCTCTATGAGTTATTTAATGCTGAAATCTAAATATTTTGAATGAAATTGCATGCCTTCAACTACAGATAAAATGTATTGCTAGTCACTTTGCTATAAAATGTATTTTTGGTCATTCTACGATAAATTGGCATTGCTGGTAATTTTACTATAAACATCGATTTTTATACTTTCATATTGTTTTGTTTTTGTTTGGAGGGTTCATTAATTGCCCATAGCTGGGACCCTAACTGGGGCTATCACACCAGGTAAGGGTGGACCTGGGAACAGCAGCAATTAAGAGGTGGTTCCATGCTTCTCAAAACCTCCAATATCCCAATCAGAGGTCATGCTGCCAGATGTAGTAACAATTCACTAGGATATGTCAGGGTGGACCTGGGAACAGCAGCAATTAAGAGGTGGTTCCATGCCTCTCAAAGCCTACAATATCCCAATCAGAGTTCTTGTTGCCAGATGTAGTTTATCATCACACTCAGGTTTATTGCTGTATTGTAGGCATGTGCATGTTCACATATAAACAATTAAAGAAGAAGCAACAAATCTTGGGTTTCTACTACAGATCATTTATTCTTTTTATAGTGGAGACTGTAAGGAAACAAAGTTCTCAATGTCTCTTGGGTAGGTCCAATTTCTTTTTATGGTCCAGAGGTAAGTTAGGGTAAGTAAGAATTTTTAGAATGGTTGATCTCAAGTCAGCCTTGCACAAAATTGGAAGGACCAAAGGTAAGTTTGTAGTTACTTCATTGGTAGTTATAATGCTCAAGCTCAAGTCAACCTTCTGTTTAGTTGGAATGACCAAAATAAAACTTGTCATGTTTCATTGGTGGAAGTTCAGCAAAACACATCCAAACACTATGCACAGGAAAGTGGAAGAGAGTTCAGTCTTCAGTCGACTGGGGAAAAGAGACATTTTCTAGTGGGGAGGTCTTCATCCACATTCTGCTACATCTTGGAGTAAAGGAGAGAAAGAGGAAGAAAATGTTTTCCTTTTTATAGAACTTAAACAGTGCCACCTAACATGTTTTTGGCATAGACAAGTGGGGTAATAAAATGCATTTTTTTATTTATTTTTTTTGTTCATTATTATTATTTTATTTACTGATTTCATTTCATTTTCTCACACATTATTTAGTCCAACTTCTTCAGACTTTTGAAAGATGAAATGTATCACATAAATTTTTCTTCCACAAAAATAATTGTCAACGACATGTAAATTGGGTCCAGAAGTATTTCAGTTTGACCTTTATGGCCTTTTTCACATCAGTACCTCTAAGTTAATTATTTCTTTGTTTAGTGGCATATCAACTCCTAATGAGTCATTTTATGCTGAAATTTAATTTTCTTGGGAGCATTATCAATTTCTTTCACAAAAATGTATTCCTGATAATTTTTTTTTTACTATGAAAATGTATTACTGATATTTTTACTATAAAAATGTTTATACTTTTATAGTGTTTTGACCCCAGCTTATGGCTTTATTTGTCCATAGCTGGGACCCTGACAGGTACTACCATCCCAGGTTGGGGTGGAGCTGGGAACAACAGCAATTAAGAGATGGCTCCATGCTTCTCAAAACCTCCTGATCACAGGCCTTGTTACCAGATGTAGTTTATCATCTTACCCAGGATGGAGTACCTTTCACTAATGACCCAGCAATCAATGGAAGTTGAAAAATTCTAAGATTTACTACCATCCATTCACATAAATTTGTTAAGTTGTTGGCCCACTAAATGTTTTGCTTTTGTTATATCTTGTGTGTGTCAAAGTTTCCAAGCACTCCGGCATCATTATGTATCCTAGAAATTTTGCTTGTTTGTATTTTCTTTTCCTTCACATGATTTTCGTCAGTGAAAACATCTAGTCTGAAGAATTACTTTTGAGGGACGAAACATGTCACATAAGAATTTTTCCATTATGACAACTACTTGGAAATTAGGTTGTCAAGTATTTCAGTTTGACCTTTCTGACCTTTCTTTTTCTGCATTAGAACTTCTAACTAATGACCCTGCAATCAATGAAAGCTGAAGAATTTGTATCCTTTTGGTTGATTAATTTTTGCCCTTTTCTAGGGTCAAGGTCAGGCCAATCTTGAATAATTATTCTAGCAAAGGAGGTATAATTATTCTAGCAAAGGGGATATAATTATTCTAGCAAAGGGGATATAATTGTATATACAAAGTAGAGAAATTGATAACCAAGTGTTAAACAATCATTTCTGCCAGAATCTATCTTACATATTTATAAGTTTACCATTCATCCTGCTTTGAATACTTCTGGCACATTTGGTCTGGTGTTCTTGCTATATATTTAGAGATACTTAATAGAATCCAAAGAAGAATCTGCAATATTATTGGTTCTAACCTGTCATCTCAGTCACTTCCCCACTGCCATAATATAGCTTCCCTGTGCCTTTTCTATAAATATTTTCATGGTAATTGTTCCGATGAACTTTCCTCTATGGTATTCATTGTAAATATTCATTGGGGTTTCATTTTTAAATGTTGTTGTTTTTATCCCCTCCCCGCAGACAAATTATACATATGGGGACTAGTTAAGAGTATATAGAGATTTTGAGGTATTATGGCGGCTGTAGTAAGAATCCTAGAAAGAATATGTTGTTTTGGTATAAAGAATACTGTGGTATTTTTGGGTCATTAATTGTGGCTAGCTAAGTTTAAGATAAGACAAATTAAAGACCAGCTTTCCCCTATCCCTCCTTTAGGCCTTGTGTCACATTTTTGTATTATAACAAAATATTACTTTCCTCTATGGTACCAAGATTTTATGAATTTAAGTGCAATATTAGATTGCTAGAAAGGTCTCATCATATTACAGTTGAAATGGCTAGATGTAACCATAGGTTCTATACTAACAGTTTCTTCGATTGTACTTCTCGCTTATGAAATTCACTGCCAGTTTCTTGCTTCCCAATCAACTTTGATCTTCCAAAAATTTAAATGCAATCTCAATCATTATCTACTGTCATCTTAATTCATGTTATTTTACTGTTCTCTCTCCTTAATAGTGATTTTTTTTCTTTTTCATATTCTCTAACACATAGTAACCTTTTGTGTCCCAGTGGCTTTACTACCTTGTTTGGGGTGAAATGATTTAAAAAAAAAAAGAATTAATCACAAATCTAGTTCCCAGGAAGCTTGTATGTTTTATGAGGATAATAAGAAAATATTTAATGCATCCTATCTTCCCACCACTTGAGATGCATTGGAATAGTGGTTTGGTTTGGTTTGTTTTGTTTTGTTTTACGGTATATCAACCTGAATGGGTTATTTAATGCTGACAAAATTTTTATTGCTGGTAATATTTTGTTTTGTCAAAAATCTATTTCTGGTAATATTTTTCCTTCAAAAATCTATTGTTGGTAATAATTTTTTTCAAAAAAGTATTGCTGGCAATATTTTTTCCTCAAATTGCTGGTAATATTTTTTTTTTAAAATGTACTGCTGGTAATAATTTTTTTTCTTCAAAAATTTATTGCTGGTAATAATTTAAAAAAAAGTATTTCTGGTATTAAAACCCATTTTTACACTTTCATAGTGTTTTTATCGCAGTTTCAGTGTTAACTATTTGCCCATAGCTGAGACCCTAACAGGGGCTACCACCTCGGTTCAGGGTGGACCTGGGAACATCAGCAATTAAGAGGTGGTTCCACATTCCTCAAAACCTCCTGATCAGAGGCCTTGCTGCTGGACATAGTTTATCGTATTACCCAGGACACAGATTGGAATAGTGAAAGAAGCCTTCCAAAAGCTAAGCAAAGTATTTAGAAACAGGAAAATTTCATTGGAAACAAAGAAAAGAGTAATGTACTGTTATGAATTATCAGTCTTCCTATATGTTAGTAAATGCTGGAAAATCTCATACATGAAAAAGAAAGTTGAAGCAACAGAAATGGGGTTCTACAGAAGGATGCTGAGAATACCATGGACTAAAACTATGAGTAACGAGGAATCCATACAAAAAGTGGAAGCAAAAAAGGACACTTAGAATGAGAAGGAGAGTTTAAATTTCTAGGATACATAATGAGGAAAGACGGCTTAGAGAATGTGACACTCATAGAACATGGTGAAAACAAGAGGACAGATCAAAGTAGCAAGTAATCTACCTAATGAGCTTGTATAAATTAAGATAAACTACAGGGGATAGGAAATTGTGGAGAGCCATGATTGCCCACCTCCTGAAGGAATATAGTACATAGAATATCCTCATCTGTATTTTCACTATAGAACAGTTAGTTTCATTAGAGTTTTACTTTCTTTTTTTTTTTACTAATGTTCAAGCAATACAATATTCGCGCGGTCAAAGTGGTAAAAGCATACTTCAGCTATAGGAGTGGTTTCCTTGATGGAAAAAAGAGGATGAAGGTTTGAATCCTCTCAGGAGGCACATTTTTCTTTAGTAGGACTTCTTGATCTTGGCTGGTTGATATTAATGTCAATGTTTAAGAAAATAAAAAAAAACAGAAATGTCATACATATATCCAGGACAATAATATTTATCGTAATAAGAGATATAATAAAAATATACTTTTAACATATGCTATATTAATGGATAAAAGTGCTAAATATCACAGATAGAATATATGTGAATCTAAAACATAAAAGTGGACACTGAGATCAACACCAAGCGGTGAGAGCAACACATTGCTTGAATGCAATCTTCATGACATGGTGATTGCATTCATTATATTAGTTATGGTTATATTTAATAATAAGATTTATATATATATATATATATATATATATATATATATATATATATGCAAGTTTAGGATTGGTATATACGGAGTGAATTCCAATAACCAACAATTACTATTCTTTAAAGAGTGCTCAATACAGAGTAGAGCAGATATAATTATTTATTTGAATATTACAACATAAATATGTTATAAAATCATGACAAAAATAGCCATTTTGTTTCAACACTTCTGGTGTCTTATATATATATATATATATATATATATATATATATATATATATATATATTTATTTATTTAATAATAAGATGTATTTAATGAGATTTATTTGTATATATATATATATATATATATATATATTTAATAATAAGATTTATTTATATATATATATATATATTTATTTAATAAGATTTATTTATATATATATATACATATATATATATATTTATTTAATAATAAGATTTATTTGTATATATATATATATATATATATATATATATATATATATATATATATATATATATATTTATATACTGAACTATATCCCCTTATGTATTTAATGAGATTTATTTGTATATATATATATATATATATATATATATATATATATTTATTTAATAAGAAGATTTATTTATATATATATATATATATATATATATATATTATTTAATAAGATTTATTTATATATATATATATATATATATATATATATTTATTTAATAATAAGATTTATTTAAATATATATATATATATATATATATATATATATATATATATATATATATTTATTTAATAATAATATTTATTTGTATATATATATATATATATATATATATATATATTTATATACTGAACTATATCCCCTTATGTATTTAATGAGATTTATTTGTATATATATATATATATATATATATTTATATATATATGCAGAAATATAGTCTTAAAGTGTGCTATATTTATGGGATAAAGTGCTCAATATCAGAGATAGAGCGTGTGTAAATATAAAAGTGGACATGGAAGTCAGCACTTAGAGGCGACAGTCTGTTTCATGCTAGTGCAATCGTCAGGCGAGTCGCCTGACGATTGCACTAGCATGAAACAGACTGTCGCCTCTAAGTGCTGACTTCCATGTCCACTTTTATATATATATATATTTATATACTGAACTATAACCCCTCCCGCCCATAAATTGCCTGACTTTTCTATTAACCTGATGAATATTCATGAGCACCTTATACCAAAGATTTTGAAAAACAAATAACATTTTTGCTCTTGTATATAAATACTTGTCACAAAATAAAATCTTTACATTTACCTTGATAAAGTCCCTCAGGGGATGAAATGCATAGGTAAATAAACAGTTTTCCTTTTGTCTTTCTTTAGAAATATATCTGTTAGCATCCTCCATATTTTACCTTCATTTATAGTCAGCCTTAAGAATATTTTAGAGCACTTTTAAATTCAAAATGTTGGAAACTTAACAGTAATTTTCCTCCATTTTACTTCTATTTATAAATACTTATCACAAAATAAAATCCTTAAATTTACCTTGATAAAGTCCACGAGAGGCCGAAACGTGTCAGCTAAGATAAATTTTCGTTTTGTCTTTTTTATATTATCCTTTGATAGATATATTCTATCTGAAATATATATATATATATATATATATATATATATATATATATATATAATTAATACAAATATAAAGTTTGTAACATAGTTGACTGGTGTTACCTTCAGTATCATAACTCTACAATTTCATAAACAGATGCTCCACCAATTGCTGTGTCCACTCATAAGGGAGTTATCAGCAATTGCCTGTTTTTATTGGTGCAAAGTTGAATTTTTTTCATAGTGTGTGTGCGTGCACATGCTTATGCGCTCACCTTCATGTAAGTGGACACCGAGCTCAACACCGAATGGCGACAGTCTGTCTCATGTGTTCACTTTTAGTTTTACAAATGCTCTATCCCTGATATTCAGCACTTTTACCCATAAATATAGCATACCATAAAACTATATTTTTATCATATATGTGTATCTGTGTGTGTGTTATTTTAATTTATTCTTTATTCATCAAGACCCCTGCTGGTAGGATCTAGTGAGAAGAAAGGACAATAAAAGAACAAGCTTCAGGAATACAGAAGATGACGATAATGCCAATAAGATGCAAGGGGTTATTGGGAGTGAAACAGAATGGGAAGAATTTAGTGAGAAGAAAGAACAATAAAGGAACAGGCTTCAGGAAGACAGATGATGATGACAATGCCACTAAGACACAAGGGGCTTCTGGGAGTGAAAGAGAATGAGAAGAATTCAGTGAGAAGAAAGGAGAATAAAAGAATGTTATTCAAGGAGACAGATGATGGTGATGGACATTGCATTTAAATTTTTGAAGATTGTAGGTGGCAGGGAAGCAAGAAACCAGAAGAAAGTACCAGAGGTGCAGAGTGCAAGAAAAGAAACTACTAGAATAATACTTAAGGTTACATCTAGCTAATTCAACAGTAAAATGATGAGACCTAATTGCCAATCTAGTAGAATGTTTACATTTACACGTATGGGATCAAAATAGGGGAAACCCTGGAAAAGTGAAGAAAATTTTCCTGTCACTCGTTTTGTGCTTTAAGACTTCATCAGACTAAAGTGATGTTTAAGTCGATGCAACTACACATGTGCACAAAGGAGAGAGGATGCTGACAATTTTTAAGTCCTAAATGTCAAAAGCTCATTCTTTTTTTTAAGTACTAAAGGATGAAATGAATCACACAAAAACTTTTTTTACTTTATCACAGTTTTCTCATAAAGATTTATATATCCTTTTCTCATATATATATATATATATATATATATATATATATAATCTATGCTTTGCAGATGAGAGCATAAAAGCTAAGTTAATCAGAATACTAAATTTTGTACAATCTGTAAAACATCAACCTGTCCATTCTTATGATCTTCAGATCTGTGAATTGTTCCAGCTGAGAATATGGCACAATTTAAAAAAAAACTCTGTGTGTGTGTGTGTGTGTGTGTGTGTGTGTGTGTGTGTGTGTGTGTGTGTGTGTGAAAAACAAGAAATAGAAAGTATGAGGAAAGAATGGATAAAATTGATAGATAGGTATGTACATTCAGACATATATACCTACACAGGTTCATTAGAGAATTCAGATAACAAAGATGAATAGAAAAAGGGAAATTTGACAAAGATGCAAATTAGAAATGTCTAAGATGCATACAAAAAGGAACAAAATTGTGGGAATAAATAAGAATATATATATATATATATATATATATATATTATGAAATGGACAAAGTCTGACAATTATTTCTAAGACATTTTTATGTTTATACATTCTTTTTATACATACAAATATTTAAGTAAATGCTCTGTTTAAACAGAATTAAACAACATTTACTGGCCTGAATGTCTGAGAAATTTTCATAGAAAATATTCATTCTCCGACAAGATTCGAACCTGTATCCTATACGGAACCGTCATTTACTCAACATGCTCTTAATTGATCGAACCACAGAGAATCGTTCAATTAGCAAGGTCGAATTTACTGCCTTTAAACTTCAGTCTTCCATGATTCTCTCATGTACATTCATATCTGCTCATGGCGTATCCAAATGTAAACAAATGACGTCACACATTATGAAATGGACAAAGTCCAACAATTATTTCTAAGACATTTTTATGTTTTTTTCTTTACATTTGGATAGGCCATGAGCAGATATGAATGTACATGAGAAAATCATGGAAGACTGAAGTTTAAAGGCAGTAAATTCGGTTAAGAGTACGTCAGGCTAAATGACGGTTCCGTATAGGATACAGGTTTGAATCCTGTCAGAGAACGAATATTTTCTATGAAAATTTCTCAGACATTCAGGTCGGTAAATGTTGTTTAATACTTTTTTATTATAAACAGAGCATTTATTTAAATATTTGTATCTATAAAAAGAATGTATAAACATAAAAATGTCTTAGAACTGTATATATACAGGGGTTAGACAAAATAATTGGAACAGGTGCAAATTCCACTTCTATATTTCAAAGACCTATTATATTAAGAACTTTAACTAAAACTTCTTAATTGCAGGTTATATCTATTATAAATATGTTTATTTATCTAATTTACTGTCTCTAAATTTATTTATTTTTAGAATTTAGTAAAATTTAAGATAAATGCAAGACCTCACCAAGTTTGAAAAGGGGCAAATTGTTGGAGCTCGCGTGGCAGGAGCCTCGATCACTTAGGTTGCTGAACTGTTTGGTTTTTCAAGAGCTACCATATCAATAACTATGACGCAATTTGAGAAACAGGGCAAAACTTTGAGCAAGCATAGCAATTCAGGCCCGACTTGCAAACTTACTGACAGGGACCAACGTGCATTGAAACACAATGTGGCAAAAAATCATCGGACTACTGTGGCCAAAGAGACTGCTGAGTTGAATAATCATCTGAATAGTCCAGTTTCTACTAAAACTGTTCGTCGTGAGTTCCATAAGGCTGCATATCATGGAAGAGCCGCTGTAAGGAAACTTCTTCTCTCCACTAGCAACATTCAGAAGTGGTTGAAGTGGTGCAGAGATCACAATGCCTGGTCTGCAGACGAATGGAAGCAAGTCATATTTTCAGACAAGTCCAGTTTTTCTCTTTTCCCAACTTCAGGGTGAGTTTATATGTGGAGGAAGCTCAAAGAAGCTTACAACCCTGACCTTCTTCCAACAGTGAAGCATGGAGGTGGATCAGTGATAGTTTGGGTCGCTATATCATGGAAATGTCTTGGTCCAATAGTTGCCCTGCATGGTCGAATCAACAGCAAAGATTACCTGAACATTTTGGGTGATCATGTTCATCCAATGGCCCAGACTTTATTCCCTGATGGTGACTGCATCTTCCAAGATGATAATGCTCCAATACATACCATTTGAGTGGTTAAGAGTTGGTATGAAGAGCATGAAAGTGAGCTAGTACATATGGAGTGGCCTCCCCAATCTCCAGATATCAATATTATCAAACATTTGTGGTGCATTTTGGAGGGACAAGTTAGGAGCTGCTATCCTCTACCGTTGTCTCTTAAAGAGCTGGAGCACGTGTTAATGGAAGAATGGCTGAAAATTCCTCTGGATGAAGTCAGGAAGCTGTATGATTCCATTCCTAGACGTATTAAAGCTGTATGTGAAGCTAAAGGAGGACCAATTCTATATTAAAAAATTTTCTTTGAATTTAACAAGTGTTTCAATTATTTTGTCCAACCCTGTATATATATATATATATATATATATATATATATATATATATATATATATAAATTAATTAATTAGTTAAAAAAGAGACATCCTTAAGGTTCCATGACTATAATTTATTTTCCCAGAAAATGTGGATGACAATATATATATATATATTGTGCGTATTTAGGCAGCACTTACTCCACAAATATACTCAAATGCCTATAACTGATAACAGAAACCAATGGTTTATACCAACGGCTTCCCATACTTAACACTTCTTGTTTTCACTCTTGCGTGATCACGTGTGATGTCATGACTTGCAGTGTGATTTTCGCTTCCAGTGTCTTGTATGCATGAGTTTGTCATTGCTTGGAAATCTTCCATGCAAACAAAAACATATTGCCATATCCGTGTATTGTTTAATATATTGTAATGTTATTGTCATCTTTGATGATGGCTTATGTAAGCTGAAAGCTTAGATAGGATTAAAAAACATGTATCAATATGATGATTTTCATTCGTCTTTCAATGATAATACTATTAAACATGAAAGGAATTTGCATAAAATAAATAGACAAAACTTGTCTATATTATTTAATGAAACATACATCAATATATATATGTGGCATGGTTTTCAGGCACTTTTCAAAGGTGTCCCATGCTGGAATCGCTCACTCCAGACTATTAACATCAAGAAGTCACCTTCCTGACGAATTGACCATGGTGAGATTTGAACCTGGGATTGCATTGTCAGAAAGCAAACGTTCTAAACACTCGACCATGTGCCCATAAAATACTTCATCTTATCATATATATATTCTTTATATCTCTATATTTATATATATTCTATATCTTATATATATATGTATATGTATTTATCTGTCTATCTATCTATCCATCTATATATATATATATATATATATATATATATATATATATATATATATATATATATACATTATGAAATGGACAAAGTCCAACAATTATTTTTAAGATATTTTTATGTTTCACATTCTTTTTATAGATACAAATATTTAAGTAAATGCTCTGTTTATAATAAACAGTATTAAATGACATTTATTATAAACAGAGCATTTACTTAAATATTTGTATCTATAAAAAGAATGTTAAACATAAAAATGTCTTAAAAATAATTGTTGGACTTTGTCCATTTCATAATGTATATATATATATATATATATATATATATATATATATATATATAGATGGATAGATAGATAGACAGATAAATACATATACATATATATATAAGATATAGAATATATATATATATGAAGAAATATAGTCTTAAAGTGTGCTATATTTATAGGATAAAGTGCTCAATATCAGAGATAGAGCGTGTGTAAATATAAAAGTGAACATAGAAGTCAACACTTAGAGGCGACAGTCTGTTTCATATATATATATATACATATATATATATATATATATGTATGATAAGATAAAGAATAAATAGTAAATGCTTATCAATCTAACATGTTTCACTTTCATTAAAGCTTCATTAGTGACTGAGATATGGAGAAAAAATATAATTAATTCTGGTATTTTTACTTTTGTGTTGTTTGATTTTCATTGGTTAATCGTGTTTCATGTGCATTAGACTTGTTAATGAAAATCAAACCATTCTTTTTCTGGAGGGGTTAAAATTCATGCAAAAAAATCAGGGGGGACACTATACATGAAGTCGGCTTATACATGAGTATATATGGTAATTCAGACATTATTTTTAGTGGATACCTGTATTTGAGTAGTTGCTTAGTTTCTGGAAATAAGTAAGAATACACACACACACACACACACAGATATATATAAATATTTTCAGATGTAGTATATCTGTAGAAGATACAAAATGAATGAAAAGAGAAGAGGAAAAACTATACTTAGTTTTATCCGCCGAGTTTCGTCATTCGACGAACTTTATCAAGTCAAATGTGATAATTTTATTTTGTAACAAGTGTCTTTTTGACAGTTACTCAAAATTTTTTAATTTAAAGACGTTCATAAATATTCATCAGGTTAACTAAAAAGTCTAGGCATTTAGACCTTAGATTGCATCATTTGTACACTCAAAAAAGAAAAAGAAAATTTTTTTTGTAAGAATATTGTTTGGATTGAAGTATCAGATAGACGTTTGTATTATACATCTCCAAAAGTTGAAATGGTGGATTCAGCCGATTTCCTTTGATTTTTCAACACATTTGTTGTGCATGTTGTCTTGGGAAAGTAGTAATTCCTTCAGGAAAGATGACATAGGGAAAAAGCTAATTATATCTGACATTTTACACTTTGTTAAAAAGTTCAATCAATACTTTGGTATTTATTGACCCCATGAATAGACCCATCAATCCCCAAGGGTCAATATTGACTACTTCAGCAGCCCAGCTCTAGATAAAAGAGATGATGAATTTTTTTTTTATAATGATGTTCACTTTGTACAAGGCCAAGAGCCACTCGAGGTAAAAGGTTACAGAGTAAGAGTCACCACCTCAAGTAAGGTGATAATGCCACCAAGATGCAAGAGACCATTGCTAGTGGAAGTGGAGAAAAAGACTTTAGAAGGAACCAGGAATCTAATCCTATACAGGATATATGGATAAACCTCTTCTTCTATTCAAAAGATTGGAGATGTGTGTGAACCGGACGATAGGCAAACCTATATACTCCTATTGTATATATGATGGTGATATGACTGATTATTCTGCCTAGAAAAAAAAATTTGGAAAACTGCCTTCAGTTTTTGCTATGTGCAGAATCAACATCTGTAAATGAAAGAGTTTATGCAAAACTCAAGATCAGATTATCTCCCTTGGGAACATATCCCATCATTCAAAATTGTTCTTGCAAAGCAGGGAAACTTTACTGTTTGTGATAAGACATATCTAAAGAAATTTAGAAATGGAAATGGCAACTTGCCAAAATATGTTTGCTTTCTCTCTAAGAAATCATGTTCATTAGGGAAGACATGTTGGTATTTTTAACAGTCGGCATCTAAATACAATCACATTTTGGAGAGAAATATGAGCAATGTTCTGGGACCATTGGCAACTCAAGCTATTTGAAAAGCTGTTTTAAAAATAATAGCTATTTATTATTCGTATATATCACTCCACACTGTTTCCATTCACTAAACCAGAACAAAAAAGAGGTCAGCTCAAATCTCCTTCATCACTGGGATTGCAATGGATATCTTTCTGATACCAGAGGTTGGAGTTCAAATCAAAGTAAAAACCAGAATTTTTTATGCTAAAATGAAATATTAGTAAGCAATTTCCACTTGAAAGAATAACACAACTCTCCTTACCATATTAACGTTGGCTAGAAAGTTCATAAACTGACCAAGATATAAATGTAAGTAAACATACCAGTTGGTAGACGAAACGACTATGACTAGTTGTTGAATTCCAGTACATCTGCATGTCTTTTAGTCATTTGGTCTGCCTATGAACTTTTCAGCTAACCCTTGTATTTGAATGTTCTATTCATCAGAATACTTTATATCCGTTATTCAATAGCTAACATTTTACTCTGTGGTATATGTTATTTACCTTTTTGACATCCTTCTCTCCTGTAAGATAAAGGAGTATGCGCCAGGAGTTGGTCTATACCTTCTTACTCTTAAATTAAAAAAGCTGAACTTCAGATGAAAAAAAAAAAAATTTCAAATTAAAATTTTATTACTGCATAAAGATAAAGCATTAGTCTACAAACAAACAAATGAATGAACACTCACAAGTGGATAATTATAAATTGAACAGTTAATAGTATCCACCATTTAGTGATCTTATTGTGTCAAAGTTGGAACAAAATGTTTCTGTAGATGATTGTATGTCTTTCTCTCCTTATAATATGAGGGTCGTCTGGAAAGTTTATAGGCTGACCAAGATATAAATTTAAGAAAACTCAACATTTTATAGACAAAAAGACATGCAATCTACCAGAATACAATGGCTGATCAATCATCAAAATTATAACCAGTTTTTACAAATGTGTTATATAGGAATAAAGTGTTGCTGCCGACACTGGAGTTGAACATAGACCACCAGAGAGCAAACACAGGTAATCCCATTATGAATTAAGTAGATTACATGACCATAGAGGAAAAGCATATATGGGAATTAGTATGACATCAAATTGATCACCATTTCTATTCTATCCTCTATTATTATACAGATCACTATTCTCTATACTATTCACTATACTATGTCTCTATACTGATCACTACATGGATTACTATTCAGTGGTTACTTTCTGAGCGAGTATTATCGAGCAAGTACTATTAGTGTGAGTGTTATTCAGAGTTGTCTGACACCATTATTGTTCAATGGCATTACTATAGTTGTATCTGCGATTACAAAATGTCTACTACAACAAGCATTATGAAAGGGACAACGAGTATTCATTGACATTACAAAAGTGGCAACAAGTGTTCCTTGACATCACAAAGAAATACCACTCTAATTAGAAAAGAACATAATTTTTTATGTTGAAAATATTTTAAGGGAATTCTAATCAATATTTTACCAACTATAAAAGCATGTCAAAAACACTATATTACATCACCAGCCTTTATTAAATCCATAGAATCATATGTATGTTTATCTATCACAGCCGGTGTTTATGTAAAAACGTTCCCAAATCAACATGGACAACCACCAAAAATAAATAATGTTTACTAAACACATGCACACTTGTAAGTATACATTATCATCTGAATCCCACATAGACAAACTAGAATTATGATCCACTTACATATATAAAGAAATATTTACATTTTCCCAGTTAGACTTATAATCCATTAATTCTTGGGGGTTTCGAAAGAATGTATAGTCTTTCCTTGAGATTGAAATGTCATAAATTATACCAACATTGCTTAACAAGTCAAATGCATGTGAAGCCTGATTAAACAAACAACACAAAAATAAAAGTAACAGAATGTATTTCTTCCTTTTTCTCCATATCTCATTCTCTGATGAATCTTTAATAAAAATGAATCATGTTAGATTGATAGACGTTTCCTATTTGTTCATTATCCTATCATTCTGTTAAATTCCTATCCATATTCGATCTTAATTTATCATATATATATATATATATATATATATCCTTCTTTAGAAGAATATGGCTAAAAGCCCACTATGGGGACAATGATCACACACCTTCCATACTTGATACATTAAAAGAGAAGGATACTACATACACCCCACGAAACACTGACATTACTATACAGACATTTGAAATAGACATAGCAAATGACATAAAGAAAACAATATCACGTAAGCTGCCATGTAACAATATTACTGAAGGGGAACGTATAGCCCTTGACATGCTGACACATAAAGATGACCTAATCATAACACAGGCTGACAAAGGGGGTGCCACAGTGATCTAGGGAATCAAAGAATACATTAAGGATTCCAACAATCAGCTAGCCGACAAAGAAACCTATAAAAGCTTACCTACAGATCCTCTTCCTGAATACCAAAAAGAATTAACTAGCTCACTAAACATAATGCTTTGCAACAATCTAATTGACAAGGAAACATGCACAACAGTTACACCCACAAACAGTACATCTGCTCGTTTCTATCTCCTTCCTAAAATATACAAAAGCAACAACCCAGAAAGGACGGTCATTTCATCATTTAACTGCCACATGACCAAAATTTCAAAATATGTAGACCATTACATACAACCCCTAGCTAAGGAAGTAAAATCCTACATCAGAGACACAACAGATCAACTAAACCAAATTAATCACATACAAACAGTTCCAGAGAACACTATTCTAGTGACTATGGATGTAAGCTCACTCCATTCAAACATTAAACACATCAAAGGGCTAACCACCATTCAGGAAGCACTTACTAAAAGAAGAAAACAAGACCCTCCCACAGAAGTTATCATAAAACTCATGGAGCCTATTCTTACATTGAATACTTTCAACTTCAGTGGAGCACACTATCTTCAAGTAAGAGGCTGTGCCATGGGCACCATTGTAGCTCCATCATATGCTACAATATTCATGGGAAAATTTGAGGAGACCCATATCTATCCCCTCATCAGTAAATCTGTGTATTCTATGCAAGATATATTGATGATATATTCTTTGTATACACGGGCAGTGACAACAAACTTATCCAATTCCTCATGACCCTAAACACAGTGCACAACTCAATTAAGTTTGACTATGAAAAATACACAAGATCGGTAACATTTTCAGACACCTGCATTTACATAAATGAAAACAGGAAACTACAAATGACACTACACACTAAAATCACCGACACCCACAACTATCTATACTTTAAGCCTTCCCACCCTAAACACTTCAAAGAGAACCATCCCTATTCACAAGCACTTAGACTCAGAAGGATATGTTCCAACAATGAAGAACTAAATAAACACATTGAAAATCTGGAGCATCAATTCACAACATGGGGCTATAAACAACACTTAATCAGGGAACAAATAAATAAAGCAATTTCCACACCTAGAGAAGACACCCTAATGTACAAGATTAAAAATAAACCCAGCCGCATCCCTCTAGTAACCACTTTCAACCCCACTCTGCCTCCACTATCCCAAATAATCAAAAGTCGCTGGGAAATACTACATCTCAAACCAGACCTAAAAAAATTGTTTGAGGAACCTGGCCTTCTAGCATATCGTAGACCTAAGAACCTAAAAGAAATCATAGGTAGTAACCACATTTCAGGGGACAAGGTAATCCATAATAAACCAACAACGAAAACAACAGGATTTTCCCAACCATGTAACAACAAAAGAAGCTTATGCTGCAACCACATTAAACACACGAATTCATTCACTAGCTCAGTCAATAAATCTACTTTCAAAATCTACCACGACTCTAACTGTTGAAGACATAAGATAATTTACCTCCTAGAATGCACACTATGCCAGAAACAATATGTAGGAAAATCTGAATGGCCCTTTCACTACAGAATTAATAATTATCGCAATCGAATTAAGTAAAACCCATGCCAAATTCACTATAATTGAGAGAATAGAAAAGTCCAGAGCAGATAACATTAGAAAGATTTTAGAGTTCCATGAAAATAAGTGGATACAACGTTTAAAAACGCACTATCCAGCTGGGCTTAACCATAGATTTAACAATATAGATGGTATTAATATATAACTCTACAAATCATTTCTCACCCACACAAGACAGACATGCTTACAGAGGTGTTGAGGCATCACACTTATACACACACCCACATGAATATACACACTTACATACATCATACTCACTCACTCCCTAATGAGCCAAATGATAACACACCCATAGTAATATACACACTTACACACATCATACTCACTCACTCCCTAAGAACCAAATAACACACACAGACTTAACAGAGACACATCCCCTTTCCAGGAACCAATAAAACTGTCAAAATGACCAAGGGAATTCAGAGCAGTATGAATCCATCCAGCTCTTATCTCAAATAACAACTTAAAAGAAACTGTTTGACCAACACAAGGACTGACCAAAATTCATGTTAAAAAAATAAAAAAAACAAATGAAAACTACAGACAAAAGTTCATTTTCTCCATCAAGACATTCATTTCTGTAGTTCACTGCTACCAGCAAGCAGAAAATTATTTTTCTCCTGATGATGGCCATGTTGGCCGAAACTAGTCGAGGAATCTAAGTGAAATAATAATAAAAGCAAAGGAATATTAATATACAACCCAGTGTGTCTGAAGATTTTAATTTTTTAATATTTTATATTGTTCAATATATATATATATATAGAGAGAGAGAGATAGATAGATAGATAGATAGATAGATAGATAGATATAGATATATATATGTGCTGCCTCTAATGATGATCTCAGTTATTTATCTGGATTTCTTTCCAGAGAAGCTAATAACTTATATATGATCTGCTATGCCATATTTTCTCCCCCTAAATTTTGATTATATCTTTGGTGTTCCTCAAGAGAACTATTCTAGATAGTTTAATAATGTACACTTTCTGCTTCTTTTACTGTTTTTTAAGCAAAGATGTTTCCTTTTCCCTCACAGATTACATCTGACAATGGCTGAAAAAAAATATCACTCAAAATATATCAACTGTAACTATACAAAAAGATTTGACTGACTGACTGAATAAGAATTTATTTATCACATGATAATTTTTCTCACCAGAATCTAACACCTTTATAAGCCAAAAATGAATTACAATCTGTTGTTCACTGGGGCAAGGAATGGCTTGTTAATTCTAATGCTTCTCAAACAAAACTGCTCTCCTTTAATTGAGAGAGCCTGTTTTGCTTTCCACCAACATGGCTGATGGTAAACTCCATGAGAGTGACACATTGCACCTACTCTGGGTAACGTTTTCCATTAACATGAAGTGGAAAGATTATATTGAATCAATTGCTAGGTCTGCTGCTGTTTGTTCACTGTCTCATGCTAAACAATTTTTCTTGCCAGATTGTATCCTACACATTTATAAGTCTACCATTCATCCATGCATTGAATATTGCTGCTACATCTAGCCTGGACTTTTGGCTCTGTATTTAGAGATTATTGATAAAATCCAATGATTCTGCAATATTATTGGTAGTGACCTGGCATTCCAGCTTCAGTCAATTTCTCAATGCCATAATGTTGTTTCCTTGGGCATTTTCTATAAACTAGAATTTTTTGCAACAAGTTGATGCATAATGAAATCCTCACAGTATTTAATATTGTTGAAGTCAAGATTTACAAACTGAACATTTTGTTCAATTTTGCAAACCAATCAATGAGATTTGAAAAAGCTGGTTTGTTTGGAAAATACTTTGACAAAAACCCTGCTTTGCCGTTTTTATGCCCTCTAGTAAAACCAACTGTACTTTTTACCCCTTACCTGTTTGGAGTTCTCCCCAAAATTTGGTTTTGATCGGTCAATGTATGGTTATTTTAGAGGGTGTGATGAATGAATGGACTAACGGAAGTCACAGAATTTTATTTATAGATAGATATTTTTATGGCAATTGTTCTGATAAGCCTTCCGACTTGGTACTTAGACCTTACAAATTTAAGTGCAGTACTCAAATGGCAGATACATTTCATTATTTTACAATTGCTGTAAATGTAATCTGTAGTTTCTAGGCAAACAGTTTTTTCTCTTGCACTTCTTGCTTATGGAACTCTCTTCTGTCTTCTTGGTTTCCAATCAATTTTCATGTTCAAAAATTTAAATGCAATGTCAATTGTTCAATTCTGTTTTCTTAATACCTGTTCTTTTATTGTTCTCTCTCCTTAATGATTTATCTCAGATTCTTTCACTCTCAGTAATCCCCTGCATCTTAGTGGCTTCATTGCCTTGCTTGAGATGAAATGATATAAAAAAGAAAGATGAATTAATAAAATGACTTCATACCAAAAGTAATATTAATGTACCGTTAAGTTTATTAGTATGAATAAAGTATGTAATGGAGTATCTGCATGGTGTGTATTAGTACACAAAAAAAATCTCTAACTGTACCCTGCAGTACGCTGCAGTCAATGAGTAAATTTCAAAGATGCCTGTCTATTGCCACTTCAGTATAGTAACTGGCTTTATTCGGATGTCTACAGTTAAGGGCCCTGGGGTGGCTCCTGGGAAGGAGTTAGAAATTGGGTTTAGAATTGACATAATGTGTTTTTGTGCTTTTCTGCCAAATTCTGGTTGTTAGTTGCCACACAAACAATTAAACAAATATGAATTTGTCATTTATTGCTTGACTGCCAAAGAGTAATTATGACCATTACAGAAACCTGCTAATGTCATTTTCTTTCATATAGGCCGATTCATTTTGCAATATTTCTGTCTCAATTTCTGATGAATGGACTTCAGACATAAATTATCAAAGTGGTTAATGCAACTGATATGATAAAAAAATGGAGACCATTTGACAAACTATTGAAATTAAAATGAATTACATTTAAAAGGAAGCAACCCTAGAAAAAAAAGGAATTGTGTTCCTTATTCTGAGGGCATAGTACACAGAAAAACCTGCTCACTATCCAAAATTAAACCTCTTATGCTGACATCATGCTGGCCTATATAAGGTGTGTAATGCAAATAAACAGTCACCATATAAGCTTTGGGAAACTGCTGTTACAGGACATTGACAGAACCATTAAACCACAGACATAATATTGCTAGCCTCTGTCACTAATACTATGACAAATGTTTGGATGAGTTACAGTCCTTAGTTCCACCAGTTCAGATCTTCACAGCTAGAACCCCCCACCATGTCATGTTCATGATGGAAAATCATCCCCATTTCCTTGGAGTTCCTTTGATAAGGAGTAAGTTCCAGTCGGACAATTTCTTCTCCAGAATTGTTACTTTGTGTAACAGACTGCCAAGAGGATGCTTCCCTGGCCACTACAATCTTAACACCATCAACTCCAGGGTCAACCAATATCTACCCTACAACTACATATCCTTATAAAATGCATATATATATATATATATATATATATATATATAAATAAAATGTCTTTGGTTTAATAACAAAATTAAATTCAAGGGCTTTAGCTTCCATTTCTGAAACATGGTTATCACTGTGTAGCGATAAAACCATATTTTAAATCTATTAATTTATAATATATATATATATATATATATATTTATATATATATATATATATATATATATATATATATATGTTTCATTAGGGTAAAGGGTTTTGAAGATAGTAGACTGAAGCACCGTGATCAGCTTCGTCAAGCTCTAAAGCAGAGACACCATCAAAATCCTACTTTAACCTGATTTTTCCCCGCAATAGGTTGCCATTTCTTTCTGCGGTAGACCAGTTGACATCCAAGGCTATAGAAGCCAGTCTGTCATGCTATTTACCCATAGCTGGGGGGAGGGAGAAGAAGAGGATTCATACTTTCTCAAAGGGTATTAGCATGTAAGTGAATGTAATGGATTTGACTGGAATTCGAACTCGGCTCATCGATTCCTCAATCCAAGCTGCTATCCATTACTCCACCGTGCCTCCTAATGACAAATGCCTACTGGGTCTAAAGCTCACTTGCAACCTCATAATGTGTATATTTGTTTCATCACAAAAGATGCTGGAAGAATGGTCAGTTCTTTGTATTGTTTCAGAAAATTCCTGTCTTCAGTAGCCATGTTCAATCTTTACAGGGGTCAGATCAGACCAAGGACAGAGTATTGCTGCCATATTCTGGCCTGCTGCTACTGCTGCCCAATCCACACTGTCCAGCCTCGACAGAGTTCAAAAATGATTATGCAGCCTTGTGGGTGATGAATTATTCTCCACCCTCCAACCCTTATCACACAGATGAAATGTTGCTAGCTTCTCACTACTTTATCACTATTTCCACGGCAAATGTTCAGACGAGCTACATTCTTCAGTCCTATCAGCTCAAACCTTCAAAACTAAGACCCACAATGCTGTGGCAAATCATTTCTATTCCCTTCATGTTCCTTTCATAAGGAGCAAGTTCTACTTGGACAACTTCTTGACCAGAACTATTACTTTGTAGAACAAACACCTGATAGGATGCTTCCCTGACAACTACAATTTTGGTCTTATTGGGACTTTTAAAAAATACACAAAAATAAATAAACAAATATGTTTTTAAATTCCCTTGACAACTGCAATTTGATTCAGTCTAAAATTAGAGATGTAAATGCAGACTTAGTGTAGCTCTCACACAAACATAAGCATGTCATATGATTCTCCTCAACCAATGGGAACACAACAAAAAATATTCAATTTTGGCTTTCATTAAAGCCTACCTCTGTACTATATAAAAAAATGACCAAAAGTCACACAGGAAACTCACAGAAAATGCACACAAGAGTACCCACAGCAAGCACATATTGTGCATTCACTTACTCACACCATACCAAAGAAAGCCTTCTCATTTAGGCGCTCATGCCAAATTGAGAGATCGACACAAGCAAGATAATAGACTAACCTGTACATCCAACTACATTCATTGCAAAAAGGGGAACTTTCAAAGTGAAATTACTTCTATCCATAAATATATACACACACACACTCACACACTTATATCCTGTAAGTGCTCTGTTTTTTAAATAAACAGTATTAATTACATTTACAGGCCTGAATGTTCGAGAAATTTCATAGAAAATATATGCTTCTCCAACAGAAATCAAACCTACATATATATGAAAGAAATATATAATGGTCTATGTATGAAAGAAAGAAGTCATCAGTTTAAACTGATGCCAGGTTAATATGGGCTAATTAGTATCTTCTTTATCCATATTGTGGCCATTTTTCTTAAAGTTTGTGTTTTCTAGATTTAAAATGAAAACTTGAAAATTTTCCAACATGTTTCAGTGAATTTTTCACTTTCCCAAAATATAGTGCATAATTACAATTTAGATATATGAAAAAAAAATGGTGTAAGTTTAACCCGAGATCAGGTGGATATGGACTAAGCAGATACCTTCTTTTTCATGTTTACTTGATTTCAAATGAAAACTTGGAAAATTTCCAACACATTTCCAAAATTATACTTTATAATTATAGATTAAATACATAAAAAGAAAATGGCATTACTTTAAATGGATACCAGGATGTAAGCAAAAAATGAACAATTTATAATCTCAGCTTTAAAGAAGACACAGTAGAGTAATGGATTGCAGCTCAGATTGAGGAATTGAAGAGCCGTGTTCAAATTCCAGTTAAATTCATTTATGTGTTAATATCCTTAGGAAAGGTATGAATCAAATTCTCCTCTCGCCAGCCATGGGTAAATAGTAGGACACACTGGGTTTTATAATCGTGGGTGGCAACAAGTCTACTGCGGAAAGAAATGGCAACCTACTAGTGAAAAATATTCTGCCTCATCAGTCATGTATCAAAAGGTACATGCTCACTCCAAGCATGTATCACATATGGCACTTAACTGACTTAAACTGAATTATTCTTTTTCTTAGACATAGTGTGATTGTGGCAAGTAGATATTGATACTGGTGGCAAGTAATTATCTTTTGACTTCCAATGAGTGTCCTGTGGAATCAAATGGGTATCCAAACTGGCAAAAATTTCACATACTTATTGGATATCAGAGTGTCTCTCTAACCCTGCTCCTTCTCGTGCAATGAGGAATTACTTGGCACTTCCAGACATCATGATTATACTTATCTTCAATGGTCTTTGGTAATAACCAAAATGTACCATCTTGACCCCATAAGGCATCATTTATCCGTATTTCTACAATGGAATATATGTCGTTTTTTTTTTCTCAAAGTTGGGATGGCACACATGCATGATTATATTTCTGAGAAATTTTCATTTCTTTTGTAAATCCCATTTGTAGGAAAGACTTTGTAAATCACAGATACAATAATAGTAACGCCTTCGAACTATACTTGGTCAGACGCTGCAAATTCCCATATATATATTTTTCCTTTATCCATGACGTGACCTGATTATTTCAAGATGAGGTCGACTGTGCTCGCTTTCTGGTGATTTGTGTTCAAACCCAAGTGTTGGCAATGACACTTTATTCCTATATAACACTTTCCAAAATTATATGATGGATTGATTTCTATGGCTCATCAACCCTTTGCAGGTTATTTAAAGCCCAAAAATACATTTATATTTTTTTCTAATCATTTCACTCCAAGCAAGGCAATAAAGCCACTCAGACACAAGGGTTACTGAGTGTTAGAGAAAATTAGAAAAAAATCAACTATTAAGGGAAGAGACCAATAAAAGAAAAAAAAATTAAGGAGACATTAGATAACGATTGTCATTGCATATAAATTTTTGAAGATAAAATTTGACTGGAAAGCAAGAAGCCGGAGGAGAGTTCCACAAACAAGATATGCAAGAAAAGAAACTGTTAATATAGAAATTATGGTCATATCTAGCCATTTCAACTGCATTAAATTTATAAACTCTATATACAGTAAAGGAAAGTCCATTAGAACAATTACCATGAAAATATTTATAGAAAAAACACAGGGATTCAATGTTACAGCAACAGGAAAGTGACTGAAGCTGAGATGCCAGTTCAGGACCAATAACATTGGAAATTCTTCTTGGATTTTATCAAGAATCTTTAAATACACAGCAGATGCACCAGACCAGATGTAGCAGAAGTATTCAAAGCATGGACGAATGTCAGATTTATAAATATGTAAAACAGAATGGGATATATAGATATGAAAAAGATAGATATGAACAGTCTGAGGTAGATATATAGATATGAACAGACTAAAAGATCAAGAAAGAAGTAAGAATATATTTAAACGTGTCTAAACACATAAAGACGTCTCTCTCTAAACACACACATAAATGCAGGAACAGAAAAAGAAATGAGCCACTTAAAAAAAATATTCGTGCCAAGCATAAATTAGCCTCTGTCCACCCCCCTATTTCCTAGGATAAGTAAATAGGAGGCATTACTTCCAGAATGTCCCTCATATCTATCTGCTGTATTCATTTGTATAGATTTTGCCTGTAACTTTTTGCTATACAAGTGTTACTTCCCTTATGGGAGGTGGTAGTAACTTTATTATAATTACCAATTCTTAAAAGGCCTTTCTGAAGAGCTGAAAAGTAATGCCTTCAGTTTTAGTCCAGAGGCAGATGTTGTTGATATGGAAACAGGTTGAAGCTTGATAGATATGAACAGAATGGGATAGATAGATAGATAGACAGATAGATAGACAGATAGATAGATAGATAGAAACAGAATGAGATAGATGATATGAACAGACTAGGATACAAATAGATAGATGTGAAAAGAATGGGATAGATATGAACAGAATGGGATAGATAAATATGAACAGAATGACTTGATCATGGCTCTCCACAACTTCCTGTCCTTTGTAGCCTTTAGTAAAGTTTGTCTTTTTGGTATATCTGCTAATCATTTACACAATCTTGAGGAGTGTGAATCAGACAACAGATGATAATAGAAGTAGATAGGTTCACCTATCATCTACTTCATACTCCTCCCCAGTCTTTTGAACAGGAGTAGAGGTTCATCCTTTATTTCCTGTTTGGGAAGGGTTTCCAGTTCCTTCTAAATTCTACTTCGATGCTATACTTCTAAAATCTTTGCCTAAAACTCTTTATAGGACAAAAATCCCAATGAATCACAAAGGTAGACATAGGTTTGATTTATACTATAGTCAAAATGGAAAACAGGTAAGTTTGGTTTACACTTGAGTCAAAAGAATAGATATTGCTTGGATTTATGCCTGAGTCTGCAAGTATCCACTTAGAAGGTGGCTGTTTGCTGGAGATGGGGGTGCTGCAGTCATAATATTTTAAGCCTTGCCAATAGAGCAGTTAATTATTCATTTCCAATTTGGCCTTTAGCATTTAGCACTCGGCATAATTTATAAATATTACTTCCTGTATATGGAATCTCATCAAAATATAGTGTTTTATATATTAGTTCTATATATTTGAAACTGCAGTAGCTTGGCTCTCAATTTCAGTCAAGATTGTTTTAGGTGTTGCCATAGCAGGATATGACTTCACAAGCAAGAAATTCAAATTTAACATTGGCAGGACTAACATTTTGCTTGGTGAAAATAGTCACCTACAGAATGCAAAGGGTTAATGGATGTTTTGTTGATGTCCTTTCTAATTAAATTGCTTGGTTATTTAAATAAAGCTCTTTTTGTGTCAAGAAAGTGGTAACCATTGGGGGAGGGGAAAGCTTGTTGATTATCAATGCCTCAAAAAGCAGCTACCTGGTCTTCACTTTCCAGTCTTGATAGAGTCCAAAAGCATCTTTGTCCATGATTAATTATTTTCCACTCTACAACCCCTTTCCCACAGATGAAATATCACAAGCCTATTGTTAATCTATCACTATTTCCATAGAAAATGTTCTAATGAGTTACATTTCTTAGTTCTACTAGTTTTAACCTTCATGGCTAAGACCCACCAAGTCAAGCACATTGTAGCAAACCACCCTCATTCTCTTTGTAATTAATTCTTGAGTTGTAAGTTCCACTTTAGCAGCTTCTTCCCATGAACCAACTCCCAAGAGGGTGCTTCTCCAATCATTACAATCTTAACCTTTTCAAGTCTAGGACTAATCATTATCTTACCTACATATCCACATAAACTGTGCCTCTTACTTTCTAATCATCTACATTGAGTAGCTCTTGGGTCCTATACAGAGTGAACATCACTGAAAAAAAATGAAATTTTTAAAATTCTAAGCTATGGAGGAGGCAGCAGGAAATCATTCTGCTGGCATTCTCAAGAAAGTAATACAATGGTATCAGTAATATTAGCTGTTTCCTTATAAGGAAACATTTGGAGTTCATTGACCGAGTGGCCAGTGCTGCTGCCAGTTGAAATTTAAGAATGTTGGCTGAAAAATTCATAGGCTGACTATGAAGGAGTGATGTTAGAGCTGTGAAATCTTACATGCATTTAATTTCAGCTCTTCTTATTAATAACTGCATTGTTTCTTTCCAGGTAAACTGATATCCAACTGTTTAAAGAAGACTTCAAAAGTAACTAGTAACAACATCTCCAGAAAATGGACAAAATTTGATATTGTGGTATTATCAAGTACCCGCAGAAAAAGAGTTTACCCCCCCCCCAAAAAAAAACATTTATGCTGACATTGTTGCTACATTAGGAAATGACACTCCAGCTTTATCAACAGTGCAAAAGTGGGCAGCTGAATTTATGAGGGGAAGTGAGAGCCTTGAAGATAACTCAAGGTCTGGACATCCTGTGACCAAGGACAACATGGACCATATTCACCACATGTTGATGGATGACGGGTGGGTGAGTATAAATCAAATAGCTATCAGCATAACCCTTGAGAGAATTGAGAATATTCTGCACAATGAACTTGGCTGAAAAAGCTTTCTGCTAAGTGGGTGCCATGTCTTTTGATACCTGATCAAAAGTGCACCAGACTGATGACATTACAGGAAAATCTGACATTGTTTGATATTTCCTAACCCAGGATGAATGTTGGGTTCATCACTTTCAGCCAGAGACAAAGAGACAATCCATACTGTGGAAACACCCCTCCTCACCTGCTCCAAAGAAAGCCATGATCCTTTCATTTGCATGGAAGATGATGGCCTCAGTTTTTGGGGATGCAAAAAGAATTGTGTTTATTGACTATCTTCAAAAGGGCCACACCATCAATGGAGAGTACTATGCCAATTTGCTGAGATAGTTACAAAAGGCTATCAAGATCAAACACCTAGGAAAACTGACAAAAGAGGTCTTGCTTCATCAGCAAAAGTCCTTGGTTTCAATAGTTACTGTGCATGACTGTGGCTTTGAACTTGTTAATCACCCTCCTTATTCTCCTGACTTGACTATCATCTGTTTCCCAACATGAAAAAATACTTAGCTGGGAACCAATATTACACTGACGATGATGTCCTATCTGCTGTTGATGTCTTTTTTGACCAAAAGGATGAACAGTTTTCTTTGAACAATCAGATGTTAGTTCATCTGGAAAGAAACAATGCAGTTATGATTTCACAGCTCTAGCATCACTTCTTCATAGTCAGCCTATGAAATTTTCATCCCTGAAAATAAACAGTGCAGGTTTTAATAAGAAGAGTTGTAATTAATCCATGTAAAATTTCATAGATCTAGCATCATGCCTTCATAGTCAGCCTATGAACTTTTCAGCCCACCCTCATAATTCTGATTGTAAATCATCTGTTTCCCTGTTTTCTGCTGAAAAGCAATTTGAAATCACATGCAGCTGGGAAAACAATGAAACTAAAGAATGAACAGGGTTTTCATTTGTAAACACAAATGCTTGGAATGCTCTTAAAAACTTTGACTAAAATTATTGTTATTATATAAAATTGACTATATCAGGATCAAATACAGTATATTATAATATTAAACCAATTTTGTATACTATTACATTTGTAATTAGAAAATTCCCCATTTGTAGTCTTAGCCACATAAATGTATCCATTGCCAAGCAGTTATTGCCGTGGAAATTGGATTGGTGTGCTGAGTTCAAATTCCAGCTGAAGTCACTGCATTCACTTTTGCACAAATACCTTTGGGAAAGTTATACATCCATCTCTTATCTCACCTATTTATGGGACAAACAGCAAGGCAAACTGGACCTACTTGCATTGGTTGCCAACCAGTCTAGGAAAAGGAAAATTATTTGGACAAATAAAGGAAGTTAAAAGGCAACAATACAGCATTCAGAACCAATCAGGATAATTGGGAGACTGATGCTACTAACCAATTAAAATAGATGAAATATTTATGAGGGAGCAGAGCTTTTTGAAAGTAAAACTGGCAGCTGCTCTCAAAAAGTACCTTGGTTGTTAACTGGGGCAAGGAAACTTTTGTAAATTTTAATGCCTCCAAAACATTTATCTTTTAATCATCATAGAGAACCTTTATGGCCCTCCATCAGCATGTCTACTGCTGGTCACCATTGTGTTGTTATGGTCTTACATTTTCCACTGACATGTAGTGGTGTGATTACATTGAATCAATTACTAGGTTTGCTGCTAGGAAAGTTGATTTACTGCATTGAACCAGGCAATTTTTCTCATATATGCATTGAATATTATTGCCATATTTGGTTTTGTTCTTTGGCTATATATCTCGAGATTCTTGACAAAATCCAAAGAAGGGTCTGTAATGTAATGAGTCCTGACCTGGCATCTTGACTTCAGTCACTTTCCCACCACCGTGATGTAGACTTCCTCTGTCTTTTCTATAAATATTTTCATGGCATTTGTAGTAATTGGCTTTCCCCTTGGTAACTCAACCATATGAATTTAAGTGTCTACTAGATTGTCAACTAGGTTTCATCATTTTACTGTTGAAGTAGCAAGATGTAACTTTAAATTCTATTAGTTGTTTTTCCTGCACTTCTCAGCAGTGGAACTCTCTTCTGATTCCTTGCTTCCCTGCCACCTACAATCTTCAAAAATTTAAATGCAATGTCAATCACCATCTTTTGTCTTCCTGAAGCCTGTTCCTTTATTGTTCTTTCTCTTCATTAAAGTCTTCTAATTCTCTTTCTCTTCCTGTAACCCCTTCCATCCTAGTGACATTATCAACTTGCTTGCAGTGAAATAATTTAAAAAAAAACAGATGCAGTTACATGAACATGAAAAAGGGCCACAACAAAGTGTCTGCCAATAGACAATACACTTTTTGTTGGTGATATTTGTAGTTGCATATGACTCTTTTAAGCTGGCCTGACCACCCATATGTAAAGCCATATCATCATCATCATCATTATATTATCAGTCTCATGACTGGTTGTGGTCTAAGGGTTGCTGCACAGCTGATCAACTGACAAGTTCTCTTCCCATATCCAGATTTGAAAACCACAGAGGTATTCCTCCTTGAGTTGTGTGTCATGGGACCTAGTAGAAGCCCATCACTCTCCAGGTTGGATCACAGCTGATGTCCTCCTGTTTAAAGGCTCACCTTGGTCATGTCAATTCCAACAAGGAAACCCTCTGCCAGGTTATTCACTTCAGTCTAATCTAAGAAGCTCTCTGTTATACATATTTGTTTATATTGTTATCTTCCTTGAGTTCGCTCTTAAGTGATATCACTGTGACTGGATTTCTAATTTCTAACACATATGTAGCATGTTGTCCTGAATAAATACATGGTTTGATTGATTGATTCATTTTTTTTTATAGCTTATCAACATTTTGCAGGTTATTTAAAGGCAAAAAATGTTTTTAGATTGTAAAAATGTGTTTTTTTTTAGATAAAATGGACTTAGTGATACAAGTCTTACTAATTAATTAATAGCTGGGAGGAAAAGAAGTGGATTCATATCTTCCCCAAGAGTAATTGTGCATAAGTAAATATAATGAACCCAACTGGAATTGGAACTTGGATCTCCAATTAACAATTTTGAGCCATTACCTATTAAACCATCTGCATATACAAGCTTACAGCATCTGGCATTCCTAAGCAACCACTCATCTAGGTACTGACCAGGCTCAATGTTGCTTAAATTTGATGATTGTATGGGAACCAATACTTCAATGTGAAGTGACTGTAAGCTAACTGCATGTGAAATTTAATCAGTGCCAGTTTCCTTGCTTATCTCATGTCAAGATTATTCCAGGTTCCAGATCAACTCCAGGAAACTCTGGTAAGACTTTATTTACTGTAATTTGGCTGCATATCACTCTCTGCTCAGCAATTCTGCCTCATCACTTACACTGCATACATAGCTATCAAGTCAACTCTACCCCTTTGTGCAAGATGGCCATAATTGTTTGTAAGAGAAAATGCTTTGGTAAAAAAAAATGGATATATTCTAAAAATCTACCAAAAATTCATTACCATTGTGGTCATTTATTGGAAACAGAAATTCTTTCTTATTTTTATTGGAACTTCAGAGGTCAAAGTAAAGGGAACCAATCCTGAAAAATTTCCTTGTCAAAATCTTTGTGCCATGAATAAGAAGGAATAGAAAGTTTTGGTATCGGAATTGTATCCTGCCTACATTTTTATATCACAACTGTATCAAGCATACATTTTGAAATTGTGATTGTGTCCTGCTTATATTTTGATGTCACAATTGTGTCCAGCGTACATTTTGATATTGCGATTGTGTCCAGCCAACATTTTGATATCATGATTGTATGCAGCTTATATTTTGATATTGCAATTGTGTTCAGTCTACATTTTTATATCATGATTGTATCTTGTGTACATCTTGATATCACGATTGTATTAAGCATACATTTTGAAATCACGATTATGTCCAGACTATATTTTTAAATTTTGGTATTGCTATTATGTCCAGCCTACATTTTGATATCACGATTGTGTCCAGCTTACATTTTGATATTACAATTGTATTCAGACTACATTTTGATATTGCAATTGTATTGACTCAACATTTTGTAGAACCAGAAATATTTTGATCTGTAAAGTTGCTAACCCTTTATAAAACAATATGGTATTAATCGCTTGCAAGGGAAAATCTTTTTGGCAAAAAACAACCATATTTTAAAATCTACCAAAAAATTATTTCTCAAGTTTCAAATTTTTCTCTCCACATAAAATGGCAACAACCATTGCTATTGATGAAGAAGAGTTTTGTGAATATCTTTGTGAAAAGCTTAAATTTATCATTTGCTAAAAAAGGAAAATTTACTAATGCAGTAATATTTGATGATTTATCAGATGATGAACAAATAGACCAAGTACATCTCTCGCAGAATGGTCATTTCTTGAAAGAAAAAGGATTTTATTTTAATTGCAATTTCAGCTCTCAAAATAAAGGAAACAAATTCTGACAATGTTTTAGAGATTTCTGAATGTATTTAAAGTGAAGAGATAATTTAAAAAATTATCTACCACACAAAAGTGGGTTTTTCTAAATAAACATTTAAACATTTTTTTACTTTTCCTCAAAACAATTTTCTTTAGTAATGTTTTATTTCTATTCATGCTATTTAAAATCATATTCATTTTTAAGAAAAATTAAAATGAAAAAAAGTAATAAAGGTTAAAAAATGTTTCACTAATTGATGCATGCCCTCCCCCCCAATTGAAGTTAGCCCTGCTTTGAGAAAATGACAACTGAACTGCTGTTAATGGGGGAAGCATTCTTGCAAAATTTTAGTCCTCAAGCAATAATTTTGTATAGACTCCCAAATTATAACACAATATTGAGTAGTGAACGAATTCAGGAATATTACTACAATTTTGAATCAAGAAAAGAAAATATTCTCAAAGAAACATGGCTTCATTTGTATAAAAAAAAAAAAGAAGGTTGCTTTCAAAATTGCCGCAGGTAGAGGGCGTATGTGGGGATGATCTTCATTATTTGGTGCAATATCATTACTCAATATGATTTAGTTGGAAAATAACCCTCAATTTAGATCCAACCATGAAATTTAAAAAAAAAAGGAAAATTTTTAGAAATGACTTAAGAATTCATTGTTAATTACATTTTTGGCATCATGCCTTTCAGTCTCAGAATTGAAAAGGAACCAAGTGCTATGACCATTTCCACAGATTGGTTTAATATTTTTACTCAACATTATCTTGTAAATTTATAGCAATTTGTGTAATTCTACATGCTCAAACCCGCCCTGTAAACATCAGCTCTCAAAGTTTCAGTGTTAATGAGAATTCCTGCATTATTTACAATAATGTCATAGATTATGGCAGAGTATACATGGGGCAGGTTATGGTGGATCAAACATTGAAAGGCAATATTTATGAAGCAGATTTGGGAGAGTTGAATGTTAAAGGCTAATCTGACATCTAGGTTGTTTAATCATATACTAAGGTGGTTTAATCCTTTATATAGTTTCTTTAATCTTACATCTAGTTAAATCTATTTATTCATTCATTTTTTTTAACAATTTCACTCCAAGTAAGGTGATAATGACACTAGGATGCATGGGGTTACTAGGAGTAAAAGAGAATGAGAAAAAGTGAGGAGAAAGCACTATGGGATCAGTCACATCATTCCAGCAGAAATAGCTTTGTGTTCACAGAAATAAAAAAAATAAAAACATACAGAGAAATAACACTAAAAGCATGTTAAATTGTAAATTAAAATTTATTTATTTTTGTGTATTGGTGTGTGTGTTTTAGTTACAAGTATTTTAAGGTTGCATTTGATAAAAGGAAGAAGTCACTTTGTATTATAACAAGCAACGTCCCGTAAAGAGGAGTTGGACATCTTGACTTTCTAACAGTCATTAGCGAAGAGACTGAATTCAGTGATTTTTGGCACAAAGTCTGTTTTCAGGCAGGAAAAATTTCTGTTGAATTCTAGAACTTTTCTTTTCCTTTTTTATTTAATTTATTTTAAGCAATGTTTTAACGGTATTTGCTTTATTTTAATTATGATTATTATTATTATTATTATTATTATTATTATCCTTTTATTTTTATTTATTACTAGCTTAAAAGCCGTTCTATTGGGTGGTATTTAAGCTAGCTCCTGTGGAGGGCTCTTGACTGGGCCTTCATTTTGTTCAGGAGTTTGAGAATCCCTAAGTCTTTGCATATTCTCAGCATTGGAAGCTCTCCTGGCTGCCGTTTGATTTGGGTTTTCATTTGCACAGGACTTTCTTTTCCTTGATTGCAATCTGGTCCCCTGTTGGTGAAGATTTCTTTTTGCGACAGGCAATAATAAACTACAAAAGAACATAAAATTGATCACTGCATTTAAGTATTGCATTAATATTTAAGCTTACCTTTTAAAAGTTCAATGATAATTCTTTTGTCAACACTTAATTCAATCTGTCCTGTGAGTATGAAATTTTCCAAGTCCTCTTTCCTCATTATGTGCCACAGAAATTTCAACCATCTCTTCTGGATGTTAATTACAAAGGTCCTTTTAGTTTTTTTCTAGAACTTTCTCATTGTTCATATGTTTGGTCCATGGTATTCTCTGCACTATGCTGTAGAACCACATTTCTGTTGCTTCAAGTCTCTTTATCTGAGAGGAAATTATCCAGAATTCACTTTTATATAGGAGGACTGATACTATATAACAGTTCAGTATTATTTTCTTTGATACTATTGATATTGCATCCTGGGTAAGATGATAAACTACATCCGCATCCTAGTAAGACATCCAACAGCAAGGCCTCTGATCAGGAGGTTTTGAGGAGTGTGGAACCACCTCTTAATTGCTGGTGTTCCCAGGTCCACCCTGACCCAGGGTGGTAGCACCTGTTAGAGTCCCAGCTATGGGCAAATAATTGACCCCCTCAAACTGGGGTCAAAACACTATGAAAGTGTAAAAATAGGTTTTAATACCAGCAATACTTTTTTGTAAAAAATTATTACTAGCAATGAATTTTTGAAGGGAAAAAATATTACCAGCAATACATTTTTGAAGGAAAAAATATATATTAGGAGCAATACATTTTTGCAAAAATTATTAGCAATACAAATCTTGTTGACATTAAATAACACATTGAGGTTGATAAACTGTAAAAACAAACCAAACCAAACTGAAGGAAGGCATCTTTCATTATCCCAACATGCCTTCAAATTTCTATGTCGCAATTTCCATCCTCTGTTAATACACTTCCCAAATATCTAAATTGTTACACATGTTAAATTTCGCTATCTCCAATCTATAATATGTTGGGCTGTTCCTTTTGCTAACAACCATGAATTCAGTCTTCTTGCAATTGAAGTTTAGTCCTTTCTTCTTGCTTTCCTTCCTAGCAATTGATTCAATATAATCATTCCAAAAACAGCCATCAGTTTTACTAATGCTAATACTAATTGCATATCCAATTTTATATGAAGTACATTATAATATTGTAACATTGAATCAAAAAAGATGATGTCACTGAGCAAAAAAAAACTCATTGAATTTGATTGATAAAGATTATTAGAAGTAAAATATCTGACAGACTTGCCTACTGATCTATATCCAATACAAATTATTGGAAAGTCGTTGACATGCTAAATATATTTTGGCATTGATCTGTCACAAAATGTATGCAAAGTGGTCTCATTCCAATAACCTCTCTGTGCATTATCCAATGAGATTGTGTTGCTTTAAGACATATCAAATCTCAAAAATGGCTGAATAAACATTTCTTTTATAAACTTGAATGAGGCTAAATTTTGTCCATGCATTTCTACCTTGCATCAGCAGAACAAAACAGTCTACATTAATAACACACAATGAATGACTATCAGCCTTAAACACAGAGGATGCGATGGGTAAATTGTCGCCACTTTATATCTTTAATTTCACACATGCCCGTTGTTTGTTTTTGATTTTGTTGACAGCACAGTATAGTATGGTCAGTTAGATATTGTCTATGGGAAAAAGAGCACCATAATACAATTCACTCTGCCCTAAAATTTGGAAAAGGCCTGCTGTACTGCTTGGCATTCAGACCTGAAAGCACCAATACGAACATTTCAATGTGTTTGGGTGTCAATCCGAGGATACTGCAGAGGTTTTGGAAAGAATTGGAGGATATATCCAGTCAACATCATGGTGTTTGGAGTGATCACTACTGATGGCAATGTTATACCTCCATTCCCACAGGGTCACAGACTCAACACAGAGGACTACATCAAGCGCCTTGAGGAGGTAGTTCTGTTCTGGGTCAAGAGGGTAGCTGCTGGAAGATCCTATATCTGGCAATAGGACTTTGCACCATGCCACACAAGCAGGAGAACCTAGTCATGGCTGTCAGACAATTTTTGTGACCATATCACACTTACATCTGGCCACCTACCTCCTCAGATGGCAACCCCCTTGATTATTATATGTGGGACACTGTTGAGCGAGAAACCAACAAAACTCCTTGTAATACCAAATATGAACTGAAGGCAAAGATTATGGCAGCATTCACCAATTAAAACAAGGCGACTGTCCAAAAGAGCTGCAGGAGATTCTGAAGGTGGAGGCCATGGTTGATGGTGATTTTATTGAATAAATTTATAAATTTTTAGTATTTCAAAATATTTTTGTGTAATTTTCCTAAATATATCTGTTAAAATGAGATGTCAGTGTTATTTTCATTTTTGCATAATTTAGATGACAATTTGTCCATCACATCCTCTCTCTCTCTCTATATATATATATACACACACACCCCTGGTCAAAATATTAAGACCAGATACAAAAGAGTTAAAAAAAATATAAAATACTCTTAATCAAAATATATTTGCAAAACATTTACATTTAATTAGAAAATGTAGTTTATCAATGATAAAAGTAAACATTTTAAGCTTTTAATTGATTAATTTAAACAAACATTGAAAAAAGGATTTTTTTGGTTGGTTATAAAGATGAGACCATGTAAATAAAAATAGGAAATACAGAACAAATAAGTCACAACAATAATTTAATTCTCAGTATACCCTCCATTTTTGTGAATAACTTTGAAAATTCGCTTTGGTGTACTCATTATTAACTTCTGCATGAGGGTGCTTGGGATGCTCGCCCAGGATGCATAAACTGCAGCACAAAGAGCATCCACAGTTTCAAATTGCGATCCATTTTTATAAACATCCTTTGCCATCCATCCCCAAACATTCTTGACTGGGTTTTGATCTGGAGAGTGTTGTGGATTGCAACATTGTCCTGCTGGAAAAACCAGTTTTCTCCACATAGACGAGGGCCTTCAGTAATTAGTGATACCTGTCTTAACATGTCAATGTAACTAGCAGCTGTTTGATGACCTTTTACCACCTGTAACTCAAGAATTCCAATGTACGAAAATGAACCTCAGACCATAATTGATCCACCTCCACTGTGTTGTGTTGAGAAAATTTCTTTTGGGACATCTTTTGCATGCCAGTAGCACTGAAAACTGTCTGGGTCATCAAGATTAAATTTTTTCTTGTCTGAAAACAACGCTTTCTTCCATTTATCTACATCCCAAGTTTGATAATCAGAAGCAAATTGTAAATGGGAGGTTTTATGGCAAAGAAGTCAAGGCCTCTGCAGCCATTTCAAGTTCTTAAACCCTTTCTTATTTAAATGCTGTCGAATTGTTCGAGGGCTGCATTCAGCATCTGTATTCACTTTTATCTGATTTGATGTTAGATTTGAATCTCTCTTAACTTCTCACCTAATGTGCCTGTCTAGAGATGGTGAGATTTTATTTTTTAATAAACTACATTTTCTAACTAAATATAAATGTTTTGGAAATATACTTTGATTAAAGTAAGAGTATTTTTTTTAACCCTTTTGTATCTGGTCTTAATATTTTGACCAGGGGTGTGTGTGTGTGTGTGTGTGTGTGTGAATATATATATATATATATATATATATAAAAGTGAACATAGAGGCGACAGTCTGTTTCATGCTAGATGCAATCATCGGGCCACCATGATTGTATCTAGCATGAAACAGACTGTCGCCTCTAAGTGTTGACTCCTATATTCACTTTTATATTTACACACGCTCTATCTCTGATATTGAGCACTTTATCCCATAAATATAGCACACTTTAAGACTATATTTCTTCATATATATATATATATAAATTTATTCAATAAAATCACCATCAACCATGGCCTCCAGACAACTTCAGAATCTCTTTTGGATTCCCAAGTTTTCATTACTGCAATTGTTTTCAGATTCTGCCATCTTGGCTTTTACTGATAAAAACAATTAAAGAGACACAACTCTAACTTTCAATAACTCATGTTCAAATGAAAAAAAATACTGTTCTCAAATTACAGTGTTTCAAAATAAAATTGTCTCCATTTTCAACTGTACTCCAAGAGACTGTAGCCCAACATATACCATTTTGGAATCAGGCTGACCTGCAATCCTGAAATTTTCAATTCCCAAATTTTCATTACTGCGATTGTTTTTGGTGAATTTTTACATGTTTTTTTGTGACAAATTTTTTTGTATCATAACAATTTTTATAACTTGTAAATAAATTTGGGAATAATCAAAATTAATTGCCAAATCTGGTAAAAGTTACCGATGAAATAAAAATAATTGTGTGTATTGAAAGTAAGGACCTATATACACCAAATTGTCTTTAAATTAAGTGGTGGCAGAAGAATTGTTGAACAGTTAAAAGGTAAGCTTAAATATTAATGCAATACTCAAATGCAGTGATCAATTTTCAGTTCTGTAGTTTGTTGCCTATCGCATCTACTTCTCCCTACCTATTGTGATGAAGGCTCAATTAAGGGTCCTCTGCAAAAGCTAGCTTAAATGCCACCCAATAGTTAATAATAAAAATTAACATTAAAAGAAGAGGAATCAAGAAGACAGTCGATAATTACTGACATTGCATTGAAATTTTAAAAGTTGGCTGGAAAGCAAGAAGCTAGAAGAGAGTTCCATCAGAGAGAAAAGAAACTGTTAGCAAAGAATTTAGTTACATCTAGCCAAAAACAAAAAAACTGACTTTACAGTTTTTAGTTCTTTCAATCTGATTTCACTATATTCAGTCAGTTATGTACCATGCTTGATACACACTTAGGTGACCATGTATCTTTTGATACATGACTGACGAGGCAGATTTTTTCCCGCAGTAGGTGGCCATTTCTTTCTGTGGTAGACCAGTTGCCATCCAAGGCTATAGAACCTGGTCTGTCCTGCTATTTACCCATAGCTGGGGGGAGTAGGGTATTAGCAAATAAATGAATGCAATGGATTCGACTGGAATTCAAACTTGGCTCTCCAATTCCTCAATCTGAGTCAGTATCCATTAATCCACCATGTCTCCTTCACTACATTATAAATCCAAAATCAGGCATGAGCAAACTTCCCTAACCAGTGGACCGCATAAGATATGGCCATCATGAGGCAGGCTGAAGTATTAAAAGAATTCAAGGTAATTTTTTGTTGAAAGTGCTTAAATCACTTTCACTGCAGAAGACAATACAGGTAAGTATTTGCCTTAGAAATTGGGAAAAGTTGATTTTTTTTTAATTTTTCCTTTGAAGAAAAGATTTATTTTCTAGAATTGAAAAAGTCTTGGTAGAATATTATCACAGACAATGGTGTGATTAACTCATGCTGTTGCATGTACCTTTTTTTTTTTTTTTAATTCCAAATGAATAACTTTTTCAAAATAAAATTAGAATTCTTCTCCAGAAAAAGTGAAAAAAAAAAAAAAAAATTATGAACATTTCCTGTTTCTAAGTTAGTTACTTAGTATCTCTCATTACCTATGGAACATTGGGCTCCTAAATAGTAGGAATTTCAGTAATTGTATTTTTAAAGCTCTTCCCATCTTCCCAACTATCTTTTTTTTTTTCTTTTTTCAATCATTTACTTTACCTCATTTTTTTCTTCTTCCTCATAATTGTTTGCAAGCCATTCCAAACGCGATATTACTTCAGTTTATCTCTCAATACAGACAAAACAAGTTCCCTTAATGTCAAAAGCATAACAGATGCAGAACCCATAAATGCTAGTCCTGGGTATGAGGATAAACTACATCATGGCAGCAAGACTTCTGATTGGGAAATTAGAAGTTTTGAAGAGCATTTTGCTGTTGTTCTCAAGTCCACCCTGACTTGGAGTGGTAGCTCATTTTAGGGTCCCAACTATGGGCAAATAGTGAGCCTTCCAACAAAAACAAAACATTATGAAAGTATAAAAATATCTTTTTATAGTAAAAGTACCGGCAATGCATTTTTATATGAAAAAAAAAAAGAAAAAAGACCAACAATACATTTCATTTATAGTTGAAACCATAAAATATATATATAAGACAAAAGGAAAACATTTATTTACCAATACATTTTGCCTTTTGAGAAACTTTATCAAGGTAAATGTGTAGATTTAATTTTGTAACTTCTATTTGTACACAGAAGTAATGTGGAAGGAAAATATGGTTAAGTTTTCAAAGTCTGTATTTGAGAATGCTTTAAAATATTCTTAAAATTTTCTGTGTAAAGAAAATTACAATATGGAGAAAGTTAAGTAAAGTAATTTATTGCCTAATAGACAAGAGGAAGTAAATGTTGAATTTTTAAAATTTTATGGTTATGTATATTGGGTTGAAAAAGGAGTGTGTGTGTGTATATATATATATATATATATATATATATATATATATATATATAAATTAGTGTTAAAATGTTGGCATAAAAACAAATAAAAAATTCAAATTTCTATATATATATATATATATATATATATATATATATATAAATTAGTGTTAAAATGTTGGCATAAAAACAAATAAAAAATTCAAATTTCTATATATATATATATATATATATATATATATAAATTAGTGTTAAAATGTTGGCATAAAAACATAAAAAATTCAAATTTATATATATATATATATATATATATATATATATAAATAAATTAGTGTTAAAATGTTGGCATAAAAACAAATAAAAAATTCAAATTTCTATATATATATATATATATATATATATATATATATATATATATATAAATTAGTGTTAAAATGTTGGCATAAAAACAAATAAAAAATTCAAATTTCTATATATATATATATATATAAATTAGTGTTAAAATGTTGGCATAAAAACAAATAAAAAATTCAAATTTCTATATATATATATATATATATATATATATATATAAATTAGTGTTAAAATGTTGGCATAAAAACAAATAAAAAATTCAAATTTCTATATATATATATATATATATATATATATATATATATATATATATATAAATTAGTGTTAAAATGTTGGCATAAAAACAAATAAAAAATTCAAATTTCTATATATATATATATATATATATATATATAAATTAGTGTTAAAATGTTGGCATAAAAACAAATAAAAAATTCAAATTTCTATATATATATATATATATATATATATATATATATATATATAAATATAAATTAGTGTTAAAATGTTGGCATAAAAACAAATAAAAAATTCAAATTTCTATAATATAGGTTTAACTTAATTAGCTACAATATTTCCCTAATATATCTCACCCTTCAAATGTTGAAAGTATAACTAATTCAAATTTCTATATTCCCTCCCCTCTCCATAACCTCTTTACACTATATTAATTATAATTTCTAAACTTTCCCCTACTCTAAGATCTCCACAACTCTCTTTCCATTAATCTATTACATCCTTTTACCTATATATTTTAAAGTTATTTTAAACCCCTTTTTATTCCTCTTTTAATTTTAAATTAATATTTCATTCTTTATATAACCCCAAATTAATTTCATACAATATTTGGGTTTAATTTGATAAAACTTCTTCCCTTTAAGACAACAAATACCTTCTCCCTCCCCTGACCCGTCTTGTGTTTTTCGTTTGACCGAAACATTGAAATGGATAAATATACTGTATTAGTTTTTCAACTTTTTTTTTTTTTAAGCTTTCACAGTTAAATTTCTATTTCTGACATGAACTCAGTCCACCCCAGGGTTGATAAGACAGACAACTGATATCCTCATCTACCAAAATAGACTATTCCCCATATAAGGTGATTTTGGATTTTATTGTTTATATATATATATATATATAATTATATATATATATATAGATAGATAGATAGGGAGAGATATAAGGTGATTTTGGATTTTATTATTTATATATATATATATATATATATATATATATATATAGATAGATAGATAGATAGATAGGGAGAGATGTACAACAAAGTGGAAAAAGCTTTCGTATGACATGTTTGTCCCTTAGGACTTCAGACTAGGTTTGTTCACATTGGCGTGACTACAAATGCACATGAATGAGACATGCTGGAAATTTTAAATTTAGAAAAAAAACTTTTTTTTTTGATTTTATATATTTTGTGTATATAATGTAGCCAATTTCATTTAGATTCTTTTTCTTTTTGTTTCCATCATCTTTGTTATTAATTATCTGACATTGTGATAACAGAAGATCTGCCAAAATGGTGAAAGGTAAGAACCTGGATACAAATTTACTGTGGATGAAGTAGCAATTAAAGCTCTTTCTAAACATTTTTGTCTTAGTGAATTATTTTCTCTTTTAATTTGTATTTACTCACCCCACCCCACGAGGTCAAGTTGTGACACAAGGCTGGTTTAATATGGGGAGCCCGAGCATGTACACCTGGGCTAGGAACAAAAATTGCCCGAGCCTCCGCAACCGTTGGTTGTGCTGGCCTCAGTGCAAGCACCAATCCTTCTCTATGGTGTAATGAGAGGGCGCGGCCTCAGGCAGTTGTTCCCCAGGGCTGGGCACCTCTCAGTATAATTTTCCTCAGTTGCAACTCTGTCCTTTGATGGAACCCACCCATGAGCGCACTCTGCCTAAAGACAGAGACGCAACTGAGGGATGATAAATAGGGTGTTACAAACGACTCGAGAGTAATTTACACACTAAGACGAAAATGCTTAGTCTCATGCATATAATGTGTTGTTTTCTAAAATGTCTCTTGAGTTCATATAATCTTTTATTTAAACTACTTGGAGGTGTCTCCAATAACGAAACTGACCACAATTTTGACATAAAAATGCTACTCTAATTAAATGAGAAAACAATTAAGACGAAAATATTTAGAAAGTACTTTAATCTCTAGTTCATCTACATTAAGTTTGCATCCAAGTTCTTACATTTCACAATGTGGGATATTTAATAACAAAGAAAAAAAAGAAAAAGAATCTAATTAAATGGGTTAGATTATATACCCAAAATGCATAAAAAAAATTCATTTTTTCTATATTTAAAATTCCTGGTCACTCTCATTCGTGAGCATGCTTAGTTGCATCAGTGGAAACAAACCAAATCCAATGAAGTCCTAAGGGACGAAACACGTCACACAAAAACATTTCCACTTTGTCATACCATCTTTCCTCCCAAATTTTTCTTGATATATAAAAATTTATATATTGTTGTTCCATATGGAGAAAATTATTTTTATTATTCTATTCGAAGCCTGTTAAGTAACCCTATATTAAAATAAGTGCCATGTGAACTACAAGTATGTAAGTTGATGTAAGTAAAAACACATGAAAGACTGTAAACCTGATACCTAAAAATAAGCAATGATTGTCCGTCCTTAAAAATGTCTTTCATTTCGTACAATTAATCTGATCTTGTTTCAAATAGGATGTCAAATGAAGTAAACACTAAATAATAAATTGTTAAATTGATGAAGTAAACACTAACAATAAATTGTTATCACATTTTGTCCGTTGTGCTCTCTGGCCTTCATCAGGCCTATATTGTTCCGGCTAACCCACAGGGAATTCTGAACTGAACCCTGAACCATCAACAGTGGTAGTGTTCTCATTCCACTGCCCATGTTTAGGGATAGCTCGTCTAGTTCTTATTCTTAGTACTGTTTCCATTGCATCCAAGTACACACTACCTAGCCAAGTGATTGAACTCACAATTACTGTGTCACCAAATTCATGAACCAATGCTTTAATCCACTAGGCTATTATTATTGCGGCATAGTCATTGTGAGTTCAATTCCAGGATTGGGCAGTGTGTACTTGGACTCAGTGGAAACAGGTGAGCAATAACTGACAAGTACTAAAAATAGATGAGATATCCCCAAACAATGAAATGAAAACAGTCTACCCCTAGATTAAATAAAGGGTTCAGTTTGGAATTCTATGT
>OZ038484.1:56267008-56292414 GCA_964036315.1 Acanthosepion esculentum | reverse complement strand
TATCTAGTATTAGTCGATTTCTTTTTTTTTTCATACCGTTTATAAAATCATCACTAATTTTTTTAGCGTTGTCCCACATACTTCCATAGTATTAATATTTAACCTTTTTAATTTCTGCTTTACATTTTGTAATATTTTATAACTTTCCGCATTGGAACAGATACCAAACAATCCAAGTCCCGATTATAAACGGAAACACTTGAGTGAAAAAGCTTACATTTCTTGAAAAGACTTTCAAGCTTCTCTTTGCGACATACCAATGGCCAGCACCACGATTCTGGTGCATTGGGACAATTATTCAGCACATGAATAGAAATTTTGTTTCGTTTTTGTGGTCGATTGCGGTTAACTGAAACTGCGGAAGACGAAACTGAATAAGAATGGGCCCTATATATATATATATATATATATATATATATATATATATAAAACACAAAAATTAGGTTCATTATATTCACTTAACGTGAAAATACCCTTGAGAAAGGTATGAATCCACCTCCCACCCCTAGTTATGGGCTAAAGACTTGTATGAAAAAATCATTAATATCCTTACAATCCGGAAATATGTTTCGGCTTTAAATAACCTCAAAAAGGTTGATAATTCGTAACAAAAAAAAACAAAACAGAAAAAAAATCAATCAATCAATCGTTAGACGCAAAAATTAAAAATACATAACAAAAAATTTATAAAGTCAACTTATTTGAAATTTGTTCCTTTTTAAGCCGTTATCTCGTGATGGAATCTAATTTGGAAACGATTATGTGCATCGGAAAAAAAAATCTCTTCATAAAAAGTAATTTGTCTACAGAAAAGAAATGAAGTAAATATTAAAAAAATCGTTTAACAATTTAAAGATTATTGAATTTTAGAGAATTGCATTATTGTAATTATTCAAAATGACGATTTACATAATATAAACCTTACCATTTTATGTAATGGTATAATATACATAACTGTATTATTTACAATACATAAATATATAATTATGATAAAATAAAGAACAAATAAGAAACGTTTATCAAACATATTTCAATTTTACGTTAAAAATGTTAGATTGATAAACATTTCCTCTACTTTATATGTAATTGTATAATTTATATAATGTATAGCTCTGTAATCTCTCTCTCTCTCTCTCTATATATATATATATATATATAAAGATTACTTTTAACAAAGATGTTTCTTCGTAGAATTTCCAAAAGTTTTAAACGGTATTTCCAATTTTTTCAAAAATGTGAAAAAATAAAGAAAAAATGAAAATACCGTTTAATGCCACAACCCCTGAAGATTGGAAATTGTACCAAGAAACATCGATGTCGGGATAAAATTGATATTTAGAAGTAATCTTTTCATATAATATCATTGAGGCTCTATTTTTAATATTATTTTAATATTGAGAACTATATATAAAATATCTGCCGTTTTTAAATCTTATATATATATATATATATATATATATATATATATATATATATATATATATACCGGGTGTAACAAAAAAATCTCCAAATCGTGCAGCAGCATAATTATGCATCAGAAAAATGTTTAATATGTAAAAACCCCACTAAACCAATTGATTTTCTTTTTACCAAGTTTTCAGATAAGACATTTAGCAACCTGGACACCATTTTTCATAAGAATCACTGAATAACCCTTTCAGTTATTCAGCTAAAAAGAGAACAGGTTAAAATCGTTTTGTGTCAGCCTCACTGTCTTCCCAACTGAGAAATGGTGAGAGGAAAACATTCATACTCTGGCTTCCATCTTCAATGTCCATTCAAGAACCATTAAGAGGACGGTGAATAAGTTTTTTAAAAAGGGAACAGTACAGAGGAAAACTGGATCAGGTAGTCACAACAGAAAAAGGCTGATTATTACAACTTCGAGATCAATTAGAAAAGGTCCAACTCAGTCCATAAGATGTTTGGCACGTGAGAGAGGAGTTTCAGTTATGACAGTCCAAAGAGCAGTGGAAAAAACAAACAAACTTGAAAATGAAATCGTACGTGAAACCAGTGAGCTACCTTGTTATTCGAGGACAGAAAGATTAGATAAGGCGAAGATCATCTTGAATAAATTGGAAAACGATCCTGGAATTATATATATATATGAAATTAATTTCGATTCTTCATGAGCTTCCGATCCTTATCTATGATTAATTAATTATGGACATGTTATTTTCGTTTATCATCTATTTCATCAAGATACTTCTGTTACACTTGGAGAGTAGTTAAAAATTCTTATTGTTCCAAGTAGAGACCTATAGTGTTGTACAAACCTCGGAGAATTCCAGTAAGATATCTTTAATCATTACTAAGATACAACAGTCCAGAGCTTAACCTAAAAATTGGACAATTTTGCTGTTACACCCGATTATATATATATATTATATATATATATATATATATATATATATATATATATATATATATCCCTTTCAGGCCAATTGTTTTGGGAGAAACGTTTCATTTTCAGACGATTTTTTTAATTTGTTTTTAATATAGCAACTAAGAAACTGAGGCACCTTAAAGTACCCGAGCGATGGCTAACACCTCTACCAGACATACGAGTTGACAATTGAACTCGTTTGAGGCTCAGAAGGGCATAAAAAAAAAGTGATCGACGTATAAATGCGTCTGTAGCTTGCTTTTGGACGTTATGTTTTGGGCGTGTTTATTCGTCAATGTCTGAAAAAGATACTTTCGGTAACAACGTATACACACGTCCTACGCCAGGGAAGGGGTTAATGTATATTTGGGCAACAACCTTTCTTTTAAACACCTTACATTAAATATGGCCGCTATATTTTATATATAAAATCACAATCAATCAAGTTAAGGAAATATGACCGTTATAAACCAACCCATAAAACGAAAATATAATCACGAACGAATTTCCGTATTTAATTACATTTTTTTTTTTTTTTTTACATAATGAAACATTTTTATGGTCACAAGTACTTAAAACTGGAAACTAGTTAGAAATTTGTCAAATAATAATAGTAATAAATACCAAGTAGATGAAAACCTTTCGATGTTTTGGCGGAAGAACGTCAGCGAGCGAGGAAAAAAAGAAAAGAAATAAGAGGCATAGATGGTGGAAAGAAAACACGACGATACAACGAGGAAAAAGAAAAGTAGAGACACAGATAGAATCCCCAGAAATGTATAAACATTTTAAGAACTTATGATTCTGTAATATCCGGTGTAAAATAGAGAGTTTTTAAATCCCTTTTCCCCAAGCAAGGCAATAAAACAAGGGGTTGCTGAGTGTAAAAGAATAAGAGAATAAAAACACTATTAAGGAGAGACAACAATAAAAGAACAGGAATTAATAGACAAAATATAACGATAGCCATTGATGTTTAAAAATGTAAATGCCAAGCTGACTGGAAAGCAACAAGCCGGAAGAGAGTTGCACAAACGAGAAATACTAGAGAAGAGACTGTTAGCAAAGAACTTGAAGATCAATGTCTATCGTTATCCTTGTCTTCTTAATTCCTGTTCTTTTATTGTTCTGTCTCCTTAATAGTATTTCTCTTATTCTTTCACACTCAGTAACCATCTGCTTTATTGCCTTGCTTTCTTTCCTCTCTACTGTTCCCTCTTTTTAAAACTTATTCACCGTTCTATTGATGGTTCTTGAATGAACTTTGAAGATGGAAGCCAGAGTATAAATGTTGGTACCATTACTGAAGGCCTGAATGATCTTTTTTCTCATACCATTGCTCAGTTGGGAAGACTGGGACTGAAACAAAACGATTATAACCTGTTCTCTTTTTTTTTTTCAATTACCATGAAAATGTTTATAAAAATGGTACAAGTTACAGTAGTGGGAAAGTGACTAGACATGCCAGGTCAGGAACGATAACATTGCAGATTCTTTGGATTTTTACATAGTAGAAGTACCAGAACAGATGTGACAGCAATATTCAATGCATAGACGACTGGTAGACTTGTAAATGTGTAAGATAGGCTTACAATTAAGAAAAAAAACAGTATTTATATTACACTGGAAATACAAAAACATAGAAAATACAAAAAAAAAATACAAAAAAAAAAATACAAAAACATAGAAAATACAAAAAAAAAAAAATACAAAAAACCTGACATGTGTGAGCTTAAACCTCAATAGACAGTTGAAACTTAAAATTATCTGAGAACGCAAGCATTCCTCCGGGAAGAGAATTCAGGGACTGTTCGGGAAAAAATTTACTAACTTGGTTTTTGTGGTACTGAAAGTTATAAGCAACTTCCTCATCCTCACCCTCTGGGCTTTTAGAACTAGATCAGGTTAGAGATCAGCTGACTGGTCATGGTTACCTAGATTTTTAGTAGTACATCCATAGACTTTGGTATCATCTGCATAAATATTCCCTGTCTGTTCTTAGATCGTTCATATAAAATTGATTCTTCACGGCTTATCAACCATTTCCAGATTATCTAAGGTCAGAAAACATTTTTGGATTGTCAGACTTTTTGTGGGGGAGGTAATAATGATTTACTGATACAAATCCTATTTAACCGATAGTTGGGGAGAAGTGGTGGATACATACTTTCAACAAAGGTATTTGCGCGTAAGGGAATATAACGAACCCAACTGGATTTTGAACACCGATCTCTGATTTTCAATTTTGAGCAGTTATCCATTAAACCACCCACATATTTAAGCTTACAATACCTGGTACTCCCAAGCTGTATCCACCTAGGTACTGACCAGGTTTGACGTTGCTTCATGAACTCAATGGAGTGTTCGGGTCAAAATTCCGAGCAGACATAAGAAGGCTGGAGAGTACAATCGCCGAAATGTGAGTATAACAACCAAGATGAAGATGCTGGTCTGAATAGCAAAGCATATAATAATGGTAATTCCTAATCTCAAAAATACGGATAAAGATTATTAAATCGGTACGAGCCGAAACGTTGTGAGTATAACAACCAAGATGAAGATGCTGGTCTGAATAGCAAAGCATATAATAATGGTAATTCCTAATCTCAAAAATACGGATAAAGATTATTAAATCGGTACGAGCAGAAACATTGTGAGTATAACAACCAAGATGAAGATGCTGGTTTGAATAGCAAAGTATATAATAATGATAATTCCTCATCTCAAAAATACCGATAAGTATTCTCAAATCGGTAGGAGTCGAAACGTTGCGAGTATAACAACCAAGATGAAGATGCTGGATGAACATCAATTATATGCCATGCGTGATACGCGCTTAGTCTATCATGTATCTTTCCATACATGACTGACCAGGCAGATTTTTTTCCGGAGTAGTTTGTTATTTCTTTCTGTGGTAGACCAGTTGCCATCTGTACTGCTATTTACCCATAGCTGGGTATTCACAAGGGTATGAGTGAATATAATAGATTCGACTGGAATTCGAACTCGGCTCTCCGATTCCTCATTAATTTTGATCAGTATTGTTCAGTTGATTTCGTTTTTTTTATCGCAATTTCTCAGACTGTCATTCTACAGCAGATAGTAAAATAACGCGGATCTATCCATGTTTATAAACGGTAGTGGTCTGAGGAATTGCGATAAAATGCAAATTAAATTAAGATGACGGGAATGCCGGTTAAAGATGAAAAAAAAAAAATGTTTCGTTTGACAGATGGACAAGTCGATATTTACACTATTTACATTATTCGGACTATTGTCCTCATCTTTAAATAATGTACATAATATCTCATCTCAGAAATATAGACAGATATTGATGTTGATATTTATTTATTTATCTCGGTTCGATGTGCGGAATAAGCTAAGAATCAAATTCAGAGTGCGAGTGATGACGTTATGAAAGTGAGGCCAGAAACAAGGACACGATAATAGGGATGCATGTATTCAAAACAAGGATTGAATAAACGGGTGTGAATAAATTATCTGGGTATTTGGAATTTTGCTTTGCGTGGGATCAGTAAACAAAAAGGGGATTTAAATTGAGTAAAATGCTTTAGGTCTTTTCTATTTATTTTGGTTATTCTTGGTTTGTGTGAGATTATATTTCTTTTGCGTTGTATCTTTTTCAGTTTTTCCCCCATTGTATTTGTGCCTTATTCTGATTTGTGCTTTCGTTATTGTATTTAATATTTTATTTCGCTTTTTTCCCCGATAGCCGCATTACCCGCGCCTTGCTGCGTGTCATATTTTTTGTAAAAAAAATGATGATTGATTTTTAAATCATGGTTATAATTTATGGAGGAAAATGATGCATTTTAATATTACTCAAGGATCATGCCGATGTGAAGTCCATCTTCTAGCTTTTTCCTATATTTTGGATTGGAGTCATTCCCTTGTTCAAATTTAATTTAAATCAAAGAGGGAAAATTTTTTCGGCGTGTGTGTGTGTGTGGGGGGGGTGTAACACATTCAAGAATAAATCCAAATAAAGTTAATATCTTTTGTATTAGATATATTGAATGGAAAATAGATTATGAAACACTACGAGCAAAATATGCATGTTTTGTTTCTTTACAGTTTTACTTATCGAATACAGTAAAAAAAAAAAAACAAACAATTTAAATGCTTACAAAAAGGCTACACAATGAATAAATTTGTTAGATCATAATTAATAAAAAAAAGAAATAGTTAAAATGTATATAAAACCACAATACTGCTGGGCAGAAATTATAAGACAAAAGGTTTTAAATTTGCATTGTTTATTGAAAATCACACTAAAACTACAGCACAAGGACTTAATATGCTTGTGCTATGCACCTTGTCCATATACAATTTGTAAAAACTTCAGTAATTTATAAATTTTCTAAGATTGTGCCATAAGACTTTCACTGATCACCGGAATGAAATTCCAACGCTATGATTTTGAACGTGACTTAAAAAAAAAGAAAAAAAAAAAGCGATAACGATTTGGAAAAAATATTTTATGCCTTTATCATCTGAAACCCAAACTTTCAAATTGAGTGCAATACCACGCTTTCAAAACCGACCTGTCCTAGTCCCCATGTGTACAGTTTATCGGGATTGGAGAGAGAAAATAACCAGCTGTTTGGTTAATTAATGTTGAATGTTTCTTTATAAGGAAACACCTAATATGACTATACCCCTGCATGGATTCCTGTTATCACTTACTCAGATCCAGTAATATTAGGACTTGCCTTCATTTTATTACTAAAAACCACTATAGATGTGATGGTAAGTAAGATCGTCTCGTAGACGAATTCATTATCGGCGGGAATTATGTCTTCACCGAGTATCCCACTAACGGTCTAGTGTCAGACATAATCGAATAAATATTTCAGTTACTTGCTTGTAAATTAGGAAAAAGCGAAGAACCCGGATGCAGAGATACTGTTTTTTTCTTCCCTTTCTGACGAAGGTGCGCCGCTGTTAAAGGCAGTAAAGTTCTGTGTCTGCCCGGTTCACAGTCATGTAAACGGATGACGTGCGACTAAGGGTCAGTGCAAGGCTATTCAGTTTCCAGTGCAACCGAGTTCTTAAGGCAATCCTTCATCTTTGAAGATGGATATCATATTAGTTTTCAGATAAACTATTTATATTTCTGTTTCTCTCTCTATGTAGTTCGAAATAGAAGCCATAAATATGTGCTTAATTAAACAGGCATCCGTTTATCCCGCGACATAATGGCAGCGCTCTGTTTAGTCTTTTGGTGGTGAAACCGGGCGCATGGCAAGGGCGATGATATATGGAAATTGTGCGCTACCCACACCACATAGTATAATTATATTTGCAACCGGTTTGACTGCAGGAGTTACCGGAAGTTAGTCAGTGTCAACAGCCAACGGCCTTAGAGCCACCCTCTGGATTTTCTGTCTGGATTTACATCCATAATCTTTTCCGCGTTTGGATATGCCCGTTAGACAGCAGAAGCTTAAAAAATCAGGGTTTTTCTTCCTCTAGATCAGAATTTCCCCACCTTTTTTTTTTTTTTTTAACCAGCGTCCCCTTTGACCACAAACATTTTTGTCAACACCCTCCCCCAACGTCAAATTAAATTTTGAATATTATATTGAATTCATGTTTCATAGTAAGATGATACTTACGTATTAATGCAAAAATAATTTTAATATTGTTTTCATTTCTGTTATAAATGCCAATGATTAAAATGACCCCCCCCCAAAAAAAAACCCCCACAAAACTTATTTGATAGCTTATCTCAGTATTTTCAATGTGATGGTTGACTTTAGATGCTTGCTGGCTAAGACTTTTACTCTAGGTTCCATGCTGTTTAGAAGTAATCGGAGATCTCCTGAGTTTGTAATTTGCAGGCAGTTTCTTTGTTTAGTCAGAAGCTGTGAAACTGCGTTGAAATCACATTCAGCCATAGAGGAAATTGGAAAAGTAAGCAAGAAAAGTTTGATAGATTCCTATAGCTTGAGATGCTTTTCAGAAATTTGCTTTTGTAGCTAATATTGAATAATTTTTGAAAATTTGGAAAAAAAAAAAAATGGATAAATGCCCACTACTCCCTGAGTATGTTCAACCCCACCAAATGAAATAAAAACTGCCAGGTTTATGTTGAAAGGAAGTTTCAACATATTAGAGGGAAAGGGAAAGGGGTGCTAGCGCTCATGTTGGGAAACACTGTCCTAGTTGAACTGCTTTCCGTAGCTGACAAGGTCCATCTATCCTAATCAGCTAGTTATGAGTCGCTAATCGTCTGTCTTCGTCTCTTATCAAGCTTGAAGCTGGCATTAGTTTTCCAGAGACTATGTTAGACGAAGATCACAAATAAAAAAAAAAGCCATACAAGATCAGGTTGATGAGAGTTTATTATTATTATAATTATTCATCGGGAGTCGGTTCTACGCTGCAACAGTTCTGGGGAAAAAGCTACTCGGCTAGAACTTCCTCCTTACCAATGGAATATGAAGCGGATGAGGAAGAGTCGACTCGGTGTACGTGACATGTCTGGTTCTAAGTGCGAAGATCTGAACTAGTGGAACTATATATGTCTGCCGTAAAAAAATAGCGATAGGCTAGCAATGATTCGTCAATGAGAAAGGGGTTGTCATTAAATAGCCTTCGCCACAGGATATGACAATTTAAAATGCAATTAAATTAATTACTACATATTATTATAAATGGGTCGCACTTTTTACCATTATTGACCCGACCACACATCCGTGGTGCAAGCCTGTCTTTATGGAATGTTGAAGCAAGCTTGACACGATCTTTTTGGCGAAACATTTCTTTTTAATCCCGTGAACCGTAGGGACACCATGTGTACTGCAGCCACAGTAGAAGTGGTGTTTCTTGGGCAAGATATCCTGACGGAGGCCAACACTCTCCAGGACGGTTTTTCTTCACCTAGACCGGTTGTCATCCAAAGTTATAGAACCCAGTTTATCCTGCTATTTACCCATAGCTGTGTGTGTGTGTGTGTGAAGAAGATTCATACCTTTCCCAAGGGTATTAGCACGTAAGTGAACGTAATGGATCCAACTGGAATTCGAACTCGGCTCTCAGATTACTGAAATCCGAGCCGCTATCCATTATTCCTTTCTCTTTTTCCCCCCACTGCCCTCCTATAGATAGATAGATAGATAGATAGATAGATAGATAGATAGATAGATAGATAGATAGATAGATAGATAGATAGATAGATAGATAGATACATAGATAGATAGATAGATAGATAGATAGATACATAGATACATAGATAGATAGATACATAGATAGATAGATACATAGATAGATAGATACATAGATAGATACATAGATAGATAGATACATAGATAGATAGATACATAGATAGATACATAGATAGATAGATACATAGATAGATAGATACATAGATAGATACATAGATAGATAGATACATAGATAGATAGATACATAGATAGATACATAGATAGATAGATACATAGATAGATAGATACATAGATAGATAGATAGATACATAGATACATAGATACATAGATAGATACATAGATACATAGATACATAGATAGATACATAGATAGATAGATAGATACATAGATAGATAGATAGATACATAGATAGATACATAGATACATAGATAGATAGATAGATACATAGATAGATAGATAGATACATAGATAGATACATAGATAGATAGATAGATACATAGATAGATAGATAGATACATAGATAGATAGATACATAGATAGATACATAGATACATACATAGATAGATAGATACATAGATAGATAGATAGATACATAGATAGATAGATAGATAGATAGATAGATAGATAGATACATAGATAGATAGATACATAGATAGATAGATAGATAGATAGATAGATAGATAGATACATAGATAGATACATAGATAGATAGATAGATACATAGACAGATAGATAGATAGATAGATAGATAGATACATAGACAGATAGATAGATAGATAGATAGATAGATACATAGACAGATAGATAGATAGATAGATACATAGATAGATACATAGATACATACATACATACATGTAGAAAATTTTCCCCTCCCAAAATATATGCCTTGAAACAAACGCTACAGTGAAAACGCTCGTTTTCTCGGGATTCACGTAAGAAACATTCACCGGTAAACATGTTATTTATTCTCTACATTAATCTTTCTCTTTTTGTTTTGCCTTCAATCAACCAATTTCAGAAAGACTCATATTTTCATATAGTATTATATGTGTTATTTTAAATTTTGTTCTCTTTATGTAGACTTAATATACCAACATTTTAATCAAAATCGCCCTAGACCCGACTTCCTTTTTCTGACTAACAGTTTTTGGTTAACCTAAATAAATTAAACGAACTTTCAGCATTTGTTTTATTTTTCATTGTTTATTTTCGTTTCTTTTGTCACACCTGATAATATATATGGTTCAACTTCTGTTCAATCACCATAAACTATCAAAGACAACAACATCAATTTCACAGTAGCTGCACATTTCAACCAACCGAACCATAGCATTGATAACGTTAGATGCATCCTTTTATCGTCTTCATTTAAAAGCCAACAAGAACGCCAAAAGTCAGAGTTAAATTCAAGGATTAAACAGGAATTTAAGCATACTCAAAGAATACAGTTTCCACAGAAATCCCTTTACAAACCTTCTACAGCACTAATCAAAATTCTTACGGGAATACAAAACATTAAAAAAAATAAAACAAACAAACAAACCCCCCACAACAACAATTCTTCGGAAAAGAGAGTCCCACTTCATTGTTTATTTTTTTTCACGTTGATAAAGGACACAGGCATGTCCGAAAATTCCAAATCTATCTGTTCATGTTTGTAATTGGTCAAAAACATACCAATATGAAATAATTATATCATGTTTTACCTTTTTCAGGGCAAATGTAAGCATTTTATTTTTGTGACATTTATAGCAAAAATGTTATCGGTTTTTGAAAATTTTTGATAGAGAGTTGCTCATCAGGTTAGCAAATTCATGGGCGTGAGGTGACACAACCCAATGCCTAAGAAAGAAAAGTGAGTAGGCGGTAATTTATATATATATATATCATATAAAAATTAATATTTAAATTATTTTGGATTGAGATTGATCTAGGTGTTATATGTTTTGAATAACATGAGGTTATGGATTTAACAGTTTTCTTTTAAGTTTTTGTTTCTATTTTTGTAGCAAACATGTAGAGAGAGGTTATCTCTTAGAAAACACGGAATGTGTGGAAAGAAACAATCAACATTTTTTAGAAACCCCAGTCCGAACAAAAAGACCAGTTTAGATGAGGCAAAACCAAAAATAATAAATCTATCTACATATGCACCTACAGAGGACGAAATTAACCTATTAAAATTAGGTTTAAAATTCTGTCCCGAAAAGCAATATAACAGACCTAACAAAAAAGACCTTAGAGAATTTGAACGTTAACTCAGACTAATTGAAACATTTAATAATAATAAAAACATTACAGTCGACTAAATAGTGAAAAATAAAACCAAATTCTTCCCAAACAAAAACAATAATACAAATGAATTAAACATTTTTTGAAAAACTCTGGAACCCCAACTTACAGAATAAAACCCACAAAGACAAAGACTAGCCTTAGAAAACATCCGGAAAAATGACAACATAATTATAAAGGAAGCAGACAAAAGCAGTGCTGTAGTCATTATGGACAAAACATACTGTAAAAACAAAAATTCTAAAAGGCACTAGGATACAGGAACAATTATAAATTAATCGACATCAACATAGACAAAAATATATCAAAAATTAAAAAAACTCTGCACAACACACAAGATATTAACAAAAAAACGAAAATGACTTCCTATTAAACTTCATTCCAAAAACGAACAATTTTTATGGACTACCGAAAACTAACAAATCGAGTGAAATAAAAGCAGCTATCCAGACACAAAAATCTGAATGTATTAACATCCCAAACCCCAGTGACCTTACATTCGGACCCATCGTAGCAGGACCAGCCTGTTCAACAAGCAGAATCAGTAATCTAATAGACACCATACTACAACCATTTACTAAAAAGATCAAGAGTTATATTAGAGACTATATCCACTTCCTTAGCTCTATACTACAAAAAGTACATCCAGGAACACACATGGCAACTTTTGACATCAGTAGCCTATATAACAACATACCATATCAAGTAAGTAAACGAGCAATCTCATTCTGGATTTAAAAACACCTAGAGATGCTACATCATAGATTCACCAAGGAATTCATTACAGATAGTATAGACCTAATAGCAGCACTTTTGAATTTGACAAAAACTATATCCAAACCCAAGGTACCACGAAAATTTCATTAATATATGCCACCATAACCTTAGCTTACCTACAGGAAAATCAATATACTAATATAGAACAAATACATGGGGAAAATATAAAAACCCACTTAACTAAATCTTGGAAGCAATACTTAGATGATTGCTTTATCTTCTGGAAATCCTCATGTCGGATTTTAACCAATTACACAATCTACTCCAAAATTTACACTTGAAGATTAAATTCACCTATAAACATTCCTTGATATATATTCCGCAGAAATAGAAACAGCCACATTATCGCAGATGTCTACCACAAACCCACAGACAACCAGGAATATATTCATTTCAAAAGTCATCACCCAAAAAGCTGTCTAAATTCCATCCCCTATTCCCTAGCACGTAGGATTTGCCCTATAATGGCCGACAAACACCTCCGAAAAAAACCGCATAGAAGAATTACATAAAACTCTAAAAAAAACAACCCCAAAACGAGGTTACACCACACCACTAATAAACAAGGGTTTTGAACTAGCAGAAACATACCTCTAGACTAACTACGAAACCCAAAGAAACGCAACAACGAACAAATTCTAGCATACGCCTCAACATAAGAACAATCCAGAACTATTTACAGAAATAAGAAATCTGGACCTAATTAACAAGAATGATAAAATGAAAGATATACTGAACACAATCAAAATAATTAAAAGCAAACGCTAATCAAAAACCCTAAAACACATTAACCTCCGAATTTAATTAACAGACAATACAGGAGGTCACAAAATGCAACAAGATGTTGGGTTTATGATATCATTATTGAAGGAAACTCCTACATTTTTGAAAACCCCATAACAACATTCATGAAAAAAAACAAACAAAAAAAAACTTAATCTGTAGCTCCAAAAATGTGATTTTTGCACTCAGGTGTACAAAATGCAACAAATTCTATATAGATAGAACTCAAGCAGTAAACAACAGAGTTTCCATACACAAAAACAACATTAAATTACCAGACAACAGAAAATTCTGTGTCCCATCACATCCACAAATGTAACAAAAGGTAAATTTACAATAATGCCAATATATCAAACAGACTATTACTCTTAACGACAAACAGAAGAAAAAACAGCGCTAAACAAGTTATAACCCCACAGACATTAACAGAGACCATATACACAGTGGCAAAACACATTACACGGACTACACAAAATACATGTAGTTACTGTATAGATTTCTTCATAATTACACACAAATATATATATATATATATATATATATATATATATACACACACATATACACATACACACACACACACACCTTTTCTTCCTTCCTCCCCTAATTAATATGAACAGACAATCAATACAGCTCTGTCGTGGTTAGATGCCACTAAAAAACATGTATTCCTGATGTACGGGTTGACACAGCCTCTGGTAAGTTGATGTACCGAACTTGTGCTTAAAGACAGATTTGGTAACATTCACTAGCTTTCCATTTCGGAATCAGAGAGAAAGCATGTAACAGGTTTCTATACTTTGTTAGAATAGTCGCTTTCCAAAAATTAATTTTACGGTCTTCTGACTCCTCTCCAGCCGTCTTTATTTTTTTTATTTTTTTAATTATAAACATTTGAGTAATTATCTCCATTGGACAAGAATACCAAGAATATTCACCACATTATATATTATTTTAATAAAATATGGTGTCGGTAGGACGATCGACTACGACTAAAAGTGCACCTAATTCTCAGAGTACAGGTGACAGACTTTGGTATCGACAAGGTCAAGATGTTGCCCTCCAAGTGATTAGTATATACATAAAGTGCATATAACAACCAAAATCGAGGATAAGAAATACAAGTGGCTAATTTGCATGGCTGGTAAAGATGTTAACACTAGCTTCAAGTGAAAAAAATGTTTTTGTATTTTTTATTACATTTTCCGACTTAAAACTAGCGTTAACGTCTTTGCCAGACATAAATCACCATACGTAGAATGGTATCTAATCAAAAAAAAAAAAGAAGAGAGAGAAAGAAATTGCAATCAATTGCGGAGAAACTAAAAAGAAATATCAGAATTTAAGAACGTGGGTAGTTTAATAAACAAAATGAAATTATTTCAAACCGTTCACACGCGGATATTAGTTGAGAAAAATCTCGGCAGTGCACTATAAACAAACGCTCATTAAAGCAAAAAATATCTAAGCGTTCAACAAGATTGTAATGAGTAAAAATATCAAGTATTTTTATATGCAAAAGAGAATTTAAAATAGAGCACTCTTACATACATAAAAATGGAATATACACTCACTTCTTTTTGCACGAGGGATACTCCCCAGAGACTACCTTGCAAATTATATATATATATATATATATATATATATATATATATATGCACACACAGTGTGCATATGAAAATTAGAAATAGGTTCCATCCAAATATATTTAATAAAAAATGTTTATTTTCATATACAAATAAATTGAATTTTATATATATATATATATACACACACACACACATTTATATTATATATATATAACAATCATTCAATCATTGTCTCACTACTAGACCGTAAACGCGCCCGCTTGCTGTTTTTGGTGACGCAAAATCACTCTTGTCACTGGAAATATTTAATGGCGATACATCTTCATGTGTATTTTGAATAAAATTAACATTTAGTGTTTCTTTTGTTTCACTGGTTTTGAATAAGATTTCGGTTAACAGGCGCTGTGATTTTGTTTTTTATATGATTCTTTATAACGTGTCATAATCATTTCAAATCACGTTGGAATTGCACAGCTCGTTCAACATTGTCATTTGTAAGAAAATGATTTCCAAGTTTACTGGCTATTTGGAGGCCTTCTAGATGCTAACGACTGCCACCGTGCGTCGTCTGATGGAGCGGTTACACGCAGACAGAAGTATGGACAGTACACTGTTTCCGCCAGCACCGGAGAGTGGGGATCACTATACGGAAAATATAGATTGGATTCTATTTTACTTGTTACTTAGTCATGTTACGTAGAGTTTAGTCATTTTGTAAATTATAATTGATTAATCTTAGTTCATCGTTTACTTATCAGTTGCAATAACTTCGGTGATAACACAAGGACAGATGTTTAAACCGTGTTAAAAAAATGATACAAAAATAATCGTTTTTTTTTTTTGGACCGTGTAATTTCAAAACCGTGCAAAAATTGAGTGTACAAATAATATATATATTTGGTACTCCTCACATTTTTCTCTGCTTTATCTGTAAATTGCCATGTATTTATGGGAGAGGTATTGGCTTCCTGTTGCCTCTTTCACGGTTTGGAATTCACGAATGGTTGCCATCCAAAGCTAAAGCATATAGTGTTTATGCTCGGAATACCATGGACCGAACATGGGGGCAACAACGAAGTTAATTTGATACTCACAGGACAGATTGAAAGCAAGATGGACAGAGGAAAACAACGTATAACCTACCTGGCGAGTTTGAGAGACTCGATGGAGGAGCAGGGTTTGGGAGAGATGTCCAAAAGATAAGTTATTAAGAGACACAAAGAATATGAAATTATAGAGAGTCATGACCGCCATATAGAAGAACGGTAGCTAATGGCAGAGGAAATGGATTTATTATTTTATTGATTCGTTTTCTACAGCTTATCAACCATTTGCAAGTTATTTAAAGCCGGAAAATATTTTTGGATTGCATAATTTTTTTTTTTCAGATTTTTTTTAGTGATAAGTCTTACTAATTAACCCACAACAGAAGGGAAAAAGTGGTGGAGTCATATCTTTCTCAATATAAGTGACTATAACGAACCCAACTAGAATTGGAACTCTGCTCTCCGATTCAAAATTCATGGCCATTAACCATTACACCACCCACACATCCAAACTTACAATTTCTGGTATTCTCAAGCGGTCACCGATCTAGGTGCTGATCTGGTTCAACTTTAGGGATCGTACGGGTGTTTCAAGGTGTGGTGACCGGAAGCAGACGGGTTCTTGCCGTCCCCAATCTAATTTACGCGACACTGTACACATAGATTAGGCCGGAATTTGAACTAGACTCTCCGATTTTACTCTACGCAACGATAGTAATTACACTACCCGCATATTCTATTAGGGAAAAAATATCCTGCATTACGAAATAATTGGGAAATAAAATCATTAAGTTTAACATAAAAACAAAAAAAAAATGTTTCTTAGATCCTATTTCTTTTCCTACTAACTTGTTTGCAACGTTTGGTGTCAATGTCCTCCTAGCTGACAAATTCTGATCGAGGCGAGGTTGAGCCACTGTCCTTGGAAAAGAGAGGAGAAGAGAAAGCAGCGAGGACAAAATGATTTTGACAGAAAACATAAAAGAGGCACACCCTTATTTTTCTTTGGTCGTTTAATTGCCATCCACTCCTGTCCCGGCCCAATTCAGAATAGACATTGACGAAAGCTGTCTTTAACCGTGTACAGCTTTAATATTTAGGGCAGTTAATGATTATTGAAGTCATTATAGTAACAGATGGTCTCGTGACGCTTGTTAATCATGACGCTTCTGAGGGCGTAACGTTTGCTGATCTTAACCGACATTGGTACAGTAACGGAGCCGCTGTAAGAAATGTATATATACCGTATATTTCTTTATATCCCGTGACTCATTAGGGTCGTAGGGGCACCACGTGTACTACAGTCGCAGTGGAAGTGATGTTTCTTGGGCAAGGTAGCCTGACGGAGCCCAACCCTCTCTAGGTCGGTTTTGAATTCAGAGTTTTTCCTTCTCTTAGACCGGTTGATACTCAAAAGAAAAAAGATTCATATCTTTCCCAAGGCTATTAGCACGTAAATAAATGTAATGGATCCGACTGGAATTCGAACTCGGCTCTCCGATTCCTCAATCGGAGCCGCTATCCATTACTCAACCGCCTCCTATACATTTGTATAAATCGAGAAATATGTGACGGAAAAATAGTTGATAAAATGGAAGTGGGTAGGCTTATCTTCGGGGTCAATATTTTGCCTGTTTTCACCAACTGCAACATCTAAGTAAAAAAAATAAAAAAGCGACAAATATGTGGAATGATTACTTTATTTAGATTTTATAAGCATTTTACACAATACTTTTAGTACTCAGTTTCTATGTTTTCATTTCCCCCAAAATGTGATTGGGTGGTTCCCTAATTAATACTCATTTATTAAAGGTTCAAATCGATTGGAATCTATACTGATCAATCCGATATCAATGATTAGTTCGGGAAGTTGGACATATATCTATTTACCTCTCATATATATATATATATATATATATATATATATATATATATATGTGTGTGTGTGTGTGAATAAAGACTAAAGGGAAACTTTTTTTACCAAGGCATTTCGTCCTTTGATGGACTTTATCAAAGCAAGTATAAGGAGTTTATTTTGCAACGTGTATTTATAAACAGAAATAAAACAAACAAACAAAAAGAACATAGTTAGCTTTAAAAAATTTAAAACGCTCAAAAATATTCTTATGGCTAAATGTGAAACCATGGAGGATGTTAAGTGATGTAAATCCTTACATTTACCTTGATAAACGCGCATATATGTAAAAAGACTATGAATAAAGATGAAAAGGAATCTATTCTTCACCATACACTTTATCCAGCGTCGTCTCCACTCATGGAAACATTCCTGGAACAGCAAAGACGTTGACATTAGTCAGAACGAAAATTCAATTATTGTTGTATGGAGAACGTAAACCAACAAATACAAACAAAAGTAATCAAAGATATTTTAATCATTTCTAAGATACAACAGTTCAAATCTTAATTTAAGAACTGGACAATTTTGCTGTTACACCTATATATATATATATATATATATATATATATATATATATATATATATATATATATATATATATATATATATATTCCAAGAGGATAGAATCCAGGTAGAATTCAATGTCCAGGACAGAGTAAGAATATAATATAAAAGGCTCAAACACTAATATTCCATGGTTATAATTTATTACATATGAATCGTAATCACGATCCAGTTCGTCAGACTTACAAATTCAAAACGAAAACGGAAAATATAACTCCGGGTATAAAAAACAAAGTTTTAGTGATAGTGTATGTGTGGGAATATATATATATATATATATATATATGGTATAAAATGACAATTGGAAAAATCTTAGATTTTGCCGACGCGTTTCGTCTTCCGTTTGCGTCTTCAAGGCAAAAATGAAATCGAAATATCTTTGTTGTTATAGTTACATTAAAAATCCAAATTTAAAAAGATAGACGCTTCTGTCCAAGGCTTTTTTCTGGTTAATGTAAATTACCTTTATATTAAGAATTTTTAAAAAAAAAATCTCTTACTATAAAGGTAATTTACATTAACTAGAAAAAGACTTGGACAGAAGCGTCTATTAAAGATTTTTCCAATTGTCATTTTATACCAATCTGTCTTGTCCACAGAATTGATCTGGGAATTTAACTCTCTCCCTCTCTATATATATATATCTCTATACTTATATATCTATCTATTTATACCTATCTATCTATACCTATACACACACATTATATATATATATATATATATATATATACATGATAGTAAAGATAGCTTGTCCACGTATTCTTCTTATGTATATATATAATAGGCCAGTGAAATAAATTTGACGGATATCAGAAACAAGAAAAATAATGTTATTGATAATAAGACTAATAATATTTGTTTATTAGTAAACTTTTTGACCAAATGGAAGCAAAATGAGAAAGAATTTTAATATTAGAATTTTCGGACACGCCTGCCTCCTTTCTCAACGAGACGAGAAGTGAAAAATGAAGTGGGACGAATTCCAGCGATTTCTCGCATGTATTATATTACCGAAGAGATCGGATTAGTTGTGGTCAAGTTTTATATACTGGAAATCCTGTAGAAAGATTTAGTAATCAATCTCACTAAAGCTTCCACACACGCACGCGCAGAAATGATGTAACCTACGAAAGTAGAAAAAATATCCTGAATTCCAACATTCACAATCTCGTAACTTACCAAAAGATTTCCAGTGCATACAACTTGGCCACACAAGAAAATATGTGTCCTTCGACAGGAATCGAACATGTATCTTACACGGAACCGTCATTTGGCCTGACGTGCTATAGGATTTACATACAGAGGATGCGTCTGGTGAGCAAAAACTGTAATTTGATTTTGTAGGATAGAGATTCGGTTCCTGACGGAGAACATTTTTTTTTTACCAAATTTCACACATTCAAGGCCGGTAAATGTAGTTAATACTGTTTATTATAAACGGAGCATTTACGTAAATAATTTTATATATAGAAATAACACATAAACAGAAAATATATTAAAATACTTGTCGGAATGAGTCCATTTTACACACACACATTATATACACACATATATATGTGTATATATATATATATATATATATATATATATATATATATATATATACATACACACATATGTATGTGTATATGTATATGTATATATATATATATACACACACAATTGGAAACTAGTCCTTGCGGATGGGTTTCGTCATTCGACTTTATCAAAGCAAATGATGATAAACAAAACCGAAATGTTGTTTACTTACATGAAATTCAGAAGCGTCTATTAAATGTTTTTGAATTTCATGTAACTACGAAACATTTTGCTTTTGTTTATCATCACTTACCTTAATAATGTCGAATGACGAAACGCATCGGCAAGGGCTAATTACTATTTTCCGATTGTTTATTTTATTCAGTTTGCCTTCTCTACGGATTTATTCTGAGAACTTTAACACACACTCTCACACCCGCGCATATATATATATATATATATATATATATATATATATATATATCACACGGGAAAAGAAGTATGATAAAGTGGAAGGATTTTAAAAAAATTATAAAGTACTTATCGGGGTCAACAGAATTTTATAATTTTCACACAGCGGGACTTTTCATAAAAGTCCTTTTAAAAGTTAGCGCATAAAACATGCATTTTTAAACATGCCTTTTTTTTTTACGCATGTTGAAATCCTCACAGTATTTAGTATAATTGAAGTGATCGCTAACATCTTTTTTACAAACTCTACGTTTCGTTCAACTTTGCAAACCAATCCATGAAATTTTGAATAAGTTGATTTGTTTGGAAAAACCACTGACAGAAAAACCCTACTTCGCAGTTAAATAATTTCTTTAATTTTATTTTATACGACTTCATGGTAAACAATACTTTTTAAGAAATTTTTGTTTCGTTTTTAACAGCGAAGAATAAATTCTTAGGATTTCTTACTCTTGAGCATGCAACATACAACTGCCCATGTGTAAATATTTCTTCTGGAGCCAAATTCCAACTCTTTGAAACGTTTGACTTCGTGATTTGTTTATAGTTCTCGCAAACGCAGGGCGAACTGTATTCTTGTATAAATAAAACCTTCAAGATATGCAAAAATCAATATTGCATTTCTATTAAGTAACTATTTGTTATTTTCATCATTAAACCGTTTTTAAAATAGGAGTATTTTGTATGTTAATAATTGCATTTAATTTCTAAAAAAAATGAACTCAAATTTATTGTACTAGGTTACGCACATTAGTAAAACCAACTGTACTTTGTACCCCCTTACCTATTTGCACTTCTCCCAAAAATTTGGTTTTGATTGGTCAATGTATGGTTATTTTAGAGGGTGTAACGGACGGACTAACGGAAGTCAATGAATTATATATATATATATATATATATATATATATATATATATATATATATGAGAGAGAGATTTAAAATAGACATTCTGTAATCAATTCAGTAATTCTTACCAAATGTTCTGACAAGTGAGTAATTACGAAATCCAGAGCTGACTCGGATAAGTATTGTTCTTTATTATTTTGGATTCAGTCTTTGGAAATGGAAATGCATTTTTTTCGGACCTGTCAGCGTAATGTATGAGTTTTAATAGTGGGTAATCGGACTTATACTAAGTAAAAACTTAACCATTTTATTCTCTTCTCTCACCTTACCAATTTTCTATCTCCCTACTAACTGACCCACAAACATTTTACTCGGGGTGTATATATATATATATATATATATATATATATATATATATGGTAAGTATTCCACAGTCGAAATGTCGGCGACTAAACCGGTTATCCCATCATCTTGTGAGTGAGGTGGCTCGTTAGCAAGCCAGCAGGACGAAAAATAACACCTAACAAAGGGCCGAAGAACTCTCAATGAGTCAACGGCAAGGCTAACTAGAGGTGGTGTCTCCATAAACCACCGTGGAGAAGGAAACGGGAAACCACTTCACTATTAATCCCAAGACATCATGGCAAATAACAAACACATCATGAAACCTAACGGCGTGATGGGGGTTAAGATGATGGGAATTAAATCTTCCCTCGGTAAGGACCGATATTTGCAACAGGTGTCACCTGACCGTCATCCAGCGACTGCTAGCATAAACAGCGTAAAAGGGATAAAATTCCCCGGAACCTATTCCTCGCTCGCAAAGGAGCGGCATGAGCGACAAGTGTCACCGGACCATTATCTTGCGACTGCTCGCATCACACAAAAAATAACTCTAGGGACATAGGATCTTAGGACGTTGAACAGATGAGTAAGCTAAAAATCAACATTTTTGGTGTATGTGAAACTAGGTGGCCAAACAACAGAGATTGTGTCAGTGACCATCACTGGATTATATATGCAGGCAGAGAGGAAAACTATAAAGGATTAGGATTGATACTAGATCAAGAATTCAAGAAATGCGTTCTGGGATACTACCAATTACCCGAAAGAAGCCTTTCAACGTAGCTATCATAATAGTGTATGCACCGACAGTACACAGTAAGGAAGAAGAAATCGAATCTTACTCCAGGTTAGACAGTGCCAAGACACACTGCAAATCACAAATCATAATTATCATGGGAGACCTGAACGCTAAAGCAGACAGGGAGAGATCAGGGAAGATAGCTAGCAAATTCAGACGAGGTACTCGTAACGAACATGGAGAAAAATGGGCCCGATGCACGGCTAATGACCAGGTGATAACCAACACATGGTTCGAAGAACATCCGAGAGGATTCTGGACATGGAAGAGCCCAGAGGGAGAAACTAAAACCGACTACATAACTATCAACAAAAGATTCAGGAATGCAATGGTTCACTGCGACACCTACCCAAGTGCCGATTGCGGAAGCGACCATCGCCCTGTTATATGTAAACTACGAGTGAAACTAAAGAAGCCTAACGCAGTACCTAAATTGCAATACAACAAACTCCTGAGCGAACTGAACCTGAAGGCAAAATATATGGACAGTTTGAAAAGAAGATATCAGGGACAAAATGGAAATGGAAACTCGAAATGAGACGCATTAAGAGAAGCTTTAGTAACATCAGCAAACGATACCATCCGAAAGGAGAATGGAGAAAGACAAAAAATGAATGGGTCACTGACGAAGTTCTCGACATGATGCAAAGGAACGACACAACAAAATAAGGACCAAATCCAGGCAGGCTAAAGAAGAGTGGCTAAACAAAAAAAATGTACAGAAATAGAGAGATTAAGTACCACAAAGGAGATATGCATAAAATCCAAGGATGGAACGCTCATATTAGAAAAGGAAAAATTCTCCAGCGCTGTAACGAATGTACTTAAGAACTCTTCCACGACGAAAGAGAAGAACCAGCAATACACAGAACTACCGACGGTCCTGAAATTCTAAAAAAACAAACTAGAAACAGCACTGGCCAAATTGAACAGAAACAAGGCGGCAGGGCCAGACAGAATTGTAACAGAAATGCTTACAGCCTTAGATGATTTTGGCATAGACAAGATTATGGAAATAATAGATGAGATCTACCGGATCTATTTTCATAGCACTAAAGGAACCAGGCGCAAACGAATGTGAACGCCACCGAACAATCAGCCTAATGAGCCGCATAAAAACTCATCATCCGTATTCGGGTGAATAGAGCGTGCAGCAGAATCAGGCCAAAGATAGGACAAGAACAGTGCGGGTTTGTTAAAGACACCGGGACAAGGAACGTTAACGCAGAATGTTATGAGAAAGAGCAATACAAATACAGAAGAACGTGCACCTGTGTTTTATAAACTACGCAAAGGCGTTCGACAAAGTACGCTACAAAGATCTGTTAGAGATGCTAAGCAATCTTGACATATTCGGGAAAGACATTAGAATTATCAAAAACCTCTACTAGCAGCAAACCACCTGCATACGGATAAAAAATGAGTTCAGAAGATATACAAAAATAGAAAGGGGCGTAAGGCAAGATTCATCATTGGCGACCACAATCTTAACAACATAAGATACGCAGATGACACAAGACTGATAGCAGGCACGGAAAGGAAACTACAAAATCTCCTACAGAATGCAGCGAAAGACAGTGAGAAGAAGGGACTAAGCGTAAACTACAAGAAGACAGAATACATGGTCATCAGTAAAAAGATGAGCCTGAAAAGCGATTTACAGGCCGGGGACACTAAAATCAAGCAGGTGCGGAAATGTAAATATCTGGGGAGTGTTCTGTCAGAGGACGGTAAGTGCAACGCTGAGATCCGAAGACGGATTGGGATGGCCAAAGACGCATTCCAAAAGCTAGGCTGAGTATTACGAAACAGGAGGGTTTCGTTGGTAACAAAGAATAGAGTACTGAATTACTATGTGGTATCCGTCCTCCTTTACGGCAGCAAATGTTGGACGGTTTTCTCAAAGATGATGAAGAGGCTCGAGGTAACAGAGGTATGATTCTGCAGAAGGGCGTTGAGGATACCATGGGCCGAACATATGAGCAACGACGAGGTTTTGGAGAGGATGCAAACAAAGAGGAAACTTATACTTAACATCAGAAATAGGCAGCTGAAATTTCTGGGACGCGTAATGAGAAAAGAGGGCTTTGAAAATCTGATACTCACAAGGCGGATAGAGGGACAAGGGAAAACAACGTGTAACATACTTAACAGGCTTAAGCAAGCGGAACAGAGTCTGGGAGGAATAACAAAAAGAAAACAAGAAGAAATGGAGAGCCATGATCGCCTGAAGGGACACGGCACATAAAAGAAAGTAATTATTGCTCAAGCTAAATTTATAAAGAAATTATCTAAAGTTTATAATGATTTTTTTCGAGTAACCAACACTCACCATCTTCAGGAATATTAATGTTATTAGTTATAAAAGATAATTGTCTTAATTTCATGCTGGTATTTTTTTTTTTTTTAGAGAACATATCGCTTATTTTATTTTTTAAATATATGCGCATTAAATGGAGCACGATTTGTAATCATATGTAAATGATAAACATTTTTTTCAAATTTAGTCCATTAGGAGTCGCAATAACTTGATCTCATGTCGAATGTAACCGGGATCATTGAGCCATTTCTTGAGGTAAACAGTTTGAATTCAGGGTTACTTTCCTCGGGAGAAAGTAACACCCAAGACTGAGGATTCATACCTTTCCCAAGTGTATTAACACGTAAGTGAATGTAATAGAATAGACTGGAATTCGAACTCGGCTCTCCGATTCTTCAATTCACATTACACACCAATGTATTAATGTTAAAAAATATATATTTAATGAGGGTTGTTTCTTCTGAATAAAAATAGTTTCAATTATTTTGTGTCTTTTTTTATAATGAGCATTACATAGAATTTTATATTTTCTAATAGTATTTATCTCATTTAAAGTCAT
>OZ038484.1:56097008-56264508 GCA_964036315.1 Acanthosepion esculentum | reverse complement strand
TGCCATTGAAAGACTAAGTGAAATACCTTACGAAATTCATTGGTAGAAATGAATAGTTATTGGGGAGGACCGCAATGTGAATATCGATAAAGGATGTATGTACAAGAATAGAAAGCTTGAAATTATGGTACCTGAAGGCGAACCGGTGCCACGCCATTTTCGCATGTAATTTGAACGCGAAGCAGAAGAATGTGAGGAGTGGGGCGAACGGGTAGATGTTGTCGGTTGGTTTCAATCAAACAGATTTGAATGGATCCAGGCTGCTCTAAATATACGCACACGTATATATGAGAGAGAGAGAGAGAGAGATGTGTGTGTGTATGGTCGAGAGAGAATGAAAGAAAGGGCGAGAGAGAAAAGAGGAAAATAGAGTGAAACCGAGACATACACGTGTATATGCTTGATAAAAAATCCACAGTGAAAGCGAGCAAGATGGCAAAAGCTAGAGACTGAGAGAGAGAGAGCCATGAGAAATGCTAGAGGGAGAGAGAGAGAACCATGAGAAATGCTAGAGAGAGAGAGAGAGAGAACCATGAGAAATGCTAGAGAGAGAGAGAGAACCATGAGAAATGCTAGAGAGAGAGAGAGAACCATGAGAAATGCTAGAGAGAGAGAGAGACAGAGCGATGGGAAATGCTAGAGAGAGAGAGAGACAGAGCGATGGGAAATGCTAGAGAGAGAGAGAGACAGAGCGATGGGAAATGCTAGAGAGAGAGAGACAGAGCGATGGGAAATGCTAGAGGGAGAGAGACAGAGCGATGGGAAATGCTAGAGGGAGAGAGACAGAGCGATGGGAAATGCTAGAGGGAGAGAGACAGAGCGATGGGAAATGCTAGAGGGAGAGAGACAGAGCGATGGGAAATGCTAGAGGGAGAGAGACAGAGCGATGGGAAATGCTAGAGGGAGAGAGAGCGATGGGAAATGCTAGAGGGAGAGACAGAGAGAGAGAGAGTGAAATTAGATCTATTAAAATGGGACAGATCTGGGAAATGTTGTGAATAATTAAATATTTGAGGTCGTACTTGGAATCTGTAAACGAATTTTCAACCAATCATTATTTGAGTTCTCTCGAGTTTGTATTTTTGTTAACGTAAATACGTGACTTCGCAACAGCCTGTGATCAGTTTACCCAAAAATACCAAAGTACAAATTTATGCTAATCGACTCTTTTTCTCGAGGAGATAATCGTAGCAGCTGGAGAGCAAAAAGCTCACCGAAAACTAAGTAAAGGGCAGCTTCTTTCAATCATACTTCTTTCTTGTAAACTAATTAATGACACTGAATTTTTTTCAAATTTCTCCACCTAAGACGATGTTTCGAAGAAAATTTCAAATAAGACTATTTGCTGTGCAAAGATACATCTACAAAATTTGCTTTTATACAGATTTAAATAGAAAGATTCCGTTGCAAAAATGTATATAAAATCCAGTTTGCCACAATTATTTGAAATTTATTTACGGTATTAATTGTGACAGTGTGTAATTAGTAACGCCACTGAAAATTCTCGAGGTTAAATTAAAAAGTGAATGTAAGGAACAGGTGCGAAATGAGATTACTGATGAATTCGCAACATGAAAATTGTTTCTTCAGCCTTGGGGAAAAAAATCGTGAAAGGCAATTAATTTTAGATAACAAAAATTGAGATTGTTTTCGGATTTTTTTTTTCAATTAAAAATAATTGGTGTTAGATAAACGCCAAAAACTAAATTATTCCGTGTTCTCGTCGTCATTCATTAATTTGTTATAATCTTTTTTCTCTCGATATTAAACACACATTTAGACATGCTGGCGTTTTTAAGTGGTCAAGGAAATTTCTTCTGGCGTTGAATATGGCGTAACAGAATAAACCACATACTCCTAGCCTCGTTTGGATTGGTTACAAAATATCTTAATATGGATAACTAAAATAAATGGAGCAGAAATATAAAAAAGGTTTCCTTAAGAAATATTCGATGTTAAAACACTTTTTTTTTTAGGCATATGTATTATTATAGAATTAAGATTTACCAAAACAAGGATGCAAGCAACACTAGACATTCGTAGTCTCCTTTAAAAGATTTCAAAGTGCATTCAGTGCTAAAAAAAGAGTAAGATTTGTAATACGGAAATGAATAGACGCGTGTTTACAAATTTAGAAAATTGTTTGAACAAATAAGGTGATATTTAAAAAAATATTTATGGTAAGAGTTTCAAGTTAAACGTAGGATATGAGAGCAAAAAAGCGCCAATGCAAAAAAGCCAAAGCAAAGCCTTAAAAAAAAAACCCAACCCAAAAGCAAATAAAAACAACAACAAAAAAACCTCATAAAAGCCAAACCAAAATCGCTAAAAGAGACAACACAAAAAACAAAACATTCCAACACAAAAAGACAAAAAAGGCTAACAAAGAAAAAGAAAAAAAGCCAATGCAAAAAACAAAACAAAAAACTAACGCAATAAAGCAAAACACCCCAAAAAACAAAACGAAAAGACAACACAACCTCCCATACACAAAAAACAAAACAAAAGCGAATGCGAAAAAAGCAAAAACAAAACAAATCAACACAAAAAATCGCAAAACGCCAAGAGCCAACAAAAAAAATCTAAAGACCAATAAGCCCCCCCCAAACCAAATAAAATAAAATAGAAAATAATTAAACAAAAATGCCATAAAAGCCAACGCACCCCCCACAAAAAATGCTAATGTCAAAAAATAAAAGCTAACGGAAAAAGCCAAGCCAAAAAAAACAAAAACGCAGAAAATCCCAAAAAGCACTGGGCTTCATCATAGATAGGTGTGTGCAACAAAAACAAAACAAAAAACAAAGAAAAAAAACGCGTAAAACTAATAGCTCTATGAAAGGTAAGAATTCATTTTGTTCCTTTTTCCCAGCTACGGATAAAATACGACAGACTGAGCTCTTTAGTCTTAGAAGAAACGAAACAATCTAAATTCAACTCTCCATGAGAGCGTATCATGCTCGAACCTTACAGGACAAGGTCGATTATTTCTTATATTTAACATTGGAAACTATTGGAAAAGGTTTAAGTTTTGCAGTGGACCGAGAAAAGGGTTGGTAAATAAATAAATTAAAATGATTTACTGATTGAATTTGATGTTCTTAAAACAAACATAAAAATAAAACCTTCCTCTTGGAAGGATATGGGTGTCTCTGCGCACGAGTTGCTGACACGGTAAATCAGTACAAACACATGTTGCATGAATTTAGTTGCATGATTCTAAAATTCCGGTCTGGAGGATGTTGCGGGTAGAGAGAAGACGGAGGCAAAAAATCATCTGCTAAATAAATCAGAGCAGTGGTGTGTGTGTGTGTGTGTGTGTGTGTGTGTGTGTGTGTGATAAAACGACCCCCTCCCCACCAAAAATTCTGGATACGCCTCTACTAATAAAAGAACTGCAATGCAAGCATTTATTAAACAAGTTATCTTTCCTTGAAATTAGCTGACAATGGTTTGGTTTGGTTTGTTTTACGGCATATCAACCTCAATGGGTTATTTAATGCCGACAAGATTTTATTGCTAGCAATAATTTTTTCAAAAATGTATTGCTGGTAATATTTTTCCCCTTTAAAAAATATATCGCCGGTAAATAATACCAGAAATACATTTTTTGTAAAAATTAAAACTTATTTTTCCCTTTTATAGTATTTTGATCCCAGTTTGGAGGTTAGTATATTACTGGTAATAATGTATTGCTAGTAATAATTAGTCACAAAAATGCATTGCAGGTAATATTTTTTCCTCGAAAAAAAAAAAAAAAAAAAAAAAAAAAAAAAAAATCATCATCATTGGTGTTAAAACATATTTTTACACTTTCACAGTGCTTCGACATTAGTTTGGGGCTTAACTATTTGGCCATAGTTGGGACCTGGAAACACCAGCAATTAAGAGGTCGTTCCACGCTCCTCAAAATCTCCTGATCAAAGGCCTTACTGTTGGACGTAGTTTATAGTCTTAACCAGGACACGAGCTGACAATGTTTCCACTATATATATATATATATATATTAGTTGATTGATTTGTTTGACAGTACATCAACTTCTTATGGGTCGTTTAATGTCGGAATTTAATTTTATAGGAAGTTTGAAGTAAGAAAAATATGATTCTATGTTCTTCTGCTTTCACAGTTGAATACATGGTAGGTAATACTCGGCTATTGTGGATATATATGTTTGGGAGAACATGATTAATAGAGGCAGTGATGTGCGTTTTATGTTATACTTTTGCTGAAGTTATATTCCGAAATACAGTTTGATTTCTTTAAGAAATTCTCAGATATTATATGGATTAATATGATGAAAGAGTTATTTCATGTTGGTCGATTTTGATTGGCTGAATATCAAACTATTGGATATTTAATACCGAAATCTAAATATTTTAAACGCAGTTTTATGGATTCAACTAAATATATTTTGAATGCAATCGTTTGCCTTCAACTACAGATAAAATTCATTGTTGGCAATTCTTCTGTAAAATACAATGGCGGTCATTTTTTAATATAAAAATGTATTGCTGGTAGTTTTAGACTTTCATATTGTTTTTGTTTAGACGTTCGCTATCAGCCCATAACTGCGACCCTAACTGGTGCTACCACCCAGGGTCAGGGTGGACCTGGGAACAGAAGCAAATGAGAAATGATTCCACGCTTCTCAAAACTTTCCGAACTTGCTGCTGGGTGTAGTTTATTGTCATACCCAGGGATATATATATATATATATATATATATATATATATATATATATATGTATGTATATGTATGTTAAGGCAATTTACCCACACAGGCATAGATAGATAGATAATGAAGAGACTGGAAAATAGATAGATAGATATTAGAGCGATAAAAAGTGGCATGTTAAAACAAGAATAAAATTTGACAGAGAAAAAGGGGAAAATAATATGAATGTGCTAATACAGAAACGGGTTTACCAAAAAAACAGCTGTCGCATGTCTCTGATCAGAGTTCAATTGTACTCTTCTCTCTCTTCTTGTTCTGACATGTCCGTTTTTATTGCTTTAATTAAATTTTGAACATCTACAAATATAAACAAGAAATAACCACAGGACATACACACAAAGAGGTAAAAAAATCACCCTAATAACAATAATTAGCGCATTAGTATGAAGGTATCGAAACATGAGAAAAACGGAAATTAATTGCTAAAACCTCCTGACAAGTGAACTGAACGATTAATAAAAGATTTGTCGACGAAACTCTGGAGTTGAGGTGCTGAATATAACTTATCAATCAGCTAAGTGACAAATTTGATTTGTATTACACACACACACACACACACACACACACACACACACACACATATATAACAAAACTTCGGATGAATAGAGCGCGCAACGAAATTAGACCGGAAATAGGTTAAGATCAGTGCAGTTTCCTTGAAGACATTGGATGATACCGTAAAGAGTAATACAAATGCAAAAGAATGAATACCTATTTTTTAAACAGATTATGCAAAAGCGTTTTGATAAAGTATTCCAAATAGCTGTTTAAACTGTCAGGTAAGCTCGATTTATTTGGGAAATCTAGAATAATTCAGAACCTATATTGGTAGAAAATGATATATGGCAGCATAGAAAAAGAATTCAGTAAAACGACAATAATAGAAAGAGTCGTAAGACAAGAATGCGTTTTCTCACCGGACTTACTCATCGCTTAGACCGAGACAAACCTTACAGAATTAGAAATTTTATCAAAATCCCTTATTGGTGGCCACAGTCTTAACGCAAGATATGCAGACGACATATTGCTGATAGCAGAAACAGAAAGGAAACTACAAGATTCTACAGAAGGTAGTAAAATAAAGCATAAAGAAAGGAGTAAACATCAATTGTAAGGAGACAGAATGTACGGGTATATGCAAGAGGAGCCACTCCAAAATGCCAATTACGAATTGGGGACTCCAAAATGCCAATTACGAATTGGGGACTCCAAAATGCCAATTACGAATTGGGGACTCCAAAATGCCAATTACGAATTGGGGACTCCAAAATGCCAATTACGAATTGGGGACTCCAAAATGCCAATTACGAATTGGGGACTCCAAAATGCCAATTACGAATTGGGGACTCCAAAATGCCAATTACGAATTGGGGACTCCAAAATGCCAATTACGAATTGGGGACTCCAAAATGCCAATTACGAATTGGGGACTCCAAAATGCCAATTACGAATTGGGGACTCCAAAATGCCAATTACGAATTGGGGACTCCAAAATGCCAATTACGAATTGGGGACTCCAAAATGCCAATTACGAATTGGGGACTCCAAAATGCCAATTACGAATTGGGGACTCCAAAATGCCAATTACGAATTGGGGACTCCAAAATGCCAATTACGAATTGGGGACACCAAAATGAAGCAAATGCAAAAATTAAAATATCTAAGTCCTTTAAGAGAAGAAAAAAATGAGACTCTGAAACCCGAAGGCTCTGTAGGATAGCGAAAGATGCCTTCCAAAAGCTAAGCAAAATATTAAAAGTCAAGAAAATTTCGTTCCAATCAATGAAAAAATGAATTGAATTGTTATATACTATGTTCTCCTGGATGGGGGGGGGGTGAATTCTGGATAACCCCCACGCAAATGAAGAGACTTTAGGCAGCAGAAATGTGGTTCTCCAGAAAGATACTGAGAACGCCATGAACTGAACTTGTGAGCAAAGGCGAAGTTTTAGAGACAATGGCAACAAAAGAAACACTTATACTTGTCAGAAACAGAGGTGAAATTTCTAGAGCACATAACGAGGAAAGCGAACTTGGAGAATTTGACATTCACAGGACGTATTACAGACAAGAAGGACGGATGTAAGCAGCGAATAAACTGACTAATGAGCTTGAGTAAATTTTTTGGTAGAACGGATTGGGAGAGATATCAAAAAGACAAACCTTACTAAGAGCTACAAATGACAGGAAATTGTGGAGAGCAATAATCGCTCACGTCCTGACAGGATGCGAGACATACAAGAATTAGCGTTTTCTTATGTAACGTATATAAATACAAGTGTCCTTAAAAACTGACATTTAAAATGAGAATATCCGAGTAACTACATGCTCCAAGCAAACGAAATTAAATAGGCTTAACGATGAACAACAAAAGATTTATTTATCAAAATTTGAAGACATTCAAAGGGATGTGGATTTTATAACCGATTTCAAAAAGCTTTACAAATGTTCAATATGTGCAGCACCTGTAACACGGCGCACGTCAAGTCAGTAGTCCAGCTCCTGCCAAACACGTTGTAGCATCTCTTGCGTAACATTCTCCAGCGCCTTACAATAAGAATCTACCAGAAAGAGGCATCGGACGGGCCAGTGAAAATTAGTCCTGTTGAAATGGTTACCACGTTCACCTGACTTGACATCTTGTGTTTTTTTTTCTATGTGGCTATGTGAAAGGACAGGTCTATATCTCCACTCTTCCTACAAGCCTAGATGCACTTAAAGCATAGAATCACTGAGGTGCCGAAGAATGTTACCCAAGACATGCTACAGCGTGTTTGGCAGGAGATGGACTACCGACGTGTGTCCTGTCACAGGTGGTGCGAATATCGGACATTTGTGAAGCTTTGTAAAATCGGTTATAAAGTCTACATTCCTTTGAATATCTTGTTCGGATTTTGATGAGTAAATTTTTTTTATTGTTCAACACGAAGCCTATTTTATTTCGCTTGCTTGGGATATGTAGTTATTCAGATATTTACATTTTAAATGTCAAGTTTGGCGGAAACACCCTATATATCTGTTAAATTCAGTAGATTTAGCTAACCCTGACGAGCGATGTATCTGAAACTAAGTCGGACAGATACCATATATACTCAAGTATAATGCAAGATTTTATGATCAGTTTTGTTACGCACAAAATTCAGGGGTCGCACTATACATTAAATCTATTTATACGAGTATATACGTTACGTCTTTCGAACTTTTCTTTAACTATGTTGCTCGATTTTTACATAAAAATCTTGAACTCTTTCTTAAATTCGTTAAACTTCAGTAATTTACTGGACCACATGATTTGTTAAGCGTTAACAATCAATATTATTCTCATTAATATCTATAAAAATAGTGTGGACATAGGAATCGATATTACATTGTAACTGGCTTTTTCACGACTTAAGCAACACTCTTTTGCCATAAAGATAGGAAATCTTAATCTAAGTTTAGGTCTTTCAGTTGAGTCTTGGACAATGTTGCCGAAACACCCCAGAACTGTAGCCTTGTGCCAGATTATGTTAATATCTTTTCGAATGATCTATATAAAATAAACGTTTAATCTTATTAATGACGTAGACCAATAAAACTGATAAGTAATTTATGAACAGGTTTTTTTTTTAAGAGAATAAATTAAAAACGAATTAAAAACAATTTGATAGAATTTAAAGCAACCACCGCCAAGAAACACATTTAATTATTTTTTTTAATAAGAGAAACTGAATGATATTCCTTTCTTAAACATAATTGGTGAACGTGTCTTGCTTTATGCGATTGCGTCTCGCCGTGAAGCACTGGTTAGCGAGCCAGGCGAAAATTGCTATCGTAACCACTTGGTTTGTCATTAGGGGAATGATATGATATTTTATAAGGCGATTTCGCCAGCTGGGTGAATGGGGGGATAAGTTAGGCAATCACATTTGCGTAGTTTTAGATTTTCTCATAGATACACACTAACTAAACAGTTATTTTCTGCGTTAACTAAATATATCGACAGACGTATAAAGAGTGAGAGAGAAATTATAAGGAAGGAAATATTCCTAAATGTTGTAGAGTTTATTAATTCTTGCTGGTGAGAGAGAGAAAGAGAGAATGAGAAAGAAAGAGCGAGAATATGAGAGAGAGAGCGAGCGAGAGAAAGAGCGCGAATATGAGAGAGCGAGAGAGAATAAGAGAGAGAGCGAGAGAGAATAAGAGAGAGAGAGCGAGAGAGAATAAGAGAGAGAGAGCGAGAGAGAATAAGAGAGAGAGCGAGGGCGCGAATAAGAGAGAGAGCGAGGGCGCGAATAAGAGAGAGAGAGAGAGAGAGAACGCGCGTGGGAGAGAAAGAGCGAGAGAGAAAGAGAAAGTGCGAGAGAGAAAGAGAAAGTGTGAGAGAGAAAGAGAAAGTGTGAGAGAGAGAGAGAAAAAGTGTGAGAGAGAAAGAGAGAGAAATTATAAGGAAAGAAATACTCCTAAATGTTGTTGAGTTTATCAAAACATTTTGCTGATGCTGGCTATGTTCGGCCCTCGTCTCACGCTCAAATTGTTTTTCAGATTCTGATGGTCTCCCAGGAATTTTACCTTGACACAAACATCCTGTTATCTCAAATTTCTTGTTCCAGTCGTAGATGGATTGTAGTGTTGGCGGCGATTTCCTGTAGTATGTTAGGGAAATGCTATTGCTCAACAGAAAAAGAATGCATTTTATTTACGTTCGCAGATTAATGTCGTCATCTTGATTGCTGCTGCTGCTGCTGCTGCTGCTGTTGTCATCAATGATTTTGGCCGTTGGACCTTGCACTTGTCTCCTCACTTCATGTAAACTTCGACCTGAACTCTTATTCTGCTGACCATGTCCAGGAATATCTGATTTTCTTCTCTTTAGTCGTGCTCAGTTATTACTCACCCTGTATCCAACGAATCTAACAGTGAAGTGGAAAGATTATACAGCGTCAATTGCTAGGTCTTCTGCTAACGAAAGTTTCCTGTGTCGTGCTAGACAATTTTTCTCTCTAGAATCTATCTTACATATTTATAAGTCTACAATTCATTCACGTTTTGAATATTGCTGCCACATATGGTCCGGTGTTCCTGCTATGTATCTAGAGATCATTGATAGAATCCAAAGAAGAATCAGCAATATTAGTGGCCCTGAGCTTCAGCCACTTTCACACCGCGGTAATGGAGCTTCCCTGCGTGTTTTCTATAAATAATTTCATAGCAAATGTTCAGACGAACTCTCCGCTATGGTAGCTAGACTTTATTAATTTAAGCGTAGTACTTGGTTGGCGGCAAGGTCTCAGTTTACAGTTTTATGTTAAACGTTTCTTTTCTTACATTTCTCGCTTGTTGAAAGCTCTTCCGATTCCATGCTTTCCAACCAACTTTGATGTTCAAAAACTTAAATGCAATGTCAATCGTTATCTTTCTTCTTGATTATTCCTATTGTTCTCACTCCTTATTCAGTTATTTCTTATTTTTCCACACTTAGTAACCCCTTGTGTCTTAGTGGCTTTACTGTCTTGCATGGGGTATTATGATTAAATCTCTCTATCTCTCTCATATATATATATATATATATATATATATATATAGGTTCTGACCTGGCGTCTCTGCCTCATTCACACCATCGTAATGTTGTTTCCCTGTGACTTTTTTTATAAATGTTTTCATGGTAACTGTTCGGATAAACTGTTTCTTCCCTATGGTACCTAGACTTTATGAATTTAAGCGCAGTACAAGACTGGCGACAAGGTCTCATCAATTGACAGTTCATGTAACCATAAGTTACATGTTAAAAGTTTCTTTTCTTGCATTTCTTATTTGTCGAAAGCTCTTCCGGTTCCATGCTTTCCAGACAACTTTGATCTTCAAAGATTTAAATGCCATATCACTCGTTATCTACTGTCTTCTTGTTTATTCTTCTATTAATAATAATATAATCGTTCCTTAATAATGTTTTCCTTTTCATATTGTTTCACATTCAGTAACCCGTTGTGTCCTAGTGGCTTTACTGTATTTTATGTACTACTCACCCCACTAGATTACTAGAGACAGTAATTGTGAGCTGGCTCCTAGTACAGACTGAAGGCTCAATTGAAAAAAGGAACTGAACAGTGCTAAATAAGAACGAGACGTGATATCTCTAGACATGAGCAGTGTAACGAGAAAGATCTATCCACTAGATTACAAAAAGGGGGCCTAGTTCGATATTCTCTGGAGGTTATCTGGATCAACAGGTTAGTGAGAAAAAAAGGTTGAAATGTGATAAAAAACAAGGACAATAGTCTGAATATAAGTAAATAATGATAATCTATCTGTGGACCGGTTGCCTCACTGCTTGCCGAATACTCACTAACTGCGGAAATCCTGGTGATATCAATATTCTTTTTTCAAAATTGTATTGCTAGTAATAATTTTTCTTCAAAATTATTGTTGGTAATAATTTAAAAAAAAGTATTTATGGTATTAAAACCTATTTTTACACTTTCATAGTGTTTTGACCCCAGTTTGGGGGTTAACTATTTGCTCATAGGTGGGACCCTAACAGGTGCTACAACTCCGGGTCAGGGTGGACCTGGGAACAACAGCAATTAAGAGGTAGTTCCACGCTCCTCAAAACTTCGCGATCAGAGGCCTTGCTGTCGGACGTAGTTTATCGTCTTACCCAGGATGGACTTTCGGTCTAATAAGTTTTTGAAACTGTTTTTTTATATATTACATTTATTTATTACCCATTCATTTCTCTATACGACAGAATTATCTTATGAGGTATAATTGGTAGGTATGTTTCGGGCATTTGCGTGTACAGTATCCATAAAAGATGACGATTAACTTCTCGAGCATCGCCCCTGCCTGGGATTAGTGTAAGTAGTTGATAAAGTATGTCACAAAGAACTGCTAGGTAACCTTAATATATTTGGGAGGGATATTAGAATAATCCATAAACTATACTGGCAGCAAAGTTGCTGTATGTAGTCAGAAAATTAATTTAGAAAATATCAAAAATAGAAACGGATGCATGGCAAGGATGTGTTTTCTCACCGAACTTATTCAACAGATACAATGAAGCGATTCTGAGAGAAGTACAAGTCCTACCGGGATTCATTATTGACGGCCACACTCTTAGCATGCAGATGCCACAATTGTGATAACAGACAGCGAAAGGAAAATACAAGAACTACCGTAGTCAGTGAAGGAAAGCGAGAAGAAAGGACTAAGCATCAATTGTAAAAAAAGGCAATGTCATTTTTTTAGCAAAAAATATACCAGCCCAACATGCAAATTACATATTGGAGATATTTTAAAAATCATTTCACCCCATGGGTATAGGGAGTATTGAGGAAAGGAAAAAGACGAATGGGATCCAAGAAGACAGAAGATGACGATTGACGTTGCATTTACATTTTTGAACGTTGCAGTTATCAGGGAAGCAAGTAAACGGAAGGGAGTTCCACAGACGTGAATTGCGAGAAAAGAAACTGTTGGAGTCGAAGTGGTGGTTACATTCAACTATTTCAACGGTAAAAACGTGGGACCTAGATGCCAATCTAGTGTCACGCTTAAATTCACGTAGTCGGGGCATCAGAGAATAAAACTCTTAAGGGTAGTTGCCATGAAAATATTTGTAAAAAAAGCGGAAAGCCTGTGAGAAAGTGATTGAAATAAAATAATTTAAATATCTGGGAAATGAAAATTGCGAGGTTGAAATCAGAAGTCGTAACAGAATAGAGAAAGGTACCTTCAAAAACAGATGCAAAGTGTTAAGAAACAGAGAAAATACTTTAGAAACAAAGAAAAGATTACTGAACAGTTACGGGATACCAGTCCTTTATGACAGGGAATCCTGCACAAACGCCTCACAGATGAAAACTTTAAGCAACCGAAATGTGGTTTTATAGAAGGATACTGAGGATACCAAGGCCCGAACAAATAAGCAACGGAATTTTTTTTTTTTTTTTTTTTTTTTTTTACAGCGACGTTCACCTTTTATAGGGTCCGGGGGTCACCTCGAGGTAGAGGGTTACGTATGGAGGCCATTTATACGTACAGGAATGGAAGCCAACGGTTAGCCCTTATTGAACAGGTTAAGATTGTAGTGATCGGGGAAACATCCTGTTGGGAGTCGGTTCCATAGGGCAGTGGTTCGGGGGGAAGAATGCAGCTAGAGTGGAACTTACTTCTCAGCTATAGATACGGATGTGGGTGGTTTACTACAATGTAAGTGGCATGGCGTGTTCTTGCCGTGAAGGTTTGCCCCGGCGTGACTAGGGAAAATAGTTTCATCAAGCATTTTCCGTAGAAGTAGTGGTAGAGCAGCGAAACGCTTTCCAGCTCCCGCCTACTGGAGAGAGATTGAAGGGTGGAGAATAATTCGTCACCCACAAGGGGTCGGAGACGCTTTTGAACTATATTAAGGCTAGAGAGTGAGGTCTGGACAGCTCCTGCCTAAATGTCAACAGTACTTCATTTTTGGCGTGATCTGGCTCTTGTGAAGGTAAAGGAGAGAGGGTTGAGTCAGGTACGTACTGGAGCGGCACAGGGAGCCAACCATTTTACCTGCAACCTTAGCAATGGATCGTATGTACGAGTTCTACTTAAGGTCGGGTGTGAGTTTGAGGCCGAACAGTCTTTCAAGGCACAGTGCTTCCCCGAGAGGACCTCCGTTCATCTTGATTGGTAGTAGTTCAGGGTCAGATCAGCGATGATCGAATGTGACTAGATTGGTTTCGAGGTATTGAATGTAACCAGCCAGTTTTTGCCCAACTGAGTAGTTTGTGCAAGACTGGAAGAGAGATCCGTCGCCAATCTCTGACCATCGACAGTTTTACAGGTGCGCCCGAATATAGCACTATCATCGGCACAGATGTTTACAAATGGTCGGAGTAGATTCTTTGGCAGATGATTTATGTAGATAAAAAAAGCATTGATCCAACGAGTGACCTCTGAGGGACTCCCGCGTTGACCTTTATGGCTCCGGACGACTGTCTATTGATAATTATATTCAGGAACACTTACATGTTAGGAAGGATTTTATGATCAATAAGACCCTTCCAGGGATTCTATAACTGGACAGCTTGTGTAGTAAGCCTATGTGTCATACCTTGTCGAAGGCCTTTGAGATATCTAGTGCTATGCTCCTCGAGGTGTGAGTCTTAGTGATTGTGTGAGTGTAAGACTATACTTAACATCAGAAAGGGTGCTGACATTTCTAAGACACATAACAAGGAAAATTTGATACTCACATTACAGAGGGGAACAACACATCAATCAAGAATCTAGCATTCTTAATAGATTGGTTTTCTACGGCTTATCAACACTTTGCAGGTTATTTAAAACCAGAAAATATTTTGTTAAATTGTAAGAATTTTATTGGTGGATAAAGATTAAAAAAAGTGATACAAGCTTTACTACTTAACCCACAGCTGGGAGGAGAAAATGTGGATTCATACATTTCCTCTAAGGGTATTTACGCATAAGTGAATGTAACTAACCCAACGGGAATTGTAGCACATCTCTCCGAGACATTATCCAGTACACCACTGACATGGACGACAGAGCAAGGATTAGGCTATACAACAAAAAACAAAAAAAAACTTCAAAAAGACAGAAAATTCTGGAGAGCCAGGATCGCATATGTTGGGACGTGGGACATAGAAGACATTTTATATTTTTAAGACTAGTGGAATTGGGACTCCATTCACAGATTTCCATTACGCCATCTTGGATAACAAAGAAAGAAAAAAGAAAGAAAGAAAAAAGAAAGAAAGAAAAAAGAAAGAAAGAAAAAAGAAAGAAAGAAAAAAGAAAGAAAGAAAAAAGAAAGAAAGAAAAAAGAAAGAAAGAAAAAAGAAAGAAAGAAAAAAGAAAGAAAGAAAAAAGAAAGAAAGAAAAAAGAAAGAAAGAAAAAAGAAAGAAAGAAAAAAGAAAGAAAGAAAAAAGAAAGAAAGAAAAAAGAAAGAAAGAAAAAAGAAAGAAAGAAAAAAGAAAGAAAGAAAAAAGAAAGAAAGAAAAAAGAAAGAAAGAAAAAAGAAAGAAAGAAAAAAGAAAGAAAGAAAAAAGAAAGAAAGAAAAAAGAAAGAAAGAAAAAAGAAAGAAAGAAAAAAGAAAGAAAGAAAAAAGAAAGAAAGAAAAAAGAAAGAAAGAAAAAAGAAAGAAAGAAAAAAGAAAGAAAGAAAAAAGAAAGAAAGAAAAAAGAAAGAAAGAAAAAAGAAAGAAAGAAAAAAGAAAGAAAGAAAAAAGAAAGAAAGAAAAAAGAAAGAAAGAAAAAAGAAAGAAAGAAAAAAGAAAGAAAGAAAAAAGAAAGAAAGAAAAAAGAAAGAAAGAAAAAAGAAAGAAAGAAAAAAGAAAGAAAGAAAAAAGAAAGAAAGAAAAAAGAAAGAAAGAAAAAAGAAAGAAAGAAAAAAGAAAGAAAGAAAAAAGAAAGAAAGAAAAAAAAAGAAAGAAAGAAAAAAGAAAGAAAGAAAAAAGAAAGAAAGAAAAAAGAAAGAAAGAAAAAAGAAAGAAAGAAAAAAGAAAGAAAGAAAAAAGAAAGAAAGAAAAAAGAAAGAAAGAAAAAAGAAAGAAAGAAAAAAGAAAGAAAGAAAAAAGAAAGAAAGAAAAAAGAAAGAAAGAAAAAAGAAAGAAAGAAAAAAGAAAGAAAGAAAAAAGAAAGAAAGAAAAAAGAAAGAAAGAAAAAAGAAAGAAAGAAAAAAGAAAGAAAGAAAAAAGAAAGAAAGAAAAAAGAAAGAAAGAAAAAAGAAAGAAAGAAAAAAGAAAGAAAGAAAAAAGAAAGAAAGAAAAAAGAAAGAAAGAAAAAAGAAAGAAAGAAAAAAGAAAGAAAGAAAAAAGAAAGAAAGAAAAAAGAAAGAAAGAAAAAAGAAAGAAAGAAAAAAGAAAGAAAGAAAAAAGAAAGAAAGAAAAAAGAAAGAAAGAAAAAAGAAAGAAAGAAAAAGAAAGAAAGAAAAAGAAAGAAAGAAAAAGAAAGAAAGAAAAAGAAAGAAAGAAAAAGAAAGAAAGAAAAAGAAAGAAAGAAAAAGAAAGAAAGAAAAAGAAAGAAAGAAAAAGAAAGAAAGAAAAAGAAAGAAAGAAAAAGAAAGAAAGAAGAAGAAAGAAAGAAGAAGAAAGAAAGAAGAAGAAAGAAAGAAGAAGAAAGAAAGAAGAAGAAAGAAAGAAGAAAAAAGAAAGAAGAAAAAGAAAGAAAGAAAAAGAAAGAAAGAAAAAGAAAGAAAAAAGAAAGAAAAAAGAAAGAAAAAAGAAAGAAAAAAGAAAGAAAAAAGAAAGAAAAAAGAAAGAAAAAAGAAAGAAAAAAGAAAGAAAAAAGAAAGAAAAAAGAAAGAAAAAAGAAAGAAAAAAGAAAGAAAAAAGAAAGAAAAAAGAAAGAAAAAAGAAAGAAAAAAGAAAGAAAAAAGAAAGAAAAAAGAAAGAAAAAAGAAAGAAAAAAGAAAGAAAAAAGAAAGAAAAAAGAAAGAAAAAAGAAAGAAAAAAAGAAAAAAGAAAGAAAAAAGAAAGAAAAAAGAAAGAAAAAAGAAAGAAAAAAGAAAGAAAAAAGAAAGAAAAAAGAAAGAAAAAAGAAAGAAAAAAGAAAGAAAAAAGAAAGAAAAAAGAAAGAAAGAAAAAAGAAAGAAAAAAGAAAGAAAAAAGAAAGAAAAAAGAAAGAAAAAAGAAAGAAAAAAGAAAGAAAAAAGAAAGAAAAAAGAAAGAAAAAAGAAAGAAAAAAGAAAGAAAAAAGAAAGAAAAAAGAAAGAAAAAAGAAAGAAAAAAGAAAGAAAAAAGAAAGAAAAAAGAAAGAAAAAAGAAAGAAAAAAGAAAGAAAAAAGAAAGAAAAAAGAAAGAAAAAAGAAAGAAAAAAGAAAGAAAAAAGAAAGAAAAAAGAAAGAAAAAAGAAAGAAAAAAGAAAGAAAAAAGAAAGAAAAAAGAAAGAAGAAAAAAGAAAGAAGAAAAAAGAAAGAAGAAAAAAGAAAGAAGAAAAAAGAAAGAAGAAAAAAGAAAGAAAAAAGAAAGAAGAAAAAAGAAAGAAAAAAGAAAGAAGAAAAAAGAAAGAAAAAAGAAAGAAAAAAGAAAGAAAAAAGAAAGAAGAAAAAAGAAAGAAGAAAAAAGAAAGAAGAAAAAAGAAAGAAGAAAGAAGAAAAAAGAAAGAAAAAAGAAAGAAGAAAAAAGAAAGAAAAAAGAAAGAAGAAAAAAGAAAGAAAAAAGAAAGAAGAAAAAAGAAAGAAAAAAGAAAGAAGAAAAAAGAAAGAAAAAAGAAAGAAGAAAAAAGAAAGAAAAAAAAGAAAGAAAGAAAAAAGAAAGAAGAAGAAAGAAAAAAGAAAAAGAAAGAAAGAAGAAAAAGAAAGAAAAAAGAAAAAGAAAGAAAGAAGAAAAAGAAAGAAAGAAGAAAAAGAAAGAAAGAAGAAAAAGAAAGAAAGAAGAAAAAGAAAGAAAGAAGAAAAAGAAAGAAAGAAGAAAAAGAAAGAAAGAAGAAAAAGAAAGAAAGAAGAAAAAGAAAGAAAGAAGAAAAAGAAAGAAGAAAAAGAAAGAAAGAAGAAAAAGAAAGAAAGAAGAAAAAGAAAGAAAGAAGAAAAAGAAAGAAAGAAGAAAAAGAAAGAAAGAAGAAAAAGAAAGAAAGAAGAAAAAGAAAGAAAGAAGAAAAAGAAAGAAAGAAGAAAAAGAAAGAAAGAAGAAAAAGAAAGAAAGAAGAAAAAGAAAGAAAGAAGAAAAAGAAAGAAAGAAGAAAAAGAAAGAAAGAAGAAAAAGAAAGAAAGAAGAAAAAGAAAGAAAGAAGAAAAAGAAAGAAAGAAGAAAAAGAAAGAAAGAAGAAAAAGAAAGAAAGAAGAAAAAGAAAGAAAGAAGAAAAAGAAAGAAAGAAGAAAAAGAAAGAAAGAAGAAAAAGAAAGAAAGAAGAAAAAGAAAGAAAGAAGAAAAAGAAAGAAAGAAGAAAAAGAAAGAAAGAAGAAAAAGAAAGAAAGAAGAAAAAGAAAGAAAGAAGAAAAAGAAAGAAAGAAGAAAATATTGAAAATTTGTTAACTCGTACTAGTTTCCCAAATCTGACTTTTGTTTTTATCTTTTTTTTTCTTTTAAGAAGAGCTACTGTCGGTCGTTTGTATAAGAATTGCAGTACATTCTCCTACATAAAACGGTTTTTACTTTACACAAACAAATCATTTTGCGTACAGCTTTTAAAGTTTGTAACCGTTCAGTTGGAAACATTCATTCCTTTTATTAATGTTCCTATTAATATTTCAGATACAATTTCACCCCCAATATATCTATTTTTTATATAAAATTTTCATTAGAAACTTACAAAAAAGAACAAAAAACCCAAACTATTTCGCCTTTTTTCACGCTACTAACTGCTATTACACAGTTACTGTACACGAGCTATTTCGTTGAAAATTAACCAAGGCGTACGTGAGCAATAGCGATAACAACGATGCTGGAATATAGACATTTTTTATGCATTTCTTTAATTAGCACTATTAAAAAGAAAGGTGAGTAGTAGGCACGGCAGTAATACGGCGACATTGATCTGATGCAAAAGAGTACCGGATTGAGGTAGAGAGAGAACGAGAGAGAGAGAACGAGAACGAGAGAGAGAGAACGAGAACGAGAGAGAGAGAACGAGAACGAGAGAGAGAGAACGAGAACGAGAGAGAGAGAACGAGAACGAGAGAGAGTGAAAGAGAACGAGAGAGTGAAAGAGAACGAGAACGAGAACGAGAGAGTGAAAGAGAACGAGAACGAGAACGAGAGAGTGAAAGAGAACGAGAACGAGAACGAGAGAGTGAAAGAGAACGAGAACGAGAACGAGAGAGTGAACGAGAACGAGAACGAGAGAGTGAAAGAGAACGAGAACGAGAGAGTGAAAGAGAACGAGAACGAGAACGAGAGAGTGAAAGAGAACGAGAACGAGAACGAGAGAGTGAACGAGAACGAGAACGAGAGAGTGAAAGAGAACGAGAACGAGAACGAGAGAGTGAAAGAGAACGAGAACGAGAACGAGAGAGTGAAAGAGAACGAGAACGAGAACGAGAGAGTGAAAGAGAACGAGAACGAGAACGAGAGAGTGAAAGAGAACGAGAACGAGAACGAGAGAGTGAACGAGAACGAGAACGAGAACGAGAGAGTGAACGAGAACGAGAACGAGAGAGTGAAAGAGAACGAGAACGAGAGAGTGAAAGAGAACGAGAAAGAGAAAGAGAAAGAGAAAGAGAAAGAGAAAGAGAACGAGAACGAGAAAGAGAACGAGAGAGTGAAAGAGAACGAGAGAGTGAAAGAGAACGAGAGAGGGAAAGAGAACGAGAGAGGGAAAGAGAAAGAGTGGGAAAGAGAGGCTAACGCGCACAGACCCGCACAAACTCAGAAACGCGACAGTGTGAGAGAGATGCAGACACACGTATACACGATAAAATTGTGTATCCGAGAATAGAATTCATCCCAACAAGGACCCGTTGGATGATAATAGTAGATATATTTTATGGCGACGTGTGTGCTTCTGTATCAACCACAAGCAAATATGACACTACAGAGGGAAAATGGGCCAGCAGGTTAACTGCCTCTCGTGCTTGGAGGAGTTTTTTTTTTTTACATTTGTGTCCATTTTATTGAAATAGAACCACAATTCTGAATGATGATCTTTCAAAACGTAGATTTTGCGAACTGGCACTACCAAATATCATTGTTCTCTTTGTTTGTCAATCTCACACGATGCCATGTTAAGCTTAGCAGATGCCGCCGCCAAGAAGAGGAAGAAGAAAAAAAACTGAGCCTTTTAGAAACGGTTCAGCGAGAAGACAAGAGAAAAAGCAATTGCACATCGACTTGATTAGTTTTGTTTGAGATACGCTTAACAAACCGTTAAAAGAGATTACAACGCTCAACTACACTAGCAGAAAATAAAATTGAAACACCCTAAAAAGCCGCGTTCAGATTTCAATCTGGTCCGTTACATTCACTAATGCGTAAAAAAACCTTATGAAATGCTATGAATCCATTTCTTCCTTCCCTCTATGGATTAAATAAGTAGGACGAGTATATATATAAAAAAAATCATTCTTCAGACATTGTTCATAATATTCAATCAAATATTCAGTACGGAAAAAATACAACATAAAAATGAAAAGAAACGAAAAAATAATTACAATCCAAAATGTTTCGTCTTTAAATAACGCTCAAAGGGTTGATACATTGTAAAACAAAACAATCAATCAATAATAATAAAAAGAAAACTAACGCTCAAAATAAGTGCTTCATTTTCAAAACTGCTCTGTTTTATCTACCACAGAGACACCCGCCCCCGTTACCTTCCATTAGAATGTCTGATACTCAACTCCACGAGAGCGCCTCTCTGCGACTGCTTTGGTCTTACACTGTTACGCTGACCTGAGATAGAAAAAATACATTGAATCACTAGTTTCATCTACCTGAAGGAAAGTTGTTCTCTGTGTCGTGCTAATTTGCCCTTGCATGGAATACTGCTGTCATATATGGTCTGTGGCCCCTCGCTGTTCGTCTTAAGGTCCTCGACAAATAAAGGCCGGGGGGGGGGGGACACAATTGCCGAAACGTTGTGATAACAACAAAGTTGAGAAAAATAGTCCACATGTAAATATTCCAAAATTATAAATGTCTTTTTTCTATTTATTAGACTCAAGCATAAAATAATATTTAATCAATCATCTTGCACGAAAATTAAGCAACCCAAATATCGGTGGAAATACGAAGTTGTTAAAAAAAAAAAATTGGGCTTTACCCAGGCGTAATTCGGCATCGTTCTGGTGTAATTTTAATTTTATTTTCCGTCTTTTATTATTTATAAGATCTTAAAGTAAAATTAGCTGGACACTATATCCAAAAATGTTGCTAAAATAGGGACAATATTCTAGTGACAAGAGATTCATTACCATGACAATGGTAAGAGTCAAGATGTGCCTCTGGCACGTATGGGATCCAATTATTTGTGAGAGAGAGAGAGAGAGTGAAAAAGAGTGAGAGAGAAAGAGGCGTGACATAATGCAGTAAAAAGTATGGAGGAGTGATGACGAAAGACTAAGTCATTTTTTTTATTTGTGTATCTGCAAAATAAATGCCTGCTTTCGGTCAGGTGGCCTAAATCCGAATGAGCCTAATGACTAGACATTCACCATCTGGACATCGCTTTTACCTTGTACTAAGAATTGATAGAGTTGGTGAAACCCAATGAACCCAAGTGGACATAATTTCTTTTGCGCTACTGACAATCGCATGACCAAACGACTAAACTGAATTATTACCGAATTCTAATAGGCTTTATTTGCAACACATAGAAAGAAAAGAAAATTACTTGAAAGAAAAATATATATATATACAAAATTAATAAATATTATAGTAAATAAAATACTTCCATTCTGTAAGCAATCTGGGAATCAAGAGGAGAAGCAAACCTAGCCCTTTTAAATACACACTTTTTCCAGCCACCGAACCAGCATAAATAATCTTGATATCATGAATAGAAATAACCCTCAGACTTAGTTCTAAACAAAAGAAACTGCGAAGGCCAGTTTCCATAATTCCTTCGTGACCTGCATATACGTAACCTCTCTCATATATATATATATATATATATATATACACACACACACACACAATGTAAAATAACAAAACATTAATTTAAAACAGGGCTCAATACAAAAGTAGAGCCATAAATATTTATTATACAATGTTACATTAGAACAAGTACATACCCTCTACAAAACTGCACATCTTGTTTCAACGTTGAATTTTTTTTAACGTTTCATCAAGTGGGAAATCACGATCATCGTGATTTCTCACCTGATGAAACGTTAAAGAAAATTAACGTTGAAACAAGATGTGCAGTTTTGTATTGGATATGTGCATGTTCTAATGTAACACTGCATAATATATATATATTATATATAAAAGCGTATATTTTGATAGCATGTTTTCATGAAGACATGTGCATTAAATAATTTAGACAAGTTTTGTCTGCTTATTTTTAATAGGATCCTCTCATAATTACGTACAGGTTTCTTAGTATTCTTATTAAAAGAAAATTACCATATTGATGCATATTGATTTTATTCGGAGTACTTTCGACATTAGCACAGTGTCATCATCAGGGTCTAGTTTTTCTAAGACAAAAATTGCTGTGTTCATATGAATATTAAATTTTTACTCGTTCAGTGAAAAATGCTTACGTTATATACTGTAGGCTTTTTAAAATTTTATGATGTAAACACACAACAAACGTAAAGGGAAGTAACTAAGTTATTGAAATATCTAAATATTAAAAAAAAACTATTTAAATCCATTAGTTAAAAGCTAGAAATTTTAAAGAATCGACAGTAAACATTTGAAAATATTTCCGCAGTATTCATAATTAATTTTATTAAGGGTTGGTTTTTAATTTTTTTTAATATAGATAGCGTCAAGAATTTTTAGTTTATGTTTATTATTTTCATGAAAAAAGTATCGATGTATTTTCAACAAGAATATTCCTAAATTGTAAATGTATATATCGCTAAAGGAGGATTGGCACTTGGTTTGAATATCGAAATGAAACTTCAAACTAACAACCACCATACAGTATTGATTCCTACGTCAATACTACCTTTTTATTTTATAGATCACCCAATACAAAGATCAAGAGCCAATCAAATTAGAGGGCTACTGAATGGGGATCTTATATGTACTTAAGAATTGTACATGATGGCTAACCATGGAGTTAAAGACGTTAAGATTACAGTGATCAAGGAAGCATCCCTTGGGGACTGTTACACAAAGTAGCTGTTAGGAAGAAGCTGTCTAAAGTGAATAAGGAATATTCGCCCTGTGTACATGGCCTGCCGGGTCCTGTTTTTTAAGGTTTTAACTTTTGGAAGGCATCTTTTTTTTTTCTAACATGCTTTTGGATTTCAGCATCACATTTTATCGTCGTCTTTTAAAACAGTTTTCAGATATTTAAATTTCTATACTTAATTTTGATCTCTCATTTTGTAGCTGGCAACTTCGATTGTTCCTTTTGCTGGCGACCATGGGTTCTGTCTTCTCACAATTTATCGTTAACCTCTTTCTCCACGCTTTCCCGCAGTTTTCTTGTTTATACAGGAAACAATTGTTAACCTACCTTTGGACAACGTCAAATTAAGATTGGCCAATCAAAGGGTATGTGGTTTCGAGTCTTTCTTCGGGCGTTCAATCTTCTTGCGAAGGATGATTCTGCCGTCTTTCTTGTGAGTCGGGCTTTTATATAACTTCCTGCCATCCCGTTGTCTAGACTCATTTCCTTGTTTATGGTTGCTATAGCCACCGACATAGTTTGAGCCTAGATTCTGCACTTGTTATTTTCTCGGTCAGTTCTCTATGCACCTAAATCTTTTGACATTCTGAGGTTACACAGTGTTCAAAATTTACTTTAGTATCTCTTAGAGTGAATCAAATACATACTGCAGTCACCACAGATCAACGCTTCTTAGATCAAATGTTCCTGATGGACATTAAATTCGACTCAGACAAATTTCCTGTTGTGAATCACATACTGTAATAAGTGCCTTTCTCTTTCGGCACTATGCCAGAAAATACTTTGTAAATATCTAATCTATTAAAAAGAAACAATTTCGAATGCTGGTTTTCTAGGCAAACATTCACATTCCTTTTGGACGTTTGCGCCAATATTCCGACTTTTCGGCCCTGTGTTTTAGAAATGTGAAGAATCATTTTCTTGATAGAAAATTATATCCTCACGAGAAAACACTGTCCTGATACGATATATTCATTTTGACGAAAGCGTTAGTTAGGAAACTTGCCTTTGAGGTCTTAAGCAGTGCCAACAAAAGCCTAGTTAATAACAAAAAAATTACGAAAATATAACAAATATCTAATGCAGTTTGGTACTGTTAACTGGCGGTCAGTAGGTTAAGACAGCCACGTGTCAATTAAGCGCTCATTATGATTGGATGGGAAATATGTCATGTTTTATTTTAGGACGAATCAAAATGGCGTTATATAAGCAAATTCCAGTGATATGAATGACCTTGGAATGCAAAATGAACAGATCGTGGAGATAATTATTCTTTATTAACGAACATAAGTACAATGTTTGACTGTTACCATTATTCATCTTTGCTGTGGTACATTAGAAGATAATTAATTATACAGGATAAGACCATTGCACATAAATGGTGGGGCAATAGCAAAACGAACAACGAAAAGGTGCCAATTATAATAATTATTAAGAAAGAAAACACTTTAGGAAGAGGAGGCTTTTTTAATTAATTTCAGTTATATTAAAACATGTATTTTTTGGGAGAATTTGCTAGAAATATTTTTTTAATTAAACAAGTTCCTCGATAATACTATGAATGCGTGCCTAACAGTGACAATTTTGCATTACTGTGATTATATATATATATATATATATATATATATATATATATATAATGTAGAGAGAGGGAGGGGAAAAGATAAGAAGAAGAAAGAGATAAGAAGAAGAGAAGAGAGAAAAGAAGATAAAAGAGAAAAGAAGAGAAGAAAAAAGAGAAGAGAAGAAAAAAGAGAAGAGAAGAAAAAAGAGAAAAGAAAAAAGAAGAAAAAAGAGAAAAGAAGAAAAAAGAGAAAAGAAAAAAGAAAGAAGAAAAAAGAGAAAAGAAGAGAAGAGAAAAGAGAGAAAAGAAGAGAAGAAAAGAGAGAGAAAAGAAGAGAAGAAAAGAGAGAGAAAAGAGAAGAAAAAAGAGAGAAAAGAAGAGAAGAAAAAAGAGAGAAAAGAAGAGAAGTAAAAAGAGAGAAAAGAAGAGAAGTAAAAAGAGAAAAGAAGAGAAGAAAAAAGAGAAAAGAAGAGAAGAGAAAAGAAAAGAGAAAAAAGAGAGAAAAGAGAAAAAAGAGAAAAGAGAAGAAAAAAGAGAGAAAAGAGAAAAAAGAGAGAAAAGAGAAAAAAGAGAAAAGAGAAGAAAAAAGAGAGAAAAGAAAAGAAAAAAGAGAAGAGAAGAAAAAAGAGAAGAGAGAAAAAAGAGAAAAGAAAAAAGAAAAGAAAGAGAAAAGAGGAGAGAAGAAAAAGAGAAAAGAAAAGAAAAAGAGAAAAGAAGAGAAGAAAAAGAGAAAAGAAGAGAAGAAAAAGAGAAAAGAAGAGAAGAAAAAGAGAAAAGAAGAGAAGAAAAAGAGAAAAGAAGAGAAGAAAAAAGAGAAAAAAGAAAAAAGAGAAAAGAAGAGAAGAAAAAAGAGAAAAGAAGAGAAAAAAGAGAAAAGAAGAGAAGAGAAAAGAAAAGAGAAAAAAGAGAGAAAAGAGAAAAAAAGAGAGAAAAGAGAAAAAAGAGAAAAGAGAAGAAAAAAGAGAGAAAAGAGAAAAAAGAGAGAAAAGAAAAGAAAAAAGAGAAGAGAGAAAAAGAGAAAAGAAAAAAGAAAAGAAAGAGAAAAGAGGAGAGAAGAAAAAGAGAAAAGAAAAGAAAAAGAGAAAAGAAAAGAAAAAGAGAAAAGAGGAGAAGAAAAAGAGAAAAGAAGAGAAGAAAAAGAGAAAAGAAGAGAAGAAAAAGAGAAAAGAAGAGAAGAAAAAGAGAAAAGAAGAGAAGAAAAAGAGAAAAGAAGAGAAAAGAAGAGAAAAGAAGAGAAGAAAAAAGAAAAAAGAAAAGAAAAAAGAAAAAAGAGAAAAGAAAAGAAAAAAGAGAAAAGAGTAAAGAAAAGAAAAAGAGAAAAGAGAAAAGAAAAAGAGAGAAGAAAAGAAAAAAAGAAAAGAGAGGAGAGAAGAAAAAAGAAAAGAAAAAAGAAGAGAGAAGAAAAAAGAAAAGAGAGAAAAAGAGAGAGAATAAGAAAGCGAGAAGGAAAAAGCAATTAGGACAGTGTCTTCCCAACAACCGCTACTTTGTAGGAGAGATTCCCAATATGATGCTTCTCCGATCACTATAAACTTAAAATTAAGTAATATTCCGCCAAATGCTATCTACTTTCAATAAATTCATTCAGCAACCCTCTACCTTGACTGGCTCTTGGATGTTGTTCTGGTTGGACAGAAAAAAGTAGTTTCCTTTTCTTTTGGTGATATTCTTTCCCCGCCACATTTAATGATTTAAAAAAAAAAAAAAAAAAAAAAAAAAAAAAGCAGTCAAAGTTATCAAGAAATAAGAACAAAACCAATGTATCAGCAACCTGGTAGTTTTACTTAGTATCGAAAATAGTTTGCATGGTCGTTAAATACAGTCACATGGTGTTTTATAGATTGAGATTAGCATCATTATAAATAGATAATGAGATCACTTGAGATCATTACAGTAACAATATCAGTCACAGGAATCAATTCGTAATTAATATTGCATCACTAATTGCAATGAAATCAAACAAAAATGACGGCAATAATGAAGAGAAGAGTCTGGTAATTTTTCAGATTTCTAAAATTAGAAAAAGAAATGTAAACGAGCCAAAAAATTGATCTAACTACCAGTAACAACGAAATGAAAATTTAAGGCAAATTTAAAGTTAGGACCAGGCGAAAAAGAAAATAAATTTCTTTGCTTCAAAAGGACAGTTTGCTGTTGACACCGCTTTTACCTTATATTCCCTCGGTAATTTTGATGCTTTGAAAAATTTTAGAATTTTACCGAAATCCTAACGTTTGAAACTGAATTTATACAATTTTCCCCTCCAGAATTGGCAAGAAAATTATTAAACGATCAATTCAATTGTTTATTTACAAGATTATAAAAAATGTGAGACTAATAACATTGTATAAGAATGTAACGGAGGCTTTACCGTAAAAAAACAAAACAAAAAAGAAACTGAAAATAACAAAACAGATACGACGAGAGTTTTTATTACACGTGATCTACATGTTTCGATCATTTGCTCGTTCCGAGTTATCGTAGATCAGTTGTTGGAGACCGAGAGTTCGTTCAGGGTATAACACAAAGTAAGAGTCGAGATAGAGACGGAGTAAATCAACACGCATGTGTAATCGAGTGAGATAGAGTCTTGGAGGGAAAAACCAAAGAATTATTGCATTGCACTAGTCTCTACTGCTGCGTCTGGTTTCGCCGCTGACCAGTTATCGCCGTTGTTGGAAGCGTTTTTCGTATCGCTGTTGTTGGCCTTGTTAAGCTTGCTTGTCGTGGGGCCCGTTGCTAATACAGTGTGACCTGGATATAAGAGAAACCCGGATATAAGATAGATTTTCTCTGGTCCCAAATTAGAGCCATACTTACCTAAACAAAATAGACCAAACCCGGATATAAGAGAAACCCGAATATAAGAGACTTCTCAGGTCCCGACAACTCTCTTATATCCGGGTTACACTTTATATATGGTAAGATCTGCCCTCGGCGTTGGTTTTATAGCCAGTCAATGACCCAGAAATATGTGCTGCTAAAAATTGATTGTTTAGAAAAGATGACCCTGGTATTTTTAGACGGTATTATGAAAGTGGATGCACGAAACCGGACGAATTTTTAGATCTTTTTGTCTTACGAATTGTGGATGTGGATGTCGAAGTCGGTGCTTCTCTTAAGAGCTAAAGAATTGGAGTTCCAACGGAGTACAACAAATGTATAGAATTCGTGAATTAAAACAACAAATTATTTACAAGATAAAATATTGTGAACATCATAACTAAGTCATAATTCATAATTTAACCCTTTCGTATTTTATGTTTTTTTTTTAAAAACAGGTTAATAGGAGTAGATAGGTGAACCTATGTCTATTGAACACGAGCAGAGGTTCATTCCTTGTTTTCTGTTCAGGATATAGTTTACCGGTTCTCTTTCTTTTACCATTACTACAGTGATTTAACTGTCAAAACTATTTGGTGGTCGGCCTAAACAGTGGCCGTGGCTTTCCATTATTAGGACACCAGGTTGAATGTTTACTGGCTGCTGCTTCCGACTAGAGCCCGAACTCTTTCGTTGCGCTTAGAGAGGCCGCTATGATCAACAGTCGCATGATATCGGGGTATTTGTAGTGTTATGAGGCTACGGCTTGCTGGAAGAGTAACGCCCCGAGAGGCTACACGGCTTGCTGGAAGAGTAACGCCCCGAGAGGCTACAGCCCGCTGCAAGAGTAACGCACCGAGAGGCTACAGCTTGCTGGGAGAGTAACAGTCTGACAGACGAGATCGTTAACAAGCATCCAACCTTCTTCAATATTAGTAATAGTTCAATCTAAGAGCAACTTGATACGACTGATATAGTTAATCTCGAACGAGTATACTAAATTATGTTCAAAAGATCAGCAATATATTTTCATTACAGGTATTTACCCATAGAAAATCAAAGTCGCCCTTTTAATAACCAGGACATCTACAAAACACTTATTGAATTTTAAAATAAATAATGTGGTATTCAGGTCACCATGATTGCTATCATGATATCAGGTTATGAGAAATTGTAAAGTTAATCGCATATAAGGTTTGGTTTTGTTTGTTCTGATAGAAATAAATCAATCTTGTTTAAGCAAGTACAAACTGAGATATTTACTAACCATTGCTTAGTTTGGCACAAGGCTACAAATATGTGGTACCTAGCAAAAATCGAACAGTACCCGGTAATATTGGTCGACCAGATTAGCTCGTTAACCATTACCCTATATCAAGGTATCCAAATTGTTATTTACCAAAATTTAGTTTTCGTTTGGACAGAAAGTCAAATTTTGGGTGCGCAATGAAGATAAAATCCATTGAATATTGATTTCAGACTGCAACTCTGATGGAAAATAAAGATTGTGGAAATGAATAAGAAGCGCCTGAGAGAGAGAGAGAGGAAAAAGAGAGAGAGAGGAAAGAGAGAGAAAAAAGATAGAGAGAGAGAAGAGAGAGAGAGAGAGAAGAGAGAGAGAGAGAAAAAAAGAGAGAAAAAGAAAATATTTCTTTATACAAGTTTTTTAGTGGGTGAAGGTGGGTTATTATGCCAAGGAAAAATGACAAAAGTATGGTCAGCTGAATTGAACGGACTCCTTTAAGTTTCTGCATAAAATGAGTAGGAATTTTGTTCTATTTATATTATATTATAGAATAACGTACAGATTTAAAATAAATTACATCCCAACAATGAATAGCGTGATATAAAGTTATTTCCAATTTATATCTTTTGGACATCTATATTTCTGCCCACTCGACTGGAAAGTTTTTATTTCCCAACTATTAAAATTTATATATTAAAAGAGAGGAGAGAGAAAATAGAGAGTGGTCGGTTCTGCCCAAGCCTTCACCCTTATAATCAAATGATATATGTGGGTAATTTGTCTGTTGATTTTAAGAACTTAGCTGCTTGACCCCTATGCGTCGAAAACAAAAGAGTCTAGGATAAATGATTAAATTTTAAGAAAATAGGGGATCCAGGTTGATCTTTCTACACAAAAATATGCGCATGTGACGTGACTTTTTAAAAGGTACAAAAATTGACTTAAAATTTTGTTTAATTCGTAATCTGGAGTATATATATATATATATATATATATATATATATATATATATATATATATATATATATATATTACTATCAATTAAGCACTTGAGATTATGAATTTCGAATTAAAAAAATGAAAACACGTCGTATGAGCATATATCATGATTTGCGTAGGGGCAATCAATTTCGAATGAATTTACATAGCAAAATGGACTCGCCTATTATCTTTTATAAAATTTAATAAATTTTACTTGTTATATATTTAGAGCTGAAGATGGTTGCTTGACTTTGTTTAGCGGCATATCAACCTCAGTGGATTATTTAATGCCGGAATCTAAAATATTTTAAACGCAAATTCATAACTTCAACCACAGATAAAACGTATTGCTGGTATACTGCTATAAAAATGTATTTCTACGCTTTCATAGTGTTTTGTTTGGAGGTTCACTATTTACCAATAGCTGGGACCCTAACAGGTGCTACCACCATCGGATCGGGTTGGACCTGAGAACAACAATTAAAAAGTAGTTTCACGCTACTCAAAATCTACAATATCCCGATCCGAGGCCTTGTTACCGGATGTAGTCTATCGTCATACTTAGGACTAGGGATCTGAAGGAAAATTATTTCTAACCGTAGTGCTTATTGTACAACTTCACCGAAAATAATAATAATAATAATAATAATAATAATAATAATAATAATAGATCTATTAACTTGAAATTATTTTCAATTCATTTTCAATAAAGTCTTTGTGATCAAGTCAAGAGAAAAAAATACCAAAGCTCTCAAGGAAATAAAATTTCGGCATTAAATGGCCCCACAAGGCGTTGATATGCTGTTATACAAACCAATCCTCATTATGTGCCCTAGAAATTTCAACTCGTGATCAAACAGAGATGGTCTAAGGCACGTCAGATCTAATGACGGTTCTCTCTAGAGGACGCAGGATATGGACGCATATCTTTCTGGCAACATTTCTCGAAATATTCAGGCCGGTAGGTTTAAATAAATAAATATACTGTTTAATAAATAAATAAAAACAGAGCATCTACTCGAATATCAGTATCCATTTAAAAAATAACGTTTATAAAAATAAATTAAAAAATTTATCGGATTTAAATCCATTATATATATATATATATATATATATATATATATATATATATATATATATAAGCATTTCACCTCAAGCAAGGCGGGAGTGCCATTTTGCACACAAGGGGTTACAGAGAGTGAAAGTAAAGAGACGGGTGTTTGAGGAAAGGATAAAGAGAAGGACGGGGGGTCAGGATCAAGGAATCAGAAGATGTCGATTGACATTACATTTAAAGTTTTGAAGATTATAGTTATCAGGAAAGCAAGTAAGAGGAAGGGAGTTCCACTGTCGGGAAGTGCGAGAGTAGAAGCTGTTGAAGTAGAAGAGGCAGTTACATTTAACCTTTTTGACAGTAAAAGGGTGGGATCGAGATGCAACCTAGTAGCACGCTTAAATTGTTAGGTCACCAATAAAAATAGCTGGCCAGAGCAGTTGCCATGAACATATTTGTAGAAAAGATAGAGGGAGACCACATCAAGTCTGTGAGAAAGTGACTGGAGTCGAAATGCCAGGTCAGGACCTATCGCATATCCGTCTTTGGATTTTGTCGATAACCTCGAGATGAAAAGCGGGGACACAAGGCCATATATGGCAACAGTATTCAATGCAAGAACGAATGGTAGATTTGTAGATTTAAAGGAGGAACTCAGACGAGAAAAATCTTCTGGCGCGACACAGAGAACCAACTTTCCTTGCGGTAGATGTAGCTATTGATTCAATGTAGTTGTTCCACCTCAAGTCACTGAAAAACGGGAGACTAAGGAGGCCCAGAGAGACGCTCTCGTGAAGTTGAACATCAGCCATACTGATAGGAGGCAGGGAGGTTTCTCTATAGTGGGTAAATGAGAGCAGTTTTGTTTTGGAGACATTCAAGTTTACAAGCCATTTCCTGCCCCAGTCAACCACAGATTGGAGGTCCTTTTCGAGACCAACGGCCAGGTTAACTTTGTCAGCAATGCTGGATTTACTATTAAGGCAGGAGTAAATGGTAGTGTCGTCTATGTAGATGCCTACTTGAAAACTGATGACATCAGGAAGGTCACTGAGGAAGATCAGAAACAGTGTAGGACTCAGGATAGAGCCTTGGGGAACACCAGCGTTCGTATGAAAGGAACTGGAGGAGAACCCGTTTAGGACGACCTTCATTTCACGGTTTGACAGGAATAATTGGATTAAATCAAATAATCATCGTTTAATACCACATCCCTGAAGCTTACGTATAAGGCCGGCATGCCAAACCCTATCAAACGCCTTAGAGATATCTAGAGCCACAGCTCGAGTTTCGTCGTTATTATCAAGCGCTTAGTATACAAATTCAAATATGGCCCTAAGCACGTCAGCTGTAGACCGAGCAAAGCGGAAATCATATTATTTCTCAGAAAGTAGATAATGGGAGGTAAAGTGCATAACTATTTCGGCATTGATTAAAGTCTCGAAGACTTTGCTGAAGAGTGGTATGAGACTGATAGGACGGCAGTTAGATGGGTCAGAAGGGTTACCAGGGTTCTTAAAAACAGGGACAACAGGTAAGAACCTCCAACAGGCTGGAAAGCAAGAGTCGGCGAAACAATAGTTATATAGTTTGGAGAGAACTGGAGCTAACTCAGTAGCACATTTCTTTAGTACTATCCCGACACTCCCACTTGCTTTATGAGAGTCTAATTTAGAGATGATGTCGAATACCAACGACAGGATTATGCTCATCTCACTCAATAGAGCCTCAGTTCTGGAGGAAAATCAGGTGTGGGTACTACGGACGAATCTAGCGTTGAGTTGGATGAGAATTTCCGAGCAAAGCATTCAGCCTTATCAGCTGTGGAAGTTAGGACTTCGAATTGATTTAATAGAGGAGGGATTGTGGATTTGCTATTGTTCGGCACACTCTCGCAGAACCGCCAATAATCTTTAGAATCAAACATACGAGATGCAATACGTTGTTTCATTCTATCAGCAAATAGTAACCCTGCTTCGTTGAAGACACGCTTGCACTCATTACGAACAGAGACAAAGAGAGGTCTGTTGCAATTAGACGTGTCAGTCCCACACAGATGGAAGAAATGATTCCTCTGGGCTATAGCAGCTGAGCACGCTGCTGAGAACCAAGGAAATGAGCGTGATTTAACTTTGTATTTTCTTGCTGGGATGGAAGCCTTGATGCCAGATTTTGCCCAGGAGGAGACCTCAGACGCACATTTTCGAACGGGGTGATTAAAAATCACATTCCAAGAGACGTCGCGGAGGAACTCACGGAACGAGTCCCAGTCTGCGCGTTGATAACAGAAAGATATTCTGATAGTAGGAGGTTCTTGGCTGAAGTGGGGAGTGGAAATAGATATCAACAGACACTACGGCGTGATCAAAGTTGACAAGAAGGCAGAACTACGTAGCGAGACAAGAGTCAGAGATGGAGGTAAAACAGAGATCGAGAAGGGAAGCATTACAGTCAGGGTTACTGGGGAAACGTGTATTGAAAAGTTAAGGGTTTGGATGCCAGCGAGGTCAGTTACAGAGTGTTTAAGTCACATGGTATGGTGGGCGTTAAAGTCACCAAACACGAATATGTGCGCAAACGGATGTAGAGAGATGGCCTTGTCTATATTATCGGAAATGCTATCGCGTATACCACAGTCTTGAGATGAAGGGGGAACGATAGCTTACTGAATTGAGGAGAAATAGACGGAGACACATAATACGAATGATCTGGAGATTCAAGAGAGAGTTCCCTAGCCAGCGGGAGTTGATCGCGGACATAAACTCCCAGGCCATGCATATGGATTTTAGAGTCCTTTCTAATGAGTGGAAGGTAGCCGGGAATCGAGAAATCAGAGGAGGGGATTGAAAAGTTAAGGTTAGTCTCGCAGAGAGCTAGTATATCAGGAGACTTTCTGAAGAGGAACGATTCCACACTGTAGAAGTTGATACGAATACCACGGATGTTGGAGAAGGAAATGTTAAAGGGTTTAGGTGATTTATGGGCAGAATGGAATTGGTGCACATTGCAATATTATATATATATATATATATATATATATATATATATATATATAACCAATGCCTATTGGCCGTGATACTGAAATACCATCTAAAGAAGGTGTCCCTCTCAACAGGAATCGAAACCATTCTCTTAAATCTGTACAAAGACTTAACAAAATGGATGAGGGTCTTCCTATGATTACTCATTGAAGTCCTCATCGCAGAGCAACTTTTTTTGCGCTTCTGTATTATTAAAGTTGTTGGCGTTATCAGCTTATGAAAACAACGGAAAGGCCCAGTTCAATATTTTACTTACATGACGTCACCCCGCCCACGCCAGAAAAAAATCTGGAAGAAATTAAATTTATATTCAAATTACTTAAAAATACGCAAGAAAATATATTTTATGATAAAATACATTTAGCTGAAACCGAGAACAAAAGACAAATTTTGTCCTCTTGGTTTCACATCTGACAATGCTATTGAGTTGAGCGTTATCATTTGCCTAAAATCTTTGCTGCCATAAACTTTCAAAATAAAATCAGAAAACTTTTCTTTTCACGATACATTAGCTTCTAGGACTTATACAAGTTTTATATTTTTATTACTTGAAACTTTATTTTTAATGGATACCCGTAGATGAGTAGACGCTGTGGTGTATTCACTCACAGCATAGCAGCAGAAATTAACATCGTGTTCACGGAGATAAAAGAATACTTGACAGAAAATAAAACATAAACTAATAAGAAAAGCATGGTAAATTGTATTGTTAATTTCATACAATTTATTTATATATTTTGTGTGTACTGGTGTGTACTTTTTTAGGTTACAATTGTTTTATGGTACATGTGATAAAAGGGAGAACTTACCCCGTAGTATTATAAGCCATATCACAGAGAGAAGTCGGACACGTGTAGCCCGTACCAAGGTTCGTGGCGAAGGGACTGAAGTTTTTACCCGGGATGTTCATATTTTAGGCAGGAACAGTTTTTGTTGCATACTGGGAGTATTTTATTTTTATACACCGTTTTTATGTTGTTTTATTTATAATTTTTATTATTAATAATAATAATAATAATAATAATCCCACAACGCACCGTTTTATAATAAATACTTTAGCAGCTTGCGCACTCGAGAAAACTTATTTAAGAAAAATTATTAGAGCAAAGTTATTTTCTTAAGTTTTCTCGGGTGATCAAGCGGTAAACGAAATAAATATTGTTTAAAATAAAACGAAACCTCTACTCAAATACAGGTATGAAATAAAATCCATTAATTATTTATAAGTTTAATTCCAGAATAAGTATCAGTGTAAAAGATGTATATTTAAAATATAAAAAAAAGTTTAATGTAGGATAATAGATCTTAAAGATGTTCATTTTTATGAGGATAAGACAAAAAGAATCAGGAATCTTATAAGTTAACAGATTTAGCGCCCCACTCCGAATTTTAATTTTTTGACGCCCTACTTGTTTGACCGCATCTTAACCCGAAACATAAATCATAGAAAAATAATCAAGATAGAAACATTTCAGTATCGTTTGTATTTGAATTTTGTATTTAAAGAAAAGAAAAAAGACGTTTTTATTCTTGCTTTTTGACTGTGTAGTATCTGATAGATATTTAGCCAGTTCTTCACTTATAAAAATACTTTCTCACCCAAATCTTTACGTGCACACGTCCAAACCCTGTTGTCAACCGATAGCGAATAGGTTTGTTCCCTACAACGTCTGTTGCAAGCAATGCAGTCTATACTGACTGCTAGCAAACCATAGTTACGGCACCAGTCGATACAATTATCAATATTGTAAAAACGTGCTCCAATCTTCAAAATGGTGAGGTCTTCAAAAACCTGTTGATTGGGAACGCATTGAACACCAGCCACAATATTTGGTTTGAAATGAACAGTAAAGTACGTGAAGTGATGAATTTAAGCAGTGCAAAAAGGATAGCCATCAGGAAAAAATATTTCTTGGGGAAAAAATTAACATCGCGGCGAAATATTACAAGGGGGCGTGTGAAAGTAAACAGTTTAATATTTTGCAGCGTCAGATTGAAGCATCAGTCAACTGGTTAAGAAATGGTTGATACTGCTCATGACTAAATTTCAAAATCAAGTCCAATTGTACAGAGTGAAAGGTCAACGAACGAACAGCAAAAACATTTTCACACGATAACCGTCCAGACATTTTCAAACAACTATGTATAAAAAGGTGCGTGAATAAAACAGGCAGATGTTATAAGGAGAAAATAATGTAAAAAGATAGCTGTGGGGAGCCATGAAGAGAGTACAGTGTAACTCGGATATAAGAGAAAACCGGATATAAGAGAGATTGTCTCTGTTCCAAAATTAGAGCCTGTGTTAATGTATATATAATAGACCAAACCCAGATATAAAAGAAACCCAGATATAAGATACTTCTTCTCCGGTCCCGACAACTCTCTTATATCCGGGTTACACTGTATTATTTTACGAATACACCCGTCTCATCTCCAATTATTATTTCATGCTCTAAGTAATCAGTTGGTCAATGACAGTGAAATAAGGGCGGATTCGGTCTAAGGGAGACGGGTGTAATAATAAAAGTTTACCTAGCTAGGATTAGAACACGTTCTGAAAGGAGCACAGTATGAAGACAGGTGTTTATTATAATAGCGTTAAAATTAGTGGCACTATTTAAGTATACTGGTCTATTAGTATAAACAACAAATAAAATTTAAAAAAAAAAATAGGGAACATTTCTCAGGGACTAATTATTGTAGACTAGCATATATTGGGGTATTTATTTTATTATTACACCTTTTTCACCCAGACTATTATTTTACGCTCTTTGAGTAGTCAACTGGCCAAAAGCGATGATGTAATGCCGAGACTGATCAAGCATATTAGGTTAATAAGTAAAATGGGTATGATAGTAAAAAGCTATCTATATTAGACCTTCAAGCCACGACATTTATCAGAATCGAAAAACACATTTTTTTATCATTTTAGAAGTTGGGGTACTGTTTATGATATCAATGAAGTAAGGTACCTCCACGAAATGTAAAAAAAAGAGCATAGCTTGATGAAAAAGACGCCAAACTTGACGAAAACAAAATTTTATCGTCTAAATGTTTGTTATTATTAAGAGGAAAGATAAAAGTATTTTTGTGTTTTTTTTTTACATTTTTTAATCGTTCCTAACACGTCCGAAAATTTTGTTAAAAATCTTGTTTTTTTGAGTCAGCAAAATTGACCATTTTTTCCATTTCATAGAATCAATGAAAATCTGTTTGAAATTTTTAAAATATCAATTATCATTTTTTAAAAACTTATTTTAAGAAAATCAGAAATTATAATGTTTATTTAAAATATTTTGAACCAAGCTTAACTTAGCTTTTGCGCCGAAAAGATGTAATTTGAAAATAAATCAAAGCAAGTCATAAACTTTCGCGTCATTTGATAGGTGTTGAATGACATATTGATGGACTCCGTGAGGATAATTTGTTCTACGGAAGGAGAAAAGTGAAATATTTTACATTTATGTGAACAAATTATTTACCTCGTTATTTTTAAGGAAAACTTTCAGCGCTCTAATTTTTTTTGTACTTACCTTTACGTTTATGATGCTGAAAAATAATTAAAAAAAATGTAAAATAAAATACCATGATAGAAGTAACTTAATAATTTATGAAATGATAATTTAATTATTATTTAATAAACCAAAATTAAATGTGACTTTCCAATCCAATGTATATAGTTTCTATCTGAAATACACCAGAATTTTTACTTAATGGAAATAATGAATTTAATCATTAAGCTTTTAATTAAATCTAAATTTATGTTGGTAAATAGTAGAGGTACCTATCTGGTAACCTGATTTATATTTTTTTATATACTTTTCATTTTATTTCTAATTATTGTTATGACAATTATTTTATTATTAAATTTTATTATTAATTACATAATTACTAAAACTTTTATTAACTCAATAAACATTACTGAAAAGAAGCTGAACGGAAAATACAACCTGTTGGAAAGCAACTAAGAAGCGAAATGTTATGAAAAGTCCACGTGTTATCCATTTATTACATTAAAGGGACAACACTCTTAGATCATGTGACCTTTTTATAATAATGGCAATTTCAGTCTACCATACATGTAAATAATGAATGTATTAATTAAAAAATACAACATAAAAAATAATTAAGAAATAAAATAGTGCAACTAAACTTATTAATCTTTGCAATTTTGGAATCGTACATTTTGTTTCCGCTTAATTACTACATCACCTCGAGGAAACAGCCTAATACAGAGCTTTACACGATTTTAAACTATTATAAATTATTTAATTAAAATTTCTTAAAAAATGAAAAAATTCTTGTAAAACTTAATTATTTATCAGAAAAATTTTATTTCTTCAGACAATAATGTCCTTAATATTACTTATTTACAAAAGCAATTGAAAGCTTTTCTAATTAAGTAATATCATAGTTTTATTGGATTCATTATTTTTCAATTCAGAGCCGATTTTCAGTCAGATAGCTCAAATTTGAAAAAAAAAGTAGGTGACTTCTTTAAAAAAATTTTTTTCAGGAAACCGAAAGGTTTTGGGCGAAATTTCATGAAATTAAGTAAGTGGGGGGGGGGTAACATATTTAAAAAAAAAAAAAAAAATTACCAAACATTTCAAAAAAAAAAATATTTCAAAAATAATTTAATTCATTTGTGAATAAGTCCTGAAAATTTCATTAAAATTGGACAATTACTTGATTTTTACAAACATTTCAAAATCAATGTGTTTTCAATGGAAAAAAGCGCAAAAAAACAAAAGACATCGCGATGACGTAAACAAAAGATGACTTTAACCAAAATTTCGAACGTGTTAGAAAATATTAAAATTTTTTAAAAATAATTAAAAAATACTTTGGTCTTTCATCTTTATAATAACATAAATATTTTGACGTTAAAAATTTATTTTTGTTAAGTTTGTGGCATTTTTCATTACGCTATCTGTTTTCCCGCGAAAACAGTGAAGACGCCTATATAAAATCGATCCCTGATTTTTTACAAAGTTACCTGAATCTATTTGCTCTGTATACGGAAAGAGACTTTTTTTTTTTTTACAAGAAAGATTCCATTTAAATAAAAAATAAACTTATATGGGCATTTTTAGTTAAAGATCAAAACTTTACATAAATTAAAAAATACATATCCGTTTATTTTTCATTTAAGATAAATAATTATTATCCCTCGAATGTTCTTCCCGAAAAAAATATGCAGATATCAATGACGTAAACACAGTTTCAATCTTGACATTTGTAAATAAATTATGTCCAGATAGATCTGTAAAAAAAATCAGGGATCGATTTGTGACTGTATTATTGTTATGAATAGAACCCCCACTTAAAAAAAACAACATTTTTTTTCGATTATGACAGATGTCGAGGTTTGACGAATGCTAATCTACAAGAATTATTCCTCGAAAAGTGGTTTTCCCTAATTTTTTTACGTGTGTACCACTCAACCAGTAACAATTGTGCTTTCCGAACATATATAATTTTGGATATGAAATTATAAACTTACATTTTTTCGGTGTCCATCTACGAGCCGCTTTTTTTCAATGCATATAAATCTGGGCTGTTTCAGAGAAAGTGTCGGAATGACTAGTATCAAATACTTGTTAACCAATTAAGGAATTAAATTTTCCTTGTTTTGTGACTATGGCGCTTCCCACTGATCCTTCCAAAAGAACTTTTTGGTCACCAGGAGAGTCGTTTTTGAAAATGCGATTTCATTTACGTCTCCACTTTTTGTTCCTGATTTTCTTTTGCAGTCGCAAAGAAGTGAATCGGGAGTTAAGGGAATTGGTCTTTTGTTTCGTTTTACGACATCAAACATTTCCAGATTAATTAATGCCGAATTCTGTCGTCTTGGTAAACAACAGAGACGAAGATTAAGGTTTAGTTTGCACGAGAGTTGAATAGGCAGATATGGGTACAATAAACAGGTGACCTCTTTGGTTTGGTTACAATTCTGCCCTGGAATACAAATAGCGTACTTTCGTCTTCAACTGACTGGACGAATTGATCGTTTGAACTAGGGTAGAAATATTCAGCGTAAATCCTTTTTTTTTTTCCTTATCTCATAAATTTAAAATTGTATTTCATGCGATGCTAACGTCGAAATAATCGATAGAATTTATATTTTCAGCCATGAAATAATTCTTGCCCGAGATATAGCGTCTTTATCGCTCTTACAACTAAAGAGTTCTACATCGACATTAAGACAGATTAAAAAGAAAAATTAAAGGAGTTAACCACTCATCTAAATTCTGTCTGTCCGTTCGTCCTAAACCCCTCTAACACTGGCCACACTTCTTTTTTTTTTTTTTTTTTTTTTTTTGGAATCAGGATAATCCCGGAATTGAAAATTTGCCCTTCATCTTTTGCATTGTGATTTGTGCCCTGATGATGTGGGAAAAGATAAAAATTAAAATTTTAAAATAACCGAAAAGAATTAGTCATTTTAAAAGTTTTTAATTTATATTGAGTTTAAAGTAACATAAAAACTTTGTTAATTTAAAAAAATAGTTTTAAATTCGGTTTAAAATATCTCTTAAACCTTGTAAATTGAGAAAATCAATTTTATTTCTTTAAAATGCCAAAATGTCAGAGTTAAAGTGAGAGGTTTCGTGACGTGAGGTTTTGAAGTTTCATTGTTTGTGATTTGAAGAACTTAATTTTCGACCTGAATTGGAATTTCGGTCCAAATCAGAGTTTCGGTCTTTTGGTCGGAATTGGGCTTGTAGCTCGAATCAGAGTTAAAATGATGTTTTGAAGTCCCATTGAGTGAATTGAGGAATTCAAAGTTATTTATCCAAAATTATCATTGCTGTTTTCGAAGCTGAATCAGAGCTATTGTCCTCGTCATTGTCGCCATATTTATTACAATGTTTCGGCCGTTGTACGCTCCGGCCTTCTTCAAGTGGTTGGAATGTCGAACTGAACCCTTTCTTTCGCTCACTGGGGTAGACTGTTCTAGTTCCACGTGCCATGTTTAATGGATGTCAGTTATCAGTTATCTCCAGTTAATTCCACTCTCCAAGTTCTCCACTGCCTTAACTGGGCATTGAACTCACACTCTTTGCGTCCTGTCACTGGATTTAACTAAAACCGAAACGTTGTAATAAATATGGCGACAAAGATGAGGACAATAGTCCGAATTAATGTAAATAGTGTACATAATACCTCATCACAGAAATATAGACAGATGCTGAATCGGAGGTCCCTTTAGTTTTAGGTCCTAATTGGACAAATTTAGTTAGCTCCTGAGGAGGTCAATTAGAGCTAAATAAAACATTCGACGAGTGCGGCTTTTAAGCTAGTTTTAAATAAAATATTCTAATACACGATTTTTTTTAAAAACACGCAACTTGGAATTTTGACTTGTAGTATTAGTACTTAAGTTTCTGAAATGTTTACTTACATTTATTATACTTAGGTCTAATAAGTAGAAAAGAAAAATATTTCAGTGTAAGCAAAAAAATCAGACGTAAAAAGAATCATTTCACCCTAAGCAAGGCGATAATGACACTAAGATGCAAGGGGCTACTGGGAGTGAAAGAGAACGAAAAGACTTCAGAAGGAGCCGGAAACCGAATCTTAAAAAGGAAACAAGGGATAAAATTATATTCCTGTTCAAAAGACCAGAGAGGTGTATGAACCGGGCAATAGGATAAAGTATCTACTCCTATTTTTTTCATTTTTTATTTTTTTACAATGACATTTATCCTGTACAAGGCCCGGGGCCCACTCGTGGTAGAGGTTTATAGTAAGAGGCAGTTTATGCGGATTGATCGGGAAGATAACGGTTAACCTTAGACTTGAACAGGTTAAGATTGTAGTGATCAGAAAAAAAACATCTTCTTGAAGCTGAAAAAGAGTTCCACAAGAGAGAAGTACAGGAGAAGAAACTATTAGCATAGAACTTACAGTTACATCTAGCCATTTCAACTGTAAAATGGTGAGACCTTGCCGCCAATCTAGTAGTACGTGTAAATTCATAAAGTCTAAGTACCAAACAGGAAAGCTTATCAGAACAACATGAGAATATTTATAGAGAACGCACAGAGAAGCTATGTTACGGTGAAGGAAAAGTCACTGATGCTGAGATGCTGGTGTAGCAGGCCATGTGTTTGTACACATTGTGAGATGAACATGTGTGTCTCCTGAAATAGGGCCCACAACAAATATGGCAGACTTGGAATGAGTCCACACAAAGAAATTTAAAAGACAACAACAAGAACCGATATATATATATATATATATATATATATATATATATATATAGGAATTAAGTGTCGCTGCCAACACTTGAGTTTAAACAATGATGTCCATCCTGTACAAGGCCCGGGGCCCACTCGTAGTAGAGGGTTATAGTAAGAGACAGTTTATGCGGATTGCTGGGGAAGATAACGGTTAACCCTAGACTTGAACAGGTTAAGATTGTAGTGATAGAGGAAACATCCTCTTGGGGGACAGCTGTTCGAGTGGAACTTACTTCTCACCGATGGAATACGGAGGAAATGGGTGCTTTGCTACTATGGAAGTGGCATGGCGGGTCCTGAATGTGAAGGTTAGAACTCGCGGAACAAAGGAATACGGTTCGCTAGAACACTTTCTATGGAAACAGCGATAGAGCAGTGAGAGGCTTGCCATATCCCGTCTGTGAGAAAGAGATTGGAAGGTGAAACTCATGGTCGAATCCTAAAATAAAGTATAAAATAATGTATTTAGTAAATCTTTTTGTTAGATTTTGCGTTTCTGTTCTTCTCTATTTTTCCTTCTCGTCTGTTATTTTGGTCACTTGCACAAGTTTTTCGTAAGCAACTTAGAATTTTGACTGGTACACGTCGTGATGCTTAATTTTTGCGTCAGAATTATTACGCAAGTGGTTTAATTCATTCTATCACTCTAAAAAGTATCCGACTCCATCTGCCATGCTTGATCTTTACAAGAATCAAATTAATCCCAAAATAAAGATATGCTGCTATGTCTGTACCGGAGCTGCTCAATACAGATTCTCCAGACTTGATAGATTTCAAAATCGTTTATGCGGTCTTAAGTGTGATGCTTGGTTTTCCATTTTATAACCTCCTTCCCACAGACGTAATATTGGAAGCCCATCTCTACCCTATCACTGTTTTCATGACAAATGTTCAAATGAACTCCATTCTTTAATTACTCCGGTTCAGACCTTTACATTTAGGACATGCTATGGGACTTCGACAGAGTCGAAACACCCTTATTTCCTCTGTTTTGTGTCAAGTTGTACGAGTACTTCCAAAAAACAAAGATGATCGGTGCCTTGAAACTGATCTTTCATCTTATTAAGATCTAACAATTCAATAAAGAAAAAAAATCTAGCTTGTAACATACAATAACCCCCAAATTAAGATAGTATCATTTCAGTTCATCATCACCGTTCGAGCCAGAAAATTTAGATAATGTGTTTTTAGTCTTGCTCGCTTTCCCGCCTATAACGAAAAACTATTAAAAAAGACCGTTTTCCGTCCATAACCCCTGGTTTTTCATCCAATGCTTTCCAAATTTGCCATGTAAATTACACACGGCACACAAATTGTCTTGCGTGAATGTTTGATTTGCATTATTTCAGTTAAGTGGACGAAATATCCACAGTTAAGTGGACGAAATATCCACAGTTAAGTGGACGAAATATCCACAGTTAAGTGGACGAAATATCCACAGTTAAGTGGACGAAATATCCACAGTTAAGTGGACGAAATATCCACAGTTAAGTGGACGAAATATCCACAGTTAAGTGGACGAAATATCCACAGTTAAGTGGACGAAATATCCACAGTTAAGTGGACGAAATATCCACAGTTAAGTGGACGAAATATCCACAGTTAAGTGGACGAAATATTCACAGTTAAGTGGACGAAATATCCACAGTTAAGTGGACGAAATATGCAACAGACTGGGTGAAACGTTGGTTTTTGCCATTTAGCCAATAGTTTCTTCATATGGTGCCAGCCGAAATTGGCTTTCGAACAACCTTTGATGCAAAGATTGTTTAAGAAGGATTATTGAAGCGTTCTAAGGGAAAATTCCCGAAGAAACTCTTATCAACGCCAGCTTTACAGTAAACATGCAAAGAAGGAGGTAGGGGTGTTCATGCATTTGGACTTGCAGTTGAATCAAGCTCTGACGCTTCATCCCTGTTTTTGTTTGATCATTAGATTTGGGAACAATGAGAGTTATTACCGCCATAGGATATTTACTGAATATCTAAAACAATTTAACCGCGAGCAATGACCACACAAGAAGGTTTTATCGATGTGATTCCTTTATTAAGAACAATCAAACACTTGCGAAGGACATACCGTAAAAAAAGATGAGTGGTGTAGCTTAGAATACCAATGGATGATGCATGCAAGCGTGGACGCAGGAAGACATTTCTAGACAGGGCGGTGCGGGTATACGGGGGTGCAGTTATACAATTGCAGCCATCCTCGGCTAGTATATATATATATATATTTTTTTTTTAAGCGTATCGCCCCAAGCAAGGCTGGAGGCCACTATCATGCAAGGGGTTATAGAGGGGTTGGAGGAAGAGCAGATAGGAGTGGTAAAGGAGAGGATATGGAGAAAGAGAAAGACAGTGGGTCGATCAAGGCAAGGGGGTTACAGAAGATTTGGAGCGAGAGCAGATAGGAATGAAAGGTGAAAGGATGTGGAGAAGGGAAGTGGATAGATCAAGGCAACTGGAGATGTCGATTGACGCTACACTTAAACCGTTGGAGATTGTATTTGTCAGGGAAACAATAATAGGGAAGGGAGTTCCATAGGCGAGATGTGCGAGACATGAAGCTATTGGAGTAGAAGAGACGTCTACATCTAACAGTTTCAACGGTGTAGGGGTGGGAACGGGATGCCAGCCTCGTAGGACGTTTAAATTCACGAGGCCTAGGGACAAGCGAAAGCAGCTCCTCGGAGCAATTACCGTGAAAGTATTTGTAAAAAAGACAGAGCGAGGCAACATCGCGTCTGTGAGAGAGCGACTGTAGACGAGATGACAGATCAGGGCCAATATATATATATATATATATATATATATATATACCGGTTGCAATAGAAAAATTGTTCACTTGTTAGATTAAGCTTTGAACAGTTGTATCTTAGAAATGATTAAAGATATATTACTGGAATTCTCCGAGGTTTTTATAACATTATTTGACTCTACTTTGAGCAATAAGAATGTATAACAGAAGCTTAACAGAAGAATCGTGATGAATTAGATCATAAACGAAAATGACATGTTCATCATTAATTAATCACAGCAAAGGATCGAAAGCTCATGAAATATTGAACTTAAGTTCAAATATATATATATATATATATATATATATATATATATATATATATATGTTATTCCAGAATCATTTTCCAGCTAATTGAAGATGACCTTCGCCCTCTCCAACCCTCTAACTTTCTGTCCTGGAGTAACATAGTGCCCCAGAGGTTTCGCATACGATTTCATTTTCAAGTCTTTTTTCACTGATCTTTGGATTGTCATAAGTGAAACTCCTCTCTCACGTGCCAAACGTCTTATAAATGAGCTGGACCTTTTCTAATTGATCTTCTTAGCTCTAAGTTAAAATCACTCTTACTGTTGTGACCACCTAATCCAGTTTTTCTCTCTACTGTTCCTTTTTCTAAACTTATTCACCGATCTATTAATGGATCTTGAATGGACTTTGAAGATGGAAGCCAGAGTATAAATGTTGGTACCATTACTGAAGGCCTGAAAGATCTTTTTCCTCTCACCATTCCTCAGTTGGGAAGACAGTGAGTCTGACACAAAACGATTTTAACCTGTTCTCTTTCTAGCTGCACAAGTCAAAGGGTTTTTCAGTGATTCCTATGCTAAATTGTGTCATGATGACTAAACGCCTTGTCTGAAAACCTTGAGAAAATAAATTCAATTAGTTTAGTGGTTTTTAAAGATATTAAACATACTGTGGGATGGACAATTATGCTGTAAAACGATTTAGGCAATTTTGCTGCTACACCCGGTATATATATATATATATATATATATATATATATATATATATATATAAGAAGCTGGAAGTTTTTATTACTTCAGATGTGTTAATAAGATATCAGTGACTGCCTGATAGTGTGACACTTTTAGTTCTTGCTTTATGATGTGATGAAATACATTTTAATAAATAAATAAATTAAATTAACGAAGCCGAAAGCAGCTAGCCTTTTTCATAGTAAAATAATTCCTAAGTTCATCAAAATTTGTTTATTACTCTCAATAAAATATTCAGCACAATCAGCCTATCGTGATAGGTTCTTTTGAGTTTTCAGAAATAATTTTATTCTGAACAGTCCTTCTTCTTCTATGTGCCTTCAGGACATAGTATAGTATATTGCTGCTGTGCTCAAATAAGGCGACGAACACATACACACACACACACACACATATATATATATAAAATCTATAAATATCCTTATTGTTCGAGCGAATGGGTAGAGTGAGGGAGAATCACAGAGGTTAGGACTGCGCCCACAGGAATTGTCAGAGACAAATCTTCGGTGAACCTTTAGCTAGCCTCTCTGTCTAGATCAAAAATCGAACAGGTTAAATAACGTTTGGACACCTACGAAACTTCACGTGGCTACGCTTTCTTCCTGTATGTCGCCTACGCAACATCGTGTGGCCACGCCTCTTCCGGCATTCCCCCACGCAAGCACACATTTTCTTCCGCTCAGGACATCTGTGTGCCCTGTTTATTCAAGGCCCAGGACACCTGTGCGCCCTGTTTATTTTAGACACCTACTGCATTTTGTGTTTATGCTATCACCAGTTCCGATTTCCACTCTCACACTGATGCAGCAGAAGTAAGGCCAAAAGTCATTCCTCAACTTATACCTAACACGTAGGCGCTCAATATTCCTGTCCTTTGTAGCTCTTAATACATTTTGTCCTTTTGTTATCTCTCCTAAATTTTTCTGCCATCCATTTACTCAAGCTTACTAAGTATGTTATCCATTATTTTCCTCTGCCTCTCTTGTTTTCAATGTTCTGTAAGTATCAAATTCTCCAATCCCTCTTTCCTCATCATGTGCCCTATAAATTCCAACTGCCGATTCTTAATATGTGTCCTTTTTGTTTCCATTTTCTCTAAAACTTAGTCGTTGCTAACATGTTCAGTCAATTGTATTCTCAGCATGCTTCAGTAAAACCACACTTCTGTTGCTTCAAGTCTCTTCTTCATCTGTGAGGCGATTATCCAGCATTCGCTGCCATATAGGAGGACTGGTATTACATAACATTTCAGTACTCTTTTCTTTGTTTCTAACGAAATTTTGCTCTTTCTTAATACGTTATTTAGCTTTTCGGAGTCATCTTTCGCTGTCCAAATGCGCCTTCGCATTTCAGTGTCGCACCCCCCCCCCACCATCTGTTTAAACACTTTCCAGATATTTAAATTGTTCTACTTGTTTCATTTTGGTTTCTCCAATTAGTAATTTGCATGTTGGGCTGTTCCTTTACTGACCATAAAACTAAGACGAAGCTGTATGATTATTTCTACATTATGAAAGGGCATATGAATTATTTCTCTGTATATAATTTTTTAAAGAAGTGTCTCATATGAAGCGGAAACGTGGCAGCAGAGATGGTGTTCCACAGGAGAATGCTGACAATATCTTGGACGGAACATGTGAGTAAAGAGGAAGATTTTAATGAAAATGAGAACAAAAAGAACACGTGTTTAGGATTAGAAGACAGTTGAAATTTGTGAGGGAAGAGGGCTTGGAGATTTTGACACTAACAGGATGTATTGAAGGTAAGCTGAAAAAAGTGAGTGGCCTGTCTAACGAGTTTGCGTAAACGGGTGACAGAATAAGGACCGGGAGTATAATGACTTAGAGCTACAAAAAATTGGAAGTTGTGGAGAGTCATGATCATCATAGGCTTAAAAAACACTGCATACAAAAATAGAAGAAGAAGTAAAAAATGTGTGAGACCAAATGTGCTCTTCTGTAGGCCGATGACTTTTTCTTTATGTACAAGTGAAAGCATAAATATTCGTCAGCTAAACATCTGGATATGCTTCGATCAGCATTTCACTTTTTCTTTCATACATGCGGTTTGAGTAACAGGAAAGCATTTGTGCAACATCACTGTTTACTTGTTTTCAAGTACATCTCGTGTAGAAATTATTATCCTAAACCTTTCTCTTAAAAAACAATTGGTGCAAAGGATTTCTGAAGTAAGCATGAGGCAAGACGGAGTTTCCCTGTCGCTCAAGTTGCTAAAATCTTCTCTAATTTCGCTTAGAAAGCCTGTAGAGAACAGTACAACTACTCAATAACATATTTCTGAATGAGTTTGTTGGCCTTAGCCCGCGGTGTCAGAAATATAGCAATACCTAAAACTAAATTCCAGTTCTTCCATTTCCGGCAGAAAATGGTTAGTTTGAAACGTCACTCAAAAATACGCTCTTAAGTAAGCGCCGGAGGGGGTCGTCAGTGATGTAATTTGACTTGGTTCATCAGGGAGTTTCGGATCTTTCAACATCATACACCCTATCACCAAGTCGATCAAATCAGGGAAGATCAATCCCTGATTTCCCCTCACCATCAAACGCTAACAGCTACTCGGCCCTTTTAAAGGATTAGACGAAGAAAGACCACGTTTTCCGCACACCCGATTGGATGTTTGTAATAACCAAATGTTTGAAATCGTCCACGGTGGGGACTGGCTTATTTTCTTTCTTTTTCGGTGGATAGCAGTTTCAATAGATAACCGAGGAGGTAATCTAACGTTCCTAAATTTAACGTTTTTTTTTCCTAAGTATGGTAGTATGGTTAGTATGAAACGAAATCCTGCAGATATTAATTGTTCATTGTCACACACCGTTTCCACATTTCTATGTCAATTGTCAGCAGCAGACAGTTTTAATAAAATGACAATGGCACAACTATGTAGATTCTTAATAACAGACATCTTTGATTCAACAAAAATATCAGCAGTATTGTGATCTTAGCAACAGATAGCCTTAATCCAATGATAATGGTAGCATTCTTAACAGCAGACAGCTTTTATCTAATGACAGGAAATTGCCAAGATAATCGGAGTTTGATGATAAGACCGGGGCAGTGTCGTTAATGCTTGTTATATATAATGAATATATGACCACTGCCATTGCTTGCAATAACGAGTGTTCTCTAGCCTTTTTTCATCTTCGCACGACGCTGCCTAAATTATAGAGCCTGACGCCAACCGGACCCCCCGTATATTGGGATATGGTCTGAAGATCGCTCGAGGCATGAAAGTGACAAGCACTATGTAGTATTGATTCCTATTGTCTTACTTTCTCTTTCTCTTTCCATCGGTGTTAATTCAAAATAGTATTTCTTTAGCGAGGACAATCCGAGTAAACATATAATCCTTTACACTAGAATTCCTTTATACTAGAATTCAGCCAGTACGAGAATCTATTTCACAAAGCGGCCGTTTTCGGGGAAAAAAAGCTGTCTGAGTGGAACATGCTTCTTTCATTTGAAACACAGAGGACATGATGATGATTTGACTCCTTAGAAGCATCATGATGTGTCTGTAAAAGGCTGAAGTTATAGAACTAAAGAATGGAACACCTGAATATTTTCCATGGACATAGTGATAAATTCTTCCCTCATAAGACAGTGTAAGAGATTCTGAGCTCTGTCAAGCCTGGAAAGTGAGGATTGAACAACTTCAACCCAGATATGGCCGCAATATTTTATTTTTGGCCTAATCTGACTCTTGTGAAGATAAGCGCATGACAGGTGTCAGGTAATTCCAGGAGCGATAGAATGGGCAAACCATTTTCAAGCATCTTGTGCATTATCTCCACATAGCCTCGCCAGTTTCGACAAGAAGTCGTTAGAGGGCGCTGTCAAGCACCTATAAAAACTGGACACTTCCCGTCTTCATTCTCGCTTCTCTTTCACTTTTCCTCTCAGGATGCTGGAGTGACAACGCCAACCGGACCCCCCGTATATTGGGATACCTTTCTCCTCAGTGACTGAACCATTTCACACAGACACATACGAACACACACACATACTGCCTAACGTTCTTTTGCATGGCTCCTTGTGCATTCTCTTTTTCTCTTATATATATATATATATATATATATATATATATATATCTGTTGTGACCAAGTAATGGTTAGAGAAAGAACAAAACAAGTGTTGCAGATATATGATATATTAATAGTAAGTACAACAGAAGAGTATTACACGACTAGTGAGTGTGTGTCGGTTGACCCAGCGTTCAAACTATTCGGCTGTTCCCCCAAGGCCTTCTCTCCTACTAATCTTATAGTAGGCGGAAGAGTCCAACATAGACTCTTTAGAGGGAGGACACCACAACAATATCACACACGTAATTTACTTGTGCCAGATAATGTTGGGATTCCTTTTAATTTTTTTTTTATCAATTCATCACAAGCAAGGAGATAATTTCCCTAAGACGGAACGGGCTACCGGGAGGGAAACAGAATGGAATTTCTTTGAAAGAAACCGGAATCCAATTGCTAAACAGAGAACAGGGATAAACATCTACTCTTGTTCAAAATACCGAGAAGGAGTGTGAACCGGGCGATATGCGAACCTGTCTACTCCTATTGAGAAGACAAATTAATTAGTGAATAAAATTTCAGAAGTATAGAGTTGAAGTATACTTTAGAATAAACCGGAAACCTAATCCTAAACAGGGAAAAACATATACTCCTGTTCAAAAGAACTAGGAGCAGTGTGAACCGGACGACAGGCGAAGCTATCAACTCCTATTGATGACAAAAATAATAATTAGTAAATAAAATTTCAGAGATCAGGCAAAGAGGTTGGAAGTTTAAAGTATTCTTTATAATGAAGTGGAAATCCAATCCTAAGCCACAAACAAGGGATAAGCCTATACACCTGTTCAAAAGAGGTGTGTGAAACGGCCGATAGGCGAAGCTGTCTCTGCATATTGACGAGAAAAAAGTTCAGGCAGAGAGGCTAGGTGTATAATGTTGAAGTAGACCTTAGAAAGAACCGGAAACCAAATCCTAAACAGAAAATAAACCATAGACACCAGTTCAAAAGACCGAGGTGGAGTGTGAACTGGACGATAGGTTTGATTTCAACAGATATTGGAATAATTTTTAATACCAGTTTTTATGTATGTGTCTCACTTGGGGTCTGGAGTGAACTTGAAACTCAACGGACGTTCAAAGCATGGAACCTTATTTAGAGTGCAAACATTCATGGGTCTTATTGCTGGTGATGAAACGATATTAGCTTGTTGTTTTTTTTTAAGTGTTGGCATTTGCTAGTCAGTCCCCACCCCATTAAGCTATCAGTGATTGTTCAGAGGAGAGGCCAGCTTCAAGACTTCAGTCATCGTGGCATGTCATCACGGTAGACAAATAATTTCAAGTTGAATCCATTCGTTTTTCTTTCGACTTTTGTGGTGATGACTTTATTTAGGCCTGGCTGAGTATTACTAAACAACTCAATCAAGACAAATATTCAAAGCTCGTTTGAAAAGGGTGTTCCCTAGCGTCAAATTTCAAAAAAAAAAGGAAAAAGAAAAAAGAAAAACAAAAGAAAAAGATTAACGCATCCTGCATTGCTATGCCTGATGGACTATAATCAGTCAGAAACCTATCTCGACGGTATGAATCGGCGGATGTTGCTGTTAGACATGATATCCTCGACGCCCATTCTCAGCTTACACACAAGAATTTGGTGGGCTGGTGTTGGTTTTTGGTCCTAATTTCGACGTCAATATTTTGGGATGGACGAATTATTTTTATTTTATTTAGTAAGCCTGTTCGGACTGGAAAGCTGTAGGCGAAAACGAAAAACATCAACAACTATCAGAATTATTTATTTTGAAAATCAACAATAACTGGATAGATTTTTGGTTTCGGTTTGTTTCTTTAACGGTATATCAACTCCTTATTTAATACCGAAATTTTATTTTTCTTGTGAGCTTTTGTATTGCTGCTAACTTTTTCTATTGTATTTTTATATTCTCATGTTTTGACCGTAGTTTTGGGGTTCACTATTTGCCCATAGCTTGGACCCTAATAGGTGCTACCACCTAACTCAAGGCGGACTTGGGAACAACAGCAATTAACAAGTGGTTTCACCCTCCTCAAATCCTCCCGATCAGAGGCGTTGCCGGATGTAGTTTATCATCTTACAAACCAGGTTTCTCCAAACGGTTGGAGGAAAAATTATAGAATAAAAATATAGAAAAAAATCCTAACTTTGGTTTGTGGGTACGAAACATTCTGCAGAGAAAATAAGTTATATTAATTACATTATTTAATATAACTTAATAAAATAATAATTCTGTAATGGTAAAATAATGGTAGTCAGGAGATTAAGGCTTGGCCAGGGTCAGCTAGATCTGCACTCAGGTCCCTTACCACCCTGAGAAAAGACCTGCGCTCTTGACAAAATCAACAATTTGATGCTCCGGAAGACCCTAGTGTGGTCGGTGACACTGTATGACTGCGAAACCTGGACACCGTAAGCCGTCGATGTTAATAAACTGATGCCTTTCAAGACAGCGTGCTAGAGGCGGGCACTACGCATCAGCTGAACAGGTTACAAAACCAACGAATCACTTCCGAAGAGAGGGGAACAGACAGGCCGCTGGTAGCGACCATAAGGAAGTGAAAAGTACAATGCTTTGAGCAACATCAGGGTCCAAAGCCTTTTCACCTACATCCTGGAGGCACGCATCGATGGCAGGAAACCGAGGAGAAAACCAAGCCGAATAATAATTTTGAAACAAGTGACCAAATGTTACATTTAATTACAGATTCAATCAACAATGTATCTTCCCTGATTATCTATGACTTCCTTCCATCTATTAACAAGCTTACTAATTCCATTACTGTAAAATTCTTTTGGCTTTCATTCGAAGAACTCACAAATGTCAGTTTTAACCTCTTCCTGTGTTACAAAAGCTGTTTCTTCCAAATGATTCTGTAAGCTACGAAACAAATGGTAGTCTGAAGGAGAAAGGTCGGGAGAATAAGGTGGATGAGGAATTTTCTCCCAACCAAGTTCGATCTTTTTTGACGTGATTCTTGCTGTGTGTAGTCGTGCATTGTCCTGATGAAACATCACCCGTTTTCGATTCACTAGAGCAGGTTTTTTTCCCTCAAAGCTTGGTTCAAACACTAATTGCTGACAGTATATTTGAGCATTAATTGTTGCATTAGGTGGTAAGAATTCAAAGTGGATTATTCCTTGGCAATCCCACCAGATTGAAAGAAGAACCTTTTGCCCATGAAGTTCCCTTCTTGGCTGTGGCTGGGGTCCTTCCTCTTTACCAAGCCACTGTCTACAATGCTTAACATTTCGATAAAAGATCCATTTTTCGTCACCAGTCACAAGTCTATCCAAAAAAGGTGAAACAAGTTGGCGAGAATGGAGAGAAGAGCAGATGTCAACTCGGGATTTGAGGTTGTTTTCAGACAATTCATGAAGCACCCATTTTCCAAGTTTAGGAACTTTTCCAAGTTGTTGAAGATGACGATGAACAGTTGTATGGTTTGAACAGAGAACCACTGCCAATTCCTCAACTGATAAAGCAGGATTTTCTTCAAGGACTGCTTCAAGAAGCTTTTCATCAAACTCAACTGGATGTACGGTTCGATCTTCATCTTCAAGGGTGAAATCTCCACCTCTGAATTTTGCAAACCATCTTCTGCAAGTTCTTTCATTCACACATATCTCCATAAACTGAGTGAATGTTTCTAGCCGCTTCGGCTGCTGAGTTTCCTTTCTTGAACGCATAAAGCATTATGTGCCTCAAATGATTCTTGGGTACACTCATGTTAGCAGGGTTTTAATCAAACAAAATTTAATTTTATTGTTCTCTGAAATAAAATTTGCTCAGTTTAAATGCATCTAAACATAAAAATAATGTTCAGCTCCATTAGACATTATAAAATACTCTTTAAATTTCGTTCATTTTAACAAAAAGTTAAAATTCGGACAGAACTTATGGGATGACCTAACATTATTTTATTAAAAATATTTTTAAAATAAATTATTACTTATTTCAATACTACATATTACATACGTTTCTAAGATATATCAAATAAATAAAAAATATTACTTAAATATATTAAAAGTATATTTTCTCTACCTACAAGCTGAAGTTAAAAAATAATATTATTTTATTAAGAATCTAATTCTTAAAAAAGAAAATATTTTCTCCATTAAATTTTTTAAAAGTACAAGTCGAATTTATGCTTTTTTTTCTGTAATCTTTCCTATAATCTTTCCTACTTTAATAAAGCTTAACTTATGTTTCTACTTCCTAACACTTTCCGGGCTTATGACCATATCACGTTGAAACATTGGTTCCCGTACGATCACCAAAGTCAAGCAACGTCGTGTTTGGTCAGTACCTAAATGGGGTGAATACCTTGTACTGTAAGCTTGGATGTGCGAGTGGTGTAATGGATAACGACTCACAATTGAAAATCGGAGAGCCGAGTTCCAATTTATGTTGGGTTTGTTAGATCCTGACCAGGTATCTCGACTCCAGTCACTTTCTCACCAACGTGACGTGGCTTCTCTCTGTATTTTCTACAAATACTGTCATGGCAACTGAACTGAAGAGCTTTTTTTCCATGGTGCCCCGACAACATGAATTTAAACGTGTTACTAGATTTGCATCTAGGTCCCACCCTTTTAGCGTTGAAATGGTTAAATGCAACCGCCACTTCTCCAAAAGTTTCTTTTCTAACATCTCCCTTCTGTTTTCTTGCTTCCCTACAATCTTCAAAAAGTTTAAAACGCAACGTCAATCGCCATCCTATGTCTTCTTGAGCCCGGTTCCATTTTTGTCCTTTCCTCAATACTCCCTATTCTCAATCTTCTCATTCTTTTTCACTTTCACTAATTTAATAAAGCTTAACTTATGGTTCTACTTCCTAACACTTTCCGGGCTTATGGCCATATCACGTCGAAACATACTAGTGGGATTACCACCTTGCTTGTGGCGGGGGATGATTTTAAAAAAATGTTGGCACGGTGGAGTAATGGATAGCGGCTTGAGGAATCGAAGAGCCGAGTTCGAATACCGGTGGAATCCTTTACATTCATTTACGTACTAATACCCATGGGAAAGTTATGAATCCTCTTCTTCTCCCCCACTCAGTTATGGGTAAATAGCAAGATAGACCGGGTCATATAACCTTGGATGGCAACTGGTCTACCGCAGAAAGAAATGGTAACCTACTGTGGGAAAAAGTCTGCCTCGCCAGTCATGTATCGAAAGATACATGATCGCCTAAGCGTGTATCACGCATGACATATAACTGACTGATGAATCCACCTTTTCTTCTCGACAACTATGGGTTAATTAGTAGGCGTGTATCAGGAAATCATTATAATCTCCCCCAAATTCATACAATCGAAAAATATTTTCTGGCTTTAAAATAAACTATCGAAAGTCGTAAAAAAGTCGTAAAAAAGAAAAAAAAAGAAAAAAAGAAGAAAAAGAAGAAAAAAAAGACAAAAAAGACAAAAAGAAGAAAAAAAAGAAGAAAAAAAGAAAAAAAAAGAAAAAAAAGAAAAAAGGAAAAAAAGAAAAAAGAAAAAAAGAAAAAAGAAGAAAAAAAAGAAAAAAGAAGAAAAAAAAGAAAAAAGAAGAAAAAAAAGAAAAAAAAGAAAAAAGAAAAAAGAAGAAAAAAAAGAAAAAAAAGAAATAAAAGAAAAAGAAGTAAAAAAGAAGAAAAAAGAAAAAAAGAAGGCGCAAAGTGTTGCTCTCTTGGAGTTTAGCATCGGCCATGATGATGGCAGACAGAAAAGGTTCCCTGTAATGATTAACCTTTACAACTCTACAGGCGTACATGTCCACTGAGAATACTCTTTCTCAATATTCTTCCGGCGGACATGTTGGCCGAGTGAAAGAGCTTTGTTTCAAAAGGAAAGTAAATTTCTAAAAATAACCTATGACCACGGGAATGACATCATTAAGCTTGTGATATGAAGTAGGAATGGACAGATGTCAGTCATTTTGCTCCAATTGAAACAGTTATATAATAAGCGAATTTTAATAAAGTGTTTTAAAAACGTTCGTTTTTCGATCAAAATGGCGACCCCCAGGGCAAGGTGTGGATCTGTTACGTCGATAGAGGAACTTTTCATGGACAGCGAGAGCGACGAAGAAGAATTTCTCGGATTTACGCACGCAGATATCGGTGATGTGTGTGACAGTGAGACTGATAGGATTTCCAACCAAGAAGGAGGAAATTTCGAACCATCACAAGCATACGATCACCTGTGGCTATACTCCTGTACCTACAAATGTGTACCAAGAAGCTAGTGAGGTAGATATTTTTTTGTCATTTTTTTTTTATCTGGCGAAGTTATTCAACTAATGCTAGTAAAAACTAACCGGTATGCAAACGATGCGAAAACATAATTAAGTGACACAGCAAAGCAAAATTCGCAAATCAGAGCTTGGAAAAAACGTTTGCTTTGAAGAAATGAAAGCATTTTTGGCCTTGCTTTTATTGATAGGTTTGATAAAGCGATCTTCGCATTTGTCTTACTGGACAACAAACCTTCTTTTATATATGCAAGGCTTTCACGATGTGATTAGTAGAAATCGTTTTTCATCAATTCTGTCGTATTTTTTTTTGGTTTTCATTTTTTTTTTCTAAAAAATTATATGTACAGTAAAAAAATATGTCTACATCGTTTCATGCAAACACCATGAAAATTTTATAACAATATCTCTAAAACTCACAGTTCCTGCTATTTACGAAGAAAATGATTAATACCTTTCCCAAGGGTATTAGCACGTAAGTGAATGTAATGGATTCGACTGGAATTCGAACTCGGCACTTCGATTCCTCAATCCGATTCACTATTCATTACTCCACTGTGGCTCTTTTACCAAGTTTTAATAAACCTCTGATTATTACTGAATATTTTAAATAGTACAAATTTAATTTCTACAATTAATACCAGATTTCAAGGTAGGATTAATAAGTTACTTTTTCGACAAAATCGAATTTACTTTAGTGATAAACCTGTTGAAGATAATTATGTATAGGGTAAACTATATAAAAAGATTCACACTGTCACCTCGGTCTTTTGAACTGGTGTCTATGGTTTATTTTCTGCTAAGGATTGGGTTCTTTCTAAGGTCTACTTTAACATTATACACCTAGCGTCTCTGACCTGCAAGGGGCTTATTGCGTAAGGTACGCATATTATTTTCAAATAATTTTCTCCACGGCACAATTATTTCGTTCCAGTTAATTAAACATGCATAAAAATTCCCGGCGGAGCGTTTATTTACGCTTGTTTTATAAAGATGAATAATTCCCACCGCCATGACTATTTGGGACGGCACTACTATTTGGTGTAAAGAGTTCGGAAGCAAAAACAAAAAAAAACATCAGTAAATAAATTAATAATTTCCTGTTGTTTCTCATGAATCAAGGACAAACTACATAAAAAGTACACGCACTTACATAATTGTAGAGTTTGAATTGATTTGTATTTTTACGGCTTAACTTTTTACGCTTTGTTTAAAGCCGAAACATATTTTGATTATTGCAATTTTAAGAGAATAATATTTTTTCTATAGACAAGCCTATCATTTAAGCCATAGCAGGGGTGAAAGGGATGGTTTCATACCTTTCGGGTATTGCGCAAAATTGTATTCAACAAACTCGATTGGAATTCGAACTAGGCTCTCCGATTGCTCACTCCGAGCCGCTATCGATTACCCCATCTGCACATCCTCATAATTGTCGATATATGCTTACATCACGTTATATATACATACATATATATATATATATATATATAAGGTGATGTAAACATATATATATATATATAAGGTGATGTAAACATATATATATATATATATATATAAGGTGATGTAAACATATATATATATATAAGGTGATGTAAACATATATATATATATAAGGTGATGTAAACATATATATATATATATATATATAAGGTGATGTAAACATATATATATATATATATATATAAGGTGATGTAAACATATATATATATATATATATATAAGGTGATGTAAACATATATATATATATATATATATAAGGTGATGTAAACATATATATATATATATATATATATATAAGGTGATGTAAACATATATATATATATATATATATATAAGGTGATGTAAACATATATATATATATATATATATAAGGTGATGTAAACATATATATATATATATATAAGGTGATGTAAACATATATATATATATATATAAGGTGATGTAAACATATATATATATATATATATATATATAAGGTGATGTAAACATATATATATATATATATATATATATAAGGTAATGTAAGCATATATATATATTTATATATATATATAAGGTAATGTAAGCATATATATATATTTATATATATATATAAGGTAATGTAAGCATATATATATATATATATATATATATATATATTTATATATAAGGTAATGTAAGCATATATATATATATATATATACATATATATATATATATATATATGGTAATGTAATCATATATATATATATATATATACATATATATATATATATATATATGGTAATGTAATCATATATATATATATGGTAATGTAAGCACATATATATATATATATATATATATATATATATCACTGAATTGTTATATAAGTAAAAGAAAGAGAAATAATAATGTAATAGATCCAAGACAAGTATAAATGGAGATTCGTTAAGAGTTAAATGGTAAAAATCTGAGAACTGAACAACATGCGATAAGGCTGTCTTTTATTTCCCGCCGCCCTTTCAGAGAATTTCTTTCTTCGAGTTTTGACAGTTTCCTAATTCCTTCTGTAAATCATCTGCTTACATCTGCAATGGCATTGAATTCATTGGAAGCCCCGTGCGAGCAGAAGATAAACCCAACACTGTTTGTACATTTACGACCATGCGTATTCATGCAGGAGTGGTATACAAAGCAAGCAACCTACTTTTAAAAAAAGTTATTATTATTCTTCTCCACATTTCCTTCAAATATTTATTTTATTACCATTTACTTTTACTATCGTCAACCTTGTTATTCTTATGATGGGGGAAAAAGGTGAACGTCCTCTGACGTTTAGTTTGGAGCACTTTTGAGAAAGCGAGAACCTCAGAAGTAGAAACGCATTGGTGTTTATAGAGCATCAGAGAATTAAAGAAAGAAAGAAAAACCACAGCTTCAAATTAAAAGAAAGCAAAAATGATTATATAAGTATATGAACCACTTATGTTTATGTTACTTATTGCCATAAACTGTTATGTAATCTCCGTTCACCCCTCTCTGGTAGCAATTGTTTCTTAATATTACTCTCAACTTATTTCTCTTCCTTTGGCACCTTGTTAGAACATTAGATATGAAGATGAAATCCTGATGGCAGACACAGAAAGGAAACTGCAGGAAATCCGACAGAACGTAGTAAAGGAAAGGGGGAAGAAAGGACTAAACATGAATCGTAAGTCAGGATGTATGGTTGTCAGCAAGAGGAAGAGACCAAGTGAAGGTAAGTGAGAAGAAAAGAATAGACATCAATTGCAAGACAGAATGTATGGTTGTTAGCAAGATTGAGAAAAAAGTAAATGAAAGTGGGAAGAGAGGACTGAACATCAATTGTAAGACAGAATACACAAATGCCAAAGGTAAGAAAGAGACAAAGAAAGAAGAAAGTTTAAAAAAAAAAAGACCAAAAGAAAGGATGAAAGACAAATAGGAGGGACAAGAAAGAAAGAAAGGGAGAACGAACGAAACACCAGGCGCAGAAAGCCAAGAAAGAAGAAATTATAAACAAAGTTGTTAAAGAATATGTTGGCACGGAAGAGGGACCCCAATTTGTCAGTTAGCAATATTTGCCGAAGAATTCTACCGTAAACTCCAACTTTCAAGTAACGATAATAAACCTTTGCCAAAACATTTAAATTTCAACTGAACACAAGCATACGTAAGTTTCTTCAGGTTTAATCACAATATCGTTTCCATTTTAGCGTTAATTAACTTTTTCATGAATTAATTTAACGGTCGAAATCTCTAATCATATCACTTGCTGTTGTCCCTACTCCCGCAAGAAAATTAATTAAACGAACCAGGAAATAACTACGTTTTTTTTTGGGGGGGCGTATGGTCGCGATTTTAGTCTCTTTCACTCGACGTAGACTGGTGCAAACGGTTTCGCTTTTAAATGGCTTATACATTTTAGGATGACCTTGCAGAAAAGAGATTGTCAAAAAAAAAGGAAACAGACAACATACAGTCGAACTAGCGATTTTAAGTAAATGGATGGCGGAAAAAGGTACCGGAAATAACAAAAAGAGAAAATTTATTAAGAGCTCAAACGGACAGGAAATTGTGGAGAGCCATGATCGTCAACGTCCTGGAGGAACGCGGCACATTGAAGAAGAACATTTGTTTTTAGTTGATCATTTTTTTCTTTTAAGTAATGCGTCTCTGAATGCGAAATCGGAGAGCCGTGTTTGAATTCGTTACATTCACTTACGTGCTAATACCATTGGGGCAGGTATGAATCCCTCTCTTCTCCCTCCAGCTATGGGTTAAATAACAAGATAGATTGGGATCTATACCATTGGTTAGCAACAGTCTACCGCAGAAAGAAATTACAATTTAATACTGGAAAATCTTCTGCCTAGTCAGTTATGGATCGAAAGAGACATGATCACCGAAGCGTGTTACACATGTGGCACGTAACCGACTCACTGAAATGCGTAACGTTTTAATAAACCAAATTTGAGCCATAACAATCGAATCAATTGTAATGGGCCCCAGGGAAACATAATCGTAACAGCTTCGCGACGTATAGTTGCGAGTGAACTTCTTTGGAACAGCTAGATGGTTTTTATACAGTAAACTGCGAAGTTTGTTTTTACAATGATATTCACTTTGTGCAAGGCCCAAGAACCACTCGAGATAGAGGGTTATAGAGTAAGAGGGAAAATTTATGGAGAAATGTAGGAAAACAGAGGTTGACTATAGACTTGAATAGGTTAAGATTGTAGTGATTGTGGAAGCATCCTCTTGGGAGTCAGTGTTCACAGTACGTGGGAAGAGGCTGCTCGAGTAGAACTTACATCCCACCAACGGAATACGAAGGGAATGAGGGTGGTTCGCTACAATGGGCGTGGCATGGCGAGTCTTATCCGTGAAGATTAGAACTGGTGGAACTTAGGAATCTGTTTCGTCTGAACCCTTTTTATGGAAATAGTGATAAAGCAGCGAAAAGCTTGCGACGTCTCGTCTGTGAGAAAGGGGTTGTAGGATGGAAAATAATTCATCACCAACAAGGACGCGGAAACGCTTTTGGGGTCTATCGAGAATGGAAACTGAAGACTGGACAGCTCCTGTCCATATATGGTAGTAGTACTCGAATTTCAGCCTGATCTGACTCTTGTAAATATAGAGGATGGTAGGATGTCCCAGGTGCTTACTGGTACGGTACAAGAAACCGACCATTTTTATTTAGCGATAGGTCGTATGTGCGAATTCCACTTGAGGTATGGGTTGAGTTTAAGGCCCAAGAGTCGTCCAAAGCACGGAACCTCTCAAAGGGAACACGATCGGTGAAAGCTTGGACTGCTCGCTGATGATGGTACGAAATACCATTGGGGAAGGTATGAATCCCTCTCTTCTCCCTCCAACTATGGGTTAAATAGCAGGATAGACTAGAATTTATAGCCTTGGTTGGCAACCAATCTACCGCAGAAAGAAATGGAAACCTTCTGCCTAGTCAGTCATGGATCGAAAGAAAGTTTTGCTTTCGAGGCATTGAATGTGACCAGCCAGTTTTTCAGCACCCACTAGAGCTAGTTCAGGGGAGAGATCAGCTGCTAAACTCTGGTTATCTAGAGTTTTAAGAGGTGCACCTGTATACGGTTGATTCATCAGTATAGCTATTCACAAATGATCGCATTATACTCTTATGCGGATCCTTTATGTAAAGTAGAAAAATGTTTGGACTGAGAGACGAACTTTGAGGGTGATTGCATAGTTTCTTATGGGGATCATTCGGTAAATAATTTTGACTGTTGGTGGGGTGGGGAGCAGTTAGACTACGTGTCCACATCAGACAAAGACTTATATTTGGCAAAAGAGATGGACATTTAATCACTTTTCACTTCCCGTTCGCGAAAAATCCCGGGAAAATGGTCAATATAATTAGAATGGCATCTTGATGAACTTAGCGCCTTTTGGCGATCCCATTGCAGTTCCTGCATTTTTATAATTAAGTTATGATTCGTTGAATTTTAGACTGCATATTTTCATTACTTAAATGACAGACAACGGTTTGAGTAATAAAATTAAAATATAACGAATTTTAAAACAATATTTCCACTATATTCCCGTAAGAATGATACCAGTTTACTATAGACTTGAAGAGTATCAGGAGAACTAGCACCAGACAACTGCCCCCCGGACAATTTCTACGTGTCCACATCAGACAAATTAAGAGAAATCACAACCGTGTGTGTGTGCGTGTGTGTGTGTCTGGGGGGGGGTAAATACTAATAAAACTAATAAGGGTTTTATTTGTTATCCAATAAGAAGAATTATCCTATAATAGGATTTATATTTTTACTTCAAGATGCCTTTTAGAAATGTATTTTTGTCATTGAAGGAAAAGCAAAACTTTTTTTTTTTTCCCTTTCCAATGTCCGAGAGCAGTTGTCCTATTGGGGCAATTGTCCAGGAGCAGTTTTTCTATGGTGGGTAATTGTCCAGCGGGTAGATATCTTATAAATCATATTACAGATAGTAAGAAAAGTGACTTATTGGGCATTCTCAGGCCAACGTTTCCCATTGACATGAAGTGTAACTATAATATTGAATCAATTGCTAGGGCTGCTGCTAGGAATATTGGTTTACTGTATCGATCTAGACAATTTCACTTGTCAGAATCTATTTTACACATTTATAAATCTAGCAGTTGGCCGTGCATTAAACACAGTCGTTAAATCAGGTCTGGTGCTTCTGTTATTTATTTAGAGATTCTCGACAAAATACAAAGAAGTATTTGCAATGTCCTCGGTCGTCACCTGGCAATTCGGCTTCCGTCACCTTCCGGACGCCGAAATGTAGCTTCCCTATGGCTTTTCTATAAATATTTTAATGGGGATTGTTCTGATAAGCTTTTGAAATGATAAAAAAGTGAGTACTGGACGATTAAAATCAAAACGGTCAATATAGTCAGAATGCCATCTCAATGAGCTTGCATGAACTTAGCGCCTTTTGGTGAACCCATTGCACTTCCTGAGTTGTTATAATTACGTTATGATTCACTGAATTTTCGACTCCATATTTTTATTATGCAAACGGCAGATAACGTGGTTTGATTAGTAAAATAAAGATACAAAGAATTTTAAAAGCAATATCCTGTGCTTTATGCTATTTATTGATTGAAACATTTAAACCGGATTTTTTAAATGTTTAATATTTTTTTCATTTTCATGGTCGGATCTTTTACTCGAAGCAAATTCTAAAGATCATTTTTTTTTCAATTAAAGAAATACATAACATTTTAATGAACCAAATTTTTGCAGTAACAGTCAAATTAATCTTAATGGGCCCCAGGAGTCATAACGGTAGGAAAATCGCTATCTTTGTTAATAATAATAATTTTAGCCCTTTCCTTTAAAAACAAATCATTTCACCCCAAACAAGGCGATAATGCCACTAGGACGCAAGGGGTTATTTGGAATGAAATAGAATGAGAAGACTTTAGTGAGGAGAAAGGTCAATAGCATTAACATGAGTTAATGTCTAATATGTTAAACTAGTTGACCAATACCTCTGAGTAATGTGTTTGTTCCTCACTAGGTGCCTCATACTTGTGGTAAACTTAGTAAATTACAAAAAAAGATTTCTCACCATCCATAGCATCACCGGTATATGGTTACAATTCAGAAGCATCCAGTCAAAATCGAACTCTCACATATAACAAGCGTGGCTAACATGCTAACTCCACACTGAAGGTTTCTAAGATAATAAAAAAATAAAACTACGCCAGTGTTTTTAACATCACTTCACGTAGTTAACATGTCAAATCACGTGTCACTCAACGAGATTCACGACTGTATGACAATATTTTGCTTGTTTTTAAGAAAGAGGGGAAAAATAATGTGCGAATGAGACTAATGAAAAAGAAACCTGAATTATTTTTCTTATTTGATTACTTTTCTCTAGGATATTTTCGCCAGCAGTTTCTTCATAGTTTACGCAAGATGTATTTCAAACATTCTGGCTTTTATAACTCAAAATATTTTGTTTATTTGCAATTTATTTTAATACGAGGGTCGCTTGAAAAGTTCATAGGCCGACCAAGATACTCTCATGAGACCAAATGAGGCTTATTTTTTAAACATAGTTAAACCGAACAACGAGGAATTTTTCTTTTTACAATACGATTCACCTTGTACGAGGCCCGGGGCCCACTCGTGGTAGATGGTCACGTTAAGAGGCAATTTATACAGATAGGAAGGGGAGATAACGGTTAACCCTAGACTTGATTAGGTTAAGATTGTATTGATGAAGGAAACATCCTTTTTTGGAGTCGGGTTTACACAACAGTGGTTCGCAGGAAGAAGCTGTTCGAGTGAAATATTGAGAGAACGTGGGTGGTTTGCTGCAATGTGCGTAGCATGGCGGGTCTTAGCCGTGAAGGAAGGAACCGGTGGAACCGAGGAATGCAGTTCGTCCGAGCACTTTCCGTGGCAGTAGCGATAGAGCAGCAAGAGGCTCGCTACACCCCGTCTGTAAGAGAGAGGTTGGAGGGTGGAAAATAATTCGTCACCCACAAAGACTCGGAGACGCTTTTGAAATCTATCGAAACTGGAAACTGAGGACTGAGCAACTCCCGCCCAAATATGACAACTGTATTCCATTTTCGGCCTGATCTACCTTGTAAAGTTAGACGTCTTCAGGAAAATAGGAGCACCAAGGAACAGATGATATTTCTGGTGAAAATAATGAAAAAAGAGGACTGAGAAAAGTTAATACTGGGATTTTAAAGATAATAATTTTCCCAGAGCTACAAAAGACAGTGAATTGTTGACCATCATGATCATGCATGTCCTAGACAAACATGACTCATAAAAGTAGACCTTCATAACCAGAACTAACTCATAGAAATCTTTTCACTAGTACTGGTTTTGCAAATAAAAAAAAACAATAGATTTTAATCAGATTGGTAAATACTTCAATTTTTGATGTCTTTCATCTCACAAAGAATACGATCGTCGCCTGAAAAGTTTATAGGTTAACCAAGATATTCTTATAGAATGTGACCAAATGAGGGTTAGTTTTCAACATAGTCCCCTTTGCGGTCAACACACTTCTTCAATCGGTGTTTTAGTGTTTGGATCCCATTGGCGAAAAAAGCTTTCATTCTGTTTGACAAAAATGTCAACAACAACAGATATGACGTCATCATCACTACGATACTGGTTCCTAGTCAAATGTTGTTTTTCGTGTTAGGGAACAGATAGTCAAAGAGGTCAACTCAGAAGAATAGGGAGGGTGATCAAGCAGTTCAAATCCAGTTACGCACAGCAGCAATTGAAACCAAGGACATGTACTGGAGCATTGTCCTGATGAAACAAAGCCTGTTTCGCCAGTTTTCCTTGGCGTTTATTTTGACAGCCTTTCGTAACTACCTCAGCAAATCGGCATAGTACATTCTATTGACAGTGAATTTTCGACTCCATATTTTAGTGATTTATGTTGCAGCATTAATTGAATATGAATGTTACGTCATATCTGATCATGGAAATAAAGCATTTATGACACTTTACACGTATATTTACTGGACAACAAATCCTCAATTTTGAGGAAAATATTTGCCTGACTCGCGGCCCCAAAATTGTCTTAGAGGCCCTGATCTTAGCTGAATCTGCTCACTCATCACTTTGTAGACTCGACAGAGTTCAAAAGCGTTTACGCGGCCTTGTGGGTAATGAATTATTTTCCACTCCTTTCCTACGGGGGAACGTTGTAAATCTCTCTTGATTATCACTATTTTAGTAGCAAATATTCAGAGGAGCTTACACTAGTTCATATCTTCACAGCTAGAACCCGTCATGGCACATACATAGAGTCGACTCATCCACTTTCTCATCATTGGTAAGGAGGAAATTCCACCCAGACAGTTCCTTCCCAAGGACTGTCACTTTGGGGGAACAGATTCCCGAGAGGATGCTTCTAGATCATTACGATCTTGACCTCGTCAAGTCTCGGGTTAACAGTTATCTATCCAACATATTCTCTTAATATCCTTTTGCCTTCATACAACCTCATTCGTACACTCGGCAGGATGTTTCCCTGATCGCTACAATCTTAACCTCTTCAAGTCTAGGGTCAAATGTTATCCACCCTACATATCCTCAGAATCTGCACTTCTTACCTCCTCTTCTTACATCCATGCAACAACCTCATTCAGACTCCCGAGATGATGCTTCCCTGACCGCTAAATCTTAACCTTTTCAAGTCTAGGGTCAATCGTTATCTATCCTACATATCCTCATAATCTGCCCTTCTTACCTCCTCCTCTTACGTGCATACAACCTCATTCAGACTCCCGAGAGGATGCTTCCCTGATCGCTACAAGCTTAACATCTTCAAGTCTAGGGTCAACCAATATCTATCCTACATATCCTCATAATCTGCCTTTCTTACCTCCTCCTCTTACTACGTCATTCTGGCTCTCGAGATGATGCTTCCTAGATCGCTACAAGCTTAACAACTTCAAGTCTAGTGTCAACCGTTATCTATCCAATATATCCTCATAATTTGCCCTTCTTACCCCCTCCTCTTACGTTCCTACAACAATGTCATTCTGGCTCCCGAGATGATGCTTCCCTGATCGCTACAAGCTTAACCTCTTCAAGTCTAGGATCAACGGTTATCTATCCTATATATAAACTTAATCTATCCTTACCTCCTCCTCTTACGTCCTGACAACCACCTCATTCAGTAACCTTTTACCTTGAGAGGCTTCAGTATTGAAAACTGACATTTGGCATTTTTTGCATTTCCCAAATGATATGTGATATATTTAGACTGAAAGTAAAAAGTCTCAGAGTTTCAGAACTGACCTAGCTTTGTTCCAACTCCAAGTATTTGTCAAGTTATGATCGTTTGAAGTTTGGGCACCTCGATGCGGTGTAATGGTTACCAAGCTTATCTCGCTATAACAATTACGACTGAATGGCGAGTTCGATGCTCACTGGGTGCTACATACTTTCAAGATTTAAGATCATTTACTATAAGATGATCGATTCTTGATTGATTTTGTTTTTTTGCTGGAAAGGTCAGTGGAATCCAGATTAAATTTATCATATTTTGCCTGATTTTTTTTGTCTTTGACACACCCTGCTAAGGCTAACAAGTACTGCCCCAGACAACATTTTTCTCCTTTATTGTAATTTCCCAAATTTTAAAACGATTTATAACTGCCAAATATATGAAAAATTATTTCCTGAAAAATATTCAAAATGCACTCACTTTTCTCATAAATTAGATTGGTAATTACCCGATTTTGGCACCATATATCGGTTTCAATATCATTTTCCTTGTACAGGGAACCACCATAAAGAAATAGGAAATTTTAGATTTACTACATGATGAAAAAGAAATTTAACTAACATAAAAATTAACTTCTTTTAGTTTGAACACCACACCTAACATTTGTGTTTTTCTTCTGTTTTAAGCTACTATATTTCTATTCTTTGCTTTTGTTTCAAATAATTGTCACATAAATTCCAACAATTAAATAAACTGTACCAAATTTCCTTTTTTCGCGGAGCACCCTGTATATATCAGAAACTCATTATCTAAACTGTTCATATTTTTGGAGGGCGCTGGATTTATTGAAAACCTGCAAAAACGAAGTCTAAATGCCAAAAGAAAAAAAAAGTCTAAATGAGGAATATTAGCTCTTAAATGCACGCCAGGAATTCTAGATTTAAACCCCTTTTTTTTAAATTAGAAATATGAACGTTTGGTTTTAACCTTCCTCTTAAGTACAAATAACATAATGGAGAGCCATGATCACTCACGTTCTGAAAATATGTGGCAACTGAAAGAGAAAGGATTCGGCCTTTCTTATCACTACCCACTTGCTTTACCCCTACTCTACTACTTTCTCTCGCACCGCTTAGCTTTAGTCAGTTTATGAAATAAATTATTTCTGACTACAGGGATTGCAACGTTATAGTAACGTTACCACAATGTCAATCCCCCGACGATATAACATAAATAGATCGTTTCTTGCTACTGATAGAATAGTGCTTATATATATGTCAAGTTAATCGATGAGTGCTAATAGTATTATGTAACCTATTACTACATGCCGCATGATCGGGTCATTGGCGACTAAATCTATTACCCCCGTCCGACCCGGCAAGATTAAAAACAAGACCTGTCGAAGAGTGGCTGAATCCTTTGATGTCATGATTTTTTTTTTACATTTAATCTGTATATTCGGCAGTAAACTTCTCACCAAAAGAAATCTAAATAAGTTAGCCCTGTTGAAGTATTTTGGGTAAAGAAAAGAGTACAGAACTGTTACGTGATATCTGTCTTCCTGTGCTGGACAATCTCCTCAAAGATGAAGAAGAGACTTAAAACAACAGAAATGTGGTTCTACAGAAGGATGTTAATGATACTATGTGCCGAACATGTGAGCAACAACGAAGTTAATGGAAACAAAGAGAAAACTTATACTTAACATCACGAAGAGGCAGTTGAAATTTCTGGGGCACGTAATGAAGGAGGGCTTGGAAAATCTGATACTCACAGGACGGATAGAGAGAAAGAAGGACAGGGGAAAGCAACGCGTGATATACTTAATGGGCTTGAGCAAGTGGATGGCAGAACAAAAAGACAAAACCTATTAAGAACTAAAAGGGACAGGAGAATATGGAGGGCCATGATCGCCTACGTCCTGAAAGGACACAGCACATATAAGATGAATTGCGGACCGGGGTTTCTAGACTTGAACCCTTAATTTTTAATTAGAAATTTGAAAGATTTTTTCTAATCTTTCTCTTCAGTAATACAGTTCAATAATTGAGGGGAAAATCATTCAGGGTTTCAAAAACCGCAAGTGATCACTTGGCTCTATTTTGCAAGCCAACAGTGCCCTGTCAGAAACTTTGACTTATAGGAGTTAACAAGTACAACAGATCATATATTGTGGATAATGTAGAATAGATCACCCACCTTCCAAATTGTTTTCGTGTGTTATTCTGAAACTGTGGGGAATTACGTTGTCTTGGAGAACAGCATATACCTTTAGTCCACTACCACAGACGTACAAAACCAAGGAAACATATGACGGGCACGAAATATCAATTTTGGACATTACTTTCATAATTAGTAGCAACTCTTGATCTATACACATATGCATATGTTTGGGCACTTCGACTTTGTGTAATGGTTAGCAAACTTGCCTTGCAAAGTCAATTACGACTGAGTAGTGAGTTCGATCCTCACTTTCGGCCTTGTGCCATATCTACCCATAGAAAATCATTGGGGTACTTCGACGTGGTGTAATGGTTAGTGAACTTGTCTCCCTCGATCAATTACAACTGAGTTCGATCCTCACTGGGTGCTCTACACTTTCAGCCTTGTGCCACATCGAAGCTACGCTTAGAAAATCACCATATATGCATATGATTGGGCACTTCGACTTCGTGTGATTGTTAGCAAGCCTGTCTAGCAAGATCAATTACGACTGAATAGTGAGTTTGATCCTCACCAAGTGTCCCACACTTTCGGCCTTGTGCTATATCTAAGCTACGCTTAGAAAATCATTTAGACACTTCAACGAAGTGCAATGGTTAACAATCTGTAGTCATTTTTGGCACAGAAAACCTGAAAAAGAAATTTAAATCCGTTAAATGCAAAATTTATTCTATTTTCAAAAATGTTGGTTTTCTACCGCAGGACAGGTTTTATTTTCTAACTAGAAGTGTGAAGTTCTTATTTTTAATCTTCTTAAGTTCAAATAACATTAATTCAGTTTTATAATTGAACAGAAAAGAGTAATTATTCAGGGGATTTAAAAACCACAAATCTCCGTTTCGTTCCATTGTGCTGACCCACTGTGGCGTATATTATTAAAATCACGTTTGCCGATAACACATCTTGGCAGGTCTTGTAATTTTCTTTGAATCATCTCATTTTACAGGTTAAATAAAGCCAGTGATCCCAGTACTTAATGTTCTATTTTGGTATACTCGTTTCTCCTCCCAGTTAGCAAACAAGCCGTTTGTTTTCACATGCTCGTTGTGTAAGCATTAACCCATGAACTGAAACGCTAATTCCTTTTACACTCCAACGAATGACCAAAAAGCGTCCAACTTAATGGTATAAAGGTTTAGTTTGTTCCAGGCGTCGAGGTGGGTTGGGGTACTGGTGTTTTCACCAGGGAACGCAAGAGACACAAAGAAAATAAAACAGAAAATTGAAGAAGTAAAGGCCTAATTATACAAAGCCTTCCTTGTTATCCAATTTATCTACCGTTTAGTCGTTTTTCTTTTGCATTTCTTTTCGAGTTTCACGACGAAAATGGATTTTGTGTGTGTATATATATATATATATATATACATACGTGCGCATGCGAATTTATGTATAATAATTATTGTATAAGGTACAAGACATAGATGGTTGATAAGTAATGTCTCCAATTCTATGAAGTCCAGCTGTAGACCAAACGGAAGAATTATACTAGTATCAAATATAAGTAAATGTATTTCTCTTCAAACTTATGAAGGTTAATAATAATAATAATAATAATAGTAAGGTCTCCAATCCTATAAAGCAAGTTTTAGCCGTGATGCAATAATAAAACTGGTATCAAAGTGAAGGAAATTTATTTTTCTTCAGAATTATGAGGGTCGATTGACGAATAAGGACTCCAATTATATAAAGCAAGTTTTAGTTAAGAGATAATAATGAAACATTTTTTAAAATTTAAATTTAAAATTCTCAGCGTCCCTCCTTCATGCGCATGTGTAGTCGCATCAATGTAAACATTGCTTTAGTCTGATGAAGTCCTAAAGGACGAAACGCGTCACACGAAAGATTTGTTTTTCACTTCGTCATTACTTTTCCTTAAATATATATACAGGAAGAATGGGGTAAAGTAACGGGGGATCAGTGTGAAAAACTTGTGGCCAACTATAGAAAGCGACTGGAAGCAGTGAAACGAAACAGAGGCTACGCAACAAAATATTAAATTGATGTATCCAATACTTTTGCATCGGGTAATTTTGAACTTTGATGAAAAAAAATGGATTCAACCATGAGTTTTTAACTTTCCTTCCACATACAACTAAAACAACTTTACCAGATATTACTTACCAAATATCAGGCAAAATGGCGAACATAAACTAGAGTTATAACAGAAAATAACATGTATCCAATACTTGTGCGTGTCACTGTATATATTGATTTTCTAAACGTAGCTTAGATGTGGCACAAGACCGAAAGTATGGAGCACCCGGTGTTGGATCGAACTCACTATTCAGTCGTAACTGTTTTAGCGAGATAAGCTTACTAAACATTACGCCACGTCGAGGTGCCCTTCCTTTTTATATATATATATATATATATATATATATATATATATATATATATATATATATATATGCGTGTTTAGATTATAAATCTAAAATCAACTTTCGAAAAAAACAAACGCACTAAAATTTACATATAAACTCATCATTAATAACAAAATCACATTTCTTGACGTCGATAAAGAAATAAAATACAAAGTATTTACCGCCTACCCGTATAAAAACAGCAAGGACGAACTCTTGTATTTTAAATTATGATAACCAATGACCGGAACGATATAAAATAGCAGGGATAAAAAGATTCCGAAAAAAACGCATACCTAAATTCTTCTTCCCAGAGGATATTTCTCAGTGAACTCAAATACACAAAACAAACAATATTTTTCCCAATTACATCATCAATAAACAAAATTATTCTTATCAAAAATACATGACACCAATATTAAAAATATAATACAACGAAACATGAAACAGATGCACAATAATTACAAGTAGAACGAATTCGCTATACAATAAATCATAAAACACTATATTTCAATCGTAAATCCCGACAAACAGATAAAACTTATAATATATTACAGAAAATGGAAAACCGCAAACCTCGTCATCAATCATCAAAATAAACCTATTAAATCTAAACTAGCGTTGAACAATATAGTGCATCAATTTAACAGTCCAGTACAACACTGTGCCTCTTGTGATAAATCAATTAGCTATATCGGTCATACCACTACCTCCTGAAGCAGACGCCTCGCGTGTCACTTATATGACCAAAGTGACACAAAAAGGCATTTAACCACTTACAATGTACAAGAGCCTATAAGGAACATTTTGTTCGATAACACCTTCATAAATCCTATAACCAAAAACATCACGTTGTCAGAGCAGCTCTTCACATAAAACATCTGGCATCCAGTATTAATCTCACCTTATTTAGCAGTGGAAATAATAAAATTTTTATTTTTTATTTTTTAAGAGAAAGATACCAACCTGAATTCCGGCCATGTTTCCATTCACAGGGCTCGGAATAAACGATATTAATATATCGGCATCACACAACTACATCTAAAACAGACATCCATGAAAAGGAATTGACAACACGCAACAACAAAACCCCTTGAAAATGGCGAGACAAAACTGTCAGCATAGAATTTACGGCTACATCTAGCGAACTCAACTGTAAATTACAGAGATCTCAACGGCAGTCTAGCATGCATATATATATATATATATATATATATATATATATATATATATATATATAATAAAATAGGAAGCATATATTTTACATTACAAAGAGTTAATCATACCTTGAATCAATCAGCAATATGATCATATTGATTCAAGGTATGATTAACTCTTTGTAATATATATATATATATATAGGCACTATACGATAAAAATAATTTTAAGGTATGCTATATTAATAGGTAAAAGTGCTCAATATCAAGGAGAGAATATGTATATATATATATATATATATATATATATATATATATATATATATATATATATATATAGCTCGCCCAAAAATGTATGCACACTTCAGGAAAAGAAAAACATATATAGACATCGAAATACAAAATTTATTCAAACAGAACGAGATTGTCAAACGTTTTGGAGGTTGCGTTCCAGACTCATAGCTCCGTTGTGTTTGGGCTTCAACAACATTCTCAAATTTGAAATACCACTTTAAAATAATTTTACGTTCCGCAAACGACAAACATTGGTCCGCCATACTGTAGACGTCATTTGTTGTTGCGATAGCTATGAAAATAACGCCAACTGTCGAGAAAATATCGTACTACAGTAAACAGTGTTATCGCAATTTGCTAAAACTACGAAAGACAATTTTCCTTTCCTTAAGTGTGTATACATTTTTTGGCGAACTCTATATACATATAAATAAGAAAAAATAAAAACAAATACCATGGACGGTGTGATACTATTTGTCGTTGCCGCAATATAATGGAAGAAAGTTTTGTTAAAACATAAAGTGTTATGTACTTAGAGACATTGAAACGAGAAGGGTTAATACCAAAACCTTGTGGGAAGAATTGAGGATTTAATTCCCACATAAACGACTTGAATTGTATGTCGAGCAGTTTGGAAAAGTGACCTAGACTTTGGGGGCAGTGACGATTGACACACAGCTGGAAATGCAAGCTGTAAAGCGAAAATTTCATTTTTCGTAAACAATGAATTTGGAGTTGATTTCCCTGGTCGAAAGATGAGTACCAGGAGTGGGTGGATAAGCCACGCACTGATTTAGTGAGAGAGTGGAAGAAAGCAATTCCTCAGAATTATTGAATTCTCTTACTTCGCCAGCTTGGGCGAATGTTCATAAATACGAATGCGTGAAGTGAATTAAGCAGAAGAGTGAAGAGACGGAGAACAGACCAGAGACAGGAGAGAGGCCCGCGAGATTATCCGCTAACGAAAGCATCCGACTTCAGCCTTGTGTCAAACTTTACCAAAGTAGCAAACTAAACTTTTCGAAGTCAACACTTAGATGCGGGTTGGGCTGATAATTAATTGCATGCTAATTCTGATATAACCAATTATTGTACGAAGGACTGATATAAAAACAGTATTTACTTTTTGTTAAATTTATTCGAGTGTTATTTTTTTCCCCCTATACGTCTTCGCCCTGCTTGGACCAGCCCGACACGAAGATGCCTCCGACGATTCGATCTTGGCTGTCTTATGATCTAAAAAATCAGAACGTGGGATAAGGTTAGCTCTGGACTGAAGCGGTCACTTCAGTGACCAGCTACAGCGTTGGAAGTCTTGGACGTCTGAGGAAGGTGTTGTACGATTACAACGGAACTTGTGAGCAATTAGGAAGATTTAAAGAAAGCGCGAACGAAAAGAACAGTTTTTCTCAGAATCAGAACGAATGTGTTAAGATTTCTGGGACACATAATGAGAAAAGGAGGCTTGGAAAATGTGGAAATCACGGGTCATATGGAAGCAAAGAGGGGCTGAGGGAGACAGTGGGGGATATAACTAACGAAGTTGGGTAAATGGTTCCCAGAATATGAACAGGGAATAGGAGTAAAGAGAACAAGGATCGCGTCCTAAAAGTCTGATTTTCGGACGTGGGCGCGATCAAAGCTCAACCCAAATGATAGCACAAAGAGGAATTACAGATCAAAATTTAGCCAGCTACTTCATGACAGTTTTCTGATTTATTTACCCACCCTAGAACCGGGACTAAAGTGGTTGGGAGAAAAAAAAATTAAAGTCTTAAAAGCTTCGATTTTTCACAGTTACGTTCTTTCAATTTTTTTTTATTTATTTCTTTGATTGATTCAACTTGACAGATTGCAAGATTCATTTGAAGAAAGCGAATCGAATGACGGTTTGAAACATTTGTCAGGAAAGTAGAGAAAGAAAGTTATCAAAAAAAAAAATTAATAAATAAACAGAGAAAACTTTGAAGAACAAACGAAACACACCTCAATTATTAATAGAAACATTTTCATTTTAAATAACAAATATTCTTGAATATTGCCCATCCCCCCGCCAAAAAAAAAAATGAAAAACTTCACACTCATGAATTTCATAATCGTTTCTGTTTTCAAGTGCAAAATTATGTTGCGACGATATTGGAGATTTAAGTATCAATTGTTAAAACGTTACCGTCCCGACCTTGCAAACCGGGTTCGAATCGCACCATGGTCGATTTGTCCTAAGTGACATCTTGATAATATAGACCTAGGGAGATATGCGCTACATTTGGGAAGTGCCTACAAACCATAACACTTCTTGACCCGAGCCTTGAGATTGAAATTAGTAAGATGAAACCGTCCAGAAACTATCGATAGTTGCTCTAGCACAATGTCACAAGTCATCGTGACCGAGAGTACTGTCTCCTTATTCAACTGCGCATCAAGCTATATTATGCACTTTATGTACCCATTAAAAATAACGTTCATAGTAATACGATATATATATATATATATATATATATATATATATATATATATGATTAAAACGAAAGATGGTCTACGAGTACTTCTTATAATATGTGGATTTAATAGGCTGGTTAATGAAATTTGAGGAATAAAATGATAACAAGATTGGCAATAAGATTGATGATATTTATTATATATATTAGTAGGCCTTTTGACTAAACCGATGCTCGAAGAGAACCATTTTAAAGTCGCAATTGTCGGACACGCCTGTGTTCTTTTTGAAGGAGACGAGAAATAAAGAAGTTGGACTCACTCTTCTAACGTATGTTGTTGTTCTTTTTTTCTCAAGCATTGTGGAAAAAGCGATTCTTTCTATATACACATGGGACCTAGTTTTCAATTCCTGCTATAATCGAATCAAATGGTTATTTAGTGAAAGATTGTGGCTGACTTTAACAAGAAGCTTCTCCATTTTCAAAGACCACCGAGCTGTGGCAGGGGTAGGGTCAAATCAGATATCATAGTTTCCCCCACCCCAATAGTTGAGAATAGCGTTTCAATAAAATAATACAAACACAAGGAAGAAATACAATAATATATTTCCCCAGTTTTCGTCTTCTATCTAGTATAATAATAAAACCTCATTAGTTACCAAGAAAAACAAATAAGCATCATTTACATACCCTATGGAGGTTTGTGACGATTTTTAAAAAAAAATTCCCACTAGCCTAACTAATCTGAAAATTAGTCTCAAAGTTACAAATTAAGTTAGAAAATATATTAATAAATACAAAAATACAATCGGGAGGGATATCAGAATAATCAAGAACCTATACAGGCAGCAAACAGCATGCATACGCACAGGGAACGAGTTCAGTGAATATACAAAAATAAAAAGGGGCGAAAGGCAAGGATGCGTCTTCTCACCGGACCTGTTCAACCTATACAGCGAGCCAATTCTGAGAGAATTGGGAACCCAACCGGGATTTAGCATTGGCGGTCACAATCTTAACAACATAAGATAAACAAATGACGCAGTAATGATAGCAGACACGAAGAGAAATTACAAAATCTCCTACAGAAGGTAGCGACGGAGAGTGAGAAGAAAGGACTAAGCATAAACTACAAGAAGACAGAATGCATGGTTATCAGTAAGAGGAAGAGCCCAAAATGCGATTTGCAGGTCGGGAACAATAGAATCAAGCAGACGCAGAAATTTAAATATCTGGGAATCGTCTTGACAGAAGATGGTAAGTGCGAAACTGAGATCCGTAGACGTATTGGGATGGCCAAGGACACAAACCAAAAGCTGAGCAGAGTATTGCGAGACAGCAGGATTTCTTTGGTAACAAAGAAAAGAATACTGAGCCGTTACGTAACGTCTGTTCTTCTTTACGGCAGCGAATGTTGGACGATTATCTCAAAGATGAAGAAGAGACTCGAGGCGACGGAGATGTGGTTCTACATAACGATGCTAAGGATATGATGGACCGAGCGTGTGTGCAACGATGAGGTCTTAGAGATGTTGCAAACAAGTAGGAGGCTTATACCTAACATCAGGAAGAGGCAGCTGAAGTTCCTGGGACACATAATGAGGAAGGAGGGCCTGGAGAATCTGATACTCACGGGTCGAATAGAGGGAGAGAGAGAGACAAAGGAAAACAACGCGTGACATACCTAGCGAGCTTAAGCAAGTGGATGACAGAACGTGGTCTGGGAGAGGTGATAGAAGGAAGGAACTTGTTAAGAGCTGTAAGGGGGTGGAGAGCGCTGATCGCTTACTTCCTGAAAGGATATGGCACATAAAAGAAAGTTTGTTAAGATTATGGTTGTAGAGTGTTTGTAGAAGCCTCTCTCTGGAGACTGTATTTTCTGAGTAAACCTAAATCGCTGTTTAATCCTTTTAATATGTTTTGAAAATGTATTCTAACTCTGATTTACGTCTTTATTTTTAGCTCTTAAGTAAATACACTAAAAACACGTATCTGATGCTTATCAACACTGTAGCCCGGTTGGTTGAAGCGTGCAGTGATAAGGTAATTGTTGTTGTTGTCATAGATGGCTATTTGATGGTTTTTGAACCGAAGACGGAATCCCGTGCCTGTTTCTCCATCATAATTCCTTTTTTTTGTATTTGTGGCAGAAATGTAAATATATAAGATTTAAACTGTCACAACTTGCCTGTTAAATCCACATTACATGTATAAACACCGAGAACATTACACAGAAGAAGAACCTGCGTGAATGTGGATACTTGCCTTGGATATAGGGGAATAGAGAAGAAACTTGGCCGGGCTATATGACCACATACTCCTGAAGAAATATATATATATATAGTTTACGAAAAACTAGGTAATCCGTATGGGAAGACCCAATGAGGATAGAATCCAGAGAGCTCAATGTAAATCAGAGCTAATAATTTAAATAAAAACAGATTACTTTAAGGTTCCATATAATAAATTCTTTCACCACAGCCCTTCCAAAGGACAGTGGATTTATTTCCAAATGTTTCAACATTTGGAAATAAATCTGATGATTTCCAGGAAATATTTGGCAGCAAATCTTGGACAATGACAACTATGAATTGAAAACTATGTAGAATTCAATGAGAAATCACTCCCAGGAACTATCTACACAGTTTATAGATATTAAAGAAAAAGGAAATCGTGAAGAGCTATGGACGACTACATCCAGAAAGGATATGGTATTAAAAAATTGAAACTGCAGGAGCATCGCTCTGTAGTTATGGCTCGGTTCTAGTCTTCGAAAGGAGTTCACCGAAATAAACAAAAAGTAATGATCCTAAAAATGATTATAGCTGAAAAGAAAACTCGAGGGCCTCCTAGAAAAAGGTCGTAAAGGAAAGCAAGAATAAAGGACGAAGTATTAATTGTAAGAAGACAGAATGCTTAGTTGTCAGCACGTGAAAAAGCCCAAGATTCGAACTACAAAACGGAGATGTGAAAATCAAACAAATGACAGAAGATTAAACATCTTGAAAGTGTTTTAACAGATGATTGTTAAAGCCATCGAAATCCAAACGCTAAGTACTCAGAAACAGAAACATTTCGTTAGAACCAAAGTTCTGGACGGCTATGTAATTTTCCGGCAAACATGGATAAACGTGCCCGCAATAAGATGGAGTGTCAAAAGGAAGCGTTTTCCCCCATTACACCGCTTTTTATTAACTACCTTCACTCTTCAGCAATGTTTGTTGTTTTCAAATGTGATCGTTAGAATTGCAATAAAACCTAAACGTATGAAAGTGCATTTGTACATTTTCTTTGTTCTTGAGAATTGATAACAAAATAATAAATACTATTTATTAGATTGTTTATTTACACTATTATTTATCGGAATGGTTGTCAAAACTTTGGCAGTTGATTGAAATTTTACAAAACGGTAAATAATAAGGATTTCCTTAGAGTTGGTATATTTTAATAATTTAGTAAATGTCTAGAAATTTATGATTAAAAAAATTGTTTTCATATTTATTTCTTTATAAATTGGTAAATAATAAATATTGCATTAAATTACTTCTATTTGTATTAGTTCTTAGAATGTTGTGAATATAAAATTATTCTTGTAAATAAACAATCTAATGAATAAATAGTGCTTAATATTTTTGTTGTAAATTCTCAAGAACAAAAAAAAATGTATAAATTCACATTGATCATGTGTTTAGGTTTTGTTCCAATTCTAATCGCTTTTTAAAATAATAAACATTGCTGAAGAATGAAAGTAGTTAAAATAAAAGCGATATCATGGGTAAAACTGCCCTTTTGACATTACACCTTATGCGGGCACGTTTATCCATGTTTGCCCATTTTTCTATATGGCAGTGAATACCGGAAATCTTTCTCACAGATGAAGAAAAGACATGAAGCAACAGTGATGTGGTTCTACAGAAGGATGGTGATAATACCATGGACGGAGCGTGTAAACAACGAGAGAGTTTTAAGGAAAATGGGAACAAAAAAAAGATATTTATACTTAAAATCAGAAAGAGTCAGTTGAAATTTCTAGGACACATAATGAGAAAAGAAAGCTTGGAAAGTTTGACACTCACAGGACATTGAAGTTAAGAGCGATAAAGTAAAACAGCGAATAATCTACCTAACGAGCTTGTGTAAATGAATGTCGGAACAGGAACTAGTTTGGTTTGTTTTGTTTTACGGCATATCAACCTCAATGGGTCATTTAATGCCGATAACTTTTTTTTTCTGGTAATATTTTTGTTTTGTCAAAAATCTATTTCTGTTAATATTTTTTCCTCAAAAATGTATAGCTGGTAATATTATTTTTTCAAAAACGTATAGCCGGTAATATTATTTTTTTCAAAAACGTATAGCTGGCAATATTATTTTTCAAAACCGTAGAGCTGTTAATATTATTTTTTCAAAAACGTATAGCCGGCAACACTATTCTTTCAAAATAAACGTATAGCTGGTAATATTATTTTTTCAAAAAGGTACAGTTGGCAACATTATTTTTTCAAAAACGTATTATCATAGGCCTTGCTGTTGGACGTAGTTTATCGTCTTACCCAGGACGCGGATGTAGTTTATCGTCATGCCCAGGACGCACAGGAACTGGGAGAGATAGTAAAAATAGAAATATTGATAAGAATGTTAGGAAGTTGTGGAGAGACATGATCATCCACATTCTGAATGAATATGGTATATAGACGAAGATGAAAGATTGCAAAAATCCGTTACAGTCTGTATTTGAAAGTAAGTTTAAGTCAGTGATTCTGAACCTTTTCTTATCCAGTGTTCCCCTTTTTTTCTGGATACATGCGAACACTGGCATCCCTATGTTAAAATGAAACTGGTAAACGGAGCAGAGTTAGTGTGCGTTAATGTCATGTGTTTACATTTTGTTGCATTATAACGGAATCAATTACCGGAACTAAGCTGGGGCGGGAAACGAACAATCGCCGGGCCCGAATATAAACACCGCCGGAGTTTAGCTTACATACTTTTGGTCCATAAGCCTATGGCATTTTTGTTTTAACCATTTCACCCCAAGCAAGGCGATAAGGTTACTAAGACGCAAGGAGATACCGAGAATGAAAGACAAGTGTAGAAAACTAAGCAAACGTTACTGTGAAGAAAGGACAATAGAAGAACAGGTTTCAAGGAGACAGAAGATGACGATTGACGTCGCATTTAAATTTTTGAAGATCGCAGTTGACAGGACCATGGACTGAACATGAGAGCAACGGCGAAGTTTAAGAGAAAACGGAAACAAAAAGATAGCTTATAGAAAGAGACGGTTGAAATTTCTAAGGAACATAATGAGGAAAGACGTCTTGGAAAATCCGATACTCACAGGACAAACTGAAGGCAAGAGGGAGAGAAGAAACAACAATTAACATACTTAGTGAGATTTAGTAAATGGATAGTGAAACAAGGCTTAGAAGGGATAACAAATAAAAAACATTTATTAAGCGTTATAAAAGACAGAAAATTGTGGAAAGCCATGATCTACCAAGTCCTGAAGAAACATGGCACATAGAATAAGTTGACAAGAAAGCAAGAAGCTTAAAGGTGTTCTACAAAAACTCTTAGAATAGAATTTACGGCTGCACGTAGCAATTCCAACAGTAAAATAATGAGCCCTGGCCGGCAGTCCAGCACCGTGTTTTAATTCATGAAGCCGAGGTATCGAATTAAAAAGCCCATCAGAACAACTGTCGTGAAAATATATGTAAAAAAGGCATAGGGAAAATGTGTTACATCGGTGAGGAAGTGATTGAATCCGATATGCCAAGTCAGGACCAATAAAATATCAGGATACATAACAGAAGTAACAGTTCTGATGTACGAACAATATTCAGTGCAAGAAAGAAAGACTTATAAAGGTGTAAGATGAATTCGGGCGAGAAAAAAATTCTTAGCAGTAAATCTAGCAATTTGCTCGATATAATCATTTCAATTCATATCAATTGTAAACTTTAGGCCGAGAATGACTTACTCTCCTGGAGGTTAGCATCAGCCATGATGTTGGAAGGCAAAAAAAAAAAGGTTCTCTAAGATGATTAAAAGAGAGCAGTTCCGTTTTCAAGACGTTAAAATTAACAAACCATTCCTTGACACACATAAGAGATTGAAGGACATTTTCGAGATAATTTCGAATTTCGACTTTCGAACCGATCAGACTTAACATTAAGTAAATAGTTGCATCATCAGTATAGGTACAGTGTTTAAAATTCATCTGTAAGTGTGACTATAATGTTCGAATGAACTTTTCGCTATGGTACCTAGACTTTATGAATTTAACTGCAGTACTGGATTGGCAGCAAGGTCTCATCAATTCACAGTTGAATTGGAGAGAAAAAAAAGTCAGTTCTATATTAACATTTTCTTTTTCTTGTGTCTTTTCTATAAATACTTTCATGATAATCGTTCGGATGAACTTTCCGCTATGGTACCTAGACTTTATGAATTTAAGCGCAGTACTAGATTGGCGGCAAGGTCTCATCAATTTATAGGTGAATAGGCGAGATGCAACCGTAAGTTATAAGGTAACAGTTTCTTTTCTTGCACTTCTCGCTTGTGGAACTCTCTTCCGGTTCCATGCTTTCTAGTCAACTTTTATCTTCAAAAAATTAAATGTAACGTCAATCGTTATCTACTATCTTCCTGATTACTCTTCTATTATTCTCAATCCTCAATAATGTTTCTCTTTTTTCACACCCATTGTGCCTTAGTGACTTTATTACCTTGCATGGTGTGAAATGATTAAAACAAAAAAAAATCTAATGCGAATATAAATTGATATGTATCTGCCCAATTGAAGTTGAAAAGGTTAAATCCTTTTAATGTTTTTATAAAATTATAGCGCCCCTAACGTTGAGTCCTCGGGAGGGTTTTTACCACCCGCATTGGGGATGCAATCCTGAATGTTAACTTGCATTCAGAGAAAATATGCTAAAAAGGTATTCAAAATTTACAACTATTTCACAATGTGTTTCCCAACGAAGAGAATCTCGAATTAATTTCCATTTCTTTGACTGAAAAAAAAAAAAAAAAAAAAAAAAAAAAAACGAAAAAATAAGTGACATTTATCCAAAACTGCGTCTGTTAAAAAGAAAAAAGAAAAAAAAAGGCGTAAAATGGAAAAGGCCGATCAAATGAATCCAACCCATTTAGCGTATGTGGCACGTAGGAGCGATTATTGTAGGCATTTTAATTTCCTTATCAAGGCAAGCATCGAATTACGAATTCAGTCGTCAGAATTTTACAGTGGACGCTCGCATTAATTTCACAAGAGATAGTATCTTTGCCGCAGTCAAAAATAATTCCCAATGAACAAGAAATGAAAAAAAAACAAAAAACTAATCCTTTTTAATAAAAATTTCGTCTTAATTTTATTAGGTAAATTAAACCGGTGTGACTTCCAGGTTTTACCTTTCAATACGGGTTCCATAATACATTTTGCTGAGATAACTATATCTGAATATGATAAGATATAGTTTTAAGGTAGACTACATTTATGGCTTAAAGTTCTCAATATTAGAGAGAGCGTGTGTAAGTATAAGAGTCTGTCTCATGCGTCTGTCTCATGCTTAACCGCAAACTTCAGGCCATGTGTGTTGTGGTTATAGTTCGATTTATATATGCTTGTCAATAGTGCATTATGGATAACAAGGTCCGTTGCAATATTTTTGTGATGTCAACGAACACTCGATTGACACTTTTGTAATGCTCGTAGTAGTAGAGACTTTGTAATCGCAGATACAACTGTAGTATATATGTTCAAATAAAAAAATTGAACGAGAAAATAGCTATAACTGCTATATAACGATAAAAAATTATTACGTTACTCAAAAATCGAAAACAGAATAGGGTATATAAAAATATACTAATAAATAAGAAATAAAAATAAGCAAATAAATAAGAAAAAAATTAATCCAAAATAAATAAATAAATAAATGAACAAATTATAAATCGCTCCCGCTAAAATAACCGTTAGAACTAATAAAAATAAACATAAATAAATATAATAAGCGACCTAAGCAAATCCCCCAAAAATGTTTTTACCACGTTAATCAAACATAAAAAACCGAAAAGAATATATATATATAAAATAAAAAAATGAAAATAAAAATACAAGTAATATAAATTAACCCTAATAAATAAATAAATAAACAAGCCACTCCCACCAAAATAACCGCCAGAATGGATTACTCACAATGCACCACTGATCCATATATATAAATAGTCGAGGAAAAATCCAATACTCGTGGCCTGACGATTGCATGAAACAGTAATTAATTAATTAGCATCATGTGTCGCTAAATTTGTATCCTAGCAAAAAGCGTGTCAGATACAGTAGTGTTCGAATGTTGAAATAGTTTATATTTAATGGAAAATGTCGGTGTTCGACCTCAGTTAAACGCTAGGATAACGAGTGCTGTTCTTTTTTAAACAAGCAAACAACGGCTACCGTACTGTTATATTCCGTGCTAATAGGAATGTATACTTGAAGAAACAAGGTGGATAAAATAAGGTTTATTGTACAAAACCAATACAATAAGAATAAAGGTAACAGTTATGCACAAGGTTGTCGCAAGTCAATCCAGTAGTGAGTGCTACTATTGGAAGATCGGTAGTTCTCGCGTAAGTCTGAGTCAGACTCAACAGATCCCAGCTAGTAATATTTACCAACCTCTCCACGGGGTAGGATGTGGCACAAGACCGAATTTAATGTGGAGCAATCCAAGCCTATAGGCTTGGCCAAAGATTCCCCGTAGACCCCGCATAAACGGGTCCGGGAAAGCCTACCTTCCCGGACGAGACTGACATTCGACATAGCCTCGTACGGGTTCCTCTCTACCCGAAGGCAGAGAGTTCGAAAACAGCTAAGAGCTGAGTAAAAGATCCCAGCTAGTGTATTTACAAACCTCCCCACGCGATCAGATGTGGCAAGAGGCCGAATTTAAAATGGGGTATCCGAGCCCGTAGGCTCAACCAAAATTTCCCGTAGAACCGGTGTAAAACGGGGTCGAGTAGCTGTTTCCCGAGATGAGACTCTACCCTTCGGCATAGCCTCGTCTGGGGATCCTCTTTGCTCGGAGGCAGAGAGTTTGACCAGCATAGCTTGAAAAGAATTCCAGCTAGTGTATTTACTAACCTCCCCACGCGATCACATGTGGAACAAGGCCAGGTTTAATGTGTGGTATCTGAGCTCGTAGGCTCAGCCAAAAATTCCTGTAGACCTCGTATAAAATGGGGTCGGGTAGCTGTTTCCCGAGACGAGAATCTGCCCTTCGTCATAGCCTCGCCTGGGGATCCTCTCTGCTCAGAGGCAGCGAGTTTGACTTGCACAACTGAAAAAGATTTCAGTTAGTGTATCTAGCAACTGCCCCACGCAGTGACATGCGACACAAGGGCGAAAATATTGTGGGGTTCCTGAGCCAGTACGCTCGGCCAAAACATCCCTGTAGACCCTGCATAAACGGGATCGGGTCCGTCTACATGCCCGAACGAGACTCTGCCCTTCGGCATAGCCTCGTCCAGGTTCCTCTCTGCACGAAGGCGGAGAATTCGACCAACACAGCTAAAAAAGATTTCAGCTAGGATATTTGCCAACCGCCCCACGCGGTCTGATGTGGCACAAGGCCGAATTTAACGTGGGATATATTCCCGAAGGCACAGAGTTCGACTGTGTAGCCGAAAAAGATTTCGGCTAGTCTATTTAGCCACCCACCCCACGAGGGTTGCATGTGGCACAAGGCCGGGTTTAACGTGGGATCTCCGAGCCAGTAGGCTCGGCCAAAAATATTCCCTATTCCAACGCGTATAAACGGGTTCAGGGTCTGTCTACCTCCCCGAACGAGACTCTGCCCTTCGGCGGAGCCTCGTCCTGGTTCCTCTCTGCCCAAAGGCAGAGACTTCGACTGTTTAGCCGAAAAAGATTTCGGCTAGCAATATCTAGCTACCCCCCAACGAGGGTTGCATGTGGCACAAGGACGGGTTTAACGTGGGTTTTCCGAGCCCGTAGGCTCGGCCAAACATATTCCCTATTTGAACCCGTAAAAACGGGTTCAGTGACAGTCTACATCCCCGAACGAGACTGTCATTCGGCGGAGCCTTGTCCGGGTTCCTCTCTGCTCAGAGGCAGAGAGTTCGACTGTCTAGCCGAAAAAGATTTCGGCTAGCCTCTGTAGTCCGTTGACTTACAGATACTTATAGGTTATTACTACGTATAGTGTAGTCACTCATAGGGGTGACAGGTTATTCCATTACATCAAGTACATGATTTGAAAATGTAGTAAATATACTACATTTTCAAATTATGTACTATTAAAACTATCAACATTGCTTACTTCTCTATGTATGGGTTGCACTATCTATTTTCGAGGGCTATTAACGGATGAAAACCTAACGCAACGTTACACGGCATGGGCCCAATTTTAACATTTTCCTCTGTCTTTTAGACATATCAAGAGAATTAACAGGGCTGCTTCCAGTACAGAAGCTTTTTTTAATCATTTCACCTCAAGTAAGGCAATAAAGCAAGGGGTTACTGAGTGTAAAAGAATATAAGAAAAAGAAAACGCTATTAAGGAGAGAGGACAATAAATTAACAGGAATTAAGAAGACAGAAGATAACGATTGACAATGTATCTAAATTTTTGAAGATCAAAGTTGACTGGGACGCAAGAAGGCGGAAAAGAGTCCCACAAGCGAGAAGTGCGATAGAAGAAACTTTTAACATAGAACTTACGGTTACATCTAGTCACTTCAAGTGTAAAATGATTATTTTGCCACCAATCCAGTACTGCAATTAAACGATAGAGGAAAGCTCTTCAGAAAAATTACCATGAAAATATTTATAGAAGAAATAAAGGAAAATTACATACATTTCATATTCTTTATATATATTATTTCTTTTTATTTAATTTTTCTTGTGTTCGTATAAGTGCTTTCTTTCCTGACAAAGTGTGTAAAATATGTCGAAATGTTCTTCATATAGGTTATTCTTTTAGCTATTATAAAGGACGATTTTTATTTTTAACTGAATATATAGGTCTTTGTGTATGTATCTAGAGTTATAGGAACGTTTCTTTTTCCAAATACGGTTAGCGCATTGTAGCTATATGCATAGTTAATGTTATTGAGCGATGGCTTTTCTTTTTTATTATTAGAGCTGCCATTATTATTAGCCTTTTTTACATGAGAACGAGGCTATTATATTTGTATTTTCTAGGTGTTAGGTGGAGTTTGGTAGGTTTCCGTGTGTATTTAAAAACAAGTCCTAATTGAGCTATTGTCAGATAGGTGTAATGTGAGTCTTCTAGATAGGTATGTAGTGGTGTAACCAATATAATTATTCATGAATTTGGTTTGAACAGGAACGCAGGGTGCAAGTGAATTCATAAATAATATTTGTTCTCTTTAAGTTAGATCTTGCAGGTGTGTTGTTATTATTTATAAAGTTAGCTGTTTTAAATTTTTTTATAGTAGATAATTTAATTTTCTTGTTCTGGTCGACGGGGGTTGTGTATTTCTTTATATTTCTAAAAAAGATGTCTTATTTATAGTTAAGGTGAATTTGGCTTTTATAGAAAATGTTAATGTCATTGTTTTTATGTGTATTTTCAGTATTTAGTCCGATGAAATCCTAAAAGACGAAACGCCTCACACGAAAACCTATTTCCACTTTGTTAAACATTAAAAAGAAAAAGAAATTGACTGCAAACTTCAAGCCATGTGTTTTGTGCGGCGTCTCGACTATTTAGTGCATTATGGGTAGCAAGGTCTGTTGTATTATGTTGTATTATTAGGTGGGCGGTAACCGTTAGATGTTAAATTATTCTAGAGTCTACTGAGTAGAAATAATTGTGGATCCGGTTGCTGTCATTTGTGGCTATTGTGTTGTTTGTTAACATTTTTCTCATTTATATTGATTACCATATTCTCTGTTGTTGCTTAATATTATTATGTTTATTTGTGCGTATGTAAACACGGATTTTGCTCAATAGCCACTAGCATAATTTGCAACATAACCATTACCCTCCATCCAATAATCGTTAGAATTATAGAATAGTTCTTCTACAAATAATATCCCATTGACAGCATATATAAATAGTCAAGCCAAAACACCAACATACATAGCCAGAAGGTTGCGTTTAAGAATGAAACAGACAAATGTATGACTGCAAACCTTAGGCCATGTGTTTTGTGTGGCGTCTCGACTATTTATATATGCTGGTCAATGAGGCATTACGGAAAGCTAGGTCAGGCATTCTGACCCATAATTATTTCTACTGAATATCCTTTAGATTAATCTTCCATATTACAGTTGCCGACTATCCAAACACCGTTATGATAATACAATGAATTGTAAATGTCTGACCTTCCTACCCATAATGCCCCTTGAGCAACATATATAAATATTCGAATCACTACACAACACACACATGGCCTGTAGTTTGCGTTCAATTCTGAAACAGACTGACGCTACTAGGTGTTGACCTCAGTGGCTATTTTTATATTGACACACGTTCGGGGCTTACTTTTATGGCGAGTAAAAGTGTGCAAAACTCATCGTAGTCATTGTTGTATCAGTCATTTCCATGCGTTTCGTTGTTAAAACATAAATGCTGGAAAATATAATCAGCCGGAGGAAAGTATGTTATTTCTGTTTGCATCGATATCTATCTATCTATCTATCTAAGCCTGTTTACATTTCTTTCTATCTATCTATCTAAGCCTGTTTACATTTCTTTCTATCTATCTAAGCCTGTTTATATTTCTTTCTATCTATATATCTATCTAAGCCTGTTTACATTTCTTTCTATCTATCTAAGCCTGTTTACATTTCTTTCTATCTATATATCTATCTAAGCCTGCTTACATTTCTTTCTATCTATTTAAGCCTGTTTATATTTCTTTCTTTCTATCTATATATCTATCTAAGCCTGTTTACATTTCTTTCTATCTATCTATTTAAGCCTGTTTACATTTCTTTCTATCTATCTATATATCTATCTAAGTCTGTTTACATTTCTTTCTATCTATCTATATATCTATCTAAGCCTGTTTACATTTCTTTCTATCTATCTATTTAAGCCTGTTTACATTTCTTTCTTTCTATCTATATATCTATCTAAGCCTGTTTACATTTCTTTCTATCTATCTATATATCTATCTAAGCCTGTTTACATTTCTTTCTATCTATCTAAGCCTGTTTACATTTCTTTCTATCTATCTATCTATCTAAGCCTGTTTACATTTCTTTCTATCTATCTATTTAAGCCTGTTTACATTTCTTTCTTTCTATCTATCTATATATCTATCTAAGCCTGTTTACATTTCTTTCTATCTATCTATCTAAGTTCGTTCATATCAATTTATATTTAACTGTGTACACTTCTGGAATATTCATGCTGCATTGTCTCAGTCTATTTATTTCTTTATCTCCATCAAAGCATGAATCAATGTGCATATCTCTTCATTTTTCAATATATCACGTGTCGAGCCAAGTAAATGTCACTCGCATCATTTAATGATAGACAGATGTTTTCGAATCCGATACTTGTCGTGCTCAGCTACAAAATGTTTTTCTTACACATACGCCATTTTCTCTTTTATTTTCATTATTTAAAAAATATCGGATTTCATGACCCGAAAAGCAAAACTGATGTAAGAACCGAATTGTTTCCCAAAGACTCGAGAAAACAATTAACAAACATGCATGAATGCTAGAGAGAGAAAAATACGTTATGAAATTATTCATAAAAATACCGTCTAAATAGTTCATTTAATCGTAAAAAATATACAGCATGGAAATTATTATTAAAAATTCAGTTTAAATAATTCATTTGAATCGTAAACCCACTTGCCTTAATCACCTGACCTTGCACTATAGAGATGCGAACGGCGATTATCTCCCTTTGGTTGAAACGAAGCCAGCGACGGTCACATAAGTCACGTCATTTCATAAAGTAACGAACCCCAAGTGCTATTTAGTAGACGTATAGGCAATACATGTCTGCCCACGCCAGTTGCTATTTAGCACACGAAGAGGCAAGACGTGTCTGCCCAAGCTAGTTGCTATTTAGCACGTGTATAGGCAAGACGTTTCTTCTCACACCACTTTCTAATTAGCATGCGAAGAGACAAGACGTGTCTACCCAAGCCAGTTGCTATTTAGCACACGTAGAGGCAAGACAGCGGAGAAGTAAGACATGACAGCCCACAGCACTTAAGGGAGAAGTGAAACCACATGGTCTCACCAGGTCTATAAAGGATACCACCAGCTCGCCCTCCTGTTTTCCCTTCGAGAAATATTACAAAGAAGAACCTCTCACTTTTCGTCACTTTTACCCTGCTTGTTTTATTCATATGTTGTAATTCCTCTGTGTGTCAGAAATAGAGACAAGTATTTATATATTTGTATATAATTTCTTGTATGACATAGCGGTATATAAAATTTGAGAATAATGCATGTTTTTCATTCCTTTCTTTCAGCTAGTCTGTTCTGTCTGTGTATTGAGGTGTTACTCTATCACGGATATAATAATCCCTGGAATAGGAAAAAGTGAATTGGAAATATTCTTTCTTTTCTGGCACCTACCGGTCATTTACTTTTTCTATCGCTGCAAAACGCTTTGATGAGGAAATATTTATCCAATGAAAACCAGATTTAAGATGGTGGAGAGAACGTTTTCACATCAAAACGAGTAGAGTTTTACTCAAAAAATCACGAAGAGCTACTTGATATATGGCAACATGTCATTGACAATTTACGTCGAATATAAAGATTGCGGCAAAAGTAACGCCATTTTTTATTTATTTTATCAAACAAAAATAAATTACAAGATTAATTGTGGCCATATTTGGGAATGGTTAAGTCTTAATGTCAAGCTGAGGTGGACAGGAAGACGTGAAGCAATTGAATGGCCATCACGATCACCAGACCTTACCTCACCAGCATCTTTCTTATGGGGTGTACTGAAAGATTTTTACAGGCCCAAACCGAAAACAATTCCTGAACTAAGAAAATGTATCAGAAATTCATTGTCTGACATTAATGTAAAAAGGTGCCAAATACTTTGTAGAAGGGTTAGGCTTCAGCGTTGTATTGAACAGGAAGGTGAGCATTTTGAATATGTTAAATAGTTCCTTAATCATAACAAATCGTGTTTCTTGATGTGATATTTATAGATGTTCTTAAATCCAAGCGAAGACACTGCCTCCACCATGCTTCAAAGATGAGTTTGTATGTTTTAGATCATAAACGGATCCTTTCTTCTTCCACATTTTCGCCTTTTCATCGCTTTGTTAATCTTGGTCTCATCGGTCTATAAAACTTTCTTCCAGAACTTTTGTCGTTCATCTCTGTACTTCCTTGCAACTTCCAATTTGGCCTTCCGATTCTTACTGCTGCTCAGTAGTATGGCCTCTATAATTCCGCTCTCGAGTTCTTCGAACAGTGGATTGTAAAAGTTTCACCCCACATTGTGCAGGTTGTTGGTGATGTCACCAACTGTCGTTTTGAGGTTTTTCCTCACAGCTCTCATAATATTTCTGTCATCAACTGCTGTTGTTTTCCTTGGCTGACCTGTTCTATGTCCGTTGCTTAATACACCAGTAGTTTCTTTCTTTTTCAGGACATTCCAAATTGACTATGCTCAATGTTTGTCTAATGCTTCTGATCGATTTCCTTGTTTTATCAGCTTCAAAATGGCTTGCTTTTCTACCATAGACAGCTTTCTCTCGTCTTCATGTTGGTTTATCATTTTTAACAAGAAATACAGTCTTTACAGATGAAACCCAACACTAAAACCAAGAGTAATCATTCAGAGCTATTTAATATTTAAACAATCAATCTAAAACACAACACCTGAGCAACAAGAAACACCTGTCAGTCACGTGTCCCAATAGTTTTGCTCACTTGAAAAATAGATGATTTCAAACAAAAGGTTATAAACAAGTGAAAATATGACTGATCCCCCAGTTTAGGTTCGTATGAAAATTTCCGCAACTGAACTAACACAAGTCCCCATATCGTTGAATTTAGCCTCGACTCTAGTCAAGGTGGAGAAAAAACTTTTGTAATTATGGATAAGGCAAGACATTCCTGACATTTTGACACCGATATTATGCGGATTTGATAGAAAAGAAAAATTAGAAATGCAGTCTTATTGTGCAAACTGGATTTCGGACGCTGTAAATTGTCAGACGACATACTGCGCACATGGTGAAAGCTATACTTTTTACTATCTGACCAAATGAAAAATCCCTGTAAGCATAGACAAATGAATAAATTGCACACAATTTGATACCAATTTTGAAAATATTTCTTTTACTGGAAAAAATTTATAAACAAGTGAAATATGACTGATCCCCCAGTTTAGGGCCGCATGAAAATTTCCGCAAATGAACTAACACAAGTCCCCATATCGTTGAATTTCGCCTCAACTCTAGTCAAGGTTGACAGGAAAGCAAGACTTTGAGCAGAGACAAAAAGGTAAAGAAGCATTACTTAGCGCTAAAAGTATCGGAAGTGGGAGAGAACTATGAACCTCACGTCCTGAAATGAAGTGTTTTATAAAAGAAAGAATTATTTATGTGCCATGTGTGTGTTTATATCATATCGGGTTGCTGGAAAACTGAAAAAAAAAATGTTACACTGTGCTTGATAAACGATGTCCAAATTGGCGAATTTAGAGTTGTTTCTCTCCTATACTGTTTGGCAACAACGGATAGTGTCCAGTCTGCTTGATTATTTAACACCCAGCTGGGGAGACGGAGAGATGGATCATTTCATTCCGAAGGCTATTTGCACGAAAGTAAACATAATGAACAAGAACTAAATCCGAACACGACTCAAACACCTACAGAGCCCTCTTGTGATGTGTACTGTACCTAAGCTTGGATGTGCGTGTGGCATAAAGGGCTCACGGGCATATCACGTTGAAACACCTGTTCACGTACGATCATCAAAGTGAAGCAACGTCGAGTCTGGTCATTGTTACCTACATAATAAGTTCTATATAACTGTTATCTATATAGAACTTATATAGATAACATCTTTGGTTTGTCATGCAGAATATATAATCAATACAAATGAAAAATTAAATATGGCCGACATTTTTGGACCTACAGAATAATATTGATTTTCATTGCATATTTTTATTTTATGTTTAAGGATTTAAAAAAGTAGAAAGTCTTTCTCTCATATAAAAACAGAGTTAATTGTTGTAATATCCTAGATTATCTTTGCAGAAAATATAACCAATACAATTATAAAATTACTTAAATATGGCCGTCATTTTTTTTGGTTGTATAGTTGATGTTAGATTTCTTTGAACAATTTTACTTTTAATGATTTAAAAGCAGTAATTTTTTTCTTACGTGAAGCTACAGAGTTAATTGTATAGATAAAAATCCTAGATTATGCAGGCAGAAAATATAACCAATAAAACAGCGAAATTAATTAAATGTGATCGACCTTTTTTATTGTTTGATTGTGCGGTTCATGTTAGCTTTATTTAAATAGTTTGATATTTAATGACTTAAAAATCAGTATTTCTTTTCTTACACGAAACAACAAACTTAATTGTATCGATAAAAATCGCAGACGACTCATACAGAGGAGATATAACCAATGCAATTGCTAAATTACATATATATGACCGACATTTTTTAATGGTAGAGTTCATATTAGCTTTCTTGAACAGTTTTACTTTTAATGATTCAAATAACAGTATTTTTCTTAGATGAAATTACAGAGTTAATTGAACAGATAAAAATCCGAGATTACCCATGCAGGAAATATAGCCAACGTAATTTCATTTTTTTTTTAATTAATTCACACCAAACGAGGCGATAATGCAACTGAGACGCAACTGGGAGTGAAAGAAAAAATAAAAACATTAGAAGGAACCAGAAATAGTCCTAAACAGGAAACAAGAGATAAACCTCTATTCCTGTTCAAAAGATCGGGGAGGAGTGTGAACCGCACGACAGTCGAACTGATCTACTCCAGTTGAGGAAAAATAAATAGTAAATAAAATTTCAAAGTTTAAGCGGAGACATTAGAGGTATAGAGTTGTAGTAGACTTTAGAATAGAACTGGAATCGCAGTGCTAAACAGAAATAAATGTGCCCGAGTTTTTCATTGTGTTCTTTGCAGAGCCGTTCCGTACTCTCCTCGAACTCCCGATCGGAGAGGACCAAGCCACAGGGCAGGTGCTTTGTGACCCTCGACATACATTTATATACGTCATAAATTAAACTAAGCACAACTGACTTTTAAGGTATGAAAGATTTTCATAGATTTTGATATAATTCTGGGGTCTTTCTTTCCGTCGAAATCTGAAAATGTGATTTTCTCCTGCTAAATCTCGAAAAAAAACAAAACATTATATAAAAACTGTTGAGTCTTGACTCAATGTTGAATCTCGCCTATTGCATGGAATAATAATGCAACACAAAATGTACTTAGAACAAGAATGTATTATAACAAGAAAGTGTACACAATAAGTACATATAGTATTTCTGTATATTTCTGGGAAGACGTTCCTGGAGAATGTGTTGACTAGTCGCAGTCGATCAGAGTCTCTAGTTGGATCTCGTGATTCCCCCTCCTCGTCTTCCGGTACCAACCACTATTTATATAGTTGGTAGTCACCTATGCAGATTAGGTGGATCCCACCACAACAAAAACAATATATAAAACATCACTATTTTAAACACTATATAAAACATCACTATTTTAAACACTATATAAAACATCACTATTTTAAACACTATATAAAAATTCACTATTTTTCATCCATAATGTTGAATGTCTTAAAATTATTCAACTTTTTAATTGATGTTAAAAATTGCCGGAAAACATTGATTTATTTAAGATAGAATGATCTATTAGAAAATGTCTCTAATTTGTATTCAGATACATTGTATTTATTTTCAGTTTTTCTACTTGAACTGTTCACCTATGTTGCATATGCTCTATTATTGTACATAATTAGGTTACAGTAAATTTTTATATCAATATTACCTTATGAAAATTGAGATATTGTAGAGTGTGAGCGGGGTAGGGGTCGTTTCATAGATTCAGGGTTGGGCGGGAAACCCTTGCGCTGGTCTTGGTAGTTTGTGTTAACTTTCTTTGGATAGTTTTACTTTTAATGATATACAAAAGCAAAATTGTTTCTTACATATGACAGTCGAGTTAATTGTATAGATAAAAAAAAAAACAGATTACTTTTTCTTTTGTTTCTGAAGAGTGGACCCCCTCCAACATTTATTGGTTGGGTGAGACATTCAGTGAGGGGCGTTACCGGTGACGTACTGATAAAGCCTAACAATAAGCTGATTAGATTAATTAAAGTCGGAAAAGGAGTAAATACACTAGAGAGGAAGAAAACTTCAGTTCCCAGTGCTTCTGCGGACTGGCAAATGTGACTAGATATATGTAAGGCAGTTAAAATTTCCAGAGCAAATAATGCAAACACAGCTACGCCAGGACATGATATATTTATTCTGCTAAAACCATGCAAGTCATCATGTTAGAATTAACAGTCCCTTGGGATGAGAATATGGACGAAGCCCAAGAAAGGAAGCTTGGGAACCATTTGCAAATTGTATAGGGATACAAAGGTCGGGGTTGGCGAATTCAGTGAAAACTGATTGAAATTGAATACAAAGGGTTTACTTTGAAAGATGCTGTCAAATTTAGGCGGAACAGTCTTTGAAAAAGTCAAGGCCATACACTCAATATCAATGGCAGCAGACGAAGCTTGTACGTAGTTATGTCTGAAAAGATCACGTGATTGGTAGTCGGCAAGAAGGGGCGGGAAGATTGTAGTTAATATTTAGCGTTGAGTTCTGTTTTTTAGAAGATTGGAAAATGGGTCTTGGGTAGGATTTACATCCAAAAATGAAATCTCGACGAGGGGACAGAATTCGGGTACTCAAAGATCTAGCACTTTTTTGCCATGGGGAGGGGGTTTTGTTAGCGTTGATGAATGTGGTTAAACATACGATAAGAGAGTAAATTATTGTGTAGTGTCGGTTTTTTTTTATCAGGAGGTGAAATGAGAGCTCATTATTTACTACTTTAAGTCTCATACATATACATACATACATACATACACTGTACCCTATTCGTAACATACTTGTTGATAAAACAAATATAATAGCATCGTCTACACGTAAAAATGGTTAAAAATAATGGAAGCCTTATTAAAAAAAACAAAAAACAACACTCAATAATATCAACTATGAAAACAGCCACAATGTCCTGACATTATATAAATACATACATGCAACAAGCTATTTCTTGATAACAGTTAATATATTTCAACCTTGAAAATGGCTAAATGTATAGCCGAAAGCCCTCGGAAAAAAAGAACAATTGGACAGTTTTTATATAATTTATCCTCCGAAAAGAAAAAAGTTATAAGACCACACGAGAAATTGTATAAAAAAAAATAAATCAAAGCATCTTGTATGTCATATTCAATGAAACGTGCATGAAAGAAGGATTGCTGCCTAAAAGTACAAACATATATATAAAATACGACAAACTGGAAAGGTTTGTGTGACGCTTTTCATTCAATTGAGCTTTGTTGAAGTTGTCATGTCTACACATGCGCACGAAATACGTGCGCATGTTGCCTGTAGCAACTTCAACAAAGCCCAGTCCGATGAAATCCTAACGGTTGAAACACGCCACACAAAAAAATATTTCCAGATTGTCATATTTTTCTAAATACTATTTTTGATATATAAATTATACAAAATTATGTATCGTTATATCATTGTCTGTCTATATTTCTGAGATGAGGTATTATGTACAGTATTTACATTATTCGGACTATTGTCCTCATCTTTGTCGCCATATTTGTCACAACGTTTCGGTCGTTGTACGCTCCGGCCTTCTTCAGGTGGTTGGAATTTCGAACCGAACCCTTTATTTCGATCACTGGGGTAGACTGTTCTAGTTCCACGAGCCATGTTTGATGGATGTCAGTTATCAGTTATCTCCTGGTAATTTTTCCCTCTGAAAGTTCTCCACTGCCTGAACCGGGTATTGAACTAACACTCTTTTTGGGTCTGTTACTGGATCTAACCAACGCCTTTATCCAGCGTACCATGTGTCCTTGAGGACATCTGGGTATGAATTTCTGAGTATTATAAACCTAATTTTTCAGCAACCATTTTTTACCAGTACTCATATTGCAATTTTGCTGTTATCATTGCATGTTCTTTACCAGATCTCATATTGCAACTTTTTTGTTATCATTGCTGTTCTCTGGCACTCCTTATTACTGGTTCCCATATTGTATTTATTTCTATGCTTGGCCGACTCAGGAGATTTTTGTGGCCTAGCATATGTGCTGATTCCTTAAGTTTACGAATTTTCCAATGGTGTTCCCTGTCTATGATCTCAACCTGATCCCACAGGGGACGGTGATCTCCCTTCTCTCTCCATATGTGGTCAGCCACGCCTGATTTTTCTACTTCCCCTCGCATTACAGCTTTCTGGTGTTCTTGAAGCCTTACCTTGAGGGGGCGGCCTGTTTCTCCTTTATATTCCTTGCCGCAGCTGCACGGGATAGCGTACACACAGTCTTTAGTCCCGTTCTCCTCTATGGGGGGTCTCACTCGAGAGAGATATCTGCGAAGTGTTGTCACGCTTTTGAAGGTTGTCCTGATGTTATATGGACCGCAGATCCTTTGTATTTTCTCTGATAACCCCTTCACATAAGGCAGGCAGACTGTTTTCTGAGTGTTGTTGTCCTCCTCCTCCTCCTCCTCTTGTACCCGCCTATCCCAGTTTTGGGGGGCTGCTGCCATGTACCCAGGGTAGTTGTTACGTTGTAGGGTACTACTTATGCTGACCAATTCCTTATCTAATGTCTCTGGGTCGCCACTTATGACTTTTGCTCGGTGTTGTAAGCAACGGACGATCCCTTTCTTTACGCTGTATGGATGGTGGGAGTTGAAATTGAGGTACTGTCCAGTGAATGTTGGTTTACGGTATACGGATGTCTTGAACCCATGCTCTGTTCGAGATATTAGTACATCCAGGAATGGGAGTGTGTTGTTACTCTCTTTCTCCATTGTGAACTGTATCGATGGTCTTATTGAGTTCACATGGTCCAGTAGAACCTGGACATCTTCCTGGTGTGGCCAGAGTATGAAGGTGTCATCTACGTACCTTAACCATATAGTTGGCTTGAGAGATATGGATTCTAATGCCATTTCTTCAAAGTATTCCATGTATATATTCGCCATTGCTGGTGATAATGGCGAGCCCATTGCTAAGCCCTCATCCTGTCGATATATGTGTGATCCCAATCCGAAGTGTGTTGTTTGTGTACAGAAAGTCAACATCTCCATCAGATTATCTATTGCAATACTGGTCCGTTCTTCTAGGGAAGTGTCAGAGGTCAATCTATCCCTGACTACCGAGAGTGCCTCCTCCGTGGGTACCTTGGTGAACAAACTCACTACGTCCAAGCTCACCATCTGGTTGGATAGGATGGGAGCATCTTTGATTATTTCCACGAAGTGGGCTGAGTTTCGGACATATGAAGGAGACTTTCCGATCAATGGGTCAATTATATCTACAAGGAAGCGATTCAGAGGGTGGCACACCGAGCCTTGGCAACTTACAATCGGCCTGAGCGGAATACCGTCTTTGTAAATCTTAGGGAGACCGTATATGTGAGGTAGCTTGGTGTAACGCTGCGATAACTGCCTATACATTTTGGGTGTGAAGTGATCCTTGTTCTTGACTAGGATCTGTGACAGCTTTCGTTCCGTTTTCATAGTAGGATCCTTTTTCACTTTGCTGTAGCTACCATTGCTAATGAGGTCTTCCAGTTTTCTTGTATACTCTGATTTGTCCATCACTACAGTCGCATTACCTTTGTCAGCCGGTAGTATGATGATGTTTTCGTTCCTCTGTAGGGATCCAATCGCCAGTCTCTCCAGTTTTGTTATGTTAGACCTGGGCAGCTTGGCTCTCTCCAAGGTCTGTCTCACTTTCCACCTCAGTTCATCCGCCTGAGCCTGAGGCATGTTCAAGGCCACCTCCTCGACTCTGGCAATGATGTCCAAGTATGGCACCCGCTTGATGGTTGTGGCAAAGTTGAGACCCTTATTCAATACTGACTCTTCAGAGGCACTCAGCTGATATTGGCTGGTGTTGACTACTGCTTTCACTGGTGGGTGATGGACCTCGTGCGTCACCTTCTGATCTTTCAATTTATTTAATTTTTGCATTGTTGCTTACAACACCGAGCAAAAGTCATAAGTGGCGACCCAGAGACATTAGATAAGGAATTGGTCAGCATAAGTAGTACCCTACAACGTAACAACTACCCTGGGTACATGGCAGCAGCCCCCCAAAACTGGGATAGGCGGGTACAAGAGGAGGAGGAGGAGGAGGAGGACAACAACACTCAGAAAACAGTCTGCCTGCCTTATGTGAAGGGGTTATCAGAGAAAATACAAAGGATCTGCGGTCCATATAACATCAGGACAACCTTCAAAAGCGTGACAACACTTCGCAGATATCTCTCTCGAGTGAGACCCCCCATAGAGGAGAACGGGACTAAAGACTGTGTGTACGCTATCCCGTGCAGCTGCGGCAAGGAATATAAAGGAGAAACAGGCCGCCCCCTCAAGGTAAGGCTTCAAGAACACCAGAAAGCTGTAATGCGAGGGGAAGTAGAAAAATCAGGCGTGGCTGACCACATATGGAGAGAGAAGGGAGATCACCGTCCCCTGTGGGATCAGGTTGAGATCATAGACAGGGAACACCATTGGAAAATTCGTAAACTTAAGGAATCAGCACATATGCTAGGCCACAAAAATCTCCTGAGTCGGCCAAGCATAGAAATAAATACAATATGGGAACCAGTAATAAGGAGTGCCAGAGAACAGCAATGATAACAAAAAAGTTGCAATATGAGATCTGGTAAAGAACATGCAATGATAACAGCAAAATTGCAATATGAGTACTGGTAAAAAATGGTTGCTGAAAAATTAGGTTTATAATACTCAGAAATTCATACCCAGATGTCCTCAAGGACACATGGTACGGTGGATAAAGGCGTTGGTTAGATCCAGTAACAGACCCAAAAAGAGTGTGAGTTCAATACCCGGTTCAGGCAGTGGAGAACTTTCAGAGGGAAAAATTACCAGGAGATAACTGATAACTGACATCCATCAAACATGGCTCGTGGAACTAGAACAGTCTACCCCAGTGATCGGAATAAAGGGTTCGGTTCGAAATTCCAACCACCTGAAGAAGGCCGGAGCGTACAACGGCCGAAACGTTGTGACAAATATGGCGACAAAGATGAGGACAATAGTCCGAATAATGTAAATACTGTCGTTATATCATTATATATATATATATATTATATATATATATATAGTGGCCTGACGATTGTGTATATATAGTGGCCTGACGATTGCATCTAGCATGTAACAGACTGTCGCCTCTAAGTGTTGACTTCTATGTTAACTTTTATATTTACACACGCTCTATCTCTGGTATTGAGCACTTTATCCCATAAATATAGCACACTTTAAGACTATATTTCTTCATATACATATATATATATATATATATATATATATATTGCTGAGCATGTAATAAATAGCAGGAATTGTGTGTTTAATTTTAGTGCGGGCCGTTTTTTGATTTTATCTAGGTCCCACTCATCATATCATCTCAAGGTTCTAGAGTCCTTGTATATCAGGTCCCGTGGGCCTTCCCTTTGTAAACAGAAGGAATGCTTACTGAGTCTGAATGTTATTGGACTCTAGTTTTCTTGAAATTCATATTTTTTCCCTTCCATTCGTTATATTAATTTAATTTACACGCTTATATATTTTTTACATCCCAGGAAAATAAACTCGACAAGGCTGGGACGAAACCGGTTGTTCTTTTTCATTTTTCAGCTTTTTAAAAATGCCATATAAATTTTGCTTTTTCCTAGCTATCGTTAAATTTTTTACCACAAAAAACTTATATATATATATATATATATATACGGGTAGACATTCGAATGAAATTCGGTAGACCGAACCGTTTGAAAGCCGTCGATTGTTGTGTTAGCACGAAGCCACACGTCATAGTGGCCGAGGGTTTGAACGTAATCGCCTTGTTCAAAAACTTAATCACACCGAATTATGTTCTCTCCCTCCTCCCCCCTCTCACTATAACTAAGGTCCGCTCGGCATAGGTATGTATAGTATAAAAAACAAGTGTGCACAGTGAATTGTGTAAGCGTCTGTGATAGTGTTTGGTCAGGAGCCATGAGAGACGGATGGGATCGAAAACGATTAGTAGCCGGTAATTCATGAATTCAAAAGTATCATTCTAGGGTCACTCCGAAAGTAATACCGCTTATTTATTTCCACGAAAGCGACAACAGATACAGAGAGAATAACGTTGGATAGAGAGCAGGTTTTCCACATAGATTTTCCCCTGCTCATGAACGCGGGTTGTTACATATTACACACAACCTAACTATGCTTGTATCCACTGTTTGGTCTCCGTAAACGTCAAACAGGCGTCAATTAGTGTCAATAGGTGATTTTTTCAGCATGCAAGAATTTAATATCACAACTATTACTGGCAGTGGAAGAGAATGAGAAGACTTTAGTAAGGCGAAACGACGATAAGTAACAATTTTCAGGGAGGCAAATGGTGCCGATTGGCGTTGCATTTCAATTTTTGAAGATTGTAAGTGGCAGGGAAATAAATAAATCGGAAGAGAGTTCCACAGTTGAGATATGCGAGAAAAGAAACTATTAGAGTAGAACTTATAGTTACATCTCTCTTCAACAGTAAAACGATGAGACCTAGCTACCAATCTAGTAATTTCTTTGATCGAAGTACCAAGCAAAAGAGCTCATTGGTATGTCAAAGTGAACCAACTTTCTTAGTACGAGACCTAGCATTTGATTCAATATAAGTAGAAAACTTAAGACCAAGGAGGCGCAATGAGTTGCTTTCTTGAAGGTTAGCATCAGCCATGCTGATGAAAAACAAAAATGGAGTAAGACCTCCATAGAGAAGACTATGGCTAAAGACTGTGTGTAACATACCATGCAGCTGTGGTAAGAAAAAAAAAGGAGAAACAGGCCGCCCCCTTAAGGTAAAAAAAATAGCATGATCGTAAATAAATATGTCATGAAAAAAACGTTGCAATTCTGTTGTCAGTTAAGTCAGTCTGCATCTGCGAACTGACATGCGTGAGTTGGTTGACCCAAAGAGCCGTGTGTTCAATACCTGGCTACAGTAGTGGTGAACAAAAACTTGAAGAGTTGAGTTAAATGGAGATAGCCGAGACATCCGGAAGAGGCATGGCTCGTGGAACTAGAACAATCTACCCTGGTGGACGAATTAAAGGCTTCAGTTCGAAATTCCAATCACCTGAAGAAGGTCGGAGTGCACAAATGCCGAAATGCCGTGAACATGACAATAAAGATGAGAACAACACGCTGAACAATGTAAATAAAAAAGGTTCTCTATGATTATTAAAGGATTGCAATTTCTTTTTTGAAGCGTTAAATTTACCAGCCCTTTCTTGCCTCAGTCAACAATGATTGGAGGTCATTTTTTAGAGCAGCTGCTAGTTTTATTTTGACGAACCTATCGGATTTGCCATTCAGACGGTAGTAAATGGTTGTGTCATTAGCATATATACCTAGTTGGGAACTGATAACATCGAGAAGGATCGTTGATGAAGATAGGAAAAAACGTAGGTCCAACGATAGAGCCCTGGGGAGTCATCGTATTAATGTGAAATGATCTAGAAGCATGGCCGTACAATACGAATTTCATTACCCAATTTAAACAATTTGATTTAGTCAAATATCTGGCTAGAGACACCATAGCCCTTGAGCTTTTGGAGAAGGTCAATCCAACCTATGGTGTTGTAGAAGCTTAACGTTTTTCATTCTTCTGTTGAATTTGCTTTAAAGCAGTCATTTTCACAATGGATGGCACCGTCCCCACCCAGTTTGGGGTGTGTTTGAAAGACAGCTGACATCTTGCTAAGGGCCCACCTGCAATACATCACGGAAATCGCCTTGACAATTATCTGTATTGACAAAGAAAGTCAGCTTAATGGAGTGGACATCCTAAAAACCAGGCCAAACGACCCCGAAAAAAGGTCACCGAGTGAAGGTAGAATCTGAGTTCTTGATGAATTACATTTTTAGATAAAGCTGACAAGACAAAGGACGATGTCTCTATCAGACAGTGGTCAGGAGCAGAGAGAGAGAGAGAGAGAGAGATAGATAGATAGAGAGAGAGAGAGAGAGAGAGAACCGCTTTGCGATGAAGCGAAAAACAGTACACATCCGTTAGACTTTTCATCCCTGTCTTGCTCGTCTACAGCAGAATGATACAACCCGAGAATAAAATCTGCTTATACTACAAATTCTCATGGTTTTAATTCGTGGGCAACACTCTGGACGAAGGGTTATTTTAAGCCACACGCATTTGACTGAAAAAAGCCGCACTCTGAGAAAAAACCTGATGTCTAGTCTGAGCTGCAAAGCTACAAATGCCAAAAATGATAGTGGGCGCCAAGGTGGTATAAGATCCCAGATATATGACAAAATCTAATCCAGAGAACTCGAGTAAGACTGTCAGTTGAGTCAGTCTGCATCTGCGAACTGACACGAGGGTTTTAATTTTATCTTTTCCCTATGTGGCCATGTAACTGAATAAGGAATTGGAGATATCAACAATAAGCAGGTATATTTTTTTTAAAAATCACAAAGTTCGAAAGTTCCACAGTTATTCACACGCCAGTCAGATCAAACAGCAGCTTCTATCGAAACTGGTAATCATCGCATCTTTACGCCTGCTGGGGTCAGGTCTCAAAAGAGACACAATCATGGGCAGTGTGAAATTGGTTGTTTTAAATACCTAATACTGAGAAAGGAATGTGTGTTATATGTGTAGTTATATGTTTGTCTTATTTCCTTTTATTCCTAAGCTGTGATCTAAATGTTAAGGTGGTTACCACTCTCAGTGCAGAAAACGGCTTTATTTGAATAACACTATTGCAAATGGTTAACAAGAGTCATTTTTTACACGTTTGTCTGGGATGCGGCGCACTAAGCATGTGGCTTGGGTGCTAAGTGAACTGATGCATGAACGCGTATTTGGGAAACTAATGCTTTAAAGCAAGTATCTCTAGTGCGGTTCATATCGACCACTGGAATTTGGTGACGGTAGATCAATATATCGTGGTGACTTACAACTAAAACTTACCAGTTTTCAACTAAATAGCAATGCCTTTACCACTGCTCATCAAACATATCCTTCCCATTAAGGATAATATTAACCGTTTCCTTATAAGGAAACTTTTAACATTCATTGATCGAGCAGCTGGAGGTTGAAATTTGTAACATCATTCTCCTAAAACAAATTTGTAATGCGTTTATTAGTACCTATAATATTTATGGAGTTTTTTCATTATTATTATTAATTATCATCATCATCATTATTATTATTAATTATCATCATCATTATTATTATTATCATCATCATTATTATTATTAATCATCATCATCATTATTATTATTAATCATCATTATTATTATTATTAATCATCATCATCATTATCATTATTAATTATCATCATCATCATTATTATTATTAATCATCATCATTATTATTGGAGCAAACACGCCAAGTATAGAAAAAGAAACATGAATTAAAAGAAGGAATAACGAAATGTAACACTAAAATGAATCTTATCGACAAGCAATAATAAAGAAATAGGAATTTCAACTCTTAATAAAAAAAATATTTACAAGCGAACTGTTTGTCCGCCTTTGATGTTGTCTCAACGTTTCAACCATTGGGCTATCCAGCTTTCATCCACAAAGATGAAGACATTAGTAAACATGTAAATAATGTAAATGATAAATTCTCATTTCAGGAATTGAAACAGAAAAATTAAAATTATTATTGATTAATGGTTTCGTTTTTATGGCTTATCAACCCTTTTCAAGTTATTTAAAGCCAGAAAACATTTTATAGCGAAAGTTTTTTTTTGTTTGAGATATTAGTGATTTAGTGATACAAGTCTTACTAATTAATCTAAAGCTGGGACGAGAAGAGGTGGATTTATACATTTACTAAGAGTATTTACACGTAAGTGTATATAACGAACCTAACTGGAATTGAAACCCGGCTCTCCGTTTAAAGATTGCGAGCCATTATCCGTTACATCACCTGCACATCCAAGCTTACAGCACCCTGTATTCACAAGGGGTCACCAATCTAAGCACTGACCTGACTCGATCGTACGGAAACTGGTGTTTCAACGTGAAAATTATTGATAATTTCTGAACATGCCTGAAGGTTGATGAAAGATGAAGGGGTCGATGAAGGGGTCAACGGTCATCAACGTTTCGTGACCCTGCTTTAAATAAGTGATGGTCATTTTACAGTGAGTAAAGCGACAAAAGTCAGTAAAATTCAAGGAGCTACTTAGAGTGAAAGAAAAAGAAAGAACAATAAGAGGACAGGATTGAAGGAGACAGAAAGCGATTAACATTGCATTTAAATTAACCAACTTTGATTTTGTTTACAAAGTCAGACAAAAAGGCCGAATTTACAAAATTTTTTTGAATCAAGAAAAAACAAATTTTTAAATAAAATTTTTAAAATTATAGGAAGGATTAAAACATTTGAAAAAATATTCAGAAAATACTTTGGTCTTTCATCTTAATAGTAACATAAACATTTAGACGTTAAAAAATTTTTTTATCAAGTTAAGAGCCTTTTTCCTTCATGCTATGCTTATTTTTTTTTGCGAAGTGTTGGACAAGCCTAATTTAAATTGTTGAAGATCATAGAAAAGAGAAATGTTGGAGAAGAAACTATTAGCCTTCTATTTATTTTAGAATCAGTTTTAAGAGGAATGCCAAAACATCTTGCGTTGGTTTTTAATTTAAAACTGAAAATTGCACCTCTTAGTGCATTTCTGTTTCACTGTTATGATATCTGAATTTGCTGTTTCTCTGAGACTCACATGCAAAATGTCATATATGCTATCATTTTAAAAACCAAAATAAGAGTACAGACAAACCTCACATCTACGGACCATCCATCAACGGACTTCGGATGCAACGGAAAAAAATCTGAAGGCAAAATAAAAAAAAAAATCTGCAGGTAAAATAAAAAAAACTTGCAGGAAAAAAAAAACAAAAAAAACTTCCAAATCTTCAGCGATATATTTCAAAATTTAGCGGAACAAGTCGTTATGTTCTCAAACTGACCGCTTGGCGGCGGTGCCGGCTTTTCAATTGTAAACAAAGATGGGTGTACTGTATATAAAGTACGATACATTAGTACGTAAGTAGCTGTGAGAAATCTATTACTTTTGCTGTTTTGATTAACATATCTATATTAAGTATATATTTATTTATGCCATATATACATGTTTATAGTATTTACATTATGATCACAACTAGTGGTAGTTACTATATAGCAGTTTTATAACTAAAAAATAATCCCTTCCTATCTATGGACAATCGACTTTAACGGACGACCCAATCCCCCTATTAGTCCGTTGAAGAGAGGTTTGTCAGTATAAATAAAATAAGATTTTAGACTGGATATAAATTGGGTGATCTTTTTTTATATCGTTTTAAAATAATAAACTGATCTCCCAGTTATACTTAATATCAATATAATAATTAAAAACATATTTAAAGACTCACACGTGAAATGTCACATATGGTGTCATTTTTAAAACCATGGTTAGATTATAAATAATATACGATTTTAGACTGGATTTAAAGTGAGTGATCTTTTTTAATATTGTTTTTCAGTAATAAACTGTCCCTCCGTAATTCTTTCATATTAATATAATACATAGAAGACATATATTTAATGTCGCATATGAGAAAAATAGTAATGACTTAAAATTATTACGTTATTATGTCATATAACAAAAGTGAAGGAATTTGAACAAAAGATTTTGTTTTAGAAATTCACTCTAGAAGTCTGTTTTAAATTATCCTTTTTGCGGTTAATCGTTGTATCTTTCAATTTTAAGATTCTCCAACTTTATCGATCTTATCTTTACCGAGCCGTGTCCTCCTGTTTCTATTCAATGGCCTAAAATGTAAATGACTAATGATTGGCCAATTATATTACCCTAATTAACTGATATTAATCAAGCCGTCTGTCAACACGAATTAGCGAGCTTATACTTTTTAGCTTAAAAATCAATACTTTTCATATTCATTGAAAAATATGTAAATGTTATGCAATTTAGCAATGACACCCGGTGTTGTTCGACCAAAGTCCATTTCTTTTACACCGTTTTCTTTCTCCTTCTAGTCCATTTAATCCTTCACCGAGACTCGAACACGCTACCGTTATTATTAGGTTAACTTTCCTTCCTCTTTAGTTTTCACTGCGCCGGGCCCGTCATGGAAGTGTCAACAGCCAACGGAACTACGTCCTCAAAGACCAGTTTACAGGTGGACGCTGAATAGAGAAGATGCATTCCTGGTCCAGAGGTAGACACTGTCTCTTGCAAAATGACGTACCGTACTTATGAGTCAAGACAGCTTTTGCAACATCCACTAGTTTTCCTTTTCAGGGTCGGAGAGAAGGTTTTTAACATATTTTCATACTTTGTCAACATGTTCTCTAGCTAAAAATAAAAAAAAAACTTCCTTTAGCGTTTTCTGACTTCTCCCTAGCCCACTTCATTATAAATATTGGTGGTAATTATCTACTTTCGATGGCCAGATTTTACCAGATATATTTGATAACGCAACACATAACATTTACCGACGCTGACATGAAGGATACGAAATATAGTCCTGGGTATGACGATAAACTACATCCGGCAGCAAGGACTCTGATCTGGAGATTGGAGGTTTTGTGGAGCGTGGAACCATCACTTAACTGCTGCTGTTTCCAGGTCCACCATGATCCGGGGTAGTAACACCTGTTAGGCTTCCAGCTATAGGCAAATAGTGAACCCCACCAAAAAAATTCCAGCAATACGCACATACTAACAAATTGTAGTTACTTCACCCAAATCTGTTTAAAATACTACCAACCAACCAACCAACATGAAAGAACTTTCATGACATTTGTCCATATAATGTCCTACAATTTTTTAAAGAAATCAAACTGCATTCCAAAATATAACTTCAACAAAACTACAGCATAAAACACGCCTATAACCGCCTATAGTAATTATGTCCACTCACAAACATGTATATGCTCTTATTACTTCAAAGCTCCCAAGAAAATTAAATCTTGGCATTGAATGACCCATCAGGAGTTGATGTGTCATTAAACAAACAAATCGATCAATCTGTCTCGCTCTCTAAATGTCTCTCTCCCTCTCTCTAAATGTATATCTCTGTATATATATATATATATATATATATATATATATATAAGAAATATAGTCTTAAAGTGTGCTATATTTATGGGATAAAGTGCTCAATATCAGAGATAGAGCGTGTGTAAATATAAAAGTGAACATAGAAGTCAACACTTAGAGGCGACAGTCTGTTTCATGCTAGATGCAATCATGGCCCGATGATTGCATTTAGCATGAAACAGACTGTCGCCTCTAAGTGTTGACTTCTATGTTCACACACACATATATATATATATATATATATATATATATATATATATATATATCTGAATGTGTCTCTCTCTAAATGTCTCTTTCTCTAAATCTCTCTCTCTCTCTACATGTCCCTTTCTCTCTCTCTGAATGTCTCTCTCTCACTGAATGTCACAATCTCTCTCACTCTCTGAATGTCACTCTCTCTCTCTCTCTCTGCCTGAATATCATTGGTGATTTTAACTCACCTCGCACAAAGAACTTTCATGACATTAATCCATATAATATCCTACAATTACTTAAAGAAACCAAACTGTATTCCAAAATATAACTTCAACGAGACCCACATGTCACCGCCTCAAGTAATCATGTGCACACAAACATGTATATGAACAGAAGCTGAGTATCATCTACCATGTACTCAATTGTGAAAGCAGGATAACATCATATTTTTTATTACTTCTAAGCTCTCAAGAAAATTTTATTTCGGCATAAGGAGTTGATGTGCCGTTAAACAGACAAACCAAGACAAATCAATCAAAATATGAAATTCTTAAAGCTCTCGAACTGTTTTAATTACGACAATTTCGCTAATACTGACTTACGGTAGACATAAATCTAAAAAAGAAGAAAAAGAAAAAAAAACAAAGGAAAAGAAAAAGAAAGTTGTGACTGCGTAGAGCAGCGGAGCAAAATGAAGCGGTCTGCTCTGTCCAACGCCAGGTATCCCTGCTAGTATGAAATAAAACGTAGAAAATTTAATTAATCACCCATTAATACAACAATACAAATTTAATTTAAATTATTTACATTCGGACTATTAACCTCATCTTTTTTGTTGTTGTTGTCATAACGTTTCGGGCGTTGTGTCCTCTGGCCTTTATCAGACCAGCTCGGGGATTGAACTCACAATAATTATGTCATCAAATTCACGAAACAACACTTTAATGCACTAGGCTATTTTCCTATAGAAAAATTCTGAATGAAGAACTTGGAGCCTTAAACCTAACCTGGCTGCCGATAAGTACTGCTGCTGCTTGTCATACTTGACCGCATTCACTGAAGCTTCTACTCTTTTTGTTACAGCTGCTGTCTTTCTTTACATATTAGCGGTTCCTATATCGTATTTATTTCTATGCTGGACCTACCAAGGAGGTTCTCGCATAGCATATGCTCTGGTACATTCATACGTCTAACTCTCCAGTATTCTTCCTTGTCAATGTAAATAATGACCCCAGAAATCCTCTCTTTCACTTTCACTCCCAGTAACCTCCTGCGTACTACTGACATTACTGACTTGCTTCGTGTGAAATGATTAAAAAAAAAAAAAAAAAAGGAAAAAAACCTTAACTCTGACGTAAAGACGTAATCATTCACTGCCACAGTTTCCTTGTTCCCAACAAAATTTACCTGTTTCTTAATACTCTGCTTAGCTTTAGAATGGCATTTTTCGCTATCCTAATGCACCTTCGAATTTCGATGTCGCACTTTCCACCCTCGGTTAAAACACTTCCCAGATATTTAAATTTTTTGTACTTGCTTGATTTTGGCATCTCCAATTTGTAATTCACATGTTAGGTTGTCCATTTTGCTAACAACCATGCATTCTGTATGTGACACGTTCGGCGGAGGAGGGACGCATTCTGTGTGTGACACGTTTGGCGGAGGAGGGACGCATTCTGTGTGTGACACGTTCGGCGGAGGAGGGACGCATTCTGTATGTGACACGTTCGGCGGAGGAGGGACGCATTCAGCATTTGATAATTTTCCGACAATACGCGCTTAAAGGATTTATGTAGATTTGATCAACATTTCTTTTCAAGGTTAGCCGTATGGAATTGTAAATATATGACTACCTTACTGTTGTGGATTCCGGGATGAAATCCGATATCAATAAATAACAAACGCCAGGAATAGATAAGGAAAATAAATGTATTAACGTAATAATACAAACTGGTAATACGGGCTAGTGAATCCAGGAATGCGGGTTAGTAGCTATAATATATATATATATACAGACTTGGTACTGAAGTATCGCAGTATAACTCCTTACTGAGTCTAGGTGCTGTGACGGTGACTCTTGTGTTACCCTCCTCTAATACTACTCTGATACTACTCAACGTACTGACTCCTCGACTGTCTTAACGTACTGTCGACAGTATTTACTGTCCCCACCACGAGGGATAGATGTGGCACAAGGCCGGGTTTAAAGTGGGGTATTCCCGAGCCCGTAGGCTCGGCCAAAAAATGCCCGTAGATCCCGTATAAACGGGATCGGGTTGGTCAACCTCCCCGAACGAGTCTCTGCCCTTTGGCGGAGCCTCGTCCGGGTTCCTCTCTGCTCAGAGGCAGAGAGTTCGACCGTCCAGCACTTAACGTACTGCCGACTCTCCGGGTATTCACTGGTAGTAATATATGTATACCTCGGTTGAGTCCATTTGGGTAAGAAAGGGAGACCTCTTAACACCCCCCTCCTTATGTAAGGAGTTAGTATATTTTCCTTTTATGGTTGATGATCAGAGGTTCAGTAAATTTTCTCTTCCTGTTTGACCTTCTAAATTCTGTATCTTCCTGTGGTCTTTGAATCTCAAAAGCTTTAAAGATTGCATCCATAGAGTCGTCATTTTCTGCGTGTGACGAGCTTGGCTCCTCAACCCGTCTTTTTTGCATTTGGTCAATATGTCTTCTATGGGTAAACTTTTCGCCTTGTACTGTGTACATCACATTACCCAGCCTGTTAATTATTGTGCCAGGCTCCCAGTAAGCCATATTGTTTCTGAACACCCTAAAGTAAACTCGTTCTCTAGGTTTAAATGATCTCTTTGGTACAATAGGTGTATACTGGTTTTTGTTCTTGTTTGGCAATAATTTATCAAACACAGATCGTATTCTCCGAGCAAACATCAATTCCGCTGGTGAAAGACCAGATGGTGGGTTCCCATTAGGTGTTATTCTGTATACTTGGAGGAATTGCTGTATCGCTTTTTCCGTCGGTACATCTTCGGCCTTTTTTTAAGCTCTTTTTAGTGTGTCTACGAATCTTTCGGCTTGTCCGTTCGACCTCGGGTGGTACGCAGCTATCTTGATATGCTTTACTTGGCACGTCTCACAAAATTCTTTGAAGTCACTGGAGGTAAATTGTGTACCGTTATCAGTTACCAAGCAATCCACAACGCCGAATCTGGCGAATAATTCGTGTATACAGTTTATGGTATTTTCTGTCGTCGGGTGTTTGAATCTGGAAACCTCAGGCCATTTACTGAAACTATCTACTGTTATTAAGTAGTAGTAACCCTCTATGGGTCCTGCGTAATCCACGTAAATTCTGGACCACGGTCTGTCAACTTTAGGCCATGGATTTTGTATAGAGGGTGGTGCTTTCTCCGCAGCAGCACAGCCTTTACAACTTTCCACCATTTGCGTAATATCATCGTCCATGTTAGGCCAGTAGACAAAACTTCTCATAAGTGCTTTCATCCGGTTTTTCCCGGGTGTCCTAAACGAAAATCTTTCAAGATTCGCCTTCGTAGTGACTTCGGTATTACCACTCTCTCGTTATACAATAATATGTAGTCACAGATTGAGAAGCTGTCTGCTAAATTCCTTTCCTTCTCTTCTATTTTCTTCTTGGTATTCTTAATAAATTCATCCTTTTCCGCTTCTCTTCTTATCTCTAGTAAAGTCACAGGTAGTTCCTTTATTGTATTGTATAACACTACTGATTTCATCTTCAGCTTGTAATGCCGCTATTACCGAGTCTTCCAACGGTTCGCTTTCGCCGGTATTAATCGCGAGTGTCCATCAGCGTGCCCAATTTTCTTTGATGGTAAGAACTCAAGTTTTAAATTGTAGTTTAGTAACACAGTTCTCCATCTTAAAAGTTTGTTCGCTGTATAGACTGGTAGACCTTTTTTTGAACTGAAAATCGTAAGGGGTTTGTGGTCCGTTTGGAGCGTGAACTCTCTCCCATAAATATATTTGTGAAAACGAGTTATTGCAAATATTATGCCTAATACCTCCTTTTCGATCTGTGAATAGTTTCTCTCCGCCGGTAATAATGATCTAGATGTTTGTTTTTTTTAACGTTTTTTGATACGCTTAAAAAAACAAAAAACAAACAAGCAAGGCTGGTGGCCACTATCACGCATGGGGTTACAGAAGGGTTGGAGGAAGAGGAGATAGGAGTGGTAAAGGAAGGGATGTGGAGAAAGAGAAGGACGGAGGGTCGATCAAGGCAAGGGGGTTACAGAAGATTTAGAGCGAGAGCAGATAGGAATGAAAGATGAAAGGAAGTGGAGAAGGGAAGTGGATAGATCAAGGCAACTGGAGATGACGATTGACGCTACACTTAAACCGTTGGAGATTGTATATGTCAGGGAAACAGTAATAGGGATGGGAGTTCCATAGGCGAGATGTGCGAGACATGAAGCTATTGGAGTAGAAGAGACGTCTACATCTAACAGTTTCAACGGTGAAGGGGTGGGAACGGGATGCCAGCCTCGTAGGACGCTTAAATTCATGAGGCTTAGGGACAAGCGAAAGCAACTCCTCGGAGCAATTACCGTGGAAGTACTTGTAGAAAAGGCAGAGCGATGCAACATCGCGTCTGTGAGAGAGCGACTGCAGACGAGATGACAGATCAGGGCCAATCACATTGCATATCCGTCTCTGGATATTATCAAGAACCCTGAGGCAACACGCAGGGGCCCCAGACCATAAATGGCAGCAATACTCCATGCAGGGGCGAATGGTAGATTTATAGACTTGGAGGATCTATTCCGGGGAGAAGAATTTCCTGGCTCGGCACACGGAACCAACTTTTCTTGCGGTGGATGATGCAACTGACTCGATGTATTTGTTCCATCTCAGATCAGCGGACAGCGTGAGACCGAGTAGCCGCAGAGAGGAGCTCTCGAGAAGTTGGTCCTCAGACATTCTAATGGGATGCAGGGATGGGTCCTTGTGGTGGTTAATGGAGAGCAGTTTTGTTTTAGAGGCGTTAAAGTCCACAACCGATTGGAGGTCCTTTTCAATTTGAGCTGCCAGGTTAATTTTGTCCGCCTCACTAGATTTGTGCTTGAGGCAGGAGTAAATAGTAGTGTCGTCAGCGTAGATACCGACTTGGGAGTCTATGGCGCCAGGAAGGTCGTTTATAAATATGAGGAACAGAGTAGGGCCAAGGATGGAGCCTTGAGGAACACCAGCGTTAGTGGGATAGGAGTTGGAGATGAATCCACTGAGAACAACCTTCAAATCCCGGTTTGACAGAAACGATTGAATTAGGTCAAACAATCGACCTGTGATACCATAACCCTGGAGCTTGCGAAGAAGGCCGGCATGCCAAACCCTATCGAATGCTTTGGAGATGTCAAGGGTCACGGCACGGGCTTCGCCGTTATTATGGATAGCTTGGTAGACAAATTCAGTGATGGCCGTAAGCACATCGGCAGTAGATCGGGCAAGCGGAAACCATACTGCTTGTCTGAGAGCAGATCGTGGGATATCAGGTGAGTAATCACTTCGCCGTTGATAATGGCCTCGAAGACTTTGCCGAAGAGGGGAAGGAGACTGATAGGACGGTAATTAGAAGGGTTGGAGGGGTCGCCAGAGTTCTTAAAGACAGGAACAATGGTAGAGGACTTCCAGCAGTCAGGAAAACAGGACTCCTTGGGGCAGCGGTTGTACAATTTAGAGAGGGCAGGTGCCAGTTCAGGTGCGCATTTCTTCAGGACAATGGCTGGTATTCCGTCGCCACCGGTAGCCTTGTGGAGATCTAAGTTAGAAATAATGCCCAGTACCGACGACGGGGTTATGTGCAAGCCGTCCAGGAGGGCCTCAGTTCTGGGAGGGAAGTCGGGCAAGGGTACCCCAGAAGAGTCAAGCATAGAATTAGAAGAAAACTTCCAAGCGAAGCATTCGGCCTTGTCGGCAGAGGTGGTCAGGACCTCAAACTGATTGAACAGTGGAGTTTGTTACTATTCAAAACGCTCTTGCAGAGGCGCCAATAGTCCTTGGAACCAAATTTGCGGGATGCAATACGTTCCTTCATCCGAGCTGCAAATAGTGACTTGGCATCGTCGAGGGTACGCTTACACTCATTGCGTGCCGAGGTAAATAGACGTCTGGTGGAGTCGGAATATCACTACGAAAACGGTGGAAGAAGTGGTTCCTATGGGCAATGGCGGCTGAGCAAGCAGCTGTGAACCAGGAGGAGGAGCGCGGTTTGACCTTGAATTTCCTGGAGGGGGTGAAAGCTTCGATACCGGCTTTGATCCAGGAAGAGAACTCAGAAGCACAATCATGAGTGGGGAGCTTAAATACAGCATCCCAGGGGACATCGCGGAGGAAGTCCCGAAACGAGTCCCAGTCAGCCCGTTGGTAGCAGAATGTGGTTCTGGTGGTAGGAGGCTCTTTGCAGGGGCTGGGGCTGAAGGAGATACTAACAGACACGACAGCATGATCGGAGTTACCGATAGGACAGAGCTACGTGGCACTATAAGACTCAGGGATGGAGGTAAAACACAGGTCGAGGAGTGAGGCCTTACAGTCACAATTGTAGGAAAAACGCGTGGGGAAATCGATTATCTGGGTGAGGGATTGAGAGATTGAAAAGTTTAGAGTATGTATGCCAGCGAGGTCAGTGGTAGCGTTCTTTAGCCACTGGTTGTGATGGGCGTTAAAATCACCAAACACAAATATGTGAGCGTACGGATGGACAGAGAGGGTCCTATCTATGCTGTCAGAAATGACATCGAGTATCCCACAGTCCTGAGAGGAGGGAGAGCGGTAGAGGAAGAAAAGATAGCTTACAGCATTGAGAAGAGATAGCCGGAGACACAAGTAGGAATGATCCGGCGATTCGAGAGAGGTCTCTCTAGCCAGAGGGAGATGGTCCTTGACGTAGACACCCAGGCCATGCATGTGGGTTAGAGAGTCTTTTCTGAGGAGAGGGAGGTATCCGGGGATCGAGAGATCAGAGGAAGGGATAGAGGAGTCAAGATTGGTCTCACACAGGGCGAGTATATCCGGGCACTTAGCTATGAGGAAAGACTCAACGCTGCAGAAGTTGGTTCTAATGCCACGGATGTTAGAGAAGGAGATATTTAGAAGTTTGGGTGATTTTTGGAAGGCTGGTTTAGGTTTGTATTTCTGTTTTTTGTTATTCATGTTGGTAATTGGTTTTGGAAAAAGAGAAGGCCCGAGTTAAAGGAAGCCGACGGTTGACACCCATGACGCGGACAGAGAGGGGGTTTGGCACAGCCTGATTCATAATGTGGCCTCAGGGTTGCCCACCGGAGATGACTGCAGGGACACCTATCCATGCGCGACATGGCACTACAGACACCCCTATATTATGCAACTGTTGATCAGAGCGGCTGCTCAAGACGCTACGCAAGAGTTAGGGCTCCTAACTACCAGTCGGAAACAGCAACCAGGGAACTGTCAGCCGTGTACCCTCAGAATGAACAAGCAATGCCACAGACTGCAAGCATCATGGGAGAAACACAGCGGCACCAGTAAAGAGGCCAGTGAGAGAGAGAAAGAGAGAGAGATCCGGGAACCCCTTCCTAAACACGAAACAAGGTTTGGGCCTCTAATCGCGTCCAATAGAAGGGGGAGGAGTGTAGACCGGGTGTGCGCAACGGTTTTTTTTTACCGTCCCGCATCTTGTGTAGAATACACGCACCTACCCCATGTGAGCTCGCGTCACTTGCAATAATGATTTGTAATTCGGGATCGAAATGTGTCAGTGTTAACTCCGAAGTTAATTTTTGTATTATTTCCTTAAACGCTTTTTTACAGTCTTCTGTCCAATTCCAATTATTCTCCTTTTTTAGTAACTCATTTAGTGGGGCCCTCAATTTATGCATATTATCAATAAATTCGCCATAGTAGTTAGCTAGGCCCTTGAAACTTTGTAATTCTGCAACGTTTTTTGGTTCAGGCATGTTTTTAATTGCCGATGCCCTCTCTGGGTCTGGTTTCCTGACACTTTTATTAATTATCTGGCCTAAGTATTTAATTTCATTTAAGAAAAAAATCACACGTTTTTCCTTTTACTTTAAACCCAAAGTCCTGAAGTCTTCTGAAAACCTCCTTTATGTGCGATGTGTGTTCTTCAACATTGTCGCTCTTAATTAGAATGTCATCCAGATAAGCGGTCGCAAAATTCTGGCCCGTGAGCATTGTGTCCATCGTCTGCTGAAAAATTGTTGGTGCAACTTTTACCCCGAACGGTAGTCTGTTGAATTTATACAACCCTTTGTGCGTATTAATACATAGAATTTTCGTACTCTCCTCTTGTACTGGGATTCGCAGATAAGCCTCACTTAGATCTATTTTGGAAAATATCTTACCGCCGTTGAGCTTTGTAAATATTTCCTATGTGCTCGGTAATGGGTAATGATGGTCATTTATAGCCTTATTTAGCCCCCTCGAAAAATCTGCGCATACACGGATTTCTCCTGATTTCTTTTTTACATAGACTACCGGTACTGCCCATTCACTAAACTCTATTTTTGAGAGGATCCCAGTTTGTTCAAGTCTCTCTAATTCTTTGTCGATTTTTTCTATAGTAGCAAACGGTACGTTTCGCTTCTTTCTAAATACTGGTTGGACGTTTTCTTTTAATTCAATTCTAGCTGTGAATTTGTTGCATCGTCCCAACCCGCTCGCAAATACCTCGGGGAATTGATTATATAATTCTTCCTTTAACTCTGTCGCCTCTGATGGTTCACCGTCTAACTTTTTGCAAAATGAGCTAATAGGTAGGTCCCAAACGTCGAATTTTTGCATCCAGTCTGTCCCCACTAGATTTTCTGTATCTTTCATTACGTATATCTTGAGTTTTTTGTTTTCCCGTGAAATTTAACATTTACGATTATTTCTCCTTCGAATTTTATACGCTTTCCTGTCACCGACTTCGCAATTTTTTGTGTATATAACATGGTTGGTCTGTTAAGCTTTTTCCGTGTCTGTAGGTTAATTATCTTTAAATCGGAACCCGAGTCTAGTTGCAATTTTATCTTTTTATTTAAGATTTCAAGTTCCACATATTTCCTTATGTTGGAAATATGTCTTCGTCATGCATCCTAGTAGCTCTTATCCTACTATTAGCTTTTCTGTTTCTACATTGGGATGCCTTGTGTCCCATTTTTCCACACACAATACAGTTTTTATATTCAAAACGGCAATCCTTATTCCAGTGTAGTCCTCCACGACCGATAACATGCAGATGGGGGGGGGGCTTATATTGGCTTCGATTTTCGTCATAATTTGCCCTATATGTTGTACTTTTTCCCTTATTATAGAATTTTTGTTTTCTTTCCGGGGAGGGTGAAGAACGTAAACTTTTGTTTAACTTACGTATATGAGATACTCCTGACTCCTCAATGTTCTTCGAGTCTTTTCTTTATACTCAGGCATTTGCATTTTTGGCAATCTTCTGATAGTTGTTGTAGTGTTAGTCCAGGTTCATTTTGTAGTTTTGAAAGCATTCTTTTGCGCATTTCACTATCTTTTGCTGAGACTAACCCTTGAACAAAGATGAGACACTTGAAATTGTCCGGTGTTAATTCTGCCAACTTGAAGTCGTCGCAATGTTTATTCACGATTGCGGCAAACGTGGAATAGTCCTCAACTTCGCCCTTTAACAGGTTAAGATATTTCCACCTCTTGTGAAAGAGTGACGTTTTTGGAATGAACAGCTCTGTAAGACATGTAACTGCTTCGTCAAACGCTAATTCGTTCGTCTTTTTTGGCAAAATGTAATCCACAAATTTTGTGTATTCCACATTTTCTAATTTTCTGAGCAACAGAACTTCTTTGCTTCTGTCCAGTTTTGACAATCGAAATTTTTATCCTCTTCTAGAGAGTATTCGAAAGTTTCTATCGTATTCCACACTGCGTCTTGGGGAAAAAGTCACCTCTTTTTCGATATTTTGTTGTTTGTTACCCGCTACCTTTAATATTAGTTCGTGGATTTGCATTTGTCTTTCTTCATTTTGCCTTTGTATTTCTTGATTTTCCTTCTGCGTTTGTAGTAATTGCTTTTGCCATTTTTCTTCCATTCTTTCTTGGAGTTGTAGTTGCTGTTCATTTTGTTATTTTACAAGTTCTACTAAAATACTTTTAAAATCCTCCATGATAAGAGTCTTATGGAAAAAAAATCGATTTTCCGTGTTTTAATCCTCGTAAATCGCCAGGTTGATGTGGATACTGGCAAAAACGGCATTTTTTTCTTTTTGTGTGAGTTCGAATACCTCGTCGCCAATTTGTTGTCGACGAGGGGGAATTTTTCTTTTTTCTTTCTTTCCTGTTCGAGTTCGATATACTCATTGCCAATTTGTTGTGGATAACGAGGGAGAATTTTGTTTTTCTTCCTGTATGAATTCGAATACCTCGTCGCTAATTTGTTGTCGACGAGGGAGAATTGTTCTTTTTTCCTTCCGGTGTGAGTTCTAATTCCTCGTCGCCAATTTGTTGTGGATTCCGCGATGAAATCCGATATCAATAAATAACAAACGCCAGGAAAAGATAAGGAAAATAAATGTATTAACGTAATAATACAAACTGGTAATACAGGTTAGTAGATCCAGGAATGCTGGTTAGTAGCAATAATATATATATATACAGTCTTGGTATTGAAGTATCGCGGTATGACTGCTTACTGAGTCTAGGTGCTATGACGGTGACTCTTGTGTTACCCTCCTCTAATACTACTCTGATACTACTCAACGTACTGACTCCTCGACTGTCTTAACGTACTGCCGACAGTATTTACTGTCCCCCAACGAGGGATAGATGTGGCACAAGGCAGAGTTTACCGTGGGTATTCCCGAGCCCGTAGGCTCGGCCAAAAATGCCCGTATAAATGGGATCAGGTTGGTCAACCTCCCCGAACTAGACTGCCCTTCGGCGGAGGTCCGTCCGGGTTCCTCTCTGCTCAGAGGCAGAGAGTTCGACCGTCCAGCACTTAACGTACTGCCGACTCTCCGGGTATTCACTGGTAGTAATATATGTATACCTCGGTTGAGTCCATTTGGGTGAGAAGGGGAGACCCCTTAACACTTACACTTAAGTAGAATAAGAACAGTAATAATATTTATTAAGAATTTATTACAGGAAATATCAAGTTTTATGGTAACATTGTTGACAATTATTTATTTAATTACATAAATAAATAAAAATAATATAAATTTTGATGCTATATTCGATTTGTTGTTAGGTATTTTTCATTTTCTCATTTGTTATTGGCAGCATTTTAGAAGACTACGGATGCAATGCTAAGTTTCCTAAGTTGAACAAACTGAAGCTTTTTCGTTTACGCTTTGTTACCTCTCTTTTCCATTGTTGTTTTTAGATTGCTTTCTACCAATCATTTTGATGGGCAATAGCGAAATTCTGAAATTTAGAATGATCTTATTCCATTTCAAAAAATAAAGCCTGTAAAAAGGAAAATTTTAAATTAATATACGACCAAAAATAAAGTGCTTTTCACTGTAATTACGTAACAATAATGTAATTATATTCTGCAGACAAATCTACGGTTGATGTTATCTCATCTCATTGCATGGTTACGAACTATAAGCCTAAATTGAGATTGAAATATTGTGTAATCGGTTCTAATTTTTTGTAAAATACTTTGATATGATATAAAGATTAATTTGTAGTGAAAAAAAGCAATTTTCGATTTAGTTGTTGAATACGCCCTTCTCTGCCGAACGCGTCATATAGAAACGCACAGAAAAAAATAATCTCACTGTATGGGACAAACATTTATAAAAAAATCATGTAAAAAAATCACTTGAATTTAAATTTGAACATGATGTACTGTATTTGCATGTGGCAGAAATGCTGATTCGTATCACTCAAAAGTGAAACTAATCTTGAAACCCAAGAGTTAATGATGGCGACATAACATCCGGCCACATATATATTAGTACAAGTGGTCCAGAGTCAACAATAGTGTACTCATTTTTTTTTAATAGTATTTCAATGTATTACTCTTGATTTTACAGGCTCACTTACGATCATCAGAAATTAAGCAACGTCGAGCCTGGTCAGTACCAAGATGAGTGACCGCTTGGGATTACCAGGTACTGTAATCTTGTTATGTGCGTGCGGTGTGATGGATAACGGCTCGGAATCAGATATCCAAGTTCCAATTCCTGTCATGTTCACTTACGCGCAAATATCCCTGCGAAAGATATGGATTCACCTCTTCTCCTCCCCAGTAATGAGTTAATTAGTAAGACTTGAATCAGTAAATTATTATTCTTACAAACAAGGCGGAAGAAATGCTTATGTCAGCTTACTCTGTTACCATGTAACCCAGTACTATTTGTTGCCCTTAATTGCTGCTGTTCTGAGGTTCACCCTGACCCGTGGTGGCAGCACCTGTTAGGGTACCAGCTATGGGCAAATAGTGAACCCCCAAACCAAACACCATGAAAGTATAAAAATACATTTTTGCAGTAAAAATACCAACAATACATTTTCATATGAAAAATTACCAACCTTACCTGTTTATAGTAAAATAACCAATAATACATTTTATCTGTAGCTGAAGATTGAGTGAAAACTTTTTATTTAATTAAAGGAGACAATACTTCACACACATACATACATACATACATATATATATATATATATACCTACTGCATAGATACCTACTTGGGAACTGATGAGATTGGGAAGATCGTTAATTACGTTCAAAATATATTTAGATGAAGCCATAAAATTGTCCAAAATATTTAGATTTCGACATTAAATAACCCATAGAGGTGTTGATATGCAACAAAATAAAATCATCCAAACCAGAATTCTTTCTCCTGCAACAATAATAATAATAATGTTCACTCTGTACAAGAACCACTCAAGGTAGAGGTTTACAGAGTAATAGGCACAATTTATGGGGATATGTGGGGGGTAGATAACGGTTAATCATAAACTTAAACAGCTTGATTGCTCCCAGGATCACCCTGACCTGGTGTGGTGGCACCTGTTAAACTCCTAGCTATGAACCAAATAGTAAACGCCCAAACAAAAACAAAACGCTATGAAAGTATAAAAATACATTTTTTATAGTAAAAATACCAGCAATACATTTTTATGTATAAAAAGTATCAATAGATATTTATAGTAAAATTACCAGAAAAATGACCAGCATTACATTTTATAATAGAATTACCAACAATACATTTTTGCATTCAAAATATTTAAATTTCGGCAGTAAATAACCCATAGAGGTGCTGGTATGCCGCCAAATAAAATCAACCATATCAAATTCATCTGATGTCATATCGCAGTGTCGTTGAAGATTGAGTGAAAACTTTTTATTTAATTAAAGGAGACAATACTTCACACACACACACACACACATACATACATACATACATACATACATATATATATATATATATATATTAAGCATTTCACACCCAGCAAGACGGGAGTGCCAATAGCACGCAAGGTGTTACAGAGAATAGGAGCAAGAGTAAAGAGGTGTGACAGAGCAAAGGATGAAGAGAAAGACGGGAATTAGATCAAGGCATCTGAAGCTGTCGATTGACATTGCATTTGAATAGTTGGAGATTATATCTATCAGAGAAGCAAGTAAGAGGAAGGGAGTTCCACAGACGGGAAGTGCGAGATATGATGCTATTGGAGTAGAAGAGACGGCTACATTTTACCGTTTCGACAGTGAAAGCGTGGGAATGAGATGCCAGCCTATTTGCACATATAAATTCATGCAGTCTGGGAACTAGCGAAAGTAGCTCGTCGGAGCAGTTACCTTGAAAGTATTTGTAGAGAAGACAGAGGGAGGCGACAGCACGTCTGTGAAAGAGTGACTGTAGACGAGATGCCAGATCAGGTCCATTCACTTTGCGTATACGTCTCTGGATTTTGTCGAGGACTTTAAGATGAACAGCGGGGGCATCAGACCATATGTGGCAGCAGTATTTCATGCAAGGGCGAATGGTTGATTTATAGATTTGAAGGATGGACTCAGGCGAGAAAAACTTTCTGGTGCGACGCATAGAACTAACATTCCTTTCGGTAGATGAAACTATTGATTCAATGTATTTGTTCCATCTAATGTCAGCAGATAGTGTGAGACCAAACAGTCGCAGAGAGGCGCTCTCGTGGCGTTGAGTATATCAGATTTGCTATTGAAGCAGGAGCAAATAGTGGTGTCGTCTGCATAGATACCTACTTGGGAACTGATGAGATTGGGAAGATCGTTAATGAAGATCAGAATCAGTGTAGGACCAGGATAGAGACTTGGGGGAACACCTGCGTTCGTGAGAAAGGAACTGGGGAGAATCCGTTTAGGACGACCTTCATTACACGGTTTGACAGGAATGGTTGTATTTAGTCAAATAATCGTCCTGAAGCTTACGAGGACGGCCAGCATGCCAAACCCTATCAACGCTTTAGAATTATGTAGAGCGACAGCTCGAGGTTCTCCGTTATTGTGAAGTGCTTGGTAAACAAATTCAGTTATGGCCGTGAGCACATCAGCGGTAGACCAGGCAAAGCGGAAACCATATTGTTTGCCAGAGAGCAGATCATGGGATGTAGGGTGCTTAACCACTTCGGCGTTGATTAAAGCTCAAACAGTGAAATAATCTGTCATATTTCCAATAAAATTAATTAAATTATACACACACACACACACACACACACACACACACACACACACATTATATTATATATATAAATTGAGCAAGAAATCACCAATCAGTGAGTAGATCCTTACAATATATATTTGCTGCGACAATTCAGCTGTAATATCAATGTTGAAATCTGCTCATACATTTCATTCAATCAAGTATTGCACCAAAGGTGTCAGATCAAAGCTGTTTTTGCACAAACCTCCCACTGAAAATTTTACCTTTTGATTTAAATTAAATTTGAACACAGTAATGACTCCTGTCCAAAATATAGAAGGAGAAAGCCAGAAGACGGAGGTCACATCATTGGGTAATATTGAAATGCATCATTTTTCTCCACAAATTATAACAATCATTTAAAATCAATCATTTTCTTACAAAAAATGCGTGACACGCAGCAAGGCGCGAGTAATTCGGCTAGTTTTATATATATTATATTTTTATATTTATTATATATTATGCAATCTTTTTCTTTCTTTTTTACAGAAATTTCCATCCTTGGTCAGGATCATGTTTGGTATTGTAAGGGAGGAAAGTTGCTGATTTTGAGCTCAGCAACTATCGCCCCCTTACCATTCGGGTTAGTTTTCAGTCTGGAATTTGCTATTTTTACTTGTCTTTTTTTTTTTTTTTATCCTTTTCAGTTTTCTATGCCATCCTAATTCCGAATTTTATTTTTCTCTTCCTTCATCGTTTTAATTTTCTCTTAATACTTGCCTCAACACGTATACGCGAATATATATACATATATATTACTTTTTTAAAAAAAATAAAGCGTTAAGAGGTCATTTGATAAAAATCGCCTGAGGATACCGTAAGATTGAAACCAAGGTAGTAGATTGATTTTATCTTCTGATTTTTAAATTTAAAAGCTGTATATGCTATTTTTATTTTATTTTTTCACACATATATTTTAATACTACTGTTTCCTGGTCTGATTAAACTCTGACCATTAACCTTATATATATATATATATATATATATATATATATATATATATATATAGAGAGAGAGAGAGAGAGAGAGAGAGAGAGAGAGAGGAGAGAGAGATGTTTCATTGAATAATTTAATTATTTACTTTTTGGGAAAAATGTCAAGCTACATTTCGCATGTGATTTCCTTCATGACATCTCTTGGAATGAAGTTTTTAATCATCCTGTTCAAAAGTGCTCATCTGAGTTTTCTCCTCCTGGGTGAAAGCCAGCATCAATGCTTTCATTCCAGCAAGGAAATACCAAGTTAAATCGCGTTCATCTCCTTGGTTCTCATCCTCCGCTATATCCCACAGGAATCACTTCTTCCGGCTTTATCAGAGCGACACGTCTGAGAGCAACAGACGTCTCTTTGTCTCTGCTCGTAATGAGTGCAAGAGTGTCCTCAAAGAAGCGAAGTTGCTGTTTGCTGATAGAATGAAACAACGTATAGCATCTCACACGCTCGGTTCTAGAGATTATTGCCGGCTCTGCCAGGGTGTACGAACAACAGCGAATCCTCAATCCATCCTCTATTCAATCAATACGAAGTCGTGACATCTACAGCAGATATGGTTGAATGCTTTGCTCGGAAATCCTCTTCCAACTCAACACTCAATTCATTTGGAGTACTAACACCTGATTCCCGCCTACAACAGAGGCTCTTCTGAGTGATATGCACATAACCCCGTCACTGGTGTCGGACATCATTTCTAAATTACACCCCCATAAGGCAAACGGAGGTGACGGGATCCCAGACGTCGTCCAAAAGAAATGTGCTCCCAAGCTGGCTCTAGTTCTCTCCAAACTCTACAATTATTGCCTTGCTGCTTCCTGCTTGTTGGAAGTCCTCCTATATAGTTCCTGTTTTTATGAACTCTGAATAATCTCTGACCCTTCTAACTATCGCCCTATTAGTCTCCTACAGCTTTTCGGCAAAGTATTGTAGGCAATCAATGCTGAAGTGGTTAAGCATCTTACATCCCAGGACTTATTCTCTGACAAACAGTATGAATTTCCGTATTGTAAGGTCTACTGCTGATGTGCTAACGGTCATCACTGAATAAGTTTATCAAGCTTTTGATAATAACGGCGAAGCTTGAGCTGTGGCTCTAGATATCTTTGTCAGGGTTTTGTACGCTGGTCGTCTACGTAAGCTCCAGGTATTAGGGGACAATTGTTTTATTTCAATCATTCCTATCAAATCGTGAAATGAAGGTCGTTTTCAACGAGCTTGCTTCCAGATCCTTTCACACGAACGCAGGTGTCCCCCAAGGCTCTATCCTACGCTGTTTCTGATCTTCCTCAATGATCTTCCTGGTGTCATCAGTTTCCAAGTAGGCATTTATGCAGATGATACTACCATTTACTTCTGTCTCAATACCAAATCCGTCAGAGCTGACAAAGTAAAGCTGGTCGCTGCTCTTGAGAAGGACGTCCAATCAGTGGCTAACTGGGACTTGTAAATTTTAGTTCTCATGTAACCACAATAGAGAAACTTTTCTGCCCGCCATCCGCATGACTGATGCTAGACTCATGGAGAGCAACACACTGCGGCTTCTTGGCCGCACGTTTTCAGCGACTACATCGAATCAATGGCTGCATCTACTGCAAGGAGATTTAGGTAACTATGTTGTGCCAGAAGGTTTTTCTCATCAGAGTCCATCTTGCGCATTTACAAATCTAACATTCGTCCATGCATTGAATACTGTTGCCATATCTGGTCTGGTGCTCCTGCTATCCATCTCGGGGTTCTTGACAAAATCTAGAGAAGGATCTGCAATGTAATCGGTCCTGACTTGGCATCTCGACTTCATTCACCTTCCCACCGACATTACATGGCTTCCCTCTGTCTTTTCTACAAATATTTACATGGCATTTTTTTCTGACGAGCTTTTTCCCCTGTTGATTTGACTGCATCAATTTAAGCGAATTTAAGCGTGAAATGATTTTTTTTTAAATGAGTATATTATAAGTATAATTTAAAACTTTATTATCTACTCCCAGATTGTTGTCACATATTACGCAAAGTTCAACCTAATGTAAGTGTATATATGTGGTTGAGATGAACACAGTCGGCCGTGGTGAGGGTAATTCATCTGGAAGGAAACTGATATAAAAACCAACCACTTTGACATCAGGACAATACCTAAAAATGTAACTGAATACTGTATCGTCCGTCATGCGTCAAGGGACGCGTATCTCGGTGACACTCCAGATCAAGGTCGAAAAAATCTGCTACAAGTAAGGAAAAGTCTAGTCAACCACCTAACCTATCAACAACTACTAAAAGAATCGACTAAACTTAATTCGTTGTTTTTTTTTTTCTCAAATGGAATACAGGACAAATTAACGTCCAGTCAGGATCAGATGATTTCAGGATGCATTTCATTTTACAGTGTAACCCGGATATAAGAGAGTTGTCGGGACCGGATAAGAAGTATCTTATATCCGGATTTCTCTTATATCCGGGTTTGGTCTATTTTATTTTATTAACACAGGCTCTAATTTGGGACCAGAGAAAATCTCTCTTATATCCGGGTTACACTGTACAATAAGAAAGCAAGACTTGAAATTATCTGTCTGCAAGAGATGAGTCGACTTAGAAGCGACCTCGTTTCACATTTGGAATACAACTTCTGTTGGAATGGTTTAAAGGTGAAAACAACATGGAGTTGGAATTGCAACACGCAAATTAATACATAGTGTAAAAGATTGTGCACTCCGAAGCGGTGTAATGGGTAAAGCAATTAACACAGAGAAGTTGGTTCGATCCCCACTGGGTGCCCCATACTTCCGGGCTTGTACCACATCTAAGATACGCTTAGAAAATCACAATATTGTAACAGATATCTAACACCAGTCAGAAAGACATAGTTGCTGGCATACTTGTTTGTGGCTGTAAAATCATGTGATATCAGCTTATGTCCCAACTGAAAAAAAATATGGTTTCCAAAAATAAAACATCTATAGAGGATTAACCAAACTTTGTCTTAGTAGAAAGAAAAAAATAAACCCCAGAAAAATGCATTAGTACGTAGTTTAATGCTACTTTTCCAAAAACTAATCAAAATATTAAGAAGCAGAAAAATTTTATTAAAAAATAGGAAAATGACCAAAATTGTGTTGTGTTGTTCTACGACACGTGATCAGTAGTCAGTTTCTTGCTTGTCTCTTACTTTACTATACGCTTTGCATAACATATGCAAATAGGTACGACCCTATTTACCAATCCGCTACAAATAAATTTTTATAGCAAGATAACCAACAATACAATTTTATAGAAAAATAACCAACAATACAATACTACTTGGGAAAAATAATAAAAGATTTAATTATTTTAAACACATAAAAATACAAACACACACACAACAAATTTTTCGTTATCCATCTGAAGAAGCCGTAGAGGCGAAATGCATTATCGGATATCATTTTCGTAACATACTTTCATGAATGTTTCTCCAAATGTCAATAACTTATAAATCTGTCGGGATTACATACTCAAATTTATTAAATAAAATATAAAAACAAATTTTTATAGTAAAATTACCAGCAATATATTTTAAAAGTTACCATTAATACATTTTATTATCTACAAACTATATCTATAAAACATACGTTTACCCTAGAAAAATAGAATTATGTACAAATTATCTGTAGTTGAAGACACAAATATGCGTACAAAATATTTAGATTTCGGAATTAGATAACCCACAGAGGTGTTGATATGCCGCTAAAAAAAATCAATCAACCACCTTCCTTAGGTGACATGTGTGATGCACGCTTGGGTGATCATGTCTCTTTTTGATTCTGGATTATTTTAATAATACAAGATTATACTGGACTTAAAGTGGGTGGGAAGTTTCCTATTGTCATTAAGTACTAAAGTGATCACCCCAGAATTACTACATATCCTTCCTTAGATGACATGCGTAGTGCACACTTGGGTGATCATGTCTTTTTTTGATTCAGGATTGACTTATTCATATAAGATTTTATGGTACATAAAGTGGGGGATCGCTTTCATATTGTCGTTAAATACTAAATTGATCACCCCAGAATTGCTGCATATTAACATCCTTCTTTAGCTCCATATGATTGTGTTCAAAATATTGAGATTTCGACATTAAATGACCCATAGATGTATTGATATGCCGCTAAAGAAAAATCAACCAAACAACGTTTCTTTTTTCTGCCTAAACGTTCTATAAGCGGAACTAAAACTAATAATTATACACAGTGACATAAAAAATGGAAAATATATTTACCGAAAATATTTAATTGAGGCTCGAATGTACACTTTGAAATTTTCCTCTGCTTGGTGTTGTTTTAGTGATACTTTAATTTTGATTAGCGTCTAAAACTCGAGCATAATGCGGAGTTTTAAGGATCAGTTTTCTTACGAAAAATAAATAAATAAATAAAATAAATAAGGTTTACATTATGCACAGGTAATTTTTTTTGAAGAGGTAATAATCATGCATTTTAAATGAATGGTTGCACTTATACTCCGGTAATATTCTTTTTCTGGAGGTTTTAAAATTCATGCAAAAAATTCAGTGGTCGTACTATACATGAAGTCGACTTATACACGAGTATATACGGTAACGTTTTTTTTTTTTTTTTTTTTTTTTTTTTTATATGATGAATAAAAGAATATGTTTTAACGAAGAACGAAATACCATCTCCGCTAACAACTCTAAATGACTATGTTGCAAAAGATTTTAGTATAAAATGTGGGAGCTGCATTAATCACGTCGGCTCGACTACCGTTTATCGGGTACGCTTAAGAAAATCGGTATCAATTCATCTCCGCTCCCTTTTCCTTCTATCTGCCGCGTCCCTTCATAACGTTAGCGATCGTGGCTCTCTTTGTAGCTCCTGGCAAATTTTGCCTTTTTGTTATCTCTCCTAAACTTTTTTTTTCCGGCATCCATCTCATCAAGCTTTCTAGGTGGGTTATGCACAGTTTTTCTCTCACCCTCTTGCCTTCAATCTGTCCTATGAGTATCGAGTTTTCCAAGCCCTATTGTTATCTCTCCTAAACTCTGTTCTACCAAACATTTACACGTTAGGTATGTTATGTCCCTATTGCCTTTAATATGTCCTGTGAGTGTCGGATTTTACAAGCCCCCTTTTCTCATTACGTACCCTAGAAATTTCAACCGTCTCTTCCTGATAAGTATAAGTGTCCTTTTTGTTTCCATTCTCTCTAAAACTTCGCCGTTGCTCATATGTTAAGTCTATGGTATTCTCAGCATCCTTCTACAGAACCATATTTCTATAACCTCATATTTCTTTTTCACCTGTGCAGAGATTGTCCAGCATTCACTGCCATAATTTTTTAAAACATCACCCCACGGAAGCTACTAAGTTTGGTTTGGTTTGTTTTACAGCATATCAAACTGAATGGGTTATTTAATGCCGACAACATTTTTATTGCTGGTAATATTTTTTTCCTTCAAAAATATATTTCTGGCAATATCTTTTTCTTCAAAAACGTACCGCTTGTAATATTTTTTTTCAAATATGTATTGCTGGAAATAATGTATGGCTGGTAATAATTTTACAAAGTATTTCTGGTATTAAAACCTATTTTACACTTTCATAGTGTTTTGACCGCAATTTGGAGGTTTACTATTTGCACTTAGCTGGCACCTTGAGTCAGAGTGGACCTGGGAACACCAGCAATTAAGAGGTGGTTTCACGCTCCTTAAAACCTCCTGATCAGAGGCCTTGCTGTTGGATGCAGTTTATCGTCTTACCCAGGACGCGGATGTAGTTTATCGTCATACCCAGGACGGAGTAGAGCTATTACGACGCAAGGGGTTACTGAGTGTGAAAGAATACGAAAAAAGAGAGACATTATTAAGGAGTGAGAACAATAGAAGAGTAATCCATAAGACAGAAGATAACGATTGACATTGGATTAAATATTTAAATTTTTGAAGACCAAATTTGGTTGGAAAGCATGGAGCCAGAAGAGAGTTCCATAAGCGAGAAGTAAGATAGAAGAAACTGTTAGTATAGAACTTACGGTTACATCTAGCGGATTCAACTATAAATTAATAATGGCAATCTCGCTTAAATTCATAAAGTCTAGGTACCATAGAGAAGAGTTCATCCGAACAATTACCATAAATGTATTTACAGAAAACGCACAGGTGACATTACGCCGGCGAGAATCGGAGTACCGATATTACATAACAGTTCAGGACTGTTTTTCTTTCTTTCTTTTTTTTTTCCAACGAAATCTCACCATTTCTTAGCTTTTGGAAGGCATCTTTCGTTACTCTAATGAATCTTCGGATTTTGGTGCCTCACTTTCCGTCTTCCTACTGTTAAAAAAAAACTGAATTAAAATTTCTCTAGCAAATTTAGGGATTTTTAATCGTGCACATAATTAATTTTGTCATTGTTGTTCGAGAAATTTAATTCAGTCGATTCGTGTAAAAAAAATGACGATAATATAATTATTTCGGTTAAATAAAACAAAAAAAAAGAAAGAAAAACTTCGAGATCGTTACTGTTTTCCGCAGCGTGTCTGGCAAAAGGCAATCGCGTCGTCACATCAATATTAGTAACCAATTTATCTCTATTATAATTCTACTTGTTCTACCTTCTCTTCGTTTGTTAGTTAGTTCCTTCGTTCGCACGTTCGTTGCCCCCTGCCAATACCTGATAAATAAGGAATTATTCCATTTGACGACATGAAAACATGGATCCGACATATTGGAGACGCTACTTTGTTTCAGTAAGAGAAAGAAAAGAACGGAGAAAAGAAAGAAAAGAACGGAGAAAAGAAAGAAAAGAACGGAGAAAAGAAAGAAAAAGAATGAGAAAAAAAAAAAGAAAGACAGAAAGGAGAAAGAAGTGTTTAACGTCTTTCCAGTGAAATGAAAAATCAAGTACAAATTTTCATTTTTGTATTGTTTTTTTTTTACACAAATTTATTAATAAAAGTGTTTGCAAGACAGGGTTTCGGCTTAAATACTAATAAATTTGTGTGTGTGTCTGTCTGTTCAGTCTAAACCAAACATTTGCAATTAAATATTTGACGGAGTTATTTTAATTGTTTTTTCTTAATTCTTTTCTAATGCGAAGCTTATTATCGAAAAAACCTAGATTTAGAAAAAAAAAAAAAAAAAAAAAAAAAAAAAAATCAAAATAGATATTTTCAGTCTCATTATTTTTTCCTTCAAATAATTTCCTGTTCTAACCTACACGGCTAGAACCCGTCATGCCACACCCATTGTATTCCATTGGTGAGACGTAAGCTCCACTCGAGCAGTTTCTTCCCACGAATAGCTGCTTTGGGGAACCGACACCCAAGAGGATGCTTCCCAGATAACTACAATCATAACTTGTTAATATCTAGAGTTAACCGTTATCTTCCCCACGTATCTCTATAAACCCTACTTCTTACTCTGTAACGCTCTAACTCGAGTGGCTATTGGGCCTTGTACAGGATGAACATTATTGTAAAAAGAATTAATACAAGTAAATTAACAAGCGAAATAAATATATGTTGTTTATTTATTTTGTTTATTTTATTCGTCTTGATCAATGAATTCTCTGGGTAATAGGGGTGCGTGTAGTGTACTGGATAACGGCTTAGGGCGGGAGAACCGAGTTCGAATAGCAATCGAGTACATTACATTCAGTTACGCACAAATATCTTTCAGCATGTTCCACTTCTTTGTGGAACCGACTCCCAAGCGGATGCTTCCCCGATCACTACAATCTTAACATGTTCAAGTCTATGATTAACTGTTATCTGCTGCACATAGCCCCATAAAGTGTGCCGCTTACTATGTAATCCTACACCTCGAGTGGTTCTTGTACAGGGTAAAGATCATTATTATCATTATTATTCAAATAGAAAAAAGAAAAAAAGAAAGAGAGAGAGAGAGAGAGAGGTGGGGAAATTATCTAAAACACAAAAGTTGTGTGTTTTTGCCGCCATTTTTTTAATATCTTTTCAACGTTTCAACAAATTATGATTTTTTTTTCACAGTGTAACCCGGATATAAGAGACCCGGATATAAGATAAATCCGGATATAAGAGCGATTTTCTCAGGTCCCAAATTAGAGCCTGTGTGAATAAAACAAAATAAACCAAACCCGGATATAAGAGAAATCCGGATATAAGAGAAATCCGGATATAAGAGACTTCGTCTCCGGTCCCGACAACTCTCTTATATCCGGATTACACTGTATTTTAAATTAGATTTCCTTTTTATAACATTGGACAGCTGATCTTTTGAAATATGTTTTAATTTCACAATGAAAAAAAAATACAGGATGGTCCGAAAGTCTTGCCACCACTAAGTAATATAATTTTCTTTTTCAACGCTCTGTGGGGTATTATCAAGGAGTGAGTTTCACATGAACGATACCAGAATACCCATCAGTTGAAGAACGCCGTTCGGAGATCTTTTGCAACAATCAACAAAGCACAGCTTCGTAAAATATCACACAGGACATGGCGCGGCATCCTTTTGTGCCACGAAAAGGATGGTGTTCACACAAACCCTACCGATGTGTGACAGCGTCGATGAAAGTGAATAAACTGAATCCAGTACATGTGCTTTGTATTACTGTATTACTTGTCGTTCTATTGTTCTCATTACTTTTTGGTAGGGGGTGACAAGACTTTCGGAACACCCTGTACTATGAATTTTAAATAATTAACATGTCATAAGCAAAGTTTCTTCTAGCGTAGACAGCAAAGAAATCAGCTATAGAGCATAGCCACATAAATAATCCCGCCGTTTTTGTGAAGATAAATTAGAAGTATAAAGTCTTATCTTCTGTCTTCCAGCAAAATAAATAACTGGAGCCACAATAAGCACAATCTTGTCACGATAGAATCTTGAATAGAAATAAAGCGAATTACTGATTAACTGCTCTCTTCCGAGAGAAATTGGTCTTAGTGACATCTTGTACTGGCTAATAGCAGCTTGAAGAGTAACTTAAAAATGATGTTGCGTTAAAAACTTAATTATCTGCCCTTGACTAAGTTATAATCTATGCACATGTCAAAAGGTAAAAATGCGTCACGTGACAGTGGGTAAAAATGAAGTAAAATCGATAAGTAAAATAATAATAATAATGAGTAAAAAAAAGAAAGAAACACATTTTCCATTGATGCTAAGAGTAAAAGAAATGGAAATATGATTAGTTTCGCCTAACGATGGCATTGTTGAAGCTTTTAAAAAGGCAAACATTTCCTGACTCACTATTTTTCTCTGCTTTTTTTTTATGTCATCGGTGTTTTATGTGCTATTGTGGCATATGTTGTGTTGAATGGTGATGGATGAGTACTTGTGGTGATTGAGTCAATTATAAGAATGAATGAGTCACGAATCATATTAGCTAGGTGTAGAACACTCAGTGACGACCAGCCTTTTCCCTACTCCCACTTGTGGAGAAAAAAAAAATGTACACCTTTCATTTCTAAAACATTTTCCATCTTTGCTCCAAGATATAGTAACGCGTGGTAATTACGTTCCCACTGAGGAACGTTAGATTCAACAGTCCGCTGACGACTGAACTCTCTTCCCACTTTCCGACACGTGAAAACCGCACGTGTCTTCCAAAAACCCTCAGCCTAAGAAGTAGGTCAAGCTTTATCTCTGGTTGTTCAAACACAGGGCAAAGCTGACATGAGCGGCAACATAGTAACGATGCTTGTACTGACTTACTCTAACTTATGCAGGAAGAAATAGAAAACAGATATCTCATAACAATATTTAAACTCCAAACAATAAAGTAAGTAGAAACGTTTTTTTTTTGGTTGTTCTAAGTCTGCGCAAGTTTGACTTTAGCTCGACATTGAATACGATATTTTTACTTACCTAACCTAACTTCTGAACCAGAATGAGCACAGGATATGCCCAAGAGACATTGAGAACTCTGTGTAACTACAGTCACTATAAAAAGAGTAAACGTCCATAGTTTTTGTATGCTTCTATCTTCTTTGTTTACATATTCAGCACGCACCTTCGCCTAAAATACACACACAGACGCAACCTTGTTAACTTCCATACTGAAACGAACAGAAATATCTATATTTCTGAGACGAGGTATTGTAATTATTTACATTGTTCGAACTTGTTGTCCTCATCTTTATTGTCATACTGACGACGTTTCGGCTGTTGTACGCTCCGGCCTTCTTCAGGTCATCAAGGACACATGGTCCAGTGGATAAAAGCGTCGGTTGGATCCAGTGACTCGATCCAAAGAGTTCTGACTTCAATACCTGCCTACTGCAGTGGTGAACAAAAACTTGGAGAACTGAGTTAAAGGGAGATAACCGAGACACCAGGAAGAGGCAAGGCACGTGGAACTAGAACAATCTACCCCCGGTGGACGAAATAAAGGTTTCAGTTCGAAATTCCAATTATCAGAAGAAGGCCGGAAAGTACAATGGCCGAAACGTCGTGAATATGGCAATAAAGATGAGGACAACAGTCCGGATAATGTAAATAGTGCAAATACGAGCAAAAATGTAAGTCGCTTCGTCAGTTGGTGCAAATTCATCGAAATGACTGCACGTCTATTTTTTTTTTTAATTTTATGCCGTGGCTGATGTAATATACAATCAAATCAACAACACCAGTAATACCTCATCTCCCTTTTATTTTCTGTGTTTTAATGTGTTCGTTTCACAGTGCGAACAAAGTTTTGTCTAATAATACTTTCTGTAAATATGTGGCTAAAGTGCTCTTAAATGTTATATACTTGTCCTTGTCTTATTCATCCATGTACGCAAGTGTTACTATATCGCGAAAGGTAAGATACGCCGTGTGGTTGCCGAAAAGAGAGTCAACCCAAGGTGCAAGCTACAAATTTGAGATATCAAAATAAAACAAGTACATACATTTAAATATTTAGGAAATATTTTAACAGACAACAGTTAATGTAACATTGAACTCGCTTGGCTTATATTCTCTCCGATCTAATATTCAGTAGAACCAAAACTTTCGTAGTCTTTTGAACAGGAATAGAGGTTCGCCTATCGTCCGGTTCACACTCCTTCCCGGTCTTTTGAACAAGAGTGGAGGTTTATCTCGTGCTTACTGTTTAGGACTGGGTTTCCGATTTCTTCTAAAATCTACTTCAACTCTATACTTCTAACATCTCCGCCCAAATCTCTTACTATTTATTTAAGTGTTTTCTCGGTAGGAGTAAGTAGGTTCGCCTATCGTCCGGTTCGCACTCCTTCCCGGTCTTTTGAACAAGAGTGGAGGTTTATCTCGTGTTTCGTGTTTAGGATTGCGTTTCCGGTTCCTTTTAATGTTTACTTCAACTGTATACTTCTAATGTCTCCGTCTAAAATCCCATAGAAAATGTAGTCCTGGGTATGACGATAAACTACACCCGGCAGCAAGGCTTCTGATCGGGATATTGGAGGTTTTGAGGAGCATAGAACCACCTTTTAACTGCTGTTGTTCCCAAGTCCACCCTGATCGGGGTGGTAGCACCTGTTAGGGTCCTAGCTATCAACAAATAAGGAACCCCCAATCAAAAACAAAACACTATGAAAGTATAAAAATACATTTCTATAGTAAAAATACCAGCAAACTTTTTTTGCATAAAAATCGACCAACAATACATATTTATAATAAAATTATCAACAATACACTTTGTGTAGTTGAAAGTATACAATTGCGTTCAAAATGTTTAGATTTCGAAATTAAATCATTTATAGAGGATGATATGCCGCTGAATAAAAATAACCAACATGAAAGAACACTTTTAGAATATTAACGCATATAATATCCTGCAATTTCTTAAATTAAAATCTATTCCAAAATATAACTTTAGCGAAACAACAAGATAAAAGACACTTATCACCGCCTCTAGTAATTATGTCCGCACAAAAGCAGAGGAACATCTACCATGTATTCAATTGTGAAAGCAGAATAACCTATCAATTTTATTACATCAAAGCTCCCAAGAAAATTAAATTTCGGCGTTTAATGACCCATAAGGAGTCGATATGCTGTTAAACAATCATCATCATCATCTAAGAACATACGCTAGGTAGGCCTATCGAAAATATATTTGTTTCCCTAAGCTTTAATGCATATGCTGTATAAATGCGCTTCTAAAATCTCTTCTCTTTCAAGATGGAGAGACACCTGAACTGTAATTAGTATTTCAGACACCCATTCGACACTATAAACTTACAACTGAATCTTAACTGGCCCTAATCTCTTTCACAATTTTAAAATTAACACGTCCATTATAGGCTCTACGGAGGAATTGGCAGTACTCGCATTTCTGACAGAGTATGTAAATGCGACTTACTGGAAGAATCCTCATACGATATTTACTACCATGTTGAACTCCTATGCGTTGCATCCCTTCAGGGCGTTGACGTTCATGGCTCTCCACAATTTCCTGTCCTTTCTAGAGCTTAATAAATTTTGTCTTTTTGTTATCTCTCCTAAACCTTGAGCCCCCATCCATTTAATCAACCTCGCTAGATAGGTTATGCGTTGTTTTCCTCTGTCCCTCTTGCCTTCTGTCGGCCCTGTGATTATCAGTTTTTCCAAGCCCTCTAACACTTCCTGATGTTAAGTATGCGTTCTTTTCGTTTCCATTTTTTCTAAAACTTCCACGGCATTCTCATGTAGAAGTCTTAAGTCTCTTCTTCATATTTAAGGAGATTGTCCATCATTCATTGCCATATAAGAGGACTCATATTAAATAATCGTTCAGTATTTTTTTCTTTGTTTCTTACGAAATTTTCCTGTTTCTTAATGCTTTGCTTAGTTTCTAAACGGCGTCTTTCTCTAGGCTGATATAAAAAAACATTAGATATTACGCAGCAGTTCAGCACTCTTTTCTTTATTTCTAACCATATTTTCCTGTTTCTTAATACTTTGCTTAGTTTCTGGAGGGCCTCTTTCTCTATGCCAATGTAAAACATTACATATTACGCAGCAGTTCAACACTCATTTCTAACGATATCTTCCTGTTTCTTAATACTTTGTTTAGTTTCTGGAAGGCGTCTTTCTCTATGCTAATGTAAAACATTGCATGTTACACAGCAGAACTCTTTTCTTTGTTTCTAACGTTATTTTCCCGTTTCTTAATACTTTGCTTAACTTCTGGAAGTCATCTTTCGCTATCCCAATGCGCCTTCAGATTTCGGTGTTGCACTTTCCATCCTCATTTAAAACACTTAAATTGTTCTCCAATTTGTAATTTGCATTACGCGATATTTAATACATTCATATTTGGGGATTTTTCCCAAATTGGTGAAACTAGAAGAACCACCTGACTTTATTAACGGAGACCATAATCTTAACGACATAAGATAACATTGTGTTGATGGTGGACTCCAAGGCAAAGCAGGAAAGGAAAGCCAGAATAAAGGACTACTTATTTGACTATTGTTAAGAGATAGGAAAATGTTAGAAACAAAGAAAAGAGTGTTGAACGTCTATGTAATATCTAATCTCCTATATGGCAGTGAATGCTAGACAATCTCCTCATGCCTTTCAGAAACTAAGAAAAATATTAGGAGATAGAAAATGTCGTTAGAAACAGAGTGCTGAACAGCTATGTAACATCTAATCTCCTATACGGCAGTGAATGCTGGACAATTTCCTTACAGACAGAGAGGAGACTTGAGAACTGGGCGCTGAGAATCGCATGGACAGAACATGTGAACAACAACGATGTTTTTAAAACATGGCAACAAAAAGGTAATTTATATTTAAAATCAAAAAGAGCCAGTTAAAATTTCTGGTACACATAATGAAGAAAGAAGGCTTGGAGCATTTGACACTCACAAGACATATCGTGACTCTTTAAAGATTTCATTGGTCTTTCCTTTTCTGTTTTTTTTTCTTCTTTCTCGTTCTTACCTATTCTCTTTCTGTGTATCTTTTATTATTATTATTATTCTTTCTCATTCTCTCTTACTGATTCACTTATTCACCATTCTTCCCCCCCCACTTTTGTCGTTCCTCTTATTTTTTCATTCTCTTTTTCTTCCCTGTTTTTTTCCTTCTTTTTCGTTATGTCTTTCGAAAAAAAGTCTCTTTTCATTTCATTTGCCTTTTAAAATTCTCCATTTTTTATTTTCAGTCTCCTTCTTTAATATTTTGGCCTGTGCGTCGGGATTAACGTTCAATATAACAAATATATAATTGGGTTTCATTAAACACATTCATTTTTCTTCTGCTAGAGAATTATTCGATTTAACTATTACAAAAGCCTTTAAAACCTACCTGTATTTTTTTCCGAAATGAATTTTGCAAGCATATCGTTTTCGTATCAGAAACATTAACGAGCATTAAAATGATCGGCCATTTTTTTACTGCAAGGTTCGCCCTTTACAAGGCCGGGGTGGGGGGCTACTCGAGGTAGAGGGTTACATTTGTATAGGAGTGGAAGATCACTCAAGTCTGGTGAATGGGATCTGAGCAGGTCCCGCCCAAATTTGACGACAGTACTCTATTTTTGGCTTGATTTGGCTCTTGGATAGCGAGGGGAGCCAGGTACTCACTGGAGCGATACAAGGAACATGCCATTTTACCTGCATCACTAGCAATGGACCGTCGGGTGTGAGTTTGATACATAATCAATTGAAGTAAAGAATTAACTTTTTTTTTTTAGAAATCATTTCACACCACGTAAGGCAATAATGACACTGGGACAGAAGGGGTTATTGAGAATGAAAAGAAGTGAGGAGAAAGGACAATAAAAGAACAGAAGATAGCGATTGGCGTTGCATTTAAATTTTTGAAGATTGTAGGTGAAAGGAAAGCAAGAAATCTGAAAAGTGTTCCACAAGTGAGAAGTGCGAGAAAATAAACTATTAGAATAGAACATCAGTTGCATCAAGCAATTTGAAAAAAAATCATCAAGAGAAAAATATAAGTAGAAAAAAAAATGAAAATAAGTAAGGGAAAAAATAAGGGGAAAATGAGTGAAAAAAATGGTTGATTCCTCAATTCTCAACGCTGCGTTTGTTTTCTTCTTTCGTTTCCTTGTGAGCTTGCAACGGGCCTTTCACTTTTTTTTTTTTTTTTTTGTACACCGACGACGTGAACGAAAATGGGGACACAACACGATCTGTGTAGTAATTGGTTGGTTGGTCGGTGGAAATATGGGCGATGGCATTATTAACTAGAAAAAAAACGTTTACGTAAAAATTCTTGTTCAGAAAGATTACACCATTACCTTTTAGCTGAAATATATAATTTTGTTCTTACTTATTTTTTTTTCTTTCGTGTTCATAATGTCGTATTAAATAGTCTCTGAAATGGATTATTATTCGATACATAAGATCAAATTTTAATTTGTATAAATATAAAAATATATCTGTTTCTATGACGACTAACACATGCCAAGTAATAAACGAAAGAAATTAACTTACCCGCAAAGACTAATCACGCCAACTTGAATAAAATCTTTGTGCTGCTTCCGTTTTGATGTCTGTGTGATAAATGTTCCTTGTTAGTCAAAATACTCTAACATAGTAAGACAGCGTTAGTGAGTTAGCATTTTGTTAGTATCAGAATAGCTAGATCCATTTAACAATAGAAATAGTTAGGTAAGGTTATAACTTTTGAGCTTTTTTGAAAAAATAATTCCTTTATGAAAAATTGATGAACATTTTTGCTAAAAAACAACAAAAATGGCCCTAATTTCTCACAGTTTCTTTTTAAAAGTTATTCCTGAAATAAAAAAAAGTTATCCCTAAATAAGAAAAATTAACCCTGAATGAAAAACGAAAACATTAATCTGCATAAATTCCTGTTCGTATGTCGTAACACTTTCAGTCAACTTTCGGCTCGTAACTGTTATTTTAACAATTAAACATTTCTCTACCCTCTACCTCTCTATGGACTGTGATCAGCATCAGGTAGCTGTCACCCCTGTTTACTATGATAGATTCGACCAATTGAATGTCTGTTTGTTCCTCAACTGGTTAAGAAATATTTACATTATTCGGACTTTTATCTTCATTGCCATATTCACAACGTTTCGGTCGTTGTACGCTCCAGCCTTCTTCAGGTGATTAGAATTTCAAACCGAACCCTTTATTTCGTCTACCGGGGTAGATTGTTCTAGTTTCACATGCCAGGCCTCTTACCGGATGTCTCAGTTATTTCCCTTTAATTCAACTCTCCAAGTTTTGGTTCACCACTGCTGTGGCCTGGTATTGAACTCAAAACGCTTTGAGTCTAGTCACTGGATCTAACCAACGTCTTTATCTACTGGGCCATCTGTATATGAAATTCTGGGGCTTATAAACCTAATGTCTCAGTAATCGTTTTTTTCCAGAGCTCATATTGCAATTTTTTTATTATTACATTTTTTTTTACTAGAGCTTGTATTGCAGGAAATGGCATTAGAATCAACAACACTAAAGCCAACCCTTTGGCTGAGATACGTTGATGACACCTTCATACTCTGGCCACACCAGGAGGACGTCCAGCTACTACTGGACCATGTGAAAATAAGATAATCGATACAGTTCACAATGGAGCGAGAAAGCGACAACAAACTCGCCTTCCTGGATGTACTAATATCTCGAACAGAGCAGGAGTTCAAACTATCAGTATACCGCAAGTCAACATTCACCGGACAATACCTCATCTTCAACTTCCACCATCCATACAGTGTAAAGAAAGGCATCGTCTGCTGCTTACAACATCAAGTAAAAGTCATAAATGGCGTCCCAGAAACATACGAACAAAAAATAGTCCGTATAAGCAGTACCCTACAACGCAACAACTACCCTGGGTACATGGTAGCAGCTACAACAAACTGGGATAGAAGAGTACAAGATGATAACAGCACTTAGAAAACAGTCTGCCTACGCTATGTGAAGAGATTATCAGAGAAAATACAAAGGATCTGTGGTCCATATAACTTCAGGACAATCTTCAAAAGTGGCTCAACACTTCGTAGACACGTCTTCCGAGTAAGACGCCCCACAGAGGAGAATATGACTAAGGATTATGTGTACGCCATCTTGTGCAGCTGTGGTAAGAAATACAAAGGAGAAACAGGCCGCCCCCTTAAGGTAAGATTGCAAGAACATTGTCATGCAGTAACACAAGGGGAAATAGAAAAAATCAGGTGTAGCTGACCACATATGTAGGGAAGTGAGAGATCACCGCTCCCTGTGATATAAGAGACAGAGTGCATCACTGGAAAATACGAAAACTCAAGGAATCAGCACATATGCTAGACCACTAAAATCTCGTGAGCCAACCAAGCATAGAAATAAATAAAATATGGGAACCGGTAGTAAGGAGTTCTAGAGAAAAGCAATGAATAACAACAAAAATTGCAATATAAGCGCTGGTCAAAAATGAAATAATAATAACAAAAATTGCAATATGAGCATTGCTAAAAAATTGTGGCTGCAACATTAAGTTTATAAGTCCCAGAAATTCATACGCAGGTGTCTTCAAGGCCACATGGCCCAGTGGATAAAGACATTGGTTAGATCCAATGACTAAATGTGAGTTCAATACCAGACCACAGCAGTGGTGAAAACTCCAAAACATGAAAAAACCCTCCGACTGATTGATTTTATTTAGCGGCATATCAACACCTCTACAAGTTATTTAATGTCGAAATGTAAATTGAGCCTAATTTTATAGCTTCAACTAAATATATTTTGAACGCAATTGTATGTCTTCAACTACAGATAAAATGTATTTCTAGTAATGTTGCTTGAAAAGTGTTGCTAATTTTATTATAAATAGGTATTGTTGCTAATTTTTTTACATAAAATGTATTGCTGGTATTTTTACTATAAAAATGTATTATTATACTTTCATAGTGTTTTGTTTCGAGTTTCACTATTTACCCATAGTTGGAACCGTAACTGGTGCTGCCTCCTATAGTCAGTGTGGACCTGGGAACAACAGAAATTAAAAGTTGGTTCCACGCTACTCAAAACTCGCAATCTCCAAATCGGAGGCCCTGCTGTCGGGTGTAGTTCATCGTCAAGATGGAGACATGATTGATTGATTCGTTTTCAACGGCTTATCAACCCTTTGCAGGCTATTTAAAGCTAGAAGATATTATTAGTTTGTTAGATTGTTTTGCAGATAATAATGATTTAGTGATTCAAGTCTTACTAATTATCCCATAGCTGGAGGAGAAGAGGTGGATTCATACCTTTCCCAAGAGTATTTGCATGTATGTGAATATAACGAACCCAAATGGAATTGGAACTCGGATCTTCGATTGGCAATTTCTAGCCATTATCCATTACACCACCTGCACAGCCAAGATTACAGCACCTAGTATTCCCAAGAAGTCACCTATCTAGTTACTGACCAAGCTCGACGTTGTTTCAATATGATGTGGCCGTAAGCATAGAGAAATGACAAGAACTTTTTGTAAATCTTAACCAGTTGTGCTCGCATTCCCTAGGGGGTGAGATATTGGTTTCTATGGGGTGCAAGGATACAGAATCATTAGGGTTGGTTTATTAAGAAAATTCTATTGTACAGTTGATGGCGACAGCGACACCAAGGAAGATCTCATCGATCTGAGAAACAATCGTGGAATCCAAAATGGAGTTTACAGAGGCTCGCCTGAAGCAATACTGGGCTTTTCAGTTAGAAACGTCATCCTGTACTGGCAAAAAAGCACTCGCTGTGCTGGTGTCGTTGCGACTACATACCTGTGCGAAACTGAATTTTCCTGGCTGCTTCACAACAAAACCAAGAGAAATTGAGGGGATCCTCAACATGGCATGCGAGGGGCAATGACACTAAGATTTGATGTCATCATGAACAGAAAACAACAGCAACAGAGTCACTGAGTTTGTCGTTCAAACAATCATTCACAACACAACATGCACAGTACAAGCACATGTTACCGTAATTTTCTTTTCTTTTTCTTTTGCTAATATTATAGTAATCTAGGTTTAGGTAATGCATTATTTTGCTGTCACTTCTGTGAATAAATATCAAAGAAACGCAATAATTTTGTTATTTACACATGAGATCAATATTGTATTTCATCAATTCTGGAAGGAGGCGCTAGAACTAATTGGTCGTCTAAAAGGGGTGCGAAGGGTGGTTAGTGGATTGAAAGGAATGCGAGAACTGTTTGGTGGTTTGAAAGGGGTACGAGAGCTGTTTCCTGGCGTGGCGAGGTGCGAGTACTGGTTGTTGGTTTGAAAGAGGTGCGAAAACAAATTGGTGGCTTGAAAGGGGTGCGAGAAATGGTTGGTGGTGTGAAAGGTGTGCAAGAACTGGTTCGTGGTTTGAAGAGTTGCGAGAACTGGTTGATGGTTTGAAAAGGGTGTGGGATCTGATTGGTGGTTTGAAAGGGGCGCGAGAACTGCTCGGTGGTTGAACGTTGTGCGAGAACTGATTGGTGGTAAGAAAAGGGTGTGAGAACTGGTTGGTAGTTTGAATGAAGTGCGTGAGGTGGTTCATGGTTTGAAGAGGTGCAAGAACAGGTTGGTGGTTTGAAAGGGGTGTCAGTAGTGGTTGGTGGCTTGAAAGGAGTGCGAGAACTGATTGGCGTATTGAAAGGGGTGCGAGAACTGCTTGGTGGTTTGAAAAGGTGCGAGAACTGTTTGGTAATTTGAAAGGAGTGCGAGAACTGGTTGGTGGTTTGAAGAGATGCGAAAGCTGGTTGATAGTTTGAAAGCGGTAAAAGAAACTGGTTGTTTGAAAGGAGTGCGAGAACTGGTTGGTGGTTTGAAAGGTGTGCGAACAAGGAATAAGCTTAAGAATCACTGGTTTAGAGTTTTTGAAGAAAAAGTAATTTTCTTTAGAATTTCTGAAAATTCCAAACATTAGCAATTCAAGAGATATTCTCTCTCTCTCTCCTTTCATTGAGTTTTTGACCTTCAGTGCAACAAGGAAGACATTGGAGAAATTATACATACAAATTCTCAGAGAATTGGTCTAATAATCAGATGCAGAATGAAAATTTTTTAAAACTTGCCAGGAAAACTGAAACTTTACAAAATAGTCTTAAACCGTCGCCTCTCTCTGTCTCTTTTATAAATACTTCCATGGTAATTGCTCCGATGAGCTGCTATCGCTGGTACCCAGGCTCCATGAATTCAAGCGTCCTACGAGGCTGGCATCCCGTTCCTACCCTTTCGCTGTTGAAACTGTTAAATGTAGACGTCTCTTCTACTCCAATAGCTTCATATCTCGCACCTCACGCATATGGAACTCCCTTCCTCATTCCTGTTCCCCTGATGACTATGATCTCCAACTATTAAAGTGTAACGTCAATCGACATCTCCTGTTGCCTTGATCTATCCTCTATCCTTCTCCACATCCTTTCCTCTAACACTCCTATTTGCTCTCGCTCCAAATCCTCTGTAACCCCTTGTGTGCTAGTGGCTTCCAGCCTTGCCTGGGGTGAAAAGCTTAAAAAAAACTAATTGGAGAACCACTGGAAAGAGGAGCCATCCATATTCAAGTTACTAACAACCAACAGTGATGCAGGAAATTCATGTTGTCTACAAAACCAAAGATTTACTCCAATTTCGATTTATTCTAAGCAATAAGCAGTAATATTTAGCTATTACATATTTTTTAATCATTTCATCTCATGCAAGGTAAAGAAGCCACTAAGACGCAAGGGGTTACTTAATGTGGAATAACAAGAAAAAAAAGAGACACATTAGAGTGCGCAAAGAATAGAAGACTAATCAAGATGTAGATAGCGATTGATTTTGCATTTAAATTTTTGAAGACAGAAGATAACGGTTGACAAAGGTGTTTTTGAAGCAGAATACAACAATATTTTTTTTATCTTAGTCATTTAACTCCAAGCAAGACAATAAAGCCGCTAAGTCGCAAGGAGTATTAGATAATATGAGAAAAAGAAAAAAGTATAATATCAAAGAGAGAGAGAGAGAGAGAGAGAGGGAGAGAGAGAGAGAGAACAATAAAAGAATAGGAATTAAGAAAAAAGAAGATAATGATTAAAATTGCATTTAAATTTTGAAGAACAAACTTCAGCGGGAAACAAGAAGCCAGAAGAGAGTTCCACAAGCGAGAAGTTTCAGAGAAGAAACTGTTAGCATAGAACTTACGGTTACATCTAGCCATTTAAACTGTAAAATGATGATGGTATGTATAATTTTTAGTGTAGTAGGGTGCATAATGAGGAAAGAGTGCTTGGAAATTGTCGAAATACATACTGAAGACAAGCTAGACAGAGGAGAACAGCGTATAGCCGTGATTGTTATTTTTTCCCTGCCCCCACAGACAATGAATTGTAAATATGGGAACTAGTTAGTATTTATTTGGAGACAGTGAGGCATTATGGTGTTTGGAGTAAGAAAGGTACGTATGAATGTTTTGTTTTGGTGTATGGAATATTGTTCGTACGATTGGGTCAGTGATTCCGGCTAGCTAAGTTATAGTTAAGACAGAAGAAGACCATCCTTTCCCCAACCCGCATTAGGCCTCGTGCCACATTTCTGTATAGCACAGAATAAATATTACTATGATTGCCCACGTGCGGAAGAAAAAGAAGAAGACATGTGTGGATAGCTTGAAAGTCAGGCAGCAACTGGCGCATTTAGGCGGGAAGGCTTTGAAGTTGGAAGCACCCTGTAGATTTGTGATGTCAAATTGTGAGAGATTCCTTCAGAAGGTTGTTCAGTTGTGTAACGAAAGAAGTTTGAAATGCCGTGAGGATATACAGCAGTGAATATCGAATGTACAGTTGGCGCCATAACACGCTTCTGATCAGTATTAGATCTTAGAAGAGGTTGACATTTGCTAAAAAAATCTTTAATTCTGTTTCTCACCAAATTCCTATCAAGTTTTTTTTATGGCTGGTTTAAAATAACGAGCCAATATCAAAACTGACAAGCCACATATGCGTACACACTGGAACACTCAGGTATATGCATTCACAATTTCCTGTATCGGTTAGTGCTAATGCCATTGAGGCTTACGGCCAGATCACGTTGAAACACCAGTTCCCGTATAATCACCAAAGTTAAGCAACGTTGAATCTGGTCAGTACACCGATGGGCGGCCGTTAGACTGTATTGGAAGCGCCTTTCTTAGACCGACGGAAAGCACGCCTTTCAGCCAAACCTTTTTGTAATATCGTTTGACACAGCATATACCTTCCTTGTCAATGCACTTAATCCAACGTTTCTCCATTAATTAGATCGGCATAAATACTCAAAAGCATTCAAATTTATGTTTTTATCCTGTTTGGCGCTGAGGCTTATGGCCACATCACGTCGACAGACAGGTTCCCGTACGATCACCATAGTTACGCAACGTGGAGCCTGGTCAGTACCTTGATGGGTAACCGCTTGGGAATAACAGGTGCTGTAAGTTTGGATTCGTGGGTGGTGTGGTGGCTAATGGCTCGGAATTGTGAATCGGAGATCCGAGTTCCAATTCCCGTTGGGTTCGTTATATTCACTTATGCACATATACCCTTGATAAAAGTATGAACCCCCCTTTTTCCCCTAGCTATGGGTTAATGAGTAACGATTTATATAACTAAACCATTATTATCTAAAAAAATAAATAATTACAATCTAAATATATTTTCTGTCTTTAAATAACCTGCAAAGGGTTTATAAGACGTAAAAAAATCACTCAATGAAATACCGATTAGCTACACACACGTCTTTTAGATTGATTTGCTTTCTCTGGAATATAAATGTATAGAAACTATCGTGGCCAAAAGGTGAGGGATCAGTTTATAAATTGATTGTAATACAGAATCGATTCCCCACTTTATATCCATTTTATAATTTCTTGTTCACTTATTAAATTTTGAATAGTTATGAATCCACCTCTTTCCCCCCAGCTATGTGTTAATTAGTAAAGACTTGTATCACTTAATCTTTATTATCTCAAAACAAATTCTTACAATCTAAAAATATTTCCTGCCTTTACATAGCCTGCAAAGGGTTGATAAACCATAATAAACGAATCAATCAAATAATGCCCTTGAGAAAAACATGCATTTTTCTCTCACAGCCAGGTCCGGGTTAAATAGTAGGACAAACTGAACTCTCTAGCTTTGTTTAACAACTAGTCTTTGCTAGTAGAGACGGCACTTAATTGATCCCATTTTAGAAGCACCAGACCATATGTGATAGCAATATTCTAAGCATGGACAAGTAATAGACTTGTAAATATGTAAGATAAAATTCTGTCGAGAAAAATTGTCTACCACGACACAGTGAAAAAACTTTCCTAGCGGAACTAGCAATAGATTCGATATAATGCTTCCACTTCATGCCAGCAGAAAACGTTGGCCTGAAAGGACACAACGAGTCTCTCGCCTGGAGGCTAGCCCCAGCCACGCTGATGACAAGCAGAACGTGTTCTCTCAGACGATTAATAGAGAGCAGTTTCACGTTGGGAGACCTTAACATTAACAAGCCATTTGTTTTGCCCCAGTTAACAACAGAATGTAGGTTAATTTTTTAGATTTAACCTTGTCGGACCGCTCAGACAAAATGATATATTTTTTTATTATATTGTATAAATATTGTGTTCTAAATGGTTTCCCGCTTTAATGTATGGAGTAATATTTTTTACAGAATAGTTTTCTGACAGATCCTCTGCTCCTTTGGTGACATCGAGCAATAATTCTTCGTCGTTTGCGCCTCTTGGGGTAGGGTGTGGTTAGTGAGCTAGTCTGATTGAGCATGAGTATTGAGTTAGATCCTGATTAGGTGTACACTACTCATGACCTTGTGGCAAGTTTCTCACCTACCTCGGACCCAATACACGTTGATGCCAACAGATTTCTAAATAATCCAGGGATTATCCATAGTTGTTAAAATATATTATGTTTTTGTTTTACATACATAAGATCTGCATCCTATGTTTAACCATCTTCCGGAGGCTGGTGCTAGCCCCCAGGAAGGTGACCCGTTCCGCCTTCTTGGGTTAATATTTTCCTCATCATCTTTATTATTGTTACAGGAGAAAGAATGTTGGTTTGGATGATTTTGTTTAGCGGCATATCAACATCGCTATGGGTTATTTAATACAGAAATCTAAATATTTTGAACACAATTTTATGGATTCAACTCAGTGGTGAACTTTCAGAGGGAAATTTAACAGGAGATAACTGATAACTGACATCCATTAAACATGGCACGTGGAACTAGAACAGTCTACTCCAGTGAGCGAAATAAAGGGTTCAGTTCGACATTCCAACTACCTGAAGAAGGCCGGAGCGTACAACGGCCGAAACGTTGTAATAAATATGGCGATAAAGATGAGGACAATAGTCCGAATAATATATATATATATATATATATATATATATATATATATATATATATATATATATATATATATATATATATATATATATGTATATATATATATATATATATATAGAGAGAGAGAGAGAGAGAGAGAGACGAATGTAAAATAGAAACGTTGGATTCATTTTAGCCTGTACATTTGAGGAGGGGTTTGCTTGACAGTGACCGGACCAGTGTTCAAGTCTAGGTTAAACGTATTCTTCCCCACATATCCTCATAAACTGCACCCCTTACCACCGCTTACTCTGTAGCCATCTACCTCAAGTGGATCTTGGGCCTTGCGCAGAGTGAACATTATTGTAAAAAACAGTCTTTCGCTATCTCTCGCGGTGTGCGGATAAGGTCTCTAGCTCTTGTCTCGGCTAAGCCCCTAATTCTGTGGTCCTACGATAGTTTCGCTTTAGAATTCTTCTGGACGCACCATGTTACTATTTTTCCAAGGAGGAGAGTGGTATGTGGGGTTTCAGTCCATTATAAAAAAGAATCGACTTAGTGGTAAATTAACTAAAAACGAAAAGGTCATTCCGTTCAGCAAACATGACGTGGGAGTAAAGATAGAATATCCCTGGCATCAATGACAGGTCCGATTTAATATTATTTATTGCCAAGACATTATTCTTAATCGGTTTTAATTTAGATATTCTGAGCATTTCATTCCACATGCTTTGAAAACATTGGAAAGCCAGCAGCTATATCAGCAAAGAAAAAAAAAGAGAACGTCGAGAAAATACGAGGTTTCCACCTCTGAGCGGGGATACCCTGAAATCGTGGGAGTATCAGCAGATATTTATAGCAATTAACCTGTTTAGTAAAGATCAATAAAAATTACACACACAAAAATAAAACTAGAACAGAGGAGAAAAATTTTATTTCAATTTATTGGAATTTAAATTCGATAGCGTAGTTTTTATCGATACTGCTGATTTTATTGACTGCAGGGTCATGAAGCACACTGGAATAACGCACGCACAAAAACTCGTGACGCCCGCATATAATATCATCCAGTAAATACCGGGTTTTTCCTTAACACACTCATTCAGAAAGGCGCATGCGCGAGGGTACACCTACTCACCTTCTTATGATTCGTGAATACGGGACTTGGTATACGTGTGATCGAGTTATGGACGAATTAAATTCTTCTAGTCCGATATTAAAGTAATATCGGTTTCAAAATCCAAAAAGAAAATTTTAACTCCGCCTTTTCCTTCAGAGGCATTTATCTTCATTGAAGCTGAAGTAAAGATTATATATATATATATATATATATATATATATATATATATATATATATATATATATATATATATATATGTAAATAATCTACAGGGTGATTGAAAAGTAACTCCCTATTTTATGTATGATGGATTCTCTTGTCTAAATCTATAATTTTTACAACAGGAGAGTCCATCATGTATAAAATAGTGTGTTACTTTTCAATCACCCTGTAGTTTTAATTCAACGACATTTCAATTTATTTACATACCTAACTCATAATATATGACTCTGAACGCTTATGTTTGTGTCCTCTCAAAAAAATTAATATAGAAACTGAAAATTATCTATCTAGCTATCTATCTATCTCTCTCTCTCTCTCTCTCTCTCTCTCTCTCTCTCTCTCTCTCTATATATATATATATATATATATATATATATATATATATATATATATATGTACTACAGTTCAAAAGAAATTATGATATATGTTTAAGTGAGACATGATTTTTTATTAGAAATATTATTATGGCAAAAAGTAAAAAAGTATTTCATTATTAAATTTTGCTCTCATCAAAACATCCTCCATTAGCCTTGATTACTCCAGCAAAATTCTTTGGCATTCGTCGCAAAAGTTTCTCAAAGAATAAGTTCGATAACTGATTACATTCTTTTTTCAATGACTCTTAGAGTTCTTTTTCATCTTTTGGGATGGAAAGGTTTCACTTTTTCTCTCAAGTTCATCTTCTGCTAATTCTGGGGTTGACTTCATACTTTTTAATTGTAGTGTATATATATATATATATATACATATATATATATGGGAAAATATTAGAAAGATTCTGTACAAAACTTATTGTATAGACTAAAATAAGGATTCTAATGATTCTAAAAAAAGGCACCTAATATTTAATATAGTGATATTAATTTATAATATATGAATTTCTACAGAGAAAAATTAAAACTATGTTACTTACAATTGGATTTTCACTGTATTTTCATCACGAACAAATTAGTTACCCCCCACCACCAGAAAAATGCCCCTTAGTCAACATATAGAGGAATGCGGAGGATAAAATCTGCCAGATTTTAGTATCACCCCATTCTACCACTTAACAAAGGCGGATTAATAAGGAAACATTTTTCATCGACAAGTTCAAACCCATACTTAATACATTGCATAAATAGATTCTACCAATTTCCCCTTACCATAAACGACATATATAGCCAGTTATGCCCCTTGATTTTCATTTGATCAAAACATAAGCATCAACACGTGGAGATAGAAACAGTTAAAAACTTTTTGAAAAGCTAAGCGCAACCGGTTAAATTAAAAAGTTAAAAAAAAGGAAAACAACAAATTATTTTTCTAAGAAAAAACCCACTGAAAATCCAATTGTAAGTACCAAAGTTTTAATTCTTCTCTGTAAAAATTCATATATTATAAATAAATAACAGTATATTAAATATTAGGTGTCTTTTTTTTCCAATCTTCATTTTAGTCTACATATATGTGCGTGTGTGTGTGTGTGTGAGAGAGAGAGAGAGAGAGAGAGAGAAAAGAGAGAGAGAGAGTGTGTGTGTGTAAAATTTTCAGATATAGTATATTTGTAAAAGAACAATATGAATAAAGACAAAAGGAAAACTTATCTTAGCCGACGCATTTCGCCCTTAATGTTATTTGATTAAAAAAAAGATTAAATTTAAGAACGCTCATAAATATTCATCAGGTTAGCCGAAAAGACAGACAAGCTATTAAGGACGCGAAGTGACAAAATTCAATGTCTAATAAACGCAGGTGAGTAAATTCTGTTCTTGAAATTATTTAAAAAAAAACATGTCTATAAATACAAAAGAGATCTTATACACAACAATTTCCCAAATGCATTAGTTATACATAGAAACTAATTCAATGACAACTTTGATCTAAAGAATGCCGCACTTATTAAAATAGAAAGTGACTTAGGAGGAAAATTCTCGAGAGTGCGGCTATCGAATCTTATCAAAATATAAATCTTCGTCCGGGAATGTTTTTTTTTTCAGATATATCCATTCCTGTAAGAATTGCTGCTTTCCTAAGACAACATACATGACTATAAAAATGTTAAAAAGGTGAAAGAAAACGGTTAAATTCATAACGTTATGTTATTTAAAATATATATAACAAAAAAAAAAAATTCAAGAACAGCATTTAACCACTTGAGTCTTTTCGGCTCACCTGATGAATACTTATGAGTGTTTTAAATATAAAAATTGGAAATATTTTTTTCTCTTATGTATAAATACTTGTTACAAAATAAAATGCTTGCATTTGCCTTGATATAGTACCTTATGAGACGAAACGAAAGATAAATTTTCCTTTTGTCTTTATTCATATATATATATATATATATATATATATATATATATATATATATATATATATATATATGTGTGTGTGTGTGTATATATATATATATATTTATGCATGTTTCATTAAATAATATAGAAAAGTTTTGTCTATTTATTCTAAGTAAGATACTTTCATATTGTCTGACAAGCTTAATAACATTATCATTGAAAGACGAAAGGAAATCACCATATTGATACATGTTTTAATCCTATCTAAGCTTTCGGCTTGCATAAGCCCTTATCAAAGATGACAATTACATTTCAATATATCAAACAATACACGGACAAAACAATACTGATAGTCCGTTTTTTTTGCATGAAAAATTTAAAATCAAAACCGTAAGTTCTATGCTAACAGTTTCTTCTCTCGACTTTTTGCTTTGATTTTCAAAAACATAAATGGAATGACAATCGTTACCTTCTGTCTTCTTAACCCTGTTCTTTTATAGTTCTCTCTCCTGGTCATTTTTCTTTCATAATCGCTAACACTCAGTAACCCCCCTTCCGTCTTAGTGGCTTTATTACCTTGGTTGTTGTGAAATTATTAAAAGATAATTAGGCAAATGAATGACAAAGTGGAAGAAATCCTGTGTAATGTGTTTCGTCTCCTGGAAGGACTTCATCAGACAAAACACGTTACACAGATTTTTTTCTTCTTTCGTCTGATATATAAACATTTATATATCATATTCTCCCACACACATCCTGCTCTATTGCGTGCGACAAAGCCACAGTGGCGGCTAAGGCTATCATTTAGACGAGCAGTATGCTGCCAACTTTCTTTAATATTTGCACGCAGTTGATCCCGATGTTCGAGACGGCCTCGATCAAACCTTTGTATAGATGAGTAACAGGACAGGTGCCAACTCTCTCGCTCTGATGCTTTGCTTTCCCATGAAGGAAACGGGAGGTGGCATCACTTCAAATTGTCTTTGAGTTTGTCTTTGAAATGAAAGCGTGGCCTGCTAAATTACTTGCTTGTTACAAGAGTTTTTGAAGTTTTCTATCGCTTATACGAGAAAGATATCCTGCCCATCTAAATTGGATTTTCATTAGGATGGCTTCAATAGCCGTCATGTTGCATTTAGTCATAACGTCACTGTTTCTAATGCGATCAGTTTTCTGTTACAGATGGTACGTAGGCAACGCATGTGGAAAGCATCGAGTTGATTGATATCCAAGATTCTGCACCATACATTAATGACGTCAGTACTACTGACTTGTACGCATCAATTTTCGCCTTTCATGAGTATTCTAAAGCCTAACGTTTCGGCTGCATACCTCCACTCGATGGTCAAAATTTTTGATGACGTCTCTGCATAGTTGCTACTCGCTAACACCAATATGCCCTATTATCTCATCCTTCAGCTGTTGAATTGTTGTTGGCTTGTCAGCAGAGACCTTAATTTTGAGATGACCATAAAGAAAGAAATCTAAAGGCGTCAAATCGCACGATCGTGGTGGCCAATTGACTTTGCTGTTTCGAGAGATAATGCGTCATTGGAACTTCTCATTGCATTTCTGTTTGAACGTCCATTTTCGTAATAGGCTTCGATAACTTTAAATCTTTAAATAATCTTTCCATGTTTGAAATTGACAAAGACTTAAGTTGTTAAATCTGAAAGAAAAAAGAAAAAATCATTAGGTACTTAAACTTAATTCACATTTAAAATCGGTCCAAGTTATTGGAACACCCTTTATATATATATATATATATATATATATATATATATATATATATATATATATATATATAAGTGAACATAGAAGTCAACACTTAGTCTATTTCATGCTAGATGCAATCGTCAGGCCACGAGTGTTGTTATTTCTCGGCTATTTATATATACGGGTCAGTGGTGCATTGTGGGTAGTCTATTTTGGCGGATATTTTACCGGGAGTCGTTTATTTGTTTATTTATTTATTTGTGTTGAATTATTTTGCTTGTTTTTATTTAATTTTATTTTTATTTTTTATCTTATATATATTTTTTTATTTTGATCGGTGTTTTTATTAACGTAGTAAAAAATCGTTTATATAGCTTATTGTGGGTACTCTATTATGGCGGTTATTTTACCGGAAGTCCTTTATTTGTTTATTTATTTGGGTCAAATTATTTTGCTTGTTTTTATTTATTTTTATTTTTTATCTTATATATTTATTTATTATTTTTATTTTGATCGGTGTTTTTATTAACGTAATAAAAATTTGTTTATATAGCTTATCTAATAGTTTTGGGAAGATAAAGCTATTTGTTGAATTTTGGGGTTGATTGTTGTGGTTTGTTCTGACTATTATTTTGGCGGGAACAGTTTTTAATTTATTTATTTGGATTGATTATCTTTATTTGTTTATTCTAAACGGCTAGTTTATCGGTATCGGTTGTTAGTTTATTTATATATTTGCATGTATTTAGATCAATTTATTATACTTGTTGTTATATATTTGTTACACTGTATTTTTTTTCTTTTTGGTTTTCGATTTTTAAGTAACGTAGTATATTATTTTTTTATTCGTTTTTTTATCGTTATATAACAGTTAAAGCTATTTTTCGTCCGATTTTTGGTTTTGATTTTTTATAGTCGAATATTTTGGTCATAATAGTTTGCTAATTTGTTTATTATTTACTTTATTTATTGATTTTGTTCCTTATTTTTTATTCTATTTCGTCTATTCTAACAGGTGTGATTTGGTAATTTGTTTGGATTAATTTATTTTGCTTATTTTATTGTCAATTTGTTTATTTGTGTATTTATTTATTTTTCCGTTTTCGATTTTTAAGTTACGTAGTAAAAATTTGTTTTCATGTCTGCATTATGAGATTAGCCCGGATCTTTTATTTAATAATTTATTTTGGTCTGGGAAGGTAATGATAGCTATTTTTCCCCCAAGCAAAGTTTGCAAGTTTTTGATAGGTTGTTGTAGGCAAATGATTTTTTCCTTATTTTCCAAGATATTTTTGGTGTGGTGTGCGTTTTGTTTTTTATTTCCCAGATATACTTAGAAAGCATTGTGCTGTTCGCATATTTACTATTTGTGAAAGATGTTTTGTGTACATAATTTCTTTGTTTCCAGTGTCCTTCAGTTACTCCTATGTATACTTTTTCTTCATTATCTGGTGATTTTATCGTGGCTTGGTAGATTACGTTGTTTTGTAACCAATTACCGTTTAAGGGACATTCGTTTTTTATTCTGCAGTTGCACGTGGGTTTAATTTGTACGTGTGGTTTCTTAATAATTTTCCTGTTGTGCTTTTTTATTATTTGTGCCATGTTCTCGGTGCAACTGTGGCTGATTTTTACTGTGTTTTTGCTGAATATTTTGTGTTGGGTGCTTGATTCCGGGAAGTGTTTGTGTAAAAGTTTGAAGAATATTTTTCCTGCGTTTGTTTTTACGTTTTTCCTGTACGGTGGGTTGAACCATATGATATAACAGCACTCGTAGCCTGACGATTGCATCTAGCATGAAACAGACTGTCGCCTCTAAGTGTTGACTTCTATGTTCACTTTTATATTTACACACGCTCCATTTCTGATATTGAGCACTTTATCCCATAAATATAGCACACTTTAAGACTATATTTCTTGATACATATATATATATATATATATATATATATATATATATATATATATATATATATATATATACAGGGGTTGGACAAAATAATTGGAACAGGTGCAAATTCCACTCCTATATTTCAAAGACCTATTATATTAAGAACTTTAACTAAAACTTCGTAATTGCAAATTATATCTATTGTAAATACGTTTATTTATCTAATTTACTGTTTTGTCTTATTTATTTTTAGAATTTAGTAAAATTTAAGCTAAATGCGTGACCTTTCCGAGTTCGAAAAAGAGGCAAATTGTTGGAGCTCGCATGGCAGGAGCTTTGATCACTACGGTTGCTGAACTGTTTGGTTTTTCAAAAGCTACCATATCAAGAACTATGACGCAATTCCAGAAACAGGGTAAAACTTCCAGCAACCGTATCAATTCGGGCCGGAATTACAAACTTACTGACAGGGACCGTCGTGCATTTAATGCCGAAATCTAAATATCTTGTAAAAAAAAAAAAATTTTTAGAGATAACAATGGTTTAGTGACGAAAGTTTTACTAATTAACCCGTAGCTGGGGGGAAAATTGTGGATCCATAACTTTCGCAATGGTATTTGCATGTAAGTGATTATAAAGAACCCAACGGGAACTGGAACTCGGCTCTCTGCTTAACAATTATCCATTATCAATTATACTATCAACACATCCAATCTTAGAGTACCTGTTATTCCCTAGCGATCACCCATCTAGATACTGACGAGGCTTGACGTTGCTTATCTTTGGTGATTGAATGGGAATCGCTGTTTCAACGGGATATAGCCTCAAACGACTAGTACTGTGTGCTATATTTATTCTTGTGTAAGTAGAAGAAATTTAACATATAGCCAAATGCTGAATAGGGGCGGGCTTGACATCCTACATTTAACTGACCTAAACGCAATAACACCATATTTTCTGTATAGAGTCCTAACTAGAATGCAGTGTTAAAGACTAGCAACTAGAGTGCAGTTTTATAGTGTCCCAACTAGATGGCAGTTTTAAAGAATCCCAACTAGAACGCAGTTTTACAGAGTCCCAACCAGAATGCAGTTTTATAGAGTCCCAACTAGTGTGCAATTTTATAGAGTCTCAACTAGAACGCAATTTTATAGAGTCCCAACCAGCGTGTAGTTTTATAGAGTCTCATCTAGAGTGCAGTTTTATTGTTTCCCAACCAGAGTGCAGTTTTATAGAGTCCCAACTAGTGTCCAGTTTTATAGTCTCAACTAGAGTGCAGTTTTAAAGAGTCCTAACTAGAGTGCAATTTTATAGAGACCCAACTAGAGTGCAGTTTTATAGAATCTCAACTAGAATGCAGTTTTATAGAGTCCCAACTAGAGTGCAGTTTTATAGAGTCCCAACTAGAGTGCAGTTTTATAGAGTTCCAACTAGAGTGAAGTTTTAAAAAGTTCCAACTAGAGTGCAGTTTTATTGAGTCCCAACTAAGTGCAGGTGATGAAAAAAAGGAAAACAACAATTTTAAAAATCTAACTTCAATAAGTATTTACAAAACGCTGCTCAGTCAAGAGAGCGGAATATTTCTTTATAAGGAAACTGCTAATCATATAATAACTGTGCTGTGTCTTCCTTCCTTCGTTCGCACGATTGTTACATCTTGCCAACACCTCATGAATAATGGACTATTCTTCTTTCATCGCATAGTAAGGAAAACCACGTATCAGAGATGATACTTAGTTTCATTGAAAAAAAGAAAAAAAAGTCTCCTGCCAATACCTCATAAATAATAGACTATTCCGTTTTGATCGCATGAAAAGAAAAATACGCTACTTGGTTTCAGAGAATTAAAGAAAGAAAGAAGTGTTTAATGTTTCCGGCTTATACCGCATAAATAATAGACTATTCCGTTTTGATCATGTGGAAAGGCAAAAGACATATCAAAGACGCTACTTGGTTTCAGTGAAAATAGAAAGAAAGAAAAATAGAAGTGTTTAATGTTTCCTATCAATACCTCATAAGTAATGGACTATTCCGTTTTGATCACGTGATATGACAAAAGACAAAAAGCTATTTGGTTTCAGTAAAAAAAATGAAAGAAAGAAGGGAAGATAGGAGTGTTTAATGGCTGTTTCAATGAAATTTTTAAAAAAGTTATCAATTTCAAATCTTTTCATTTGTAACCCCTTACTTCTTAAAATAACGACCAGCATTCATATTTATGATTGTTATTACAATATTTTGTTGAATTCGTTGAGTTCAAACATTTAACCATGCAATACAGAAATTTCTACGTTTATTTTATTGTCGTAGAACTCGCCATGAGCTTGTAGTGATTGCTACTATGTTTGCCACGTCTACATTTTTCTCAACTGTGATTGGTCAAATAATAAATACTATCACAGGACAATTTACTGATCGCATTCACCACACTGAATTTTTCCTACTGTTAATTCACAAACATGCTTTTGTTATAAAATCACCGATTGGGTAATTTTTCATCCAATCAGATATTTTTTGTGTTCTTTCGAAATTTCTCCCGCCGTTGTCCTGGGAGCCTACCGATAGTAATATAAACCAGAATTCGTTCCAAAAATAGACAGTAGAAGCAGAACTCAGTAGAACTCAGCAACTCACACACGTCTACACAGACTATTCATTCTACTCACTGCGCGCACACACACACAGAACTTAAATATCATTCACCATAAGTTCTATGTAACAAGCCAAGTTGCAACAGCTCTGTTCGTTATATATAATCCACAACTGAATTACTACATGTTTTTCTGAAAACATCATTCTATCTAATACAGAACTTTGAACATTCTTATTCAGAAAACTTGTTTTATTACATTTAATCTTTCAGCTAACAGATAAAGGGAAACTACTTCTTCTTTCTTATTGTTTCACACATTACAAAAAATGTTTTGTATTTGTTGATTTTAATATATATTTTATCGTTGAAACAAAAATCGGTTTTCCATTGTTTTTCCTTAATTAAAAAATGTATAATTGTTAAATGCTATTCAACACGCAGCCACATCAGTCTTTTCAACACAACCAGCATTTACAAGCTCATTCAATTATTGACACAAATATTAAGATTCATCAGCAATTTAAAATAGGAAAACCGTTAAATTTTCACGGGTTAAAACTAATATAAATCATTTACACTATTTAATCTTAATATTACCCTACTGTTTGACTACAACTGATGAAAGTATTAGACATTATATCTTTTAAGTCATTCGAATTTTATGAATGAGGTATTCTCATTAATTTTTCTTCACTATTTATATTGTTCAGACTGTTGTCCTCATTTTTAGTGCCACATTCACAACGTTTCAACCGTTGTACGCTCCGATCTTTTTCAGGTGATATTTGTTTGAATAACCTGAAGATGATCAGAGCGTACAACGGCCGAAAAGTTGTGAATGTGGCAATAAAGACGAGGACAACAGTCCGAACAATGTAAATAGTGTAAATATTTACAATACCGCATCTCAGAAATATAGACAGTTCTAGTTTTTCTTCCCTCATTTTTAAATACATTTTATGGCAACGCCCAGGTTGTTTTTCAATTAAATGATATTTAAGTAATCAACTTTCTTAACGGTCGAAGAAAAAACAAAAAACAAAAACAAAAAACAAAAAAACGAGTAAGCTGATTATTATTATTATTATTATTATTATTTACAGGCAACTGATTCAGATCAAATTGAGCTTAGTCCTGGGTATGACGATAAACTACAACCTGCAGCAAGGCCTTTGATCGGGAGATTGATAGTTTTGAATATCGTGTAAGCACCTTTTAATTGCTGTTGTTCCCAGGTTAACCCTGACCAGGGATGGTAGCACGTGTTAGGATCCCAGCGAACACCCCTACCCAAATAAATAAACGCTATGAAAGTATAAAAATACATATTTATAGTTTAAATACCAGAAATATATATTTATATATATGAAATTACAAACAATATACATTCTAGCAGAATTACCAACAATACATTTTATAGTAAAATGACCAACAATACATTTTATAGTAATATGACCAACAATACATTTTATAGTAAAATGACCAACAATACATTTTATCTGTAGTTAAAGGCATGCAATTGCATTCAAAATATATAGATTTCGGTATTAAATAACCCATAGAGGTGTTGATATGTCGCTAAACAAAATCACTCAAATCAAATTCAGCTGATGTGATATCGCAGTGTCGTTGAAGACAGGGCGAAAACATTTTATCTTATTAAAAAAGACAAGACTTCACATTTATATGAACAGCGAAATAATCTGCCACGTTTACCAACGCATCTTTACCGTCAATATCTTTAATCACTTAAAATATAGATGATCAGAGAGAGATATTATATAATAAATACGAATTAAACCCCCCACGCATGAAACAAGAAAATTAAAAAAATATATACATATATCTTCGGTAACTATATTTTTTGTTGTTAATTAACGTGGAAAGAAGATAAAAAAGAACAAAACAAATCGATATCGGAATGAATTTGTTCATGCTGACGAAATCTAATTTTTATTCTGTCTTTCTTTCTTTTTGTATTGATCATATCAGCTAAATCTTTTTTTTTTGTTTAGTGTTCTAGTTTTACAAAATTCGTTTAAACCCTCGCACGTTCTTACTTAATTTTTTCTCCAATTTCCGTCGAATCGGTATTATACAGTTGCAGAGTTGGACTCAGCGTACCTCCTTCTCTTCCCTACGACTGATCCTACTTAGGAATATGGCAAGTAGCCACATTAGATGAGGATTTGAGTAATAGTTGATTTATTCAAGTTTTTCCTTTCTATATATGATTGTTTAATAAAACTCTTTCCTGTTTTCCCTACCTAGTCTTCTGTTCCTTCGATTCGCTAACTACGGCCTTCCTAATTCTCACCTACTTTGAACAAAGACATTAACTTAACTTTTCATCAACTTCTAAAACTAAGACGTATTTTCTTGTACATTTCCTGTCGGTCTTTTCTTAATCCTTTCTTCTCTTCCACGCTGTCTCTACACTTTTTAATCTTATTCTATGTGCCGTTACCAGCGTTTCTATCGTGGCCCTTATCAGAGTTTCTCCCTTTGCCACGCCTCTCTTTTTACAAGTCATTCAAACAAGATCATCAGGTAGGTGCCCCGCTATCTCCCTTATTTTTCTTTCCCTCGAAATGTCCCGTGAGTGTTAAGTTTTTCAAACCTTCTTTCCTCATTATATGCCCAAGGAATTTCAGCTATTTCTTTCTGATACTGTCTATAAACGTCCATTTTGTTCCCCATTTTCATTAAGACTTTCTCGTTGCTCACAGGTTCAGTTCATCGTATTCTCAGAATCCTTCTCTAGAACTACATCTTTGTTGCCTCTTCATCTGTATTCTTCTTACAGCTGATGGTTAGTCCTTTCTTCTCGCTTTCTTTTACTACTTCGTGTAGGGAGCCCTGTAGTTTTCTTTCTGTGTCTGCCATCAATACAGTGTTTTTTGTAATATATATATATATATATATATATATATATATATATATATATATATATATATATATATATATATATATAATCCAGAGAATAATTTTTAATTTGTTTTTTGCATAAAAAGTATTTTTATTATTTTTTATTTTTTTTTGCATAAAAAGTTTATAAGATCCCAGGAGAGATTTTAGAGTTGTTGTTTTTTTTTTGCATACAAATATATTTAAAATCCAGAGAATAATTTTAAGTCGTTTTTTTCTTTTTTATTCATAAAACGTATATAAAACCTGGGGAGTATTTCTGAGTTTTTTTTGTTTTTCTCATAAAAAATGTAAAGTCCCATAAACCAGGGATTTGGCTCAGTCCTTTTGGGCACTGCTTTTTCGTTGAAGCGAAACATCAAACGCTGTAAGGGTGAGTGCTTATCTTAAGTTGTTATAGTTACGCCTCCCACTCCCCCGACAATAAATCCTGGTAGGGTCTCCAATTCTCTTTGAATAGCGTCTAGGGAGAAGACGCTGCCTTGTCTCACGCCCCTTTCCATTTTTGTGTAGCTACTTAATTCATTTACTATCCGCACGCGGGCGATTTTTTTGCAGAATGTTTCGGATTATTCTAATAACCTTTCCAAAGGCAGCCAAATCCTTTTTAACCACGCCTTCATTTTCACCTTCTTTTTCCTTTCTTTATCTTTCTCTCCAATTATTCTGTATGTCTTGTCTTTTCTATTTTTATTCATGACCTTGTTTTCGTTTGTCTTTTTCTTTGCCTTCCTTTTATCCCCCGTTACATTTCTCTCTCTCTTTTATTCAAATCTAATTTCTTCATATTTTTTCTTTATCTTTCTTTCTTTCTTTCTTTCTTTCTTTAAAATAGTCCTCTTCTTCTCTTCTTTTTCCTCTCTTATTCAACTCTTGCTTTTTCTCTTTTCTTTCTTTTTTCTTTCTTTCTTTCTTTATGCTCATTTTCCCTTTTTTTCTCCTTCCCTTTTACTTCATCTAACGTTTTTCTCACTTTAATTCAAATCTAATATCGTCTTCATATCTCGTCTTTCTTCTTTGTTTCTCTCTTTCTTCGTGTTGTCTGTGTTTTCCTTTTTCTTTTGTTTTCTTCTTTTGTATTTTACTCTCTCTCTCTCTCTTACACACACACACACAAACTGTAACTATCGTCCTATCTATTTTATTTAAATCTAATTCTTCTTCATCACTTATGTGTCCTTTTTTCCTTTGTTGATTTTCTTTCTCTTTCTTTTTTCTTTCCCTTTCTTTCTTTCTTTCTTTCTTTCTTTCATTCTTTCTTTCTTTTTTGTTTCTACTTCTCTTTTCTTTTATTTCTTTTTCTTTTTTCTTCCCCTTTGTTTCTTTCTTACTTTCTATCTTTCTTTCTATTTCTTCTCCTTTTTATTTTTCCTTTCATATTCTCTTCATTTATTTATTTCTACTTCTCCTTCCTTTTAATTCTTCTTTCATATTCTATCGCCCTTCTTTAAATGTATCTAATTCGTCAACTACTGACGTTCGCCATTTTATTTTCTTTATTTATAATACCGTCGTTTTCCTTTCTTTTTTCTTCTCCTTACCGTTTTCTTTCTTTCTTTCTTTCTTTCTTTCTTTCTTTCTTCGTGTTTCCCTTGTTTTCCTTTCTGTTTCTTTTTTTCATCTCATAAACGCACGCTCACTTCCTCTCTCTCATATTTAAATAACATTTTGTTTCTTTTTGTTTCTCCTTCCCTTTTATTTCTCTGTCTCCCTCTCTTTTCCTCTTTCTATCTGATCTCTTTTTAAATTGTTATGAGCGTGTGCTAGGCTGCATTTTAATGATTTTGTTAACTACGTTTTTCATCCTTTCGTATAGTTTGAACTAAGAAAATAACGGTCGCGAAATTTTGTTATATTATTTTTTTTCATTTCAGATGATCTGCACTTGTCCCATCACTAGCTCAGATTTAAAAAGAAATGGAGCGAAATGTTGCGCAAATCTTCATTCTATTGTCCAATTGCCGTTAATCTACCGTAATCCTCAAAAACCATTAACTTCATAATGGAAATAATTATAGTTTTAAGTAGCGGATTCGTTACTTAAATATAACACTTCAAAAATTATTAGTAATTATATTTTAATACATTAGCTTATCTCGATTTAGAAATTTACAATTATTCTTTCCGTTTCGTTCTTTCATTTTTCTTCTCTTGCTTTATAATCTGATTCAATAAGCAATTATTTTCGCCACAAAATTAGTTCGTGTATCACATTTCCAGTTACAGAGCTTCCATTTATTAGGAAGTGTTAGTAATGACTTTTATTTATTAGTGAGATCAGAGCAGATGATAAATATTGGGCTTTCCATTTTCATCGAAGCAGTAGTCATAAATTGTAATTATATATATATATTCATGTATATACATATATTGTAATTATGTAAATTTGTAATAATTAATTAGGTGACATGTAATTTGCAACCATATTAATTCTGCAAGAAGAAAACAGAAAGAAAGCCACCCTCACCCTTACAGCGTTTGATGTTTCGCTTCAACGAAAAAGCAGTGCCCAAAAGGACTGAGCTAAATCCCTGGTTTATGGGACTTTACATTTTTTATGAGAAAAACAAAACAAAACTCAGAAATACTCCCCAGGTTTTATATACGTTTTATGAATAAAAAAGAAAAAAACGACTTAAAATTATTCTCTGGATTTTAAATATATTTGTATGCAAAAAAAAACAACAACTCTAAAATCTCTCCTGGGATCTTATAAACTTTTTATGCAAAAAAAAATAAAAAATAATAAAAATACTTTTTATGCAAAAAACAAATTAAAAATTATTCTCTGGATTATATATATATATATATATATATATATATATATATATATATATATATATATATATATATTACAAAAAAGACAACTCCAAAATATTTCCTGGGTCTTATATACTTTTTATGCGAAAACAACTAAAAAATGTCCCTCGGTTCTTGTATACTTTTTTTTATGCACAAACAACTCAAATATATTCCCCAGGATTTTGCATACGTTTTTATGCAAAAAAAAAAATAAAAATAAAAAAATATGTAAAACAAATTCAAAAACATCCCCGAGCTTTTAAAGCTTTTTTTATAGAGTTGATGCTGTTTTGCCGACAGTAAGACGAGAACGTGTCTAAAGAACCTTGAATCCTATGACAATGATAAATTTAAATACATGGAAAATGTTTTAACTGAGGAAACAAAATTCGGCAGCGAAATTCGAACGGTTATTGGATTAGACAAAAGATGCATTTCAAAAAGTTAAACAAAACACGAGAGACGGGAAAATTTCATTAGAAACACAATTCTCATTCAAATTGTACTAACGTAGAAAAACAATAACTGTCATAGAATTTCAAGTTTTGGAATGAGATAGTGCTATAAACATTCACATGTGGTTAATGAATATTTATGGGTCGGGACCACTTCGATCTCGGCCATATATGAAAATCAGATGTGCTTTTCATCCTCCCGAATAGATACTTTCCGATTCGGCTATAAATCCGACATGTCTATTTTACTAATATCTGCTAAAAGTGACAAGTCAATATATGAGAAAGCGTTGTGCTTGTGTGAACAATATAAAAAAATAACATTGCTTTATATATGATAAAATATAGTTTTAAGGTATGCCGTATTTATTGGTAAAGGTGCTCAATATCAGGGATAGAGTGTATGTAAATATAAAGGTGGACACTGAAGTCAACATCCAGAAGCTAAACACAATCGTAATGGCCTGACGATTGTGTTTAGCATGAAACAGACTGTCGCTTCTGGGTGATGAATGACTTCACTGTCCACTTATGTTTATATATATATATATATATATATATATATATATATATATATATATATATGTGTGTGTGTGTGTGTGTGTGTGTGTGTGTGTGTGTGTGTGTGTGTGTGTGTGTGTGGTGCTGGATAAAATAAGTATGACGATAGACGACATCCAGCAATAAGGTATCTGATCTGGAGATTGGAGGCTTTGAGGAGTGTGGAACCACCACATAATTGTTGTTGCTCCCAGGTCCACCCTGACCCAGGGTGGCAGCACCTGTTAGGGTTCCAGCTATGGGCAAATAATGAACCCCCCCAAATAAAAACAAAACACAATGAAAGTATAGTTTTTTAGTGTAAAAATTCCAGCAATATATTTTTATATAAAAAGTATCAACAATACATACTTATAGTAAAATTTCCAAGAATAAACTTTAAATTCAAAATGACTAATAATACATTTTATAGTAGTATTACCAACAATACAATTTATAGCAAAATAACCAACAATACATTTTATCTGTAGTTGAAGGCATATAATTGTGTTCAAAATATATTTAGTTGAATGCATAAAACTGTTCTCAAATTATTTACATTATTTACAAATTATTTACATTACGGCATTAAATAATTCATGCAGTTTTATATACCGCTAAACAAAATCAACCACACAACTAACATGAAAGAATTCTTTCACGACATTAATCCATATAATATCCTACAATTTCTTAAAGAAATCTAACTGCTTTCCAAAATATAACTACAACATAAAAACATATATCAACGACTCTTGTAGTCATGTTCACACAAACATGTATATTTACGAAAGCTGAGTATCATCTACCATGTATTCAATTGTGAATGCAGAATAACATCATATTTGTATTACTACAAAGCTCCCAAGGAAGTTAGATTTGGGCACTTAATGAACCATATGGAGTTGCCATGCCTTTAAACAAACAGATCAAATCAAACCATATAGATACAGAGATAGATAATAAAATATAGTTTGAAGATATAATATATTCATGGGTAAAAGCACACAATGTCAGTGTAAAGTGCACGTAAATATAAAAGCTGACATTGAGGCCAACACCGAGTGGCGAGAATCTGTTTCATGCTTGAACGCAATCTTCAGGCCATGATGATACGCCTTCATCTAAACATTGCGTTAAACTCGGCAAATCTGCCACCGAGTTACTCGAAATACTTAATAGGGCTTTTGGCAGTCATTCTTCTGGTCGGATGCAGATTTTTCTCAGTGGAACACGCGTTCAAGGCCGGTCGAGTGTCGGTTCAAGATGATGAGCGTTCAGGGCAATGAATCACCAGCGAAACACCAAGAAATGTCGGGTGGGTGGAAAAGGTGAACTCATTCATGTGGACCGAACAATCCTTATTTACTGGAGGAATGGTCTATTTTTTTTTTGTTTTTAGGCCGACGCACCCACCTCCCCAACCATACGCGCACGCTCGCAACAACCCACCCACAAATATACACATTCGTGTATGCCTATATATGATTATTTACATATGTCTTCATTATATGCGTGTGGTCGAATTATATATGTAGACAAAAATAAACCTGCTAATATTTCCTATCCTAGTGTTACTTAATCTGGTTTTAGGAGAGTAAATACGACCATTTTTTCACAAGCGGCTAATTCCCCGGGGTACAATATTTTAAAATTCATAAAATTATAAGGAAAAACAAGACAAAACAAACAGTTCAGAAAGGTGTGTATGTAAGATGTATGTTCTTTAAGAGTTTGACGACGCTAAATTAATACTGGCTACTGTATTAGAAAAAAAAAAACATGGCGATCATGACACTTCACAATTTCCTGTCTTTTGTAGTCCTTAAAAACGTTTGTTGTCTTAGGTATAACAATAAACTACATCCGGCAGCAAGGCCTCTGACTGGGAGGTGTTGAGGAGTGTGGAACCGCCTCTAATTATTGTTGTTCCCAGGTCAACCCTGACCCGGTGTGGTAATACCTGTTAAGCTCCCAGTTGTGGGCAAATAGTGAACCCCCGAACTGGAGTCAATACATTATGAAAGTATAAAAATACATTTTTATAGTAAGAATACCAGCAATACATTTTTATAGTAAAAAACAATTATCAGCAATATAGTGAGTTGGTGCATAATTATCAGGCGTTTTTGAGGCGAGTTATTTGTTAATAAAAATTGCTGCTTTGTTTACTTTTTTTTAATAAAAATATTATTAGGTTATAAAAATGCGTGTCGATAAACATACGCTCTGGAATAATCATTTAAAAATGTTATTGTTGGATTGTTATGTTTCTTTTTTTCATAATAAATATCGTTTTAAAAACGCCTGATAATTATGCACCAACCCAATATTATTGGCAAAGGAAGAGAAATATTACCAGCAGTATATTTGTGGAAAAAAAAATTACCAAAGCTTCCAAGAAAATTGAATTTCGGCATTAAATGACTCTTCAGGAGTTGATATGCCGTTAAACAAAACAAACCAAAGCTTAAAAAATGTTTTTCTGTTTGCCGTCTCTCCCAAACCCTGCTCCGCCATCCATTCGCTCTGGCTCGCAAAGTAGGTAGTGAGTTAATTTCCTCCGACTCTCTTGTCTTCTATCTTGTGAGTATCAAAATTTCCAAGCCCTCTTTCCGCATTATGTGCCACCGAAATTTCAGCTGACTCTTTTAAGCATAAGTTTACTTTTTGTTGCCACCGTCTGTAGAACGTCGTCGTTGCTCACATGGTCTATGGTATTCTCAGCATCCTTCTGTAGAACCGCATTTCTAATGCTTCAAATGTCTTCTTCATCTGTGATTAGATTGCCCAACATTCACTTCCGTATGGGAGGAGAGATACTACATAATAATTCAGTACTGTTTTCTTTGTTTCTAACGATATTTTTTCAGTTTTCAGTTTCTTAATACTTTGCTCAGCTTTTGGAAGGCATCTTACACTATCCCAATGCGCCTTCGGATTTCAGTGTCATACCTTTTGTCCTCTGTTAATATGCTTCCCAGATATATAAAATGTTGTATTTTTCTGACTTTGGTATCTCCAATTTGTAATTTGCATGGTGGGATGACCCTTTTGCTAACAACCATGCATTCCGTCTTTTTGCAATTGATGTTTAATATTTCCTTATCATTTCCCTTAACTAACTTCTGTAGGTTCTTGTAGTTTCTTTTCTGTGTCTGCTGTATTGTGCCAACTGTATATATAATGTTGCTAATGCCACTAATGAATACTGCTAGGAATTCTGATTCTCTCGGAATGGCCCCGCTGTATTCTCAGCCTTCTTTTGTAGAACCACATTTCTGTTGCTTCAAGTCTCTTCTTCATCCGTGAGAAGATTGTTTAGCATTCACTGCCATATAGGTCTGATATTACATATAAGTTCAGTACTCTTTTCTTTGTTTTTAACGATATTTTTCTGTTTCGTAATACTTTGCTCAGCTTTTGGAAGGCATCTTTCGCTATCCCAATATGCCTTCGGATTTCCTTGTCGCACATTCCGTCCTTAGTATGCTTCTCAGATATCTAAATTGTTGTCTCTGTTTGATTTCGGTATCTCCAATTTGTAATTTGTATGTTCGGCTGCCTCTTTTGCTGACAACCATTCATTCTTGCAATTGATGTTTAGTCTTTTCTTCTCGCTTTCCTTAACTAACTTATGTAGGTACTTGTAGTTTCTTTTCTGTGTCTGCTGTCAACATTGTGTCATCT